>CM070625.1:2176314-2832877 GCA_036346255.1 Ampelocalamus luodianensis | reverse complement strand
ACCTAATTTGGGTATTGATTTGAAACATCAAAACTTGGGGTTGCTTGCTGGCTTTTTAATTTACTGGAGTTGGACATCTCTAGACTCAGTTTGGTTAATGCTGATATAGTAGTAGGCTAGTAGCTTGATAACTCTAATACAAAAAAATTTCACATTTGCCTTAGAGCTGCTGTAATCATTTATTATATTTTACTAAAATAAACCATTCGCTTTTCAAGTATCAGTTCCCTTCAGAACAGTAATAAAAGTATAGTTTACTTCTCGATAAAGTTAGCTTTCTCTATAAGTACATCCTTGGTGGTCATGAGTCATGACATTGATAAATTTGGTAGCTTTTAAACTTTCACCTGATAGCGATTCATTTATCTTTGAAGCATGTAATGATGTTATGATGCAGATCTATTTGCACAGAGAATGCAAGTCCAGTAAATTGGACATTAAATTGACAATTGCTTTTAAATGAATGCTCATTTGATTCAACAATTCTATATAAATTTAGTGGATGAAAATAAGTAATATGAAAATCTTTCATTGATTAATACGCCCCTTCCGTCTAAACAGATACTTTGGCCTGAATGTGGATGGCAAGCTGTATCTTTGACCGATTTGATTACTGGTGCTGCTGTTAAAAAGCAGTATAGAAAGGCGACGTTATGCATCCATCCTGATAAGGTGCAACAGAAGGGTGCAACTCTGCAGCAGAAATATATTGCTGAGAAGGTCTTTGATATTCTTAAGGTGCGTACTCAGTTGCTTTGCAACAAGTATCATAGCGCCACATAAAATTGAAGTTAAGATTTGCTTGTATAAGAGAACTATCATTATTGCATCCTAATAATATGCTAAACAGGGGTACTTGACGTGCTAACCTACTACTATAGTACAATTATTTTGTTTGGCTTTCATTATGAACCCCTGTTGGATAGAAATGTATTCTTTCTTCTGTTATCGTGTTCAACATGAGGGTCCTGCCAATTTTGTGCACCACCTATAGTCCAAGGTTATTAAGTCGTAAAGTCGAGTCGAGTCGCAAGAGGGGCGACCGAATAGTCGCCACTAGCCACGACTAGACCCCAGACTAGGAAGTATTTAAACAGAGAATGTAATATACTAAGTTGTAGCAATGGCATCAATTTTTTCCTCCAACAACCTTGCTAACAAGTGTGCATCAGCTGATTCACCAGAAGCATTAATGGACTCTAAGAAGAAAGTACCTTTTGGACTATTGACAAGAAAATTGATCAAACAATGCCCACTCATGTCGGTCCACCCATCAGACATGAGTTAGCAACCATATTCTTGCCATGCCAACTCATGCTTCTTTCTCAAGACATTTGTCTTATTCTTTGCCCTTTCAAGCAATGGCTTCCTTACATCATGGTAACTAGGCAATCTATACCTGGACCATATCTGCCCTATGGACTCCAATAGAATCTCCACTTCTTGAATTGATAGCATTGAATGGTATGCCGTTCTCATAGAAGAAGTCAGCTACATGATTATCGACAATTTGTTTTTGTTCTTTTGTCCTTTTTGTGCAGTGCTCAAGCCTAGGTTGAGTAGTGCTCGAGCTATGCCTCTTAGAAACAACCTCTTCTAGTGTCTTTCGAAGCATATCAACAACTGATTTGGTATACTCTGTGGCGGCCTAGGCACAGTAAAAGAAGCCATCAATTGCTTCCTTTTGCAATTGTCCCAGAATGTTCGACCTTTTCTTTAGCTTCATCCTCATCTAGCACCATGGCTTTGAACTTCCTTGATTTCTTCTTCAAGTAGTCCTGCATCTCTTTCCTGATTTCTTTGGTTGCCTTGGGACATTTCTCCACATCATTGTGAACCCCAGCAAGGTGTCGCTTCAATCTTCCCTCCGACCTGGACTCTCTTGTCACAAAGCGTACATTGGAGAGATCCTTTCTCTCTAAATCTGGCCAGAACCCATATTTCCATGCCGGGTCTTTGGACTCAGCCCTCCGTCTAGGATCCTTGGATGGATCATATGGCTCAGCAGCGCCAGTGGCTGCAGCTACAACCACTTGTTGGTCAATGTGTACCATGGTACCCGCAGATGGACAAATGGAGATGTGAAATTGTGATATACCATGGGTACCCAACAGATGAATCATGCTACTACTGCTACTACCATGCTGCTAGCCTGCTATTGTTACCATGCTGGATGTTGTTGCTGCTGCTTCTGCTGCTACTACTAGTAGTCTACTACTACTGCACAAAACGACTAGTAGTAGTTTGCTACTACTACTGCTGTTGGTATTAGTAGTCTGCTACTACTGCTGCTGCTGCTGCTACTGCTACTAGTAGCAGAGCACACAGAAAAAACAGAGCACCTACGCTTGGAGCAGAGAGCAATGGAGAAGCGTAAGTGCATAGCAAAGCAGAGAAGGGCAAAAACGCACTAGCAGTCTAGCACAGAGCAGGACAGGTGCCGAGCAAAACAGAGCTATAGATGAAGGATAGCAGAGCAGAGCAGAGCATAAGATGTAGATCGCAAATTGTAATGCAGATGACTAAATCCAGAAAAGCGGAGCGGAGCGAGCGGAGAAAGGAGAGGAGAGGAGTGGATTCACTCATCGGTGATGGGCGGTCGATGGCCGAGGTTGGAGGCGGCGATGGAGATGGGCTGGCAATAATCTGCTTCTCTGCAACAGGGAGGGCCGAGGAGGAGGACCTATGATTCGAGGAGGGAGGACCGAGGAGAGGATGGAGATGGGCTTGACGGCGACTGGCGGTGGCCACTGGCAGTGGTGGGGGCTAGGGCTCCACGCGCCTCATGCTCAGTTAGTTGCGACTAGCCCTCCTATTGGAGTCGATGGCTCTAGTCGGAAGCTATGACCGATTTGTTGATTAATCTACGATTAGTCGACTACTAGTCGATGACTTAATAACAGTGCTGCAGTCCTTGAGGCCAGTAGCATTTGGTGACTTTGGTCTAACTCAACATTGTAGTCTGGACTCTGCTGCCTGGAAAATGCCTGTTACGATAGTACTATGGCCTCGACTACTTAACACTTGATAAGTGTGTTTAGTTGTTTCTGACTCGTGGTGCCTCTAGACATTTAACCCAGAATCCCATATAGCTACCCGCGCACAAAATATTGCAATAGATTTGCTGCAACATAGGGACTGTCAGAATTCAGATTTATCTCTAACCTCGTATTTAATTTATTTCTATTCATTCAAATTGACTGTTAGTTCTTGGATCGACGCCAAATTGTGAGGGCTTTGGTCCAGCTTTCTCTCTTAAATTCCCTGCAAATCCTCAGCGGAGTCCCAGGAATGGGCAAAAAGAATATACCTCACAGAGTTCTGGTTTTGCTGAACGTACTGAAGAGCTGTGAGATGCAGGTCAATGGTCCAAATAAGGAATAATGGATTATTTGCTACTGCAAAAGAGTAAATTTTAGGATTTGCCACTGTATGTGAGTATGACATATGGTCAGGACCGCATGTCATACTCACAACAGTGACAAATTCTAAATTACGCATGAAAGTACAGTGGCAAATAATTGAATCTCCCTTCAAATAACCTAGTAGTAGTTTTTAGTTTTTCTAACTAGTAGAGTTAATGCCATTCCATGATAAACTGTTGATTACGACTTCATGACCAAGTTCTGGAAGCCCATTCTTAGATGCTTTTATGATTCACATCATTGATTGGTTTTGATGTTTGTCGTACTATTGATGTCTATATGTTTGACAATGTGACATTTCGCTTATCTTCAACTGCATTTGCATAAAACAGGAGGCATGGACCAAATTCAACTCTGAAGAGCTCTTCTAAACCATCCCTGTGAATTAGTGAATATATGGTCAGCTTAATTGTACCCACACGAAGCACTGGAGTAGCAAGGCACAGATGATGTTGGTCGGCAAGGGGGACAGTGCCGTAATTAAGTGAAAGCTTCAACTATAATTATCATTGTATAATAGATTCTTTTCAATTGCTCCTCCCATCTGTTTTGCCGTCATCTGTATCTGTTCACTCCAAGGTACTTCAGCAACTATAGCTCATACGGAAATAATATACGTAGCCTTGTGTTCATTTGAGGGCTAACGGCGTGTGTTTTTCGGGACGATTCTTACAGCATATTATACCAAGGAGGGCCAAGTTTACATGTACTTCTTTCGTATCATTTGTTTATAAATTATAATGGACCACAGAAAGACACATTTTGTGCTTAGTTTCGTTTTTTTTAACCAAGAGACATGTACCATCTTGCTTTGGCCTCTCGTAGTCTGATTCTTGTACACTGTAAAGCTTGTATTATAAATCTGGAATATGATTTGGATTACCCTGTTGATTCCCCTGATATAGATGGTTCAATTTGGCGTTCTCTTATCCTGTTTCCATGCTATATCTTCTCTCCATGCTTCTGCCGAAGTATGATGCAGTGTTTTCACCTGAGAACGCTCGCAGCTCGATCACAGGATGAAAGAATGTGATCTTATTATCAATCAAGTAGTGACAAATCTTCAACATATGAAGGGAACGTAGAAGCATCACAAAACCAAATATGCCAGTCCAAATTTAGCTCTTTACATCGGCGGTCACCGATCTCGCCGGCATGTCGGTGCTGGCGCCGCCCCAGCGCAGCATGCGGATTCGAATTCTATCTACGTCCGGATTTGTATATGAATTGGAGCATATTTGAATTCGTATTCGCAACTCAAAAATTTGGAATGATGTGTGGTTTGAGCAAGTACTCTATTAATAATTTCATATTCAATCTGTTTCCGCCCCGGGTGTAAAAGAATTAAACTAAGCGGCGCTGCGCCTGCGCCTCTGCATCCATCCATGGAGACGGAGAGGGTGGTGTCTCTCCCCGACGACGTGCTCGCCGACGTCCTCGGTCGGCTCCCGGCGCGCAGCCTCGCAGCGACGCGGTGCGTCTGTAGGGCATGGACGTGTGCCGCCTGCTGCTCACGCTCGTGGTGCGCGGCATCTTCGTCAACCACCTCGATTCAGTAAAAATTCTATCGTCGAAATTTTGTCGGTAACGAGTGTTATCGGTGGGTTCCAATAAATTTTTTATACCTAGCACAAAAATTGGGATTTATTTACTCTTCATCCAAATTTAAATTCAAAATTTAGATAAATTTCGTCTTTACATACAAAAAAAAATCAAATTTCAATTCAGAAAATTCGTCCGAAATTTCTGATAACCAGCGAAAAACGGTGTTATCGCTACCCTCGGGTAAAAATTTCTTACCGGACAGTCGCCAGCTTGCTGTTGGATTCGGGGCAACCGGGCGCTTGGGAGGCCCGATGGCGTTACACTGCCTCCTGGTTTACGTGCATTGCCGTGGCTCCAGTTGGTTTTGTGCATATTTTCACAAAAGATGGCTTGTGCACCTGATATGTCGCCGGTAATTAATGCCCTAGTATTGTTGATTGTATAATGTCTGATTTCTTAATGTTCCTGGTCTCTTGACTGATGTTTTGCTGGCATAATGTCGAGTAGGTAAACAGTGCAGGCATGCAGAAGAAATAAATGGATAACTTCTGGAGTTATAATTCATGTGCTAACATCCACCTCACAATCTGGCAAGCAAATCAAGATACAAAAAAATTGAAGACGCAAAGACGCCTTTCTTAGTTCTTATGATGTCACCAATCCATGGGCATTCACTATAGGCAATAATCATCATACTGTCAGCAACAGGAGGAGAATATTATTATTCCCATGTCCCTTCATTTCACATGTACAAAGGTACACAAGGCCTATAGCCAAGTCGAAGGACAATTGGCTGCAACTGGTTAAAAAGGACAGCAAAAAAAACGAGGTTGGAGGAGGGCAATGGCATTTTAAGTTAATCTTAGAAACAAACAGCTGATAAATAACTCGGACTCGGTACACAATTTAATTACACGGGAGGAGGGTAGGCGGCCGTTGCTCCTGAGGGGAGAAGAGGAAAAACCCGACTGGTTTTGGCCGGCCAAGTCGCGACGCACATGCCAAGGGCGGTAGTATAGCGACTGTACAATATGGCGAGATTATAATCTCAATTTATCCTCGCTCTCACATGAAGTAGCTCAGTGCTTTCTTTTCCTCGAACCGCCTTCGCCATAGAGGTCGTTCCATTGAAGAAGTTCATTCATGTTTGCCGAATCGGATGAAACACTCGCGCAAACCTATGATAAAGAAACATATTAGGTTATGCTCCAAAAGTAAGGAAACGGGGATGGGGTTTGAAATGAAGATAAATGGGCTGGACTAACCTGCTCATGGGCAGATTTGAAATCATCCAAACTAAGAGGACGAATGTCGTCGCTTCCATATAATGCAGGCTCAGGCCTGCCTTCTGCTTGCCACACTCTTCTCCTGCATATGAAGGAAACAAACCCCGGCATAGCATATAAATCAAACAGTCATAATGTCTAACTGCAATATAAGAACGAAAAGGACATCTAACAACGATGTCAACCAAAACCACTTTATCAAGGTGTTTATTTTACTGCAATGCAGCAAGACAACACGCCTACCTTCTTTTCCTTCTCTAGGATTTTTCGAATGGGGTAATGTGCTGCAGTTACGCATAGATTCTGTAAATACAAGCAACTCGGTGAAAATCATCCAATTGCTCCCAATTGCTTAGGCATATAAGAAAGCATATCACAACCAAACATACCTTCAGGTCACTTCCTGAATATCCATCAGTCATATTGGCAAGTGACTCCAGATCAATATTTGGTGCCAACTCTTCTTTTGCTAAAATTACTTTCAAAATCTTCTCCTATTTGATGCGTCAGGTAAGTTTACCATTAACCTACAGTAATAAAAATTAACAATCAAATGGTTAGATATCAATAAGCAGCAATTAGATGATCCCACACAAACACATGAGACTATAGTTACCTGCGCGGAACCTCCTAATGACAGCCTCATCCAGGTCAAAAGGTCTATTTGTGGCACCAAGAACCAGAACACGTTCTTTATCTTTAGTGCATAACCCATCCCAATTTACCATAAATTCATTTTTCATCTTGCATCGCTTCATGCTCCCCAGGATTTTCTCTCCTTCCAAGCATACTGTCGACCTGCGAAAGTTAAAACATTTATTACAGACTGTTGTATCAATAGCCAAATAAATCAATAATTGTAACAAAAGCAATTTACGTGCTTGCATACCTCATCAATAAATATAACACTGGGAGCTATTTTACTTGCTAACGAAAAAACTGCCTTTACATATTTCTCTCCTTCGCCAAACCACTGAAAGTAGACAAAATACCATTTAGCCTTGAGAAGCGCATAGTACACCTCACTATTTGCTCTTTGGATGAAATAATACCTTCGACGTAATGCTTGACATTGATATGTTGATGAAGTTAGCGCCTGCTTCAGTTGCTACTGCTTTAGCAAGCATTGTTTTCCCAGTGCCAGGAGGCCCAAAGAGCAGTATTCCTTGCAAGGCTGCACGTAAAAGATTGAGAGCAGGCACTTTTAAGATCTCAACAACCAGAGCAACAGAATTAGGCAGTCAACATAATCCTCTAAATTAAATTCTAACAGGTCTAAAAATAACTAATATACTATTATTATCTTATTATCGTATAATAAAGAAAGGAGGTTGGGGACTCAACATCCTTGGAGGCCAAGAGTTTCTTGCAAAAGTCACCAAAAAAAAATCCCTTCTCTACCTATCAAGTTAAACCCAGGTAGCCTATAAGAGCCCAAATTTTCTTCCTTCAAAATATTTTGCCATTCTCAATTTCGGAAATTTGGAAACGGAACCTAGAGAAATAACACTGCCAAATTACCAAGAGCCATAGTGCATTCAGATAAACTCTGAAAGACATTAGGAAACTAAACGACTTAAAATTGATTTCACTTTTGTTTTCATGTAATTATTGGTTTCGAGTATATTTCTAGTAATAATAATATGAAATAGCAAAAGGCAACATGCTATCTTAGCTCTGTTTAAAAGATGTACTTAAATGATCTCACAACATGGGTCCATGACTTGACCAAAAAAATATGTCGATCATATGTGCAACCTACAGTTGAAAAAAAACTTACACCCCCATGTGAGAGACGTGCATAATTTGGTTTTATGTTACTACCTTTGTTAGCTGCCCTTTGCAGAACAATTCAGGCCTTTGCAGAGGGAGCATCACCAACTCCTTTAATGTGTCCTTTACATTCTCCAAGGCTCCAATATCATCAAAGGTGACTCCAATATCATTAGGTGGTATAACATCTGCCAGAAGCCTTTTCTCAAACTCGTTCTCTGTGACAACATCCTAAGAGAAATAAAGTAATATAAGGTAAAGCACTGCAAAATTCTAATTCTTGAGGAATGACAAGAATGTTTGCAATATGTAAGACAGCATGTACCTTTAATGATTTTTTTGAGCTCTTGTTATCACTTTGCATGCTCTGTAGCATGTTGAGCCCATGCTTAAGGCTGTCATTCATAACCATTAAGTTAGCATTCCGAGAGAAGATTGATTGAAAGCAAATAGAGGGATAGAGAAACATGACTACCTTTAGCTCGTGAGTACAAGTTTAGCATCCTTGAGGTTTCAACTTTATTATGCTTAAGGTGATAACTAACAGCGTAGCCAACAATCTTGTCCACATCTAAGAAAGTTTGGAGCAACAAAAGTTTCAATTGGAATTCTTTAGTGACATATATCATGCAAAAAAAATTTGGTTTGGGCACGAAACCAACAAAAAAAAATCCCCAAAAAATCTAGATGTACTTCTCAATTTAGGTATAAACTTTCAAGTTCAAATCCATTCTACATTAAGAGTAACAAAAATGAGAAAATCTGGCAAATGATAAATAAAAAGGAAAGGAAAAAAAAAAAGAAAAGGATGAATGCTACTATTCAAAGCAAATTTTCTTCCAACACATTTTGAATTTGAAGTTGAGATTTTAAAGGGTACTAGAACACATACATCACCAAAAAAAAAGAGAATTTTTCATGTTGATTTGGTACCCAAACCGAAAGTTATTGCATGAGTGCACTACAAAGGGTGATTGCACTTGATATGTTGCCTTAGATAAAATGCAGAGAGCAAAACAAAATACTCACTTTCATTAGTCAGTGATTGATCTTTGATGAATAATTCTTCAATGTCATTGCATTCAATTCCATTGCGGTTCAGAAACTGCATTACAGAGCAAATGAACAATCACATAGTGGTCTTAGATGCTACTAATATAGATATCCATTCTGAATTGGGATGGCAATATAGTCTACAAGAATTCAACCATTATAGGCAGAAAAATAATTGCAAAACTATAAAAAGGTGAATTTATGCATGATTACAGGTGTAAAAAGCAATGGAGTATCAAACACATATATGATCGGTCACTTTGAGAGAAAAAAAGGCAGAAGTGCTGTTTAAAAATAACTTGAGAACAAATACTACTTTAGAAATTACATTGCGACCAGATATGGCAGGTTGGGAAGAAACATAAGCCATAAACGGCTCAGGCATCACATATAAGAAGCTTCAGTTCGATTGAATGTACACATTTTCCACTCAGAAATACGAAAGTAAGTTGCATTTTCTTTGCAGCTTACCGTACGAATGCTACCAACGTTGGATTTAGCTTTAGGGTTTCAACATCACGATCCAGTTGTTGTTTCCAATCGGTAAGTTGTGCTTCATCCTGAAAATTTTATTCTTTAGATTAGACAGTATACTTAAGCAAAACACTTAAATGAGTACAAGGGATATTATCACCTGTGGAAGCTGGATGGAAATTTTGTTAGGGAAAAGTTTATTTAGATGTTTCATTGCCTTCGGACTTTCTTTGTTCCTTTCGTGCAACCTACTACCAAAGCTATCCTGCATTTGTCAAATAATAATACATCAAAACATGGCAAAACAGACAGGCAACAACAGCACCATGTGTTCATAAGAATAGCAAATGGAACCATATGCATTTAAAAACACTCAAGGAAAAAAAATATAAAGAATAAGTAGAATGAAAATTGTTACCGGGAAAAGGTCAAATAGCGTCTGGCTGCTACTAGCAAACTTTGTAAAAAGAAATCCTCCAGGATGTGCCTACAAGAAATACCACAGCACCATCCTATCAAATATTTGATAGCACTTGAAGAGAGATTGTTGATTAAGATCTAAGGAGAGGGTATGCAAATGAACAACAGTTCCCTGATGCCAGTTTGGCAGTGTAACACCTCACAAACAAGGATTCAAAAACTGGTTTCGGGGAAAATACCGGACCCTGGCCGGTACCGGTTACCAGCAGTTACCGTTTTTCTACCAGACGATTTCAATTATCCAATTTAAACTCAATAATTGAATTTGGCCGGTTTTCAGCCAGTTACCGCCCGGAATTACTATTCAAAAATTTAAGTTTAGAACATTTTCAGACCGATATTTTTTTTACCAGTACGGCCGGTTACCGCCGATTTTTGTATTCTTGCTCACAACTGACACTACCTAATGTCACCAAAATTAGCGATCTCATCCAATACTGGCCAATTCAAAGACAGACAGGCTCCAGTATGGCACACCACCATGGGAACTCAACACGACAAATTTGTCTAATTTCTCAGAAATAATATATATACCTTCTCTTTGCGGCTGTCCATCTGGGTGTGGGATCCTATAATAAGAACACCAGGTGGAAGCAATTCGAGCTTGTTCCTCAAAGATGAAAATGACTCTGTAACTCCAGTGAATGATTTCTCTACATCCTTTAGTAACACTATCAGAGGCGGTTTGCTTTCTTCGAGATGACCTGACAGGCAATTAAAATCACACTATAACACAATGCTGATTTATGTTTGTAGAAATTCGAAATTCTAAAAAGAGGCAGTACCTCAATTAACTCAGCCATAGCTAGCCTCTCAACTTCTTCGCCACCAGGAAAGTCTGGGCGAAGAAATTCAGCTAATGGAAACAACATAATGGTCAGCAACAAATAAGAAACTGTAAAACTGCCAAACATGTGGGGATTCAAATGTTTGAGCTAACCAGAGCAGAAGAAGCCGTGATCTTCCTCACACAGACCACCCAGATCATTACCATCGGGATCTGCTTGTCAAATCGGACTCAATTTTAGAGGATCCATTTTCTTCAAAAGCAAGCATCACCCTGCCTCGATAACCACAACTTGGGCCCTGAAGATCAATAAAACAATTATTAAAACAAAATTGAAAGAATATGATGGCTAACAAAAACATATGGTCATCAGACAAAAGTATATCATGTTATCAAGCTAAATCTGAGTGAATGTAATGGGAACATAAGAAGAAAAAAACTCATAATTGGGTTGTTGGCTATTGAAAACTAAGATTACATGTTGCCAATTTCCTCTTTGTATTGTTCCATGTAAACAAAGTACAATAAAGCACGATTGAAGTGCTTTTATTGACAGTAGTAGGACCCGCTGATCAAAATAGTATTGTTCCACGACAGGCCTACATCCATGCATTTTACTAGGTAAAGGTACCTTTTCTCCAAGCGTGCTTTCTAATAATTTGTAGCAACACATATATCTGCTCATGAACCTAGTTGTGGCTAAGTGTGGCATGCCGCACATTTTGTGGCAACCAGTCAGGCAAATCTTGGTGAGTATGTTTCTATGACAAGTGGGATAGTGTGCTCAAAAGTTTGGCAAGCCACAACTGTGGCCACAAACCAAAGAGATGCCTAAAAAGTCAAAACTTGCCTAACATGAGTTCAGCAATCATCGTACCACCCAAGCGATAAACATCCTAATAGCACTTCCACAAACATAAACACAGCAACAAAGTTCTAATGAAAAATAAAGCAGAAATCTAAGCAGCAGATTTTGGCTGAAAACAAAAATAAGAGCACAGGTACCTTTGTGACAATGAGGATTGCTGAGCTGGACCCACATACTTTACCCTATCCCCTACAAAAGATGTGGCAGTGCAATCATGTTTAAGTAAAATATAATTGAACTGGAAATATTTATTGAATAATAAAGAAACGATAGCAAACCTTCTCTAAAAGTATAGCTCTTGGATGTAGCAGTTGAGGATTCCTGTTTGGGCAAAGATGCGGAATGCAGAGTGGATGTTCCCACAATATCAGCATTCACACTGGAAGTTGGTGCAGCTGGTCTCCTGAAGTGCATGGTATCTGCCAAGGAAGAGCGGTGCTTATGAAGCATTGCCAACTTCTCACCACCCGCCTTATCCCCTGACTTATCAGTCTTGCCAACATCTTTCTGGGATTCTGGATCTTTTGAAGGTGCCTAAATAGATTTTGTTTCAATAATAATAAAGACATTGGGAAATGCAATACTTCAAGGTTTTCTCAAACTTTTGAATATGCTTAAGTTAAGAGTAATAGTCAATATCAGTAGGACATGGAAAACTTACCCCAGGCAACAAAAGTGAATCAACAACAAGTAGTCTAGCACCAAAATGCTTGGCAAGCGCCTTTATCAATGTTTCCTGATAAATCTCGGAGCCTGATGCATGTTTGCAGTAGAAAAATTAGATGACTACAGAAAGATAAGCATTGGGATTAATTACCAAAGCATATGCAATGGATGCTACGAAGTAAGTATGAACAATTTAATTCAACAGAAACAATAATTATGCGATGAACAAAGAAAAGGGTACCTGCTGGACCAGATAACAAAATTCGCTGGTTTATTGATGAGATTTCGGAGAACTGCTTGATGAACTCCTTCTTTTCCAAGTGTATGAATGCACATGATAGGAGCACATTCTTTGTATTCTCGCTGCATGAGATGGGGATTGATAAATAATACAAAGATATGGGCGTGTGAAAGAATAATAATAAATAATAGCATGCTTCATTTCAAGGTGTATCTGCGTGAAACTGCCCTACCTTGACTAAATAAACTCGGTCAACCTCATATATGGCTATTGTCTAATGAATGCTAGAAGCATGAACAAGTCATACAGAATAACAAACTAGGCATACACTTTTTTGGCAACCTCAGAACTAAGTAAAGCAGAATAGATGGCTGGCCTTAGTTTTTTATAATGTAGAACACAAAGAACAAAGCATATGCATATGCAACATTTCAGATATACAGCAGGCTAAGGCTCAAAAAATCAGAATAAAGGCCAAAGCAAATCAAAGTAATATAAGTCAAAGCATATCACCTGAGGTAGTAAGGAAAATTCTCAAATGTAACTTCAATATCACTTGGACTAATAATTCCCTGTTTCATCCCATCCTTAAAGGCTTGACATCTGCTTGGAGGTAAACTGGCTGCAGAATTAAGATCCCTGATGAGATCCCTCTGATCTTCAAGAGCTTTAAAAAGACCACCAGTCAAATCGAACTCGGATATAGTTGATCCTGCAATCATCCTCAGAACTGGCCTTATCTTATAAGTTGCAATCTTACCGATTTCCGCAGCAAGATGAGCATCAGCTCCAAAGTCGTTTTGTTGACTGGTGTCGTTCGCAACAGCATCAGGAGATATGGGGGCTGCAGACACATCCATTGGGGAGTCTTCAATATTTGAATTAACCTCATTGGCATTTTCCCCATTCTCACATTCCTTATCAGGGCTGATGCCGCGCCCTTTTGATTTATCTGAAGCAGATGATGCCATGGGCCGCACTATTCTCTGATTGTTCTCCCCAGCTGACGCAGGTGGCACTGCTGGTAGGTCCTTCAACTGATTGGATACAGATGCTAACATCTCTGTCCCAGCAACAGCTGAGGTGTCCCCTGTTCTCTTCTCCATACGGATACGCTTGACACCAGCAACTGGGGATTCCAAAAGGCTCACAGCAGATGTTGATACCGCTTTAGGAACTTTATCATTCAAAGGATGCTGAAAAATCTGTAAGCAGGTAAAGGAAAAAGGAAGGTAACAGATCTGATAGATTTTGCTATCCCTGAAGTGCGTACATCTAGACTAATGATGAAAAGGATATATGGAAAAGGATGGAAGGAAGCTGCATGATTGCATGAACAAGAAATGATAA
The DNA here is from genome assembly GCA_036346255.1 of Ampelocalamus luodianensis. Classification (NCBI taxonomy): domain Eukaryota; kingdom Viridiplantae; phylum Streptophyta; class Magnoliopsida; order Poales; family Poaceae; genus Ampelocalamus; species Ampelocalamus luodianensis. Next base: position 2,818,929 of record CM070625.1, on the reverse strand, counting down.
TAGGATACATAAGCATGCTTGCCGCATGAACTGAATACGACTTCATCCCCTCCTGTAAGGGGAACTTTTGTGCCTTGATTTATGGACCTTCCGTTTAATTGAACCATGCCCTTCTTGCCTACAACTTCTAACTCACACTGACCTACTTGCTGAAAGAAAAACATCAAAAACCGATGAAATAATTATAAGCAAGAACCTGACAATGTTCCTCCACTCCTCACATCACAAAATTGAACCAGAAAAAACAAGGACGTACCTCAAGGTGCCGCAGCTTGCAAAGTACTTTGCTAACAGGTTGGTCCTTCAACCATAAATTACAGCTTTTGCTTTGGCCAACAGAAAACTGAGGGGCACTGATAGGAAGGTGAGGACTCTGTAGTTCATAATTTAGTATCAGTGTGAAGTAACAGTATATTTCAAGCATTATTCCGTGTCACCATAAAAAAGAAAAGTAGGGTCAACGTTACTGCCAGACATATTTTAACAGAGACAACAAACAAAGATCGTTAAAGCATTGCATTTGTAGCTACTAGCGCCTGTAAATGTGACATCTTGGTAACAACAATTGCAATAATTAATATCAGCAGATAAACCATAGCCTTGATCAGTGGATCATTGCATAAGAAAAATAGGGAGACGCCTAGATCAACTAGCTACTAAAATTTTCCATTTGGGAGAGCATTCACATAAACTACCTTGAATTTGGAATTACCAATACTTACAATTTCTCTTCATGTCAGCCCCTAACACTTTAGGTGTTTGGACTTTGGACTTGGAGTGCCTAGAAATCACCATACTGAACAGTGAATACTTGACTCTGATATTTGTCTAATTGACTTTAAGAAAACTTCTCTTGCAACCAAAATTTCCAAAAGCCCTGTTTCAGCAAAGTGCTCTAATTCACAAACCAGCACTAGCAGGGAAATGTTGTGTCGACCTACTAGAATGATCCAGGGGGATTTCTGGCACTTCGTCAACAAAGTTAACAATCCTACATGCATGGATTATGCATGCACATGAGTAGCTAACAAAATTTAAAAAGTTATGTTGCGCTTCAAAATCCCTCTATCCGTAAGCGGGAGGAAGGTCACAGGAGAGAGCAATTGTGCCCTCTACTAGTTTTGCTGGGGAGTTTGATTATGAAAGCATGTGTTTAGCTCTCTAGGAAAAGATATCGTGTGCCCAATCTATTTGTTGTCTTGCTGCTTCATCTACAATTTTTCCGTCATTGAGGTGAGTCAAACCTCCACAGTTAGACCCCTTGCAGTTTTGGATGATATAACTAAGACATTTGGCAAAGAGCTTTATCCACCATAACCAATACTAGTATCTGAACGGATTGTCACCATTCTCAACATGCGAATTTGACCATGGTAGCAAGGCCTACTTCTGACTTAGAAGAAAACCACCTAAACAACCAAATGTACTGCCAAAATGGGTATTCAAGACGAAATTATAATGAGTTCTAATATGTTTGCTGAAAATTTCAATTTCCCACATCCTTATAAATAGAACATTCCAAAGACCATATGTCAAGTAATGCTAGTGCTAATCGCTACAAGCCGTAACCCAACACAAATATCTACATAAGACATATCCAATGACAAATCCAATGTACTGAATTCATCAAGCAGCTATAAAGCTAGCTCTAAATAGACCTAAAAATTAAATTCAGGCAGACCAATACCATTGACTGCAAACCCTAAACACCAGTTCACCACCAAGCTCTAAATGACAAAACTAATAATATTCCCCCGCTAAATCCTCCAATCAATCTGCAAAACACCACAAACAGACTAAAATTCACCCTAAACCATCCTAAGCATCCTAAAAATCGAGTCTTTACAAAGCCCAGAATCAAAAACTGCCAACTTTAACTTTAATTCCTACAATATCTATACCAATAGGAATTCCCAATCATTGGTCGCCAATTCCCTCACCTGTGAGCACTGCGAAAGCAGCTTCGCCCATGGCACCGCCTGCTGCTGCTGCTGTTGCTGCTCCTTCCTCCTGCGTGAGCTATCCGCCGCAGCAACCGCTGGCTTATCCCCTGCTTGATCTGCACCAAAGCATCAAACCCCTAAGAAATCGATTCCAAAGCCATCCCACCGAACCCTAGCAGCCAAAAGGCACGAAAGCCCTCACCTCTCTTCGCCGCTGCGTCCTCCGCCGAACCGGTGCTCCTCGCGGCCGCCGCCGCCGCCGAATCCTCCTCGGTCCTCCCTGGAGCCGACGCCGTTGGCGACGCCGGAGCCTCCGCCTGATTAGGGTTACAGTTCAGATCGGTTAGCCCGGGGGTCAAATCGGGCGGCGGTGACGCGAGATTCTTCGATCCGCGGGGGGCTCTCACCTTGGGGCGCTTCGGCGGAGGGGCGGAGGAGGAGGAACGGGACGGGGACGAGCGCTTGGAGGCGGAGCTCCGGCGAGTCTCCACCATGGCGTTCGCCGCAGGCGAGGGTTTCTTCTCCTTTTCCCCTTCTTTCCTCTCGAGAGGAGAGGAATTCTTTTGGCTCCGGGTTTTCTTTTTCTTTGGAAATGGTTTTGTTTGGCTTTTTGGTGTCAAAGGAGAGGAAGGGAGAGGAGGAGGGTGTGTTTTATAAGATTTTGGGATTTCTTTTTCCCCCTTTTTAGTTGCGTATGATTGTACCGATTTATTACATGATTTTGTATTTTTTGAATACGACACATGATATATCATGCTGTGCTTGTATTTGGTACATATAGCGTTGCGCTTAAGCGCTGCATTTAAGGTTACGTTTGAGTTGTAAACTTTTACCGTAGATCTTTATTTGTTCTACGGAATTTGATCACATTCTAAAATCGTCATTACAGTGAGTTTGGAATACATTAGTAACATGTCATGTGTATTCTCGATACTAATATTGTGATACCGAATAAGTTAACCTAGGAATAGGCAGTGTATTCCTTTTACTTACGGGCAAAAAAATTGAATACAAGAAATCTATAGTTTTAAGGGAACTATTAGTGCACCTATTTCTCCATTGCCACTTGCTCCATAACCTTGGAGCTCTGCTTGATTGTACCCTGGTCTCCCTCCTTCTGCAAAGTCATCCACTGACTAATAGAGAAAATCAGCTCAATTGGATTTGCCGGTAATTTGTGATGAAAACATGCCAAATTCCATATTTTCCAAATGGCCCCCTAAGAAAGCCGAAATACCAATTAACATGAGTTTTTTCGAGTGCACATAACTCTTTTTTTTAACCTTATCTTGATGTGGCAATACACCGATATAGTAAGGTCAACCCTACTCGATTGCGCTCGCTGTGTCTTGTTGCGCCCCAGCGTTTTGCCATTTTTACACGCGACGTTTTCACATTCCCCCTCCAATAGATTGTTATTTACAAAACGGCCCTCCACCTGACCACCCATCGAATGTTCAAGTATATCTTTTTGATGCGTGAGAAGGCATATTTCCCCTTTCTTTTCCCTGTCGCTGTCCCTGTTGTTTAAACTTGCTAATAGCCATGTCACGTGCACATGCAAGATCATATTCTCTTTTTTTTACTAGTAAAATGCTTGCAACATTGGATTTATTGTGGAATAGAAAACTTAGCTAAAAAAATAGCAAGTAAAATTCTCATCAGTACTCGATGTAAAAAAATAGAAATTAAAGGTTCCATGGAGTAGCACTGAATTGTGGGGCTTCATGGCCATTTTGCACTGTACCATGCAGATTTCATAGAGCTAGCTACCTTCCCATGGCGAGGAAAGAACCGTGCAGATTATTCCTCTGCTTTTGTCTCTTTTTTTGAGATGGAATATTAAAATTCCAATAAACCAAGACTGCCCTGGAATCGGTAACCACTTGATCAGAAGAAACACAAGAGGGCACTTGATAGCTCTACACCAAGAGTACGACATGCCATCAACCTTTTTGCCGTCAAAACATTACCTCCCAGAGAGTAGTTAGTACTCTGCTACACAAAGAGTCAGGGAATTGCAGTAACAGCCAAGCTTGTTTTGAGAGCATTGCAATATTTAAACGCATGCAGGTCCCTCGTCCCCACAGCACCAACTTTTTCCGGTCTCGTTGAACCGAATTAGCGACTAAATGAGGTGAATAGGAGCCACGTATTTTTCACCTCTGAGGTATTCAACTTTCTTTTCGATTTAATAGTTATGAAAACTATGGAGATCAAAGCTACAATAACACAGCGGAAATCTTGCATTGAAACCGAAAAACCCCGGGCTCCAAGACTCACGGGCAGTCTGACAGCCGAGTCTTGGTCGGTCTGACCGTCGGGTGCAAATTAGCAGCCCAAAAGATTCACAAAATGATCTAATTTTGACCCTGTAATATAAATCTCTTGAGATTTCAGACATAACTCATTAAGAAGGTCATGAGCTCATTCCAACCGACGATTGAGACGATTGAAGTAAATGTTCCATAAATTTCTTGATTGAGGAAAAGAAAGCTAAAAAATCAGGGGAAACCAAAATTTGAACCAAAAGCTTGCTCGTGGGTGGAAGATGGTAAAGATGACTTTAGATCAGATCCCATAAGTCCTAGTAAGCTAGATCACAACAAAAGACCCAGCCAAAAACCTTGGGACACAAAAAAAAAACACAAAATCATCAAAGAGATAATAAGAATGAGATATAACTCATTTTGGGGCAATCTTCATTAGATTGATTAGAGGGATTGTATGTTTACAATCACTTCACTATAGAAGACAAAAGATCACACTTGAACACCTAATTTCTCAGTCCATCTATCTCAAACCATAGCCTCCTCTATTTCCTCCACTTTCCCCAAATCACAAATGAGGGGGTTCCAAGGCTTAGATATGTGTGCAAATCATGCATCACCCCCTTATATAGTGGACACTAGGTCTACAGATAAAACCTTAATGGGCATCCGTTAAATCCACACACAAATGAGTCTCACTCACACGCGCTTCTCAAAGCACCGTCTTCATCTTTTCTCAACCTAAACCGTCTCTTTTTTGTGCCATCTTACGCCGCGGTTTCTTCAAGGTCAATAACCCGGTATTTTTGCGAATATACCAAAATATCCCTTCGCAATCTTTCTCTAAAGCCGAGTCCAATCAACGTGAAGCAATCACATGCTTCGCTACGTGTAGCTTCATCAATGGTTCTCTTCATGTCGACAAATCTCTCTCATCTGGCTTCCACTGGAACTATTATGGCACTTGTACCGACCCCCAACAATAGACAAAGCAATCGATTTCTGGTACAAGTTCCTCGCAACTTGACCCACGTTAGCCAAAACATGAATCATACAACACCTATACACTAAAACACATGACAATGGCCAAACCCGTGAAATCACCACAGCTCACTATGCATGATCGCGCCTTGGCCAGTCTGACCGCAACCCAAACTCCAGAAAACACTCTCTCTGGACTTTTCGGTAAAACTCTATCTAGTTTCGCATCTAGCCTCCATTTTCAATGGGACCCGGTGCAAACACACCCTCAAAAGCTCTCATTACTGGCCTCGCCCCGATCTGACCGCCACCCCTGGCCAGTCAGACCGTCAGCCTCGGTCAGTCTGACTACCACCCCTGGCCGGTGAGACCGTCATCCTCCGGTCGGTCAAACCGCCCCTCCAGGGCCGATTAAATCGCCTACAACCTGACAGCAAATATGATAATTTGCTAAACCGAGGTTTTGATCTCCAAACACTTTTGACATCGATACCAATTGTTCAACACTAAGATTAGGATCACACACATGATCACCACAGGTCTAGACAGAACCTCCCATGACAACCCGTGCATATGACACTCCACCCGTAATGACAAATAACAGTACTCAATTCATCACACAAGCTCTTTGTTAGATCAAAACAATACATGGAGTAGGTAGGTACATGGAAAACAATTTCGTTTTGGATTTTATTTCGGGGGTAACGAAATGAATGGAAATACCGATTTCGGTGAGTTTTCAAACAAGCGTTTGAAGTTTGGATGAAATTTTGTCAAGATTTGACCAAAATTTGGAGAAAATTAAAATGTTGTCCAAATTTAAAAAAAAAAATTGAATAAATTGTATTTATTTCGGAGGGTAATGAAATTTATGAAATTTCACCAAAAATTCAATGAAATTGTTTTCCCTGGGTAGGAATCGCTTAGGCAACAGCTTTCACCAAATTTCCCTTCCCAGCCTTAGATATAAATATTTCCTTCCACCCCTGAATGCGCCCCAAGATCTTATCCTTTATATAAGAGAAAGCCTTTTGGCGCAACTAGCGTTGTTGCAATGTTTATTTATGGAAGTAGCGCCCTTCGCAACAAATTAGCAAATTTGACACCTCGTCCGCACGATCACTGGCCGGACTCGATGACCATGCGACATGTGGCCTCGTCTGGCCCGTGATCGGCCAGATTCTCCTCGTTTGGCTCGTAAGCGGCCGGATACGCTCCACTCCGGCTTGTCCAACCCATGGGCGGCCAGATACGCTCCACGCCGGCCTCGTCCAACCCGTGGCCGACCGGACTCCCCTCCACATCAGCCACGTCCGGCCTGTGGGCAACTGGACGTGCCGCTCCTCCTGACCACACACCCATCCCCTCACCCCTCTAATCCATCACCGCCCATCATGTCCTTGTCCGCATGCATGCATGCAAGAAATTAGAGCGGGAGGGAATCCAATTCCCTCTGTAGCACCCTCTCGCCATCTATTTAATTGCATGAGAGTGTGATTTCACTTCGCACTTTCGCTCGATTTCTCGTTCTTTTGATTTTGGTTTTTCAGAGACTTATTATTATTTGATGTCGTCATTAGCAGTTATTTCAGCAAATATGTTTCTCCTTGTATGTTATTTATTTTTTAATTTTGTGGTTAGTGAATTAATCGTAGTGAAATTAATCTTACATAATTTATTAGTTGTAATTTTTAGGCGTAGTTAATTAGTTACCAATTAATTAATTAGTCATAAGTACATTGTTTTACTCAATTAATTAGTCTAAAATAGTTGGTCGAAATTAAGTCTTAATAAATTAGTAGTCATTAATTAGTCATTAATATTTTAGTCATATTTTATAAGACGTGATTAATTTGTTTTCATTAATTAGTGGTAATTAATTTAGTACTGATAAATTAGCATTACATGACTGAAAAATAGAGAATAGCGAGATGTGCCAAATCTATTAACTACTTGTACTAGTAGAAATTAATACAAGAGACTGAAAATTATTGAACTGATTGGTGAATTTCTAGCATAAAAGGAAGCCTTATGCATATTGTGCAATGTCTGACGATTCGATTTGTACCTGGTCATGCCCCCTCCCGACGGCAGGATGCTACAACGAGTCATCCACTTGTGAGTCTAACTCCTGTCGGAGCAATGTTTACACTTTTATACCTATATCCTCTGTTCTTACATCAATCCTTTCAGAATGCAGCGCGATCAAGGGCGGGCCGATATGCTGAGTACTGGCGAGCGGTCCAACACGAGTGGATTACGACCTGGACGAACTCTCTTCTCTCTCTCTCTTCTCTTTTTTCCGAAATTAAAATGACCTTTTCACCTAATTTTGAGGGTTTATATAGCCAGTTTTTGTCGCTAGTTGAACTGACGATTTGCGCATTCTTCAATGCAAATCGCCAATTGAAATGGCGACAGGTAGTTGAAACGGCGACTATCGCCATTCCAAATGATGATAGACACATATTTTGATTTTTTTGATTTTTTTTTTGTAATTATCTTTTACATTAATATTATTTTTTTAAAAAAATCACAAAGAGCAAGTGTGTGATACCAGGGGACTCCTGGCAAATTTTAACCCCTGTAAAATCATTATGACTTTCCGCATGGTTCAACAAAGAAGAAAAACCTTGTGCACATATTAAGTACAAGAGAAATTGTACAGTACATTCTATTGATAATATACGGTGATAGTATAATCAAATCTGATCATTGATTTATTAAGGGCATAATAGACTTTTTTTATATATTTATAATTTTCGTGAGGGTATTGTAAACTTTTTCAACTAGAGTTGAAAATATTACTCTTGTGTCATGTGATCCCCACATGAGCAATTGCAATTCTACCTCCTCGGGATTCTACTACTCATACTACCAGATGTAGTATAACTAAATCTTAACTAATCTGAATTATTAAATCTTAAAAAAAGATGATCCGTATTGAATTGAGAGTGCGTACAAGAGCTCTACGAACAAAATAGGGCGGCAATGGATCACCACGTCGAAGGCCTCATTGCGGGATGATCTCATCTGACAGCTCCCCACTAGCCTTGATGCGGTATGTGACTGATCGCACACATTCCATCAACAATTCCACCCATCTCGAGCTGAAACCCAGCCTTAACATGAGCTGCTCCAGAAAGTACCACTCGGTCACAAGCTTTGCTCATATCTAACTTCACAGGTGCAAAACCATCCTTTCCCGTCCTCTTGTTCTGCATATAATGAGCCATTTCGTACGCCACAAGTACATTGTCTGCGATGAGACGACCGGGAACAAAGGCACTTTGGCTTGGGGATATGATATCCGGTAAATACACCTTAAGCCGGTTTGCCAATACCTTCGAAATGATCTTATATAGGTTACACTACACAAACTATTCGGTCTCAAATACCTCAATCGTTGTGGGTCTTTCACTTTTGGGATAGGAACTATTGTTCCCAGTGGCGTAGCAGGCCACGAGCTAAGCCCCAGGCTGACCCAGCTGATGTTTAAAAGAAATTAATATGACCTTTTGATCTTGAGCCTTGAGCTATTGCCCCGACGGCCTGAGGTCAGCTTCGTCTCTGGTTGTTCTTTTACCTACCTTGTCTTAGAAATACAGGGTGCATAGCGTAATTGAGTTATCAGCAAAAACACAAATCTCGGCTAAAGCGATTGATCACTAAAACAGTGAAACGTGTCTGAGTACGTGAGGCCAAGCTATATGTCATCTGTGGATATCATGAGGATATGTGTACGATATTAAGATGATGTTACAATTGGCAATGACATTTTTGGATTGCTATTTCTCGTGTTTTCGGCAAAAGTTCAAAGGTCGTCGAGTTGATGAAGCGGCCCGACCAGACCGAGCGATCGATCAGACTAAGCGTCGAGCCGCCATTGAATGGCGGTCTGACCGGTTTTGTGCTGTTCATTGAGTTAATTGTAGAATTGATTGTTGGGATAGGTCATATCCATATTTATCTTTGCATATGTGTTGCATATTGCATGTTTTCAGCGGCGTGGGTCAAGTTGTGAAGAACTTGTTCCCGAGACGATTTCTCGTCTATTGCGTGCGGGTGTCTTGAAGGTCAATGACGGTCAAGCGGCGAGGATCGGGACTAAGCTTGAGAGCCGAGGTCCGAACGATCATGGATGCCGGGTGAGGTCAAGTGGTTCAAGCGTGGCGCGAGAATGGGCGAGATGACCGAACAGGCGATTCGGTGCGACGGGTTGATCAAGCGGCGCGGTCGGTGCAAGTGCCTTGGTGGTTCCGGAGGATCCGGGCGGAGAGACTTGCCGGCACGATGAGAGCCGTTGATCAACCTACACGCGTGAGCGGCGTTTGCCTTCGATCGATTGGACTCGGTCTTGGAGAAGGATCGAGAAGGGGTATTTGGTAATTTCACCAAATACCGCTTTGTGACATATGGCTAAACCACGGCGGGACGACGCAAGGTGAAGTGGTTTAGGTCTAGAGATGATGGTATCGGCGCTTTAAAAGCGTGCGTAAGTGTCCGTTCATGTTGGGCCTTAACGGAGCCCATTAGAGAAACTCTTCTAGAAGCTAGGCCTCTATAAATAGGGGTGTGCTGGACAAGCCACCCAAGCACTTCATTTGTAAACCCTAGTTTGGTTTTAGGGACTTAGAGAGAAAGAGAGGCTTAGGGTTCTAGGGAGATGAGTTGATTGTGTGCTCTTGGATTGAGCTCTTGTTCTCCTTGAGGAGTGGTCAGAACCAAAGAACAATCACTAATCAATCCATGGATGATTTCGAAGATGCGTCTCTTTGTGTTCTTCCTTCTTGTTTTGTGATTTTGAGTCCATCTTTGATTCTTTGGTTTTTGGTTGATCTCTTGCCCTCTTCTACCTTGCTGTGACGTGTGGGAATATATCTAGAATCATCAAGATCATCAATCTCCCACGAGCAAGTTTTAGATCATGTTTTTCGTTTTTGCTCGGTTTTGAACCTTCCTTCGGTAAAACTGAAAAAGGTCTAAACTTTGACATGGATCTTCTCAATCGTTGCATGGAATAGGTTCCTAATATCCTTAGGAAGGTGTGTTCCAAATTTGGTCAAGTTTGGCCGTGTAGATCAAAAGTTAGATCAATTTTCGTTTTTGAAATAGTGCTGAAATTTGCGTTCTGTCCTGATTTCACTATTCACCGGCTCGACCGCCTCCGTAGCGGTCGACCGCGCGCGTCTCCGATCGCCTCTGTAGCGGCCCGACGCCATCGCTCACCGACATTGTTCATCGATCGAAAAATTATGTTTCTGATTGTTTCTTCTGGGGGTTTTGAAGGGAATTCAACATAAGTCTTCCACTGTGTTTATCTATTGATCTTTATAGCTCTCATAGCTATTGGAGTGAAATTTGTGTTGAATCTAATCTTAAAAGAAAATTTTGATTAAGCTCCTATTCACCCCCCTCTAGTCGCCTTTTCGGTCCTACAATTGGTATCAGAGCACGGTTAGCTCTTCTTATAGATCTTAACCGGTCTTTGGAGTCATGGCGACTGACAAGTATGCAAACAAACCACATATCTTTGATGGATCTGATTTTTCTTATTGGAAGACTCGTATGCAATTCTACATCGAGGCTCAAGGGCACGCTATTTGGCTTAAGGTCAAAAATCCATATGTTGTGCCAGCCGATGACGATGTGATCACTCCAGATGTTGAGGCTAATAGCAAGGCTCGAAACTTTCTGATTCAATGGCTTAGTCGATCTGAGTTTGAGCGTGTTGCTCATTTGAGGTCTGCTCATGAGATCTGGAGGACTCTTTGTGATTACCACGAGGGTTCTACTGCGATCAAGGAAGTGAGACAGAACCAACTCAAGAAAGAATACTCTAAGATCGAACAAAAGCCTGGTGAGTCTTTAGATGAGTTGTGGGGAAGGTTCTCCAAGATTGTGCATAATCTTCGCGCTGTGGATCTTGTCTTCACTGAATCCGAGAATGCACGCCAGCTTTTGGGTGCTCTTGATGTGAGAGTTTGGGGGATGAAAATCACTTCCATCAATGACAACACTGTCATGAGTGAGCTTACCATGGACAAGCTCTACTCGAGGTTGAAGATGCATGAGATTGACTTTATCTCGCGTCTCCCCAAGACAGAGTCGATGGCGTTAGTGGTCGACCCTTCTAAGGGTAGTTCTTCTGATTCTTTTGATTTTAGCTCATCTGGTCTTTCTTTGTCCACTTGGCATTCTTTGAGCGATGAGCAACTAGAGAAGATACTGAGGATGACTTAGCCCTCCTATCCACCGATTCTCGAGCATACAACAAAGTAAGAAATAGGAGGAGAGGTGGACCTATCACTTGTTTTTAGTGTGGTGAGCCAAATCACATTCGCTCCAAGTGCCCCAAGTGAAGGGCAAAGAGGAGAAGGATTTTCGGAGACATCCACAAGCTAAGGATGCAAAAGCTAAGAAGCCCAACTATCGCAAGTTCGTCACGTAGGGTCCTTGCCGCTCGAGAGTGTTGATATGAGCGATGTGGACTCGGGACGGAGGACTACGACGATGACTCCATGGCAAGAAGAAGACTCATGATTTCACCGGCATGTGCTTCATGGCCCGGGACACCACGACGTCGACTCCTCCAACGACAGCGAGCTCTTCAATGATCCCGACGAGGTATGTCCATCACCAAATGAAATGAAACGTGCTTTGGTTGTTCTTGAACAAAAGCGAAGAAGCAAGCTAAAAGATAAAGAAACAGATATCATAATTGAAGACTTGAACCTAGAAATTGTTAGGCTCAAATCTATTAATCCTACCAATGATTGTGATTCTTGTCTTAGCTTGATGTTTGATCGACCAATCTACAAACTACTCATTCCTCATTACAAATCAATTAAAAGATGCTCTTGATGAAATTGAATCTCTCAAGTCTAGTCCTTCTTGTATGAATGCTATTGCTCTAGATGTGACTCTGTAGATGCTATTCCTTCACCTTGTTTAAACTGTGCGTTGCTTGAATTAAAATTGAATAGCGCTACAAAAGAATTGCAGAAATTTGATCCTAGTCATACTTGCTCTCATTGTGAGGATAATAAGGTCAAAATGAAAGAGATGACTGAAATGGTTCTTTATTCTAGATCTGCATCATGTGAAAATTGCCCTAAACTCACAATTGAGAATGATGCTCTAAACAAGACTTTAAAGGAGAAAGCTAATATTGAAAAATCCATGTTCATGATGCATCCAAGAAAGATATTGACTCTTCTTCTTTGTATCTTGTGTCTTCAAATTGAAATGAATGTAGATAAGATACAAAAGGCATTTAGAGATAAATTTAAGGAACAGTTGAATAGGATTAGGAATTCATATTGTGTGTCTTGTGAGGCATTAAAAGTTGAGATAGCTATTCTCAAGGATGAGTATGATGAGGCAATCAAGTCTAGTAATTGTTTGTCATGTAAGGACATAGCCAAAGAAAATGATTACCTTAAAGATTCTCTTGAGAGATTTACTGGTGGGAAGAAGAATCTCAACATGATTCTTGATAAATCTAAGGTGAGTGTGAAGAATAGTGGCTTAGGTTTTAATTCAATAGAGCATTCCAAGAACCATCCACCTAAGATCACGAGAGCTGTTGAGAGTGGCTTGTTTGAGGTAGAACCCCCTGAACCATCTAAGATTGTTTTTAGATCTGCGAGTTTTACCCAAACTTCTTCTAGCAAGACAGTGTTTCTACTTCAATAGGTCGACCCTCAAAAGGTCAAGTACCATTGCACCTTCTCGCAAGAAGGATGGCCACATTGTTGAGTTCGCTCAGTAGAGCTAAGATTGAGAGAAAAGGAAGGATGAGTGTTTTGAGGTCTATTAGAGGAGTTCCTTCACCCATCTGTAGTCTCTAGAGCCGAGCGACTGTCTTTCTGCTAGACATAGGCCTAGGTTTGTATATGACTTCTTTGACTCCTTTGGAGGTTCTAGGCAGCGTTCTGGTTTAGGATATCATGGGGAGAGACCACGGGTAGCATCTAGACAGGGGGAGTACCGACCTTTTGGTAGGTCGATTCGGAGAGGTCTAGGTGTTTCTCATGTGCATTCTGATGATTTCACTCTTAACCGTTTTACTGCTGCTTTTACTGGTGTTCCTCAGCATCGTGTGACTCAGTACTGGATTCCCAAGTCTTTTACTACTAACCCCTGATCGAGGCACGGATGTTTCCTGCTTATGCCCCGTAGGTCCGTCGTGCGAGGAAGGAGGACATATGGCTTGTTGATTCGGATGTTCTCGACACATGGTAGGAATTCTAGATGGTTCTCCTCCCTCACACGTGCATCCGGAAATGAGTTGATCACATTTGGGGATGCTTCTACCGGGACCGTGACAGCCAAGGGCACAATGCGCGTCAACAACAAGTTCATGCTTAAGAACGTCGCTTTGGTAAGTAAGCTAAGGTATAATCGCTATCTGCTTTCACCGCTTGATGAGGGTCCGAGGTAAGGTTTAAGAGTGGTGAGTGTAGAGTTCTAGACTCTTGGTGAGAATGTATTTGGGATCACTAGGTTTGAGAGGATCTTTAGTCTTTGATTTGGTGTCTCTTACGCTTCAGTTCTAGATGTCTTGTAGCCTCTGATTCTCATGATCTAGTCTTATGGCATCGTAGACTTGGACACATAGGTTTTGACCACTTGACTAGAGTCAGTAGCAAGGATTTGATTAGAGGTTTGCCTAGGCTGAAGGCTGTTAGAGACCTAGTGTGCGCTCCCTGTAGACATGGTAAGATGGTTTCTGCTTCTCATCCACCTCTTACTTTAGTAATGACTGATGGTCCAGTCGACTTTGCACTTAGACATCGTTGGTCCTTCTAGAGTTCATCTGTGGTGGAAAATGGTATGTGCTTGTGATTGTGGATGACTTCTCCGGTATTCATGGGTTTATTTTCTCGGTTTCTAAGGACGAGGTTTTGGATTTTTAGAGAATTGGTCCTTAGACTAGCCGTTGATCTTCCTAGAGCTTTGAGAGTCATTAGGAGTGACAATGGGACAGAATTCAAGAACTCTTCTTTGCCACTTTACTGATCGATAGGGAATTGAGCATCGTTCTCTTCTCCTAGAGTTCCTCAACAGAATGGCGTTGTAGAGAGGAAGAACAGGACCCTTGTAGAGATGGCTAGAACCTTGCTAGATGAGCATTCCACACCTAGGAGATTTTTGGGTGAGGCGATCTCTACCGCTTGTTATGTGTCTAATAGGGTTTTCCGAGATCTGTGATTGGCAAGACTTCTTATGAGCTTAGATTTGGTCATAGGCCTAAAGTCTCTCATTTCAAGATTTTTGGTTGCAAGTGCTTCATTCTTAAACATGGCAATTTGGATAAATTTGAATCTAGATGTTCTGATGGCATATTCCTTGGATATCCTGCTCATTCTCGTGGTTTTCGTGTATTAAATTTGGATACTAACAAAATTATTGAGACTTGCGAAGTCACTTTTGATGAGGTTAGTCCTGGTACTAGACCCGATGCTGCAGGTACACAGGTTTCTGATATTCGAGAAAACATCTTCGTCGACGATGACTCTGAGGATGAGGACCCAATTCTTCCTCAAGTTTCTTCTGAGATGGTTGGAGAGTCACTACCACTACCTGACTTGGTGAACAGCCTCCTCCTATCTTCACCGACGATCCGAGTGGCTCGCTCCTACCTCGCACTCATGAGGTAGAGGCCACTGCACTGTGAGCTCCTCTTCATATTCGGCGACGACATCCGCTCGAGCAGATGATTGGGGATTTCAATGAGCGAGTCACTCGCTCGTGTTTATTTCTCCCGATTCTCATGCACATTCTCGCTTTGTCGCGTCTTTTGAACTCCGAGATGTCACCCATGCTTTATCCGATTCCTCTTGGGTCAATGTCATGCATGAAGAACTTGAAAATTTTGAAAGAAACAAAGTCTGGACCTTAGTTGAACCTCCACGATATTCATGTAATTGGAACAAAATGGATTTTTAAAAATAAGCAAAGTGAGGATGGGTTGGTAGTTCGCAACAAGGCTAGGCTTGTAGCTCAAGGTTATTCCTGTGTAGAGGGCTTAGACTTTGAAGAGACATTTGCTCCTGCGCTAGATTAGAAGCCATTCGCATCTTGCTAGATTTTGCTTCTTCTAAGGGCTTTAAGCTTTTTCAAATGGATGTCAAAAGTGCATTTCTTAATGGTTTCATAGAAGAAGAAGTCTATGTCAAGCAACCTCTGGCTTTGAAAATCATAAGTTCCTAAACCGTGTTTTTAAACTCTCCAAAGCCTTGTATGGATTGAAGCAAGCCCCTAGAGCTTGGTATGATAGGCTTAAGAGTTTCCTACTTGATAATGAATTTAAAATGGGTTTGGTTGATAAAACCTTGTTCACTCTCGAGCATGGCGTTGATTTTTATTGGTTGATTTATGTGGATGATATCATATTCGTGGTTCGTCTCATGCTTTGGTGTCCAGATTTTGATTCTATGAGCAGGAGTTCGAGATGAGCATGATGGGAGAATTGACCTTCTTCCTTGGTCTTCAAGTCAAGCAACCGAAAGAAGGCACTTTCGTTCATCAAAGTAAGTATACAAAAGACCTTCTTGGCGTTTGACATGGGAAGCGATGAGACCAATGTCTACTCCCATTGCCACAACCACCGTCTTTGGACCACGATGAGGATGGAGAGCCCGTGGATCGGAAGAGTACCGCAAGCATGATCGACTCCTCCTCTACCTCACAGCGTCGAGGCCGACATACAATTCATTGTGTGTGCGTGCGCTCGATTTGAGCTTCTCTCGTGCTTCTCATCGTCAAGCAGTGCGGCGCATATTCAGGTACCTTCAAGACACTCTTGATTTTGGACTCTGGTTTTCTTCTGATTCTGCTCTCTCTATTCGGGCGTTTTCTGATGCTGATTTTGCGGGGTGTAGAGTGGATAGGAAGAGTACTTCTGGCACTTGTCATTTCTTGGGCACATATCTTATTTCTTGGTCTTCTCGAAAACAGTCATCTGTTGCACAGTCCACTGCCGAGGCCGAATATGTCGCTGCAGCAAGCAGTTGTTCTCAGGTTCTCTGGATTTTGTCTACTTTGCGGGACTATGGATTATTTTTGGAGAGTGTTCCTCTTTTCTGTGACAACACTAGTGCCATCAACATTGCCAAAAACCCAGTGCAACACTCTAGGACCAAGCACATTGATATTCGATATCATTTTCTTAGAGACCATGTTGAGAAAGGTGATGTTGTGCTTCATTTTGTTGAGTCTGAGCAGCAGGTTGCTGATATTTTCACTAAGGCTCTTGATTCTTCTCGTTTTGCTACGTTCTGGGAGAGTTAGGGTTATTAGTCCTCTTGGCCATTTTGAGGGGGAGTTTTGCTCCTTGCATTCATTGTATCATAATGCATTTTCAATTCTACAACTTGCATTGTAATATAACTTCATGGAGCTTTGATTATTATCCTTGTATGACTTGATTTCATACTTTATACCTTGCCATGTCTTGTGTTAATGTGCTAAGACTTCTATTATGGCTTTTCATATGTAGCTTAGTTTTTGCCGTGATAATTTTATTATCTGTGAGCAATTTGAATCAAAACATAACTTTTTGAATCTTGTGACTAGTTTTGCTTTAGTGATCCTCTTATGATTCACGCCATGTCATATACGCTTAATTGAGTCTTGAATCGATATGAGTTTCAAAATGAGCTTTGGAAGTCCTTAAGTCAAGCAAATGAAAAATTATAAGTTTTTACGTATAAAAACCGATCTCACCAACTCTTTCTCATGAGACGGCTTGCCATTGTACTAGGCTTGAACTCAGGGGGAGTTTTGGATGACCTAGATCACTCTCTTAAGCTTTCTTGCTTGGGATGGTCGCGGCAAGGCTTGAGATCTAGCACATTGCTAAGAAAACAAAATTTCTTTTGGTTGAAGCTTAGGAGGCCGTTGTGGATGGCTCCTAGTCCAGACTTGCTTTACTAAGATAAAACACCAAGTCTTTCAAAGAAAGTACTATAATGTGTTAAAATTCCACTTGCTTGAACAAATTGATTCATAAAATGCTCAAAATTGACTCTTTGTCTAATTTATGGGTTCCATTTTGCTTATAGACATGGCTTGACTCCTTCTTGGATACCTTTAGTTAAACTATAATCTTCAACATCTTTTCTTGCTAAGCTTTTATTTCAACTCAAATTATTGCTCTGTTGGCTCTAGCTTGCTATATATGTTTTGCCATAATGGAACTTTGCTACTTCACATAATATGGCGTGGTGTAATACTTGTCTAGTCTTCTTGGATAATTCTCATGGCTCCTGTTGCTAAAAATGAAAAAATTGCAGCCATTCCCTGTCATTCATGCTCTATCTTCTTCCATGTTTCTTGCTGAATACATTGTCAAAGGGGGAGAAAGATTGGTAAAAATGTTGTTTTAGAGCTGTTTGGAGTCATAGGGAGAAAGTGTTCTTTCATGACAATTGGTGATCATTGTGAGTGGGAGCATCTCATTTGCATTCATTTGGTTTTATTGCCTTTTCGAATCGAATCGCAATTCGTGAATACTCACCATGATCGAAGGTTAAATAGAACAATTGTTCTTTCATATGGACCTTAAGTGAGATTTTTGGCGATTCTCTGAAATTGAAGCTTTTGTGTCAGTCTTTTGCCTTATCTCACTTGCCTTAACTATTCTCAAGCCAACTTGGTCATTTTCATGGCTTTCTCTTGCTTATGGACTGTTGTGCCTTTCTTGTAAAACGACGATTCTTTACTTGTCAAACCACAAACTTACATTTTTCGGAAGATTGCCAATGTGTTCATCAAGGGAGATTGTGGATATCATGAGGATATGTGTACGATATTAAGATGATGTTACAATTGGCAATGACATTTTTGGATTGCTATTTCTCGTGTTTTCGCAAAAGTTCAAAGGTTGTCAGTTAAGTGGTCCGACCGCATGGGAGCGATCGGGCCAAGCTAGCGGCTGACCGCCATTGAATGGCGGTCTGACCGGTTTTGTGCTGTTCATTGAGTTAATTGTAGAATTGATTGTTGGGATAGGTCATATCCATATTTATCTTTGCATATGTGTTGCATATTGCATGTTTTCAGCGGCGTGGGTCAAGTTGTGAAGAACTTGTTCCGGAGACGATTTCTCTGTCTATTCTTTGTGCGGTGTCTTGAAGGTCAATGACGGTCAAGCGGCGAGGATCGGGACTAAGCTTGGAGAGCCGAGGTCGAACGATCATGGATGCGGGTGAGGTCAAGTGGTTCAAGCGTGGCGCGAATGAGCGAGATGACCGAAGCAGGCGATTCGGTGCGACGTTGATCAAGCGGCGCGGGGGTCGGTGCAAGTGCCTTGGTGGTTCCGGAGGGATCTGGACGGGAGAGACTTGCCGACATGATGAGAGCCGTTGATCAACCTACACGTGGCGGAGCAGGCGTTTGCTTCGACTGGATTGGACTCGGTCTTCGGAGAAGGATCGAGAAGGGGTATTTTGGTAATTTCACCAAATACCGGCTTTGTGACATATGGCTAAACCACGGCGCGGGACGACGCAAGGTGAAGTGGTTTAGGTCTAGAGATGATGGTATCGGCGCTTTAAAAAGCGTGCGTAAGTGTCCCGTTCATGTTGGGCCTTAACGGGAGCCCATTAGAGAAACTCTTCTAGAAGCTAGGCCTCTCTATAAATAGGGGGTGTGCTGGACAAGCCACCCCAAGCACTTCATTTGTAAACCCTAGTTTGGTTTTAGGGACTTAGAGAGAAAGAGAGAGGCTTAGGGTTCTAGGGAGATGAGTTGATTGTGTGCTCTTGGATTGAGCTTTTGTCCTCCTTGAGGGAGTGGCTGTAATCAGCAACAATCACTAATCAATCCATGGATGATTTCCCGAAGATGCGTCTCTTTGTGTTCTTCCTTCTTGTTTTGTGATTTTGAGCCCATCTTTGATTCTTTGGTTTTTGGTTGATCTCTTGCCCTCTTCTACCTTGCTGTGACGTGTGGGAATATATCTAGAATCATCAAGATCATCAATCTCCCACGAGCAAGTTTTAGATCATGTTTTTCGTTTTTGCTCGGTTTTGAACCTTCCTTCGGTAAAACTGAAAAAGGTCTAAACTTTGACATGGATATGCTCGATCGTTGCATGGAATAGGTTCCTAATATCCTTAGGAAGGTGTGTTCCAAATTTGGTCAAGTTTGGCCGTGTAGATCAAAAGTTAGATCAATTTTCGTTTTTGAAATAGTGCTGAAATTCACGTTCTGTCCTGATTTCACTATTCACCGGTCTGACCGCTCCTGTAGCCGGTCTGACCGCCCGCACGGTCCGACCGCCTCGCTCCTGGCCCGATCGGCGCTCTTGCTTCACCAAAGACATTCATCGACGAAAAATTATGTTTCTGATTGTTTCTTCTGGGGGTTTTGAAGGGAATTCAACATAAGTCTTCCACTGTGTTTATCTATTGATCTTCATAGCTCTCATAGCTATTGGAGTGAAATTTGTGTTGAATCTAATCTTAAAAGAAAATTTTGATTAAACTCCTATTCACCCCCCTCTAGTCGCCTTTCCGGTCCTACACCAGCCCAGAGCAATGAGATGTGTTTCCGAAGCAAAAAGAAAACGAAAAATGAGGAAACATTTGTCAATTGTCATATACCTCCAGCCAAAATGGGACGGTATTTCACTTGGTTGGCCCAAGAGGTTAATTCACTTCCACTGCTACAGCACCCAAACAAGTCTGATGTTCCATATTTCCAGTCCACATGCCACAGCAAAGTCCAAGCCTCCAAGCCACATGCATATGCTCATTACGTTTGCTGCTGCATGCTTCTTCTTCAGAACTGTTGAGGCCAATTTTCATCTCGAATCAATCTCTTTGATCAATGATTTGTTATTGTTACTTTTGCTTTTTCAAGTTTTCATCTCACTTTGTTCGTGAATATACATCGTTTTAGACATTGATGCGTTCTCAGGATACAACTTGGACTGCTAATTCCAACCATAAGTGAGATGCATCGCTATAAAATTGAGAAACGGAGGAGCATCAACGAGCCAAAGATAGCCACGAACTACTAGCCAGTTGTCCGGATCCTACATCTCTTTACTTCTCCATGGTCCATACGTGTCATGAGTAAGCTATACTTGACGTCAGGCATCAATGGCTTACTTATGCGGCGTTAGTAAACAAGCAAACAACTAATTAACGTCGGTCCATGCATGGCTTCCCACGACAGTCTGGCTCCTCGGTTTTTCGAGAACACGCAAAGATTTGCACTCGTTTCATTAAGATGAAAAGAGAGTTCAACGTTGTCTGGCAAACAAGTTTGTACAGATCTGTTAGGCAGTCTCAATGAAGAGTTTCATGGCGTTGTTTCAAGATCGCCATGTCATATGAAATGAAATGAAACTCGAATGAAATACCCACTCTCAATGGAGAGTTTCATTCTGATTTCCATGAGCATTTAATTTCATGACTCAGAGGAGTTGGTATTCGTGCCAAGAGAGTTTCATCTAGATAAAACCCATTTCTCCTCTCTCTTCTTAAATACACTGCCATGTCATCTAAAATGCCTATGTGGCAACACATTTAATGAGAATGAAACTCTAATGAAACTCCCACTGAGACTGGGCTTATTGACAAATTAGAACTATTTAAAAAACGGATTTTCTAATTTTCAGTTTCCTAATTTATTTTTATCAATTAGTCACCTACAGTTGCACAATACTAAGTCTAAAATTGTAGTATCAGGTGATATGTAATTTTAGCACAACTCTGCTGTAACTTTTAATTCTATTTGTTTTTGTATTTGTATTTGTATTTTTTTTGTATTTGTAAGGTTCATCTAAATTTAGTTTTATCTAGTTTAAATTTTTAATATACATTTTTTGTAACGTTTTTTTCATACCGTTAGATAAAAAAATATAAAGATAGAAATAAATAATTAAAAAATAATAAATTTCAGACGTAGACAATCCCTAAAAATGACATTGGCTACCTACAAGTTTGCACAAACCTCTATGGTCGGAGCTCCTCGACTGCGTCCTCGCCCGCCTCTCACTTCCCGCAGACCGCGCCCTCTTCCGCGCCGTGTGGCGCCGCTCGTGGCACTCCGCCGTGCGTCGGCACGTGCCATTGTCGTCGCGGCAGCTCCCTTGGATCGCCTTCAGGGACGGCTCCTTCTCCAGCCTCTCCGACGGCGGCGCGCACCAGCACTGCCTCGCCTCCCCCAGAACGCTTGCTACATCGGCTCCACCGACGGCTGGCTCGCCTTCGACTGCACGGACGATGACGCTGGACGCGACCACCACACGTACCGCCTGTACAACCCTTTCACGAACGTCACGGTGTCCCTCTAGGCGCCGAGCTCCATGCCGTCACGGCGGCAAGGTCTCCGACAAGTTCCGGATCTGCAAGGTGCTGGTGCGGTCGACCGCCGATGATGACCTCGTCGTCGCCGTCAAGACGAACAACCGGAACCACCCGGTCATCCTGTGCCGGCCGGGAAGGGCTCGTGGGCGCCCGCGCCACGGACGATGTCGTACATCCGCATTGTCGACGTGCTGTTCCACGGAAACGGGCTCTACGGGATCACCGGCGCTGAGGATCTCGTCGCCCTCGACCTCGCCGACGACGTCGACGGCAGGTCCACCGTCGCCAACGTCCAGCGCCTCATGGAGCACCCGCCGGGCCACCAATACGACTGCCCGTGGTGGAGCAACGTTGATGGCGGTGAAGAGTTAGACGCGGACGATCGATTGAGTTGGGCGACGATGAGGAGGAGCTGGACGGTGAGGAGCGAGCGATGACGACAACGGTGACCATCTTAGTGGCGACGCAGAAGGAGCATCAGACGAAGACAACGCCAAACTGCCCGCTGGCGAGGGTGAATTCGACGCAGCGAGCGACAACGGCGACGGCACGATATGCGCTTCAGCAGGTGCGTCCATCTGGCCTGCGGTGGGGTTGGCGACAATGGCGAGGGCCTCGTCTATTTATGCTACAAGGACACCGTGTTCGACGTGAGGTCCCAGGCATCGGTGAAGAGTCTGCCGTGGCGGCCGTCGCCGACGTGTGTTTTCCGCCGGAGCTGGTGGTTTAACGATCAATTTAGCTAGTAGTGCCGTCTGGTAGCTAGGTAAACATGCGTGCTTCCTGTAGTTAGCCATGCACGGAGCTAAAGGTAATGAGACATTTTGCAATGTAGAATTGAGTAAGCAAATTAGCAAGTAAAATAAAATTTTAAGCAAACAAAAGCAAATTTCGAGAGAGAATTAATGAGTAGCCGACGTGGTAATTAATTCATCGTGACTGACCGGCCGCGCGTGGCCGGTCATTAATTAAGCTGCTAGCTCATCATTGTCGTCGGATACTTCATCGTGTCAGGAAAATAAAATTGCTTGTTTTGGACTTTCCATGGGATTTTCACCGTTAGTTTTTCACCACACTACTTGGAGCAGTAAAACCGTAAAATTTACCCGGACGTAACGTGACTAACGTCACGGAACTACGGAAGTACTCTAGACGCCAGAAAGTCTATTAGTGCGATTTTCACGTTCGAGTTTTAATTGTTCATGGATATATCATATACGTCCTAGGCACTAGCATCTAGAAAAACAAAACCAAAATAATTGACAATATGTTTACCTGGTATAACGAAAGAACTTGCTTTTGGACAGAACTTCTCAAAAGGGTTTACCACCAGAGTGGCAAAAACAGTTAAAACTTGCAGTAAAATTTACTCCTGACAGTAATCCAAGCAACCAGCAAGCTAAGCATCCATGGCTAATCTCTCCAACAACCAGAGTTACCAAATCAACAGTGATTAAAAGAGGACCCTTTGGCCTTTATGCTGTTGCAGGACAGTCGTGTTGTTGGTCTGTTGTCTTCCAAGCAACACCACTTTTTTACAGAGCAGGCAAACAAAGAGCCTTGCAAACTTGCAGTACAACCACAAGTCAGTGACAACCAAGCCCCACCGGCGGAGACCTCCAGGGAGGGCCCACTTGTCAGTGACTGGTACAGAGACTTCGTGCAAGCTTTGCTGGTGCGCGTACCATTTCTGTGGCCAACTACCTGCAGGTTAGATTTCAGCTGCGTGCTTCACATGTGCAGAGTGCAGGTTCCCATTCCACCTCATCGATCAGCCTTGTCAGGCCCCAAGATATCTACTGGCCTGTTGGTTCTCTAGCACCACTTTCCTTCATTCTGAATCTTTCCCCAATCATTCCAGCCAATGATCCATACAATGTCTCTCTCTCCTAGTAATTGCCAGCCTCTCTCACACACACACAACTGTTCCAAAGGTGGCACTTAGTACTAGTATAACCCATGCATGCATCGACAATTTTGGAGACTTCTCTTGGTCAAGTTTCAGCTGAAATTATATGCATGGACAGACAGACATGCAGACAGCCTAGCTACTAGGGTTAGTTGGGAGGTAACATGCGATGGCTGGCTGGAATGCACAGCTCAAATGTGCATGCCACACTCTCAGGACCATGGAACCATCTGATTCTACCAAGAAACGACACTCACAAGGCCCCAAATCACATGGCATTGGGTAGCTACGATCTGGAATTATATTGTAACTTCTAGTTGTCTCTCATTTGGCTTTCCCCAAAACAAAGCTTTCTCAAGGTCTTATACACAGAAAAAATTATTGATTGAAAGCCGACTAAAACTCGACAAGTCAACACCGGCCAGAGAAAAGGTTCAATTGTGTACTGCCCTCTCCTAACTAACTGGCTATCCTTTGCTCTATTTCACCAAACTGCATGCATGGCCTACTTACTTACTCCCATCAATTGAAGTGATCACTAGGCTGTCAAAGGGGCACGTGGCATGTAGGCCCCTATATAAGGAGCTATAGCTTAGCTAGCTAGCTACCATTGCCATTCCAAGCTGATCACCTCTCCCTACTCAAAGGGAGCTAGCTAGTTCACACATATCATTGTATGGAATGGGCATCAAGTAAGGCTATGACAATGGCGTTGATGATCCCTTTTGCCGTGGTGACAATGATCATGGCGAGCTCGGCAGTGGCTCGGCTGGAGGTCGGGTTCTACGGCAAGACGTGCCCGAAAGCCGAGGAGATCGTCCGCGAGGAGATGATCAGGATCCTCGCCGTGGCGCCCACCCTCGCCGGCCCGCTCCTCAGGCTCCACTTCCACGACTGCTTCGTCAGGGTATACCTAGCAATCAGCGTGCTTTAATACTCACGCCCATGATCCTTGCATGTTCGCTTGTTCAGAGCTGTGATGCAACAATGTCCGAGTCAATAATGCAGGGCTGCGACGGCTCCGTGCTGATCGACTCGACGGCGAGCAACGTTGCGGAGAAAGACGCGCCGCCGAACCAGAGCCTCCGGGGCTTCGGCTCCGTGCAGAGGATCAAGGCCAAGCTCGACGCCGTGTGCCCGGGCACCGTCTCCTGCGCCGACATCCTCGCTCTCATGGCCAGGGACGCCGTCGTCCTGGTGCGTGCACGAGGCAGATCAACCAAAAGCAACGTTAGATTGCATTTGACATCGCTTGATCACTGATAAACAATGGCGTGTTTGTTTCAGTCCAAGGGGCCGTACTGGGCGGTGCCGCTCGGGCGGAGAGACGGCCGGGTCTCCATCGCCAACGAGACGGACCAGCTCCCTCCTCCGACGTCGAACATGACGCAGCTCATCCAATTGTTCGCGGCGAAAGGGCTCGATCTGAAGGACATTGTCGTCCTGTCAGGTAACTAACCATGCATGAATGATGCATGCATGAACATCCTGGCTAGCTACCCTACTTTGTCTATCTAACTAATGTACTGTGGCTATGCACCAACCACTTTTACGTACTAATGCATGGCCCAATTAAACGACACAAGGACGTACTACACTAGCTAACACACTTAATTTAAAGCAAAATTTTTTAAAAAATTTACGTTACATTCTACTGGTAGTATATGATGGTAGTACCAATCAAATTTGACTATTGATTTGTTAATTGTATAATAGACTTTTTTGTATTTATAATTTTGTTTTGTGAAGGTATTATGGACCTTTTCAACTAGAGTTAAAAATATTACTTTTATGGTATGTGATTCTCACATGGTAATTACAAATCTACTCCCTCAAAATTCTACTACTCATACTATCAGATACTCACATGGCACAGAGAGAAAAGTTACCAAAAATTTTGGTCACCAATTTTGCTGTCCATGCTTTGCCCTAAAATCTTACCAAACCTTACCAAATCTATGAGGTATGCCAAATTTTGGCCACACCAACCAAATGGAGGCCAAAATGACTGGGCATTACTAATATTTGGCTTGGCAAGTTGGGGGTATAGAACAAAAAAAAAGCTCTAACAATAATAGACCTTGCATGCTTAATTGTGTCATGTGCAATTAGACATCCTTCTCCGTGGTTGTTTCCTCGTCAATGAACAATCCGTGATGGATGACGCGAATGCGATCGATGTTTCAAAATCCGAGCTCTAACAATATGTATCATGAACGACGTAGGTGGTCACACGCTGGGGACGGCGCACTGCTCGGCGTTCTCGGACCGGCTGTACAACTTCACCGGCGAGGACAACAACGCCGACGTGGACCCGGCGCTGGACCGGAGCTACCTGGCGCGGCTGCGGTCCCGGTGCGCGAGCCTGGACGACAACACGACGCTGGCGGAGATGGATCCCGGCAGCTTCCTCACCTTCGACACCGACTACTACCGCCTGGTGGCCAAGCGCCGGGGGCTCTTCCACTCCGACTCGTCGCTGCTCACCGACGCCTTCACGCGCGGCTACGTGCAGCGGCAGGCCACAGGGCTGTACGCCGCCGAGTTCTTCAGGGACTTCGCCGCGTCGATGGTGAAGATGGGCGGCGTCGGCGTGCTCACCGGGGCGCGGGGCGAGATCAGGAACGAGTGCTACGTCGTCAACTAATTCGATACGAGCTGAGCTCTCGTCATGATTATATCGATAAGTACGTGTACGTACGTACGTGATGCGTCTGCTAAGTTTGTGAGCTTATTAATTGGTCATGGCTCGTATGTAACTGATGTAGAGTTGCCGATCGACCGATTGATTTCTTTTTTCAATTATTTTGTTTAATTGTATTAATGCATCGTTCTTATCTTAATCCACATACAGTCATACAGCATTATTTTCAATTCGAGGCAGTGCTGCTATACACGACCGGTCGCACGAGCGTACGACGCATGGAACCCTTGGAGTCTCTCAAAATCATTCTACACGAAGCATATCTCGATCAGTGTTCTGATTTTCTGCCGAAAATCGGGCAAACCAGTCTTACCGGTCCTCGGTAGGAATCCAAACCGCCTAAAAAAAGGGTTGCTCGAATTTTGCATGAATTTGATCTTTTTTTTATTTATAATCCGAAAAATTCAATTTTTAATTTGAAAAAATCGGCCGAAGTTTTCCGCCAAACCGGTGTTATCGGCCCCGGTAGCGAAAGCCCAGATCTCAATTAAGAGGAACATCCGAACATGTATCATGTATGCGTGCTCATATAAACGGGAGACAGGAAGCGAGTTATGGAGTGAGGAACTGATGATGCATTCCAGGAAGCTTTAATTTGGACGCACTTGGCTGTGCCGGCAAGGCATCCAGGGGGAAGGGGAGGGAAGCAGGGTACGGCCGGAGTGCGGCGGCGTTCCGGCGAGGCACGGCATGGAGCGGAGGAGGAGTTCCTGTGACCCCTGGCGTGGTCGGCGTTTGCAACAACGACCGCCTTTGGGTCTCTGAAAACCTTCCGATCAAACTTGTGCGGCCCAGATTGGGTGAATCGCAGAGGATTGCAAAGAGAGACGCTCTTCGCATGGGTTTCGTTAGAAAGGAACTTAAGGACCCGGACGACCTGGTCGAGTCCTACAAGAAGAGCACGCTTTGGTCCCGCCTCCTCAAGGGCAGGAGTACGGCCAGCCAGTTCCGCGATATGTGGAATGTCATCGACTTCCACTGTGGCCTCATCCTTTTCATCGACGCCATTCTCCTCATCATACAAGTGTACCCTTGTCCTCCAAATGTTAGGTTAGATACCCGACCTTGGTGTATTTGTTTACATATGTGGCTCGCTGCAATCTAATGAAGGCAAGTTTTGTTTGGCAATGCAGGATTCCGGTGAACGATGATGGATCAGGAGGCGTGCCGGTAGCGACTGGGTCTTCCGCGGGTGCAGAGGTATCTAGTAGTGTTGCTGACAATCACGGCCGAGAAGGAATAGGCAGTGACACAGGCACTACAGACAACTCGACCAGGATGTGAAATAATCTCTGCCTACCTTCTTACATTGATGCGTTCTAGGTATGTACGGGTGTCCATTAAAGAGAGAAGGAGGGGGGATGGGAATAGAAAAAAGTCTAAGAAATTTTGAAAAGTGTGTATTTGTACGTGTATTTTGTTTTGTGTGTGTACGCGTGTTGTTCTTTTTTTTTTTGCTAGGGATGGAGTGGGGTGGGGTGGGTAGGTAACTCCGTCTATGCCATCTTAGAGTCTTTTTTTATTAGTTAATATTTTTAAAAAAATTATTTTAAAGATAGGTTTTTTTAACTTTATTTTCAATTCTGACCCCTTTAGCCACGCCGTAACTCGTGGTGTGACAGGACTTAACTAAAAAATAGACGTGTGTTGGCTCGAGGGACTTTCTGGCAGGTTTGGTCACGCCGTGATCGGTGGCGTGACAAAGCAGTTTGGTCACGCCACGGGTCATGACGTGACTAAAGGGGTCAGAATTGAAAATAAAGTTAGAAAAAAGACTATCTTTAAAATAATTTTTTAAAAAGGATTAAAAAAATAAAAAGGCTCCATCTTAAATGCATAGCCAGTTCTAAGCCTGAAAAAAAGGAGGAGAGAGTAGCACTAATTTTATGGTTGTTCTAAGGGAAAATTCGAATAGGAGGCACTACTTGCAAGTTCTGAGAATTTTTGACTCATTGAAAAAATGGTCACTCATATGTAACTGATGCAAATTATTTTGTCCATTCTGTGTATGTAGTACTATCAATTATCAAATGATATGAAGTGCTATCACATATTTATCTTCACCGAATACTCTTCGACTCCTTCGGATCTCTTTTGCGGAGTCTACATACATGTAAATCTCGTGAAATTTACTGCAAATAAACACCGGAGACTGATATATATGATTTGGAAAGAATGATGATCTTTCATACGCTGTGCGTGTGAATAAGCTGCAACGATCCTTTCTTCAATTTTTGTTCGATCTCAGTCAGAAGAGCAAACGAGAGAGAGAGAGGCAGAGACTAACGACAAAATTCCTTCTTTTCAATCTCTTTCTTCTTCTTCTCAACAGAACGTCAGACACAGAGCACGTCCCTGACTGAGAGGAGGAACAAGTAGATTAGGAACACAACCAATGGCGCGCGAGCAGCTCCAGGTGCTGAACGCGCTTGACGCGGCCAAGACGCAATGGTACCACTTCACGGCCATTGTCATCGCCGGCATGGGCTTCTTCACCGACGTCTACGACCTCTTGTGCATCTTGCTCATCATCAAGCTCCTTGGCCGCATCTACTACTACCGCGAGGGCTCCGCTGACCCAGGCTCCCTGCCCCCAAACGTCGCCGCCGTAGTTAACGACGTCGCCTTCTGCTGCACCCTCTCCGGCCAGCTCTTCTTCGGCTGGCTCGGCGACAAGATGGGCCGCAAGCGCGTCTACGACATGACGCTCATGTGCACGGTGCTCTGCTCCCTCGCCTCGGGCCTCTCCTTGGGCCACACCGCCACGGGGTCATGGCCACGCTCTGCTTCTTCCGCTTCTGGCTCGGCTTCGGCATCGGCGGCGACTACCCGCTCTCCGCCACCACCATGTCCGAGTACGCCAACAAGAAGACGCTCGGCGCCTCCATCGTCGCCGTCTTCGCCATGCAGGGCTTCAGCATCCTCACCAGCTGCGGCGTCACCCTCGTCATCTCCGCTTCCTTCCGTGCCCGCCTACCAGGACGGCGCGCTCGCATCCACACCGCCGCAGGCTGACTACGTCTGGCGCATCATCGTCATGTTGGGCGCCATCCCGGCGCTGCTCACCTACTACTGGCGGATGAAGATGCCCGAGACGGCGTGCTACATGGCGCTCGTCGCCAAGAACGCCAAGCAGGCGGCCAAAGACATGTCCAAGGTGCTGCAGGTGGAGGTCATGGAGGAGCAAGACAAGGTCGACGCCATTTCCGGCAGCAGGTCTGGCAGAAGGGACTTTGGGCTCTTCTCCTCCGAGTTCGTGCGGCGGCACGAGCTGCACCTGCTCGGAACCACCTCCTGCTGGTTCATGCTGGACATCGCCTTCTACTCGCATAACCTGTTCCAGAATGATATCTTCACGGGCCATCTATTGGATCCCCAAGGCGGGGACCATGGGCGCGCTCAAGGAGGTGTACCGCCTCGCCCGCGCGAAGACACGGTGCCGGGCTACTGGTTCACGGTGGCGTTCATCGACGTGTTGGGGCAGTTCTGGATCCAACTGGACGGCTCCGCCATGATGACGTTCTTCATTCTGGGGCTGGCCATCCCCTACCACCACTGGACGACGCCGGGGAACCACATCGGCTTCGTCGTCATGTACGGCTTCACCTTCTTCTTCGCCAACTTGGGGCCCAACTCGACGACGTTCATCGTGCCGGCGGAGATCTTCCAGACGCGGCTGCGGTCGACGTGCCACGGCATCTCGGCGGCGGCGGGGAAGGCGGGCGCCATCATCGGGTCGTTCGGATTCCTGTACGCGGCGCAGAACCAGGACAAGGCGCTGGCCAACCCCGGGTACCCAGCGGGCATCGGGGTGCGCAAGAAATCGCAAAGGCCAACTGCGAGCGAAGCGCAGCACGCCTCCTCCTTCGTTCCCCACTCCGCTAACTCCCCCTATCGCCTTTCGACGTCCGCGCAATGTCTCTCTCTCGGTCTCGCCATTGGGAGGGGAACGACGACGGTGACGAAGGATCGCGCCGGTCACGGCCGGCGAAGCGACTCCGGTGCTGCTGCTGCCAGTGAGTTCACTGCTAGAATCTTGCTTCCTGCTTTTCTCTTTAGATTTTGCTGTAATTTTGCTCAATTTGTCAGCTCTGTTTCATTTTATTTACTCGCGACATGCCCCCTTTTACGAGCTAGGATAGACTACTAGTTACAGCCACTTTTCGCCTTTTAGTACTTCTTACAGTTTACCTTTCAAGGGGTACCTTTAGGCTTTAAGAATAAAATGTTGTTATCAGACCTAGATGTTCTTGGCAAAAAGTGAAAAAGATACGATGAATCTATATATGGATGACCTATAACTAGCAATTATTATTTAAGGCTTGATATGTGGTTCAGTGTGGATTAGAGTTGGGACTTGGGCCGTGCTTTTTCGGGCCGGCTCAAAGCACGGGCGGCACAAAGATGGTCGCGGGGACACGGCACGGCGCGTGGTGGGCGGGCGGCACGGCGACGAAGCGCGGGTTGGGTGGGCACGAGAATACGGCCCGTTGGGCGGCACGGCACGACACGATCAGTTGGGCTGTGTTTGGGCCGGCCCGACACGAAATAGGCCCAACCTTCCCGTTCAAACCCAATCCCTCCCTCTCTTGGCCTGACTCAATCACTCCCCCATCTCGGCTTGACCCAACCAATAACCCTCATCTGCCACCCGGTCTAGCCCAACCAATAACCCTCCTCTGCCACCCGGTCTAGCCTAACATCCCTCTCGAGCTCCCCCAACCCCCATCTCCAACCCCTTCTCCCGAGCCTCGGCTCCCAAATTCCCAATCCCTAATCACATTATCTCATTCCCCTCCCTCCAGTTCCAACCACCTCCCTCCCCATGCGCTGCCGTTCGCCGCCCTTCCTCCCTCGTGCCGTTGGCCGCCCCCTCCCCCGTGCCGTCGGCCGCCCCCTCCCTCCACTCCTCCAACCACCTCCCTCTCACTCCCTCTCCTTCCCCACGCGCTGCTCTATTGTTATTTAGGGC
This sequence comes from Ampelocalamus luodianensis, assembly GCA_036346255.1. Taxonomy (NCBI): domain Eukaryota; kingdom Viridiplantae; phylum Streptophyta; class Magnoliopsida; order Poales; family Poaceae; genus Ampelocalamus; species Ampelocalamus luodianensis. The sequence goes on along the minus strand of CM070625.1, from coordinate 2,787,822 downwards.
TGGGCTTGGGCTGGCACGACACGACGGGCTTTGGGCCGTGCCTGGGCCTGACCGGAGGTGAGGTGGGCCAGCACGGCACGGCACGGCGGGGTGACCGGGCCGAACTGGCACGGCATGACGTGGCCCGAAGCACGGCGGACCTGGGCCGGGCCGGCACAGCACGGCCCGATGCCCAGCTCTAGTGTGGATGCTATTGTAGTGAAATGGCAAAGAATGCCCTGTCCCCAGCCCACAAGTTTGTCTGGCTATTCTCCACCATGTTGGATTAAATAAAAATTAACTTATGCCATTTGATTAAATTGCTTCTTGGCGTAGAGGGATGAACATATATCTGTGGCTTATACGAATTTACTCCATTTGTGCAAGTGACTGATTTTAACAAGAGGATACACATTAATTTGCAGTAAGCATAAAAAAGAGAGTACAGGTGACAAATTCGTTCAATGAAAAAACAAATATGGTAATTTGTACCTACTCAGAATAATACATGGTAATGTTTTTAGGGGAGTAATTTGTAGAAATAAAATTATGGATGGAATCCACAATCTTTGAAAACTATGGATACATTCGATATTGTAACTCTGGTATAACAATCATTGTCTCACTCCAAACATACTATCGACCATTATGCTCCCCAAGTACCTTAATTTTGTCACTTGTCAGTAATCCAGGGGCTGTGATTAATCTTTCCAAGAATAGAGTTGGTCGGAGATCTTTCACTGAGTGTCATAATGGCAGTGTTCATAGGAAGCCAAAATAACATGTACCCAGCTGTTTGCGCTTTGCAGATAACACATCGATTTTAACTGATCAAAGTTGTTAAAAGTGTGTAGTAATTCATATTAAATCCATCTCAACATAAGATCCATGCACAATTTTTGCATAAAATGGCTTCTTTATTCTGCGAAGTAGCATGTACTGACTGCAGGTGCTTGTTGAAATGTTGCAGGAAAATTTTTAAGCAAGGCTAGGTATTTATTTTTTGCAGTTGTTTTTCCTCTGAAATTTCTATCTCATGTATTCGAAGCTGCTTTTAGCCTCTAATTCCCCAGTTTAGTTTATTTATTTTAAATGAATAGATAAATGGATGTGCTTCTGTTATAATTCCAAAAGAGAAAAATAATTTAAAAGAGGATAACCAGCTGTGAAGTGAATTTTGGAGACTAGCTTTTGCTTTAGGCTACTAAGTTGAAGATCATCGTCCATAAGATTTCCTATTTCAATTATTTCAATTTGTTTTTTTTAATGGTACACCTGGATTGTTATGGACCATCCATTTCGCATGATCCAAGGCTGATATTCATATTACCTTATAGGTAGAGGTGAAAACAGATCGGATAGTTTCCGATCAATCCGGACGAAAACGGATTCGGAATGTCTCGGATCAGATTTTTCTCGGATAGTTTTCGGCTCGGAAACGAATTCGGATTTTTTTTTGTCGGAAACGGAAACGAATACGAATACAGATTTCCAGATAAGACCTAATCCGGATATCCGGAAATTCCCAACATCCCATTCCCATTCCCAGCCCAGCCCAGCCCAGCCTGGCCCACTTAACTTAGCCACTTAATGAGTTAGGGTAGGGAGTTAGGGCAGGGGGAGGGCTCGTTCTTCAGCTCTTCATGCCACCGGCTACTCGATCCACTCCTGCGCCACGCGCTTTGTCACGGCTTCAGGCCGCCCTCGCCTCGCCACCGGCCATCTCGCCCGTCTCCCGCCGACTCCCCTGCGCCTTCGTCGGCTCCCCTCATGGCCCTAGCACTCGGCTACTCTAGTCCTCGCCTGGCTGGCCACACTCGCCGCCCGCCTCGCATGCGAGAGAGAGAGAGAGAGAGAGAGAGAGAGAGAGAGAGAGAGAGAGAGAGAGAGAGGAGGGAGGAGCAGCTTGGGGTGAGCGCGGGCATGGAGGCAGCCAAGGGAGGCGGTGGCTGGAGAGGAGAGCCGGTGGTAGGCGCGTCAAGGAGCCCGGAGGAGAGGTGGCGCTATGGGAGGAGAGGAGCCGACAGTGGGCAGAGACGCGCACTGGCGGAGCCACCGTCCCTCCAGCCTGGGTAGCTGCTTGGGCTTCACGGCGATGCGCCATGAGCCACCGGCACACCACGGGAGGGAGGGGGAGTGGGGGCTGAGGCCGACGCAGCCCAAGCGAGAGCCAAGCCGGTCGGGTCGGTGCGCGGTGGCCGAGCAGCGCGAGTGTCGAACCGAATTAATACTCCCAGATCCTCTGTGCATAACTGAACTAGTCCCATGATCAGTCGCTAGTTCACATAGTAAACAATTATGGTAACAAATTCATATCACAACTTTATTAATAATCAACAGAGTTTATTACAAAGGGAGGCTTACAGGCCAACAATAAATTAAACACAGCGGAAGACGAAGAAGTAGTAGGGTCCAGTTAATCTGCCACAGGCAATCAACTGGGGGAGCGGCCTAGTCGTCGAGGTCCACATCGGTAGCAAAGTACTTCTCCTTTGAAATTTTATTTGCATAAAGCAAGAATGAGCACAACTTCTGTGCTCGCAAGTTACACCCGTCAAATAACAAAATGACATGCATACATGGATGTAACAAGGGATAGCTTATAGGGTTAATTTGCATAAAGCAGCATTTGACATTAAATACAATACTAAGTTCAAAAGCAATTATTTTATAGCTAAAATTCATTTCATAAATTCTCAATTTTATAGTCAGATAACATTCACACATGAATGGTGAAGGATACCCTCCTATCACATGGCTTCCTGCCCAATTCCCATTTGGATAAACCAGTTTGAAGAAGTCTTTTTCAAACAAAACCAAAGTCTAACTTTGAGTGGCTTTGCCAGCATGTCCATGACCGTGGACACGGCTATTCGAATAGTTTTACATTCTACAGAGGTTGTACAACTTTACCCACATGACAAGACTTCTCTAGTTTGTCCGGTATATATCTATGCCACTGCTCACTATCTTTGGTAAGCAGTCTAGAGCACGTGTCGAGGCCTTTACAATGCTCTGTCTTAATGTATTTATGCTCGCTAAGGTTTCGCTACCATTAGACTGGCCATCCTCCGGAAGTCCCCTCTTGCGCTAGATGGGCCTACTGTCTGACCAACACCCATACCAACAACATAGCACAAATGACACTAAGACATCACAAATTATTTAGCCAAATCCCGCCCACATAGGACATGTGGTAGTACGGTAAGACGTAGCAAGATGCGGCTCGAAGACCGGTCCTTAACTGACTTGGGCGGCTTTCCATAAAAACCCCTGGGCCTTAACCCTAACCAAATTAAGCCCGTGCATAAACCTGCACCCACCAATCATCTATTTCGCCCAAGTCCAAACCATCATTTTATTTCATTTTCCAAGTCATTTGTAAAACTCCCGTGACACACCAATGCCAAGGGTACAATTTAATCAATAATTGATTGTTGGTTGAAATTCCCCAAATCAGACAAGTTTGATCTATACGCATGGCTAAGCACAATATTTTCCAAATGATCCTAGTCCATACTATTGTATCAACTAGGTTTTGTCTAGGGTAACAATATGCTTGTTTCAATTATCAAATTGGTCATACAAAGGATTTTAGGCATAACTATACATTTAAAGCAGGAATTTAAATTATTGATATAAATAAGCATGCAGTAATAATTTAAAACAAAATATAGATAATTTGAAATAATGGGATCAATATGATCAAGGGTATAACTTGCCTTGCTTGGTGAGGTGATGCAGATCACCGGGTACTGAGGTGATGTTGTTTTTCTTAACAGGTCACCTAGTACTCACAAGTACTTTCTTCAGGTAGTCCAAGTGTACAACCACGATGATCATACAGTCAAAATCAATCCTCTTAGGTTGCTCTTCAAACGGCGTCGAAATCTGATTCTCCGAAGTCGTCGAAATCTAACGTGAAAATAAGCCAAATTCAAACTAAATTCAAAGAACAAATCAAATGAACTCCAAATTAAATAATTTTGGTTTAGTTGGCTAGATCTTGAATTTAGACAAATTTTGCAACTTGAAACACCCAAATCGGAGTTCGGATGCAAAAGATATGGGCTTCGGAAGATTGGAATTACATGAAATGACATAATTAGGGTTTTTCTGGATTTTTGGAATTATTTTTCTAAAGGAAAAAGGCTTTATTTTGCAAGCTGACGTCAGCGAGGAATTTCTTTTTCCCGGCCGAATTATTTTCCTAAAGGAAAATATTTTCTTCCTCTAACATGTGGGCCCAAGTCAATGGACTAGGCCCACGGCTTGGTCAAAGTCCACCGTGGACTCGGTGCACATGAACAGTGCGCGGGGGTGGGGTGCTGGCGCAGGAGGTTACGTGGCTTAGCCACGTAGGCAGCCATGCGGGCTCGGGGCTGAGGTGGAGGTGAGGTGGCCGCCACGTCATCTTGATGTCGGCGATATTGTCGGGTGCGGCCGACAACGGCAACCGGCGGCGGTTCGTCGGCGGCGAGTGCGCGCAAAATGTAGAGGGAGTGATAAGGAGTCGAGGGCGCGTGTTTTGGTCACCTGAAGACATGGCGATAGCCGGCGGCGAGATCGAGCTCGACGGTGGCGACGGCTCTGGTAACGCTCGGGCAACGAGGAGGTGAGCACGAGGTGCCCCTCGGCGCGGCGAAGCCGGAGGTGAAGACCCGGGCGGTGGAGGATGCTCGGAGAGGGCGCTCGGGGCGGCGGAGCAAAGCACGGTGGCGGCGGCGAAAACTCGAATCGCGGCCGAGCTAGGGCGAGGGAGGGGAAATGGGTGGTGAGGTTGGAGTGAGGGGGAACGGGGGCTCACCGTGCCTCCTTTTATAGGGGCGGAGGAGACCGGTGGCAGAAGATCAGGCGCGGAGGTTACGGCGGTGACGGGGTGATTCCGGCGATTCCGCGGGCGGACGAAGGGGAAAACGGTCGGGAGGAGGGCGGCGTGATGCGTGGGCGTTAATGCGTGCGATCGTGTGGAGAAAGAGGGTGGAAATCACGGAGTTACGGAGCTCCGAGCGCGCGGTAATGGCGGCGTTGGGCGCGGCCGAGCGGGGAAGAAACGGGGAGGAAGAAGAAGGCATGGCCCTTGGATTCGCATCGGACGGCGCGGAGGAGATAGGTGGCGTGGGTGTGTGGGTACCGTTCGATGTGGATCGGACGGTTGGGGAGGAGAGAGAGAGCGGGCGGAGCTACGGGGTATCTGGGTGGGCCACGACATACCACAGGCCCACCGAACTCCTTGAATCCTCAATCACTCGGATCCTCCAACTCATCAACCGAACTCCTCAAAACCCTCGAATCACCGAACGGAGGAAGATAAACGATGATTGAAATTGAGCGGACTCACGGTTGGCGACTCGGCGGCTTGGCGCGAGGCGGAGGGGTCAGCGCAGGCGGCGGAGGAGGCGCCGAGGCGAGGCCGGAGTTCGACGGAGGGGTAATCATCGCTGCCGCAGCGCGCAGACAGCGCGCGCATGAGGCGGAGGGCCCGGCCCGGGAGCCGCAGGCCGGGAGGCGGCCGAGGGGGCCGCCGGGACGCCGAGGGGAGCCGCAGGGGAGCCGCTGTGGGGAGGCGGCCGAGAGGAAGTCGGAGGGGGGGGAGGCGGCCGAGGGGGCGGGAGGCGGCCGGAGGGGGCCGGCGGGGACGTCGAGGAGCCGCAGGGGCCGGGGAGGCGATCAGCGGCCGAGGGGAGTAGGGAGAGCGCAGGTAAAATTAAAAATCAAGTCTTTGCCTCACTGCCTGTGCTAGTATTTAATAAGGTTTGTACTTTAATAAAGTTTGTACTTTGTTAGTTTATTTAGTAGTATACTAGTACAAGAGCTATTAGCCGATGATATTATTGGCGTTTTTGGAATTGTTCGATTATGACGAAGCGGAGACATTGCATCTCTTTTTCAGAAACATGCAGCCAAGAAGGCGATGGCTGTTGCTTCAAATCCTGTTCCATCTCCGGTTGAAAATGTGACGGAAAAGCAAACTCAAGAGCAAGAGAGAGTAATTGATGAAATTGAGAATCCTATGCCCCCGCCCCCGCCACCGTCATCGCCGCCGATTTATGACATCAATCGCCTTCCGCATGATCCAGGTGAAAGGCAGCCCATTGAAAGTTATTTTGTTAATGATCAAGATGCAATTCGAAGAGCATATATTATTAAAGGCCTATTTCAACCTTATACACATGATTTTCCAAAAAGAAAGATTGGAAATAGAGATCGTCAATTCAATTTTGTATGGTTTCATAAACATGAGGAGTGGCTTGAATATAGTATCAAAAAGGATTCTGTGTTTTGCTTTATATGCTACTTGTTTAAGAAGGGTACCGGGTCAGATAAATTTACTGTTGGTGGCTGGAGAAATTGGAATATAGGAGAGAAAGCACTTCTCAAATATCTGGGTTCTAAAGCACATAATGCAGCTCAAGAGAGATACATTGGCTTTAAGAATCCCAAGGTAGCAATTGATTATCACATTGAGAAGTGGACTGATGAGGATCTTCGTCTTTACAAGAAAAGGTTGACTTATTCACTTAGATGTATCAAGTTTCTTTTGCATCAAGGATTGACATTCCGTGGACATGATGAAAGTGAAGAGTCTAGCAACAAAGGGAACTTCCTTGAACTTTTAAAGTTTCTTGCAGAAAACAGTGAAGAAGTGAGCAAGTATGTTTTGAACAATGCTCCAGGTAATTGCACCTTAACTAGCCCAATGATACAAAAGCAAATTATTCACTGTTGTGCCATAGAAACTAGAAAGAAAATAATTGAAGAACTTGGTGATGAGCCCTATGCAATTTTAGCTGATGAGTCTAGTGACATATCACATAAAGAACAACTAGCTCTTTGCTTGCGTTATGTTGATAAATTGGGAAGGCCATGTGAGCACTTTATTGGAGTTGTTCATGTAGATGATACTACCTCTTTATCACTTAAAAATGCAATTGAAGCTTTACTTGTTAGTCATGGCTTGACTATGGCTCAAATCCGTGGTCAAGGTTATGATGGGGCTAACAACATGAAAGGAGATATTAAAGGGTGAAAACATTGATCATGCAAGAGTCACCTTCGCTTATTATATCCATTGTTTTGCACATCAACTCCAACTAGTTCTTGTTCTTTGTTGCTAAGGGCATCTTGATTGTGTGAGTTTTTGATCAAGTATCTCTCTGTTGAATATTATTGGAGTTTCTTGTAAGCGTCATGGCATGCTTCAAATGCTCGGCTTGAGAATATCAAAAAGCACTTGATTGTGGTGAACTTGAATCGGGAGTGGATTAAATCAAGAGATGGGTTTGCCTAGGCACAGGTGAGACTCGGTGAGGGCTCGTTACAAAAGCGTATGCAATATCATTATTATGTATTCCACGATCCATGATGTACTCATAGATCTTGGTGATGATATCGCACATAAGGTCGATTGGACAAAAATACATTTTGTGCTTGGAGCATTTGAGACCTTTGAGTTTGTTTTCTTTGCACACTTAATGTTTGTCATTTTGGATACACAAATGAATTATCCGAGTGTTTGCAAAGAAGGAGCAAGATATTCTTAATGCAATCTCACTTGTTAATGTGGCAAAGAATGTAATGCAACAATTGAGGTCGATGGTTGGGATAAGTTCCTTGAGAGGGTCACTTTATTTTGTGATAAACATGGTATTGAAGTTCCTACTATGGACGGTGATTATGTGCCTTATGGGAAATCGCAAGGTACGCTCGTGCTCGAAACCAAACAAATGATGATCACTTGTAAGAGAAGTATATATTGGTGTCATTGATCAAATTAGCCAAGAGCTTGATAATCGGTTTGATGAGATTAATATGGAGTTGCTCTCTTGTATGTCACCTTCAATCCTTCCAACTCATTTGCTTCTTTCGATGCATGAAGGTACTTAGACTAGCTGAGTTCTATCCTAAAGAATTCTCGAGCAATTATTTGCTAAAACTTGAATTGCAACTTGGTAATTATATTGATGACATGAGACAAGTTGATAGTTTCAAAGATCTAGACAATCTTGTTGATCTCTCGATTAAGTTTGTTGAAACAAAGAGACATAAAGTGTATGATATGGTTTACATGCTTCTCAAATTGGTTTTGCTTCTACCAGTGTGGCAACAAGTGTTGAAAGGGTATTTTCGCAATGGTTTTAGTGAAAACAAAGTTAAGAAATAAGATGGGTGATAGTCTTTTGGATGATTGTCTAGTCACATTCATTGAGCGGGATATTTTCTTTGAAGTGGATGAAGATGATATAATTGAGACTTTCATGTCTTTTAGAAAGCGTAGGCCAAAAAGTCGACAAGTAGTATTGTAAGTCTCTTTATGTATATTTAAGACTATTAGTATGGTGTTTGAACTATTTATATTGTAATTTGTGCAAGTTTCTAACTTAATCGTTGATTTTAAGACTTATCATATTATTTAGTGCCTGTATACCGAATCACGGTGCAAATTTTATAATTATTTACCGAATTGGCAAATGGTTTTATCGAATTGCATATGAAAATTTTGGTGCGGCATACCCTTTGGTAAAATCCTGGATCCGCTGAGAGGCGGGCGGTGAGCGGCCGAGTTGGGCGGCGGGAGGAGATGGGTTAATGAGGAGATTCGACCCAAAGGGGTTTTGGGGATTTTAATTGATTCTCCAATTAATTTAATTCCAGATAATTAAAAAAGGCTTTAGAAAATAGCAAATTAAATCCAAAAATTCTAGAAAAGTTCACAGAAATTCCTAGAGGCATTTTGGACTTAATTAAAATAGTTCCAACTTAAAGTTGGTTATAGTTTTTTACAAATAAATTATTTCGGGCTTGAAATAATTAGGAAAAAGCTTTTAAAAATCAGAAAATCAAATAAAGCAAACAAACTCTTGCAACTTTTTCAGACAAACCAGCAAAATAATAATTTTATTTATTTTATTTTGATAACATAACCTTGGGATGTTACACATGGCCAGGCAAGACGGGCGTGGATGCTTGTGAGGCCGAGCCGAGGCTACGCAGCGATGATGGGGAGACCCGGGAGGCGGCGCGAGGCGGGCAGTGATGGAGGCGCGCGAGTGGAGCCGGTGGGAGGTGGTGCCATCAAAGACTTCGGCCAAGGAGCTCCATGGAGATTGGAGACGAAGGGAGAGATGAAGGTGAGAAGATGAAATATTGAAATGAAATGGAGAGAGGAAGAGTCATGAAGAATGAGCCTTGTGCAGTTGTGCTCAGCCGAATGAGGATATGGTAGAGAGAGAATGTAGGAGTAGTAAAGAAATAAATAAATATGTAGATTTTTTAAAAAATAGATCCAATAAATAACAATGGTAGTACCTCGATCCTAGAGCCTTTAGACCGTAGAACCATCATAGTTAGGGAGTGTAACGTATTGGGGATCCACAAAATGTTATTAAATTAAAACCTGCTAAGTAAAATAACCCTGGTGGTGTCAGCCGAAATAAGGGGGTGAGGACCGAGGATAGAGGAATTAGGGAGTAGGATTAGGGATTAAGTGGGAGTAGGATTATGGTTAGGAAGTTTAGATATAGAAATTTTTTTTAGGAGAACTGTTTAATTTATGACATGCAATTTAAAGGGTTTTCATGTTCCGAAAAAATATCCGTGACCGTATTTGTTTCGATCCGTATTCGTATCCGCATCTGGGAAAAAAAATAAAAACAAATATGGCAGATCCATTATCCGTCCGTATTCGATCCGTTTTCACCCCTACTTATAGGGGGTCATAGGTCATCTATTACTATTCAAAGGCTAGTATGGTCGATTGCTACGTAATAAATAAGCGAATAGGTAATATTACGGGACATGGCATTAAAAGCATGGCTGTTAATTACGAAAAAAATTAATTATAACAATTTTTTCACAAGGAAATAAAATGATGGTAATAATATCTCTTGCTGTATTTTGTACATTACAACATCGTACTACATAACATCGTACTACATGCTTACCTATATCCTCACTGAGCATATTATAAATTCAAAATATAATATAACATCAAATCCTACAAGTAAATTTCTGAATTTTATATTAAAGCTCAAGTATTCAGAGTAATTGAATTTTATATGCCAAATTTAAATAAAAGCCAGAGTTTATAATTTTACTCTATGAAGATTGGAGAACGCCAAATATCATATACGTACAAGTATATAGGAGTGAAATGTACGTACTATCGTGCGCATGCATACATACATGTGTACTAATTACTAATGTTAAAAACAGCATGTGCATGCGCTATAGATTCTTTAGCAACATCATTGGAGCAATGTAAGACATTCCTTTTTTAATGTGACCGGTTATAGGAAGTTAATATCCTTTTTACTAATATACCCCTGATAATCAATGGCTAGGAACTCAGCCTAGTTCAATTGGTCGGAAGGTGTGGGTGTACACTCCTACCACCCAGGTTCTAGTCCTCTTCTAGGCGAATTTGGGTGTCTATTTGGCTATGTGCATCCTTAGTTGGTGCAGAGGCCGGGAGTTATACTTCATTTCTAAAAAAAAATAAAAAAATAAAGGGGTAAGTGGTGTACCTTCAACGAGCTCTTTAAATTTAAAGCTTTATTCTTGAAGACGTGCTTTCCTGTCATCCAAACATGCCCATAGAATGGGAGTACTGGTTAGGCAAAGAAATTACGATTTTGTTAGTTTTAAGTTGCCTGAAATTTTTTTAAGTTTAAGTCACTTGTTGTGATCATTGGATTTGTGTAGAGATTAATGTGTTATATAATTGTCATATGATTGAATATTGATCCAATAGATGTTATATAATTGGATATTGATCCAATGATCACAACAAGTGACTTAAATTTAAGAAATTTTAGGTAACTTATGAATAGACAGTCCTAAGAAATTATGTATTTGGACATGTGTATCTTTGGAGTAGTTAGGAAGTATGTAAGTTGCAATGTTGAACATTTATCAATTTGATCACGCCAATTAGATGGGACATACTGTTTTTTTTGGATTATCATCATTCTATTTATCCTCTCTAATTAATGTCTCTTGTATGTTATTTCTTGAGTTATGCTAATGATTACAAAAAGGAAGATAAGTGCATTTACTCTAGTCAGATTGGATGGTTCTGAGGAGTCAGGACTATTCTTTTGTAATTTGTTCTTATTCTTCTCTGTGTACAAAAAGGAAGATAAGTGCATATACTCTAGTCAGATTGGATGGTCTTTTGTAATTTGTTCTTATTCTTCTCTGTGTGCACGACAGGGCAACAAGAGATTTCTATGAGGCAGATGGAGCTACTAAAAAAGGAGATGAGATGCATGTCACAGGCATATGCAAAAAGTCGGACCGGCGATCGAATCGGTCAAGCAGACGGTTCACTGGGTCCAACCGCTATATATATATAAGATTTGTTTATCATTTTAATAAAAAATAGGTATTTTCTATTAAATACTACAATAAATTTGTATATCTTGATTATGAATATTTAGAACAAGAGTTTTATCGTTAGACTTAAGCATGTATAGCTATAGCAATAACATAGTTGTATTGTAATTGTCTATCAGAGTACTTATTCAGAGTAATAGAGTGGAAACTACAGTTTAATTCTCAATGAAACAACTAGCGTACAACAGTAGGCACTTATATTCACATCCACTACTAGAAATCCCTATTTCCCTAGTGAGTATTATACTAAGGAACATGCATAAATATGTAAGGAATTGGTTTCCTAGTGGCTTTCGTAGGGAACAACTACTAGAAGAAAGAATGTAGAGAAAGAAAACGTTCCCTACGGTTTTGTTTTTGTTTTTTTTTGAAAAAATCTAGAGAAAAAAATCATTCCCTAGGATTTTAAATGGTAAAGAAATCTAGTCCACATAACATTGTCATCTAACGTGAAAAAATTATTTCCCTACATTCCCTTTCTGCTAGCCTAGGGAAAGAATTCAACAAATTCCTTACGTTATTTCTTGTATGCCCTAGGGAACATTTTTTTTTATATAAATATTATTTTCCTATTGCTAATTTAAAATTCATCCCCTACTGTTTAACATAAACACTAGGGTACTGAATTTATTGTTTTTTTCTCTAAATATACATACATTATTTAAATACTTATTTATATTCAAAGACGCTAAATTCACATTATCACTCAAAACAAAGTTTATACAAGAGATAAACATAACAATATCCAGTATTTCCAATAGACCATCAAGTACTATTTGAGGCACATTTGCACCAACATATACAAGTGTAAACATCACACTACCAAAAAATCCAAAAAACAACACCCACACTTGCACCACAAGTGCACAACACACATGTATACTGAAGTACAAATGATCAGCAAGGTTTCAGACATCAAAATGCAACCCTTACATGTTAGTCATTCCATAAAAAAGGCAACATGTACCACTTGCAACAAAAACATACTTCCACATGTAATTAGACCATGACTGACATTAAAATAGTGCAAGATCATCATCCAGCAGAGAAGAGTAGTTCCCATCAGCACTGACAAATGCGTTAACATAACCTCCAAACATTGCTCGAGCAATCCTATTTAATGTATCATTCGGGTTCTCTACTCCAACAGCTGAACCGCTGGTACAAAGCTATAAAACAAAAAATAGTTCGAAGATCTGTAAAAAAATATGGATTGGGAGTATATTAAGGTGTGTGTGCAACCAGTATTGGCATATCCAGAATATATACATGCAAAGAACATCTACAAAACATGCAAAGAAGCTCTTATAAACTAGACATTACAAAGAAGCTCTTATAAACTAGACATCACGTAAGCTTTGATCACATGGATATCCATCTGCATGGGCGGAGCAAGTCTGAATAGCCAATTGTTTTAGTTCTTTTAAAACAAGACTTTTCATGCCCTTTCTCTCCCCTAAATTTCAAATGTTATATAGCCAACTTTTCCACAACATAACTATTCAGCGTCATGGTCTCTTCTCTCTTGGCAATTGAGCTCCTGTGTCACAAAAATATTCAGCAAGGTTGCTACAATCTAAAATTATAACATATCTATAGAAAAGTTCAAATTGTTTAATGAATAGTGAAAAAAGTATTTTTCTCCCCAACAAGGCACTGTCATAGTGTCATACTGTCATATGGTTTTGTAACATTTATGAATCAAACAGTAGCTACTGCTAATGCTGCCATCAGGTGTTAATGAAAACAAAAACTACAGCTCTTATTGCTCCAATAAAAAAAAAAAAAAAAAAAAAAAATCTTTGCTTCCAAGTAATGGGTGATGAATAAGTCTCTGTACTGTGGTCTTTGTGGCATCTTGGACTAGCTTTAGGACTAGCTTTAGCATCTTAGAGGACAACATCTAGGACAGGCTGTTAGTATCTTAGAGGACAGCATCTAGGACAGGTTGTTAGCATCTTAGAGGACAGCATCTAGGACAGGTTGTTAGTATCTTAGACTAGCATCTTGGCATATGCTTGGCTGATTAGCAGTCTATAAATATGTAACCCCAACCCCTCAGGTTGGCATGACATTGTGTGAGAAATAAACCAAGAAAAATTTGCCCCATCTCCAAGTGTCATCCTCTCCATGAGAGTAAGGATCTTGCTATCACCAAGAGCAAGAGTCCAGCGACTAACAAGTGGTATCGAGCTATACTATCCTCGTAGCTGAGCATCTCCGCTCATCTCCTTCTCCGGCCTCGCGGCAGCCCCCGTAGCAAAGCAGCAGCTCGGTATCCACGCCACTCCTCTCGGAGACGGCAAGAACTTCGTCGAAGCGACCATCTCTCCACGCAGCAGCCCCGATGGCGTGCCATGTCCGCAGGCGATCTCGGCGCTTCGGCCGCCTCGAGCACGCGGCGTCGTGACGGCCGAGCTTCGTCGCGGCAGCGCAGCGAGCGAAGGCAGCAGAGAACGCTGCGATGGCGGGCCGGCAGCGGCGTGGCGAGGTGGAAGCGGCGGCGGCGATGCAGCGCGCGCGGCGGCGGAGGTCGAGGCTCGCGCGCGGCGTCGGTGAGTTCCATTTCGGCCGACGATAAGCGTCGGCGCGAACCTCGACCTGCTGGCGAGGAGCCACAGCGAGCGGCGCGCGATGGCGGCGCGCGCGCCACGAGCTTAGCGGCGATCGAACAGCGCGGTCGCGGCTGGTGGCGCTCTGGAGGAGGCGCGCCGGCGGTGGCGCTCTGGAAGAGGCGCTTCGGCGGTGGCGCTCTGGAAGAAGCGCGCCGCGACAACGGCGGCGAGCGGGTCGATAGAGAACGCGGCCTTCACGAGCGGCGTGGCTCTCTCCCGGACCGGTATCGTGGTTACCACGGGTTCCGTGTTGTCGGGGACGCCGGCCGGCGGTGGGTGGCCTACCTCACCAAGGCCAATTACGTCGAGTGGGCGCGGTGATGAAGGTGAGCTCGGTGCGGCACATGTGGGAGGCGTCCGTGACGGCGGCGTCGACTACGACCGGGATCGACGGCGCTGGATGCCTCATCGCCGCAGATCCGCCCGAGATGCGCTTCGCTCTCCAACAAGCGGATCGCCAGGAGGCTTGGGCGCCATCGCCTGCGGCACGCGATCGGCGGCGAGCGCGCGCAAGTCCACACCGCAGCACCGCGCGGAGTGGGAGAACACGGTCTTCAAGCGGTGAGGACATCGATGACTTTGCTCTCGTCTCAACACTGCATTGCGCCGGTGCGATTCGGCGATGACACCTACGGCGAGAGAGGCGTGGAGAAGCTCTTTGCCGCATCCCCAGAAGTACAAGCGGATGGCTCACTCGATCTAGTCTCTGCTGGACCTCTCCACGATGTCGATCGAGGAGGCGATAGGTCGCCTCAAGGTCGTTGGCGGCGATGAGCCACGCGTCTCTCGGGACCCGTCACCATTGGCGGAAGCTCCTCCTCGCTCGGGAGCAGTGAAATGCCGGCCAGGTGACAGGAAGAAGGAGCCTTCTTCCACGACAGCGCCACAGCGTGGCAGCGCGGCAAGCCGCGCAAAGACGCCGTGCGGCGCGAGGACGTCGAGGTGATGACCGTGGGCGCCGAGGCGGCGCCTCGGCAAACAAGAGCCGCACGGGCGACTCTTGCTACAAGCTGCGGCAAGCTTTGGTCATCGGGCCAAGGATTGTCGGCGACCACGACGCGGCAGTCCGCATCGCGCGAGCGGAGGAGGAGGCGGCGGCTCGTTCATTGCTCAGCGAGCATCGAACTACCTCGGCGGCACCGGCCGCGGCGCCTCCTCCACCTTGACGAGCCAAAAGCACACCTCCTCGGCGGCGGTTTCGCAGCGACAAGATCGACGGGTGGTGCCTCGACACCGGCGCCACCCATCACATGACCGGTCGACGGGAGTTCTTCGCCGAGCTTGACTCTAGCGTCCGAGGTTCCGTCAAGTCTGGGGACGCCTTCGGCGTGGAAATCAAGGGCGTCGACTCCGTCATCTTCACCACCGATCAGGATGGCTCAACTTTCCCACAAGACGACGCACAAGACTTACGGGGAGAATGATGAATAAGTCTCTGTACTGTGGTCTTTGTGGCATCTTGGACTAGCACCTTGGAGTAGCTTTAGGACTAGCTTTAGCATCTTAGAGGACAACATCTAGGACAGGCTGTTAGCATCTTAGAGGACAGCATCTAGGATAGGTTGTTAGCATCTTAGACTAGCATCTTGGCATATGCTTGGCTGATTAGCAGCCTATAAATATGTAACCCCAACCCCTCAGGTTGGCATGGCATTGTGTGAGAAATAAACCAAGAAAAATTTGCCCCATCTCCAAGTGTCACCCTCTCCATGAGAGTAAGGATCTTGCTATCACCAAGAGCAAGAGTCCAGCGACTAACAATGGGAATGTACGATGTTATTGTTCAGAAAGAATTTTATCATTACATACCGTTAATTTCTCATTTGCAGATGCAAGCTGAATCTGCAATGTTCTAATTGTCACTCTTTGCGATAGGCATCCTTCCTACATATAATTACAATATATTTGTCAATTTGTTCAACAACTTGTAAATCAATTAAATAGAATGCAATAATGATACCTCAAGAGCACTAACTTTCTTCATAGCATTGTCTACCTCAACTGCGCATCTTCTTGCAATTTCTTTCTGCTTTTCTATGTCAGCCATCAAAGACTGCCCTTGTGCTAATTGATAGTCACGGTCTTGCCTTACTAGTTGAAGTCCACTCTTAAGATAATTCACCCCCTCCGCTAATTCATTTTGTTTTGAATCTGCCTATTATCAAGAATTTGATTGACATCGACACAAGTAAACCCACCAATTTATAACTCTTCATGTTAAAAGGATAAAAGTAAAAGATATATGCATGTTATGATTGTGAATGCCACTTAACAAAAATAATATATGGAAAAAATGATAGTAAATATTTTTGGCACACTTAACATTTTCTTCTAATAATCTAAGGACAAAAAAAAAACACAAAGCTGTTTGGAGGCTCTTTCAGTAAACCTCGTTTGATATAATATCGCAGGAACAAATTCCCCCATACCCACCTCCATCTCCTAATAGAGGAATTCCCCTAGGGTTAGAAGGGAATGGGGCCCCATTGCCATCCCTTCGGAATAGCCATGCGCAATTTAATCAGCGGAGAGAACTAAATAATGGACATGGAAATATAATGAAAGCCTACTTTTATCAAGCATTATATACCTCCATCGCTGCAGCTTTAGCTTCTGATCGGATCAGTCTCTTGCGCCTCTTACGACAAGCATTTCTGTTTGGAACCTGATATGTAACATGCGAAAAAAATATAATTGAGCACTTAAAACAACCATTCTACTAGGAGTCATGCAAGAGAAGATCGGTAATATTGACACGGTTCCTATGTTTAATACAAGGTCCAAACTGAAGGAAAAAACATTTTCATGACTCTTTCCATGCTGTACATATCTATACTGCTCAGCAACCTATAAATGACATTTACACCAAAGTAGCTGACATAGGTAAACAGGGAAAAGTACCCAAAAAGATTTTCAGTAAAAGAACTTATTACCTTGCAACCGTTCTGGCTTCCGCCCTCCGCCTTTTCAGAATCCATGTTCTGCCCATCTCTTCTGATCATACGATCAACCTTCTCAGCGGAAGAATTTTCTACCTTGTGATCATTCTGACTATTCTCCTGAATCTTCAAAACATCCTAATTTTGCCCACTTTTCTCCAAGGGAGTTGCCATTGTTTCCACATGCTAATAAAAACACAGTACATCATAAAAGAAGCTCAGTAAATTACACTAATTTCCGATATTGTTAGAATAAGCTGCAGCTAAGCTTGGCCAAAGAGACCCGTAGACAAATGGACGAAAAAAAATCACATCTCATTACAATGCTAGTTGGTAGTTCGTACAAATCGCATCTTTAGATGAAGTAAGACAACAGGAAGATATACCATCTACAGTGACTATCAGACACAAAAAAATGCGAATACTCCATACCTGATCTTTACAGTTTTCCAAGGGCCCTTTCTTTCAACATTCTGCAGAATTTTTTGGATCCTTTTCCTCTCCACAGGAACTGATGGTATCCTGTGCATTTCAAACTCACATATGTTTTTGTACAGCGATTTCAAAACAGGCACAGTATACAGCAAGGAATTTTTTCACCTTGCGGTCATTCTGGTTCTTTCCCTCCATCTTCTTATTATCCAACTTCTGCCCAACCCCCCTGACTGCAGGATCAAGCCTCCCCTCCACTGCAGCTGATGAAGTTTCTGGATGCTACAAAATGCAATGGGAGTAAAATTAAAATCGGCAATGTTGAGAACACCCATATGCATGCACTGCAGATTCTCTCGTATGTTCCCTTTTCCCTTGTTTCCTGGTTCTAAAACTTATTGCTATGCTAACAGTTATAACGAAGCACCTCTTGTTGCTAAAGGTGACTGCGTGAGTTGATGAAGAATGACATAATCATATAACTATCCTCTGTGCACCAATTTCGGTGGAGTTCATTATCCAAAAATTTCTCCAGTCCCCTCAACGCCACCAAACTAAATCAAATGATGCCAATAAAGCCTAGTGATAACCATAGCCGTAAATTAAAGATTCTACAAATGAAATCAACTAAGAGACTATCATAGCGGTTGATCCGTTGATGTACCACTGAAAAATGAATAAATATAAATTATTTTTATTACCACTGAAACGTCATGAATAAACCTCTAAGGTAAGTTTATTTCAACTAGTCCCAAAAAGAAGAAGAAATGCAGCACCTTGCGGTTATAGTGGCTGCAGCTCGGCCGGTTTGCCTCGAACGATTCATCACCTGACAATGATCCGGCCGTCTCCCCCTCCTCCCTATAATCCCTCTGCATCTTTGCACTATCTTATAAAGAGGTCAGGATTGGGGGCGGTGGAGGGCGGCATGCTGCTTCGTGATGTCTTCAGGATCTGCTGGGGGGCGGCGCGATGTCTTCAGGATCTGCTGGAGGGCGGCGCGATGTCTTCAGGATCTGCTGGAGGGCGGCGCGGCCTGCTAGGGGCGGCAGCCTACTAGGGTTCTTGATCACCGGATCATTTTGGGGGAGGAGAGGAACGTGGGGAAGAGAGCAGGAACAAGGGGATCTTTGGAAGGAGAGGAACAGGCTCGGATCTTGGAGGGCGGCGGCCAGCAATTCCGGCGAGGGCGTGGTTTGGGGATTTCGGGAGGCAGAGTTATTTGGGGATTTCGGGAGGCAGTCTCACGACAAGTAGAGAGCAGCGAAAAAAACGCGCGCGGAGAAAAAAAATTGGAGGCAAAAACAAAAGAAATTCTCTAAGGTTTTGTCAGGAAAAGTTGCCATGACACTGACAATGCATAGTCTATTTCTTTTTCTATAGTTATTTTCTAGTAATTTACGTAAACAGTAGGGAATAATTTTGTTCCCTAGGTTTTTTTAACCTAACATTGGGGATAAATACTTTCCTTTAGATTACAATTCTACTATTAGAAATGTTTTAAACTGTATGAAAAACGGAGATTTCTAATAGTGATCTTTCCACCCTGAATTCACAGCATGAAAATAATAAAAATAAGGGTATTTATATCCTAAATAAAAGGGTTTGTCTATACATAATTCGACTATTTTCTCTCTAAAAAACAGTCACATTTTGAAAGTTTATTTACAACTCTATTATACATAAATTACAGTAAATTATTTATGTAATTTTGGTTCTTGGTCACTGTAATTATTCTTGAAAGTCTTAATAATTCATATTTCCATCACATGATTCAAAATCTCACATTTACTTTAAGGGGTTGAGCAAAAACAAAGACAAAAAAAATTACAACTTCATTATACATAAATTACAGTAAATTATTTATGTAATTTTGGTTCTTGGTCGCTGTAATTATTCTTGAAAGTCTTAATAACTCATATTTCCATCACATGATTCAAAATCTCACATGTACTTTGAGAGGTTGAGTAAAAACAAAAATAAAAAAAATTATATACCAACAAAATATGGCAATGTAGTGAATCCATTATGTTCTTCACATGTACTTTGAGAGGTTGAGCAAAAAATAAAGACAAAAAAAATTATATACCAACAAAATACGACCACGTTGTGAACCCGTTATGTTCTTCACATGTACTTTGAGAGGTTGAGTACAAACAAAGACAAAAAATAAAATTATATACCAACAACCAGATAGCTGATCAAAAGTGAAAGCTAGCAAGCAAGAAAAGAACAGGAAACACCTACACCTACTCCTCCTCCTTCTCCCAAATTTCTCATAGCTTCCATCAACTTTCTAGCTAGCCCTTCAGATTCAAATCAAGTGCAGCTTCAGCATATAGTTGATCACTATCTAGTGAAGCCAAGCAACTAGCTTTTTATTAGTTCCCTGCCGGCCATAAGCTTCTGCCGCTGCTTAAGGCGAGCGAGCTGCAATGGAGGAGCAGCTGCATCCACTGGCCGTGACGCACCTGCTGCAACACCAATCTAAAAGCACATCCAATGAATAGAAAAAACGACTGTTTTGCATGCAAAAAACAGTCGACAGATATTTAGCAATTCCGTAAATAAAAACCGTCTGATTCAGTAAAACCAACACTGGTTCGCCGATTTACTAAAAACCCCTTTAGAGGTAAGGAACATCTAGCAAAGTTTAGAAATCAGAACCACCATTGTACATACGCATCTAGTTGCTTTGAGTCTGCATGCAATCCATGGTGGGGTGCACGTAACGTGGTACACGAAACCAACTACAAATACTATCATCCTTCTAAACATAATCGACTTCAAAACAAATATAATTGCTCTCTTTTTTCTAAGAAAGATCCTCGCGGTTATAATGAAGGTGGTTCATATAAGATCTTTTTTTTTCTCTCTCGATTAACGAGAGAATTTTTTAGTTTTTTTCATAACTTAAGGATTATTATGGGATTTTCTAACCCTCTAAAATGGAGGAAATACCTTTAATCCGTGTGTTGTTATTTTCTATCAGTTTTTTTTTTTGGGTGGGGGTTCTAGGAGCATCTTGATCTTGGTCGATCAGGTGCGTAAACTTGGTTTGTTCCTCTTTGAGCCTTTAGTTTCTTGTTGTGTGAGGACCCTAGCTTTGGCCTATGTATGAAGAGTTCTTGCGGGGCCACCGGTTTTGCATACCGCCCAAGGCCGAAGCGCTCGATCGGCGCCTGAGCTGAGGATCCAGGTGCTGGTTGGGCATGAGGAGCGCTTGCTTATTTGTTCGACGAGAGTTGCATTCGGTAATGGGAAGAATTAAAGGTTACAACTCCAGCATCCAAACACAGATATATAAATAAGCGAATGTCACAAATACAAAACAAGTTACAATCCTTAATTATTAATATTTTGTTTCTTGCAGTAGACTGCTAGTGCATGCATCTGCATTCCTCGGGGCCTCGGGGGACGCCGGGTGCTAGGGCCGCGATCATGCATGGACGTCGGGGACACGCTCTATGCATCTCTCGATTATAATGTCGAGGTCGCCGGTACAGCGGTACAGGAAGCCCCGCACGCGGTCGCCGGATGCGTCGCAGAGCCTGCGGACGTCGGGGACACGCTTATGCACCCTCTGTTCGAGGGCTAACGGTTCGGGGTACAGAGGTTGCGTACGCGTGACCGGCGTTAAGGCGCACCACGTGTGGAAGTCGCGGTTGCAGCAGGTCTCGCACGTGTACCTCGGCCCGCAGCCGGGCTCCAGGCAGCCGGCGCACACGAACTGCGCGCCGCCGGTGGTCACCAGCTTGAGCTCGTGCACCGGGGCGTGGCGGGGGATCACCGCTGGTGGATCCTTGAGGACCCTATCCATGGTTGAAGGATGATCTATAAAAACAAGAAGCAACTGTTAGTACTTGGTGTTATATTTTCTTTATTAAAAGACATTATTCTGCGCTCCGAGTGAATTTGAAAATTTAGGTGTTTTTTGCAAGGAAAAAAAATCCGGGTATTAGAGTTCACAATGCTCTTTCCACTAGTCAGCCTCCTATGCTAAAGATCTTACATCCATTTGCAATTCCAGGATCCACAATGAGCTTTTATTGCTTGGAAGTTGCAATTATATTGGTTTTTTTTCCTTGAGAAAGGGTGCATCTGGTTAACATGGATATTTAAAGACTTCGTAGGGTGCCGCTGGTTAACATGGATATTTAAAGACTTCGTCTGAGAGGTTATGGGATCAAATCCACCTAGCATGTAATTTTATTGTGTTGATGCATGTTTAGAAAATGCTTAAAGGCCAGAAAAAGCATAGCAATATTAAAACCTTGCAGATGATAAATTCAGTATTCATTTATGACTTTACAAAGTCAATAAGATGCCACTATGACCACCAAGTTTTGTTATGATATATTCTAGGAAAAAGTTATAAAAGTGTAATATTACAAAAGTTTTTTTAAATAAAAAATTTACTCATCATTTTCATACACCTACAAACTACATATTCAAGACAATACCTTTATTCAAAATTAATACAGTTTAACTGCACAGAATCTAGAAAACTAGTGCCTTGTAAAGAAGCTTGCAATGCATTAACCAGAAATTAGTATCTACTAATGGTATGTACAATGGTGTGACGTCAGCTATCTGTAAGCTTTGCCATATAAGATTTTTACAAACATTAGAGAGGGGAGGGGAGAGGGTTTAGTTGTCTCTTCGTAAAAAGACAGCCCAAAACTCCATTGTGTGAGTTGTTGTCTATAACAAACACTACTTTCATTCAATAATTAAAAGATTATGGGTCCTATAGGGACAAAATATTGTAGAAGTTGATTTTAGTCTTGTCTCTAGATGACATGGAGGAATATATAGATAACAGTCGTCTCTACTATTGTACATGCTCTAATGTTTGGCAGAGATAATCCCTCAATTTCTCATTTACTTTGGGATTATCTTTCTCTATATGTATATTAGAGTATTGCAAAATGATTTTACATTTATAGTGTAAAATTTTCATCATTTTGTTCTAGAGATTATAGTTGAAGAAAAATTGAAGATTTGGAAGAAAGTTTTCTACAGAAACTGGGTTAAACTTCATGTTCATACAACAAAAGGACGTAAAGTGTACCTTTCCCTCGGCGACTTGTCACAAAAAATGATTCACTAATTCCTTCTTGAATTCTCTCTTCTATGGTAATTTTCATCTTCACTCCCATCTTGAACTTTCCAGTTCTGGCAAAGGAGGAGGTCTCCTGGAAAAAGGCATAACCAACACTTGCCTCTCCATCAACAAGAACTAAGTCGCGATCACCTTCTAGGACTGATCGTCTTTTTCCAGACTGTGGGAGCACTACGCAGCTACTGAACTCCTCTGAAGTCCAGTAATCTTGACCATTGGCATTGAAGTCACCGTGGAGAACTACGACCTCCACAGAAGCTGAAGACAGAGGGCCAGATGTGATCTTCGAGTTGTTCTCATCATACAAAGCTACGTTAAGAAGATTGCCATCATCTGCTTTTATTTGCTCCAGTGTGTAATAGGCCTCGCACACCTTATTAACAAATCGCAATTGATACTTATTGTGCAATTTCCTCTTCAGTAGTGGCCTGAAAAATGTTTTAAGACAAGTGGATGACAGTTAGCAAGATGGTTGTTAGGAGTGAGAGACCTATAATTGCTGATTGATTGCTAGTACAAGCCAGTTTGATAGCTCTGTATAACTGAGGAAGGATTGAGTTAGTGAACGCACTCGTCATCTGAATCATCAGGTTCAAGTGGCTGAATGAGAACACCTCTGTTCCGATGAGTCTGCATGACTTCCTTTGGTATGGTGGTAATCTGGAGATTCCTCATCATCTTCAATAAAAATTGCCTTTGGCATGGGCCTTGTGGATATTTGGTCAGTGAGTCATAGTGTTCAGGCATGAGGCGCATAGTGGGGAAATCGCCACTATGAATCTTTGGTTGCCTGCTATACAGCGGCATGAGCTGATCAAGAAGGTTCCAACGCTTGCTCGGCCCCACATCAGGCCTATCCAATAGGAGCTGCACTGGAAATAATATCTGCTCCGACACCCATTCTTCTACATTAAAATCTCCCAAATCTCCCAAATCTCCCAAACCTCCAAAACCTGCAAAACAATTCCACAAGACGATCATTGTTTTGCTAGGCAGATTGCTTTCTTCGAGTGTTGCTAGTTCTTTGCCGCACACCCACATGTTCTCTTTACTCATGTTGTGAACTGCAAGATGATCCAAACACCCACCCACACAACTATTACGTAACTAAGTGGCTTATAAGAGGTGTTGAGGGTCTGATTAGCAATCAACAGTGGTGCTTCAGCTTTTGTGCAATACGTAAAGCCCACCTATTAGTCACCGCTTTACCCCCTTTTTCTTCCTCCCCATCTTTTCCATATACTCTCATTTCCCCTGTGCATGCATGTATACCACATGCTCCTATCCTTTTAGTCGTGTTGAAATACGGGGTTAATTATTGTGCATGCATGTATACCACATGCTCCTATCCTTTTAGTCGTGTTGAAATACGGAGCTAATTATCTTGAATGCTCACAATCCTGAAGTCACGTGTTCAAATCTAAAAAAATTACAGTGGAAAACCTACATAAATAACCCACTTGGCCCACTGTTAGCGAGAATTAAACTCTGATTATCAGTCACAAAATCAACGTGCCATACCAGTTGTCCCCTGCAGAAGTGGGCTCATGGGCACCGAAACTGCTGCAGAAAAATCTACGAAACCTGCAAAACAATTCCACGAGACAATCATTGTTTTGCTAGGCAGATTGCTTTCTTCGAGTGTTGCTAGTTCTTTGCATCACACCAACGCAACTAAGTAGCTTATAAGAGGTGTTGAGGATCTGATTAGCAACCAACAGTGGTGCTTCATCTTTTGTGCAACTTAGTTTTTGCATGCATGTATACGGAGTTAATTGGATGAGACAAAAAAAAAAAGGCCACCACTACGCATATCCCACATTCCAGCAACAGTAGCTTAATGGACTTCACTCAGTAAATCAATGGAGTCCATCAGTTTAACTGGAAAATTTAAACATGAACATATGGGTGGTAGGGTGGATAGCAGCAATATTTTAACTGGAAAATTTTATTTACCGCTTAAATTATAAAGCTATTCAACACCTGTCCATGCGCTATCAACTTGATTTGAAGTTTTTTTTTTGACCAGCCTAGTTTGAAGTTACGAATGACCTCACTTTCTTTTCGAGAGTGTGGGGGACAAATGACTAATGTAGTTATCTTGAATGCTCACAATCCTGAAGTCACGT
The DNA here is from genome assembly GCA_036346255.1 of Ampelocalamus luodianensis. NCBI lineage: Eukaryota > Viridiplantae > Streptophyta > Magnoliopsida > Poales > Poaceae > Ampelocalamus > Ampelocalamus luodianensis. Next base: position 2,763,206 of record CM070625.1, on the reverse strand, counting down.
GTTCAAATCTCAAAAAATTACAGTGGAAAACCTACATAAATAACCCACTTGGCCCACTGTTAGCGAGAATTAAACTCTGATTACCAGTCACAAAATCAACGTGCCATACCAGTTGGGCCATACGGAGGTCCGCTCATGCGGTCACTTATCGTCGATGAATGTACCCCTCCAGCAGGCCAATCCCCTCGGGGCTGCTCCGAATCTGCAAAAAAATCTCCCAAATATTCAAAACCTGCAAAACAATCATTGTTTTGCTAGGCAGATTGCGTTCTTGGAGTGTTGCTAGTTGGAGTGTTGCAAATCTTCAAAACTTGATTTCAAATGAAATTGGATTTCACTCTGGCTCGGCTCGTTAGCTCGGTTCTAAAAATACTTTCAAACTACAAATAAAATGATATTAAATAAATCTGTGTCAGTTTTGAGAAAAACTCGGTAAGACGACTACCTGGATCGATATCCATCCTTATTCCGGTGTACGAAGACGGTTGTTGCTGAATAAAATAATGAAAGATGACAAAAGAAAGTTAGTGTAACATACACTATGAATTGGAAGCAAAATAAACCACTGGGCTCTGTCATATTAAACTTATGCCTTTAGAATTATTGACACAGTATAATTTTTTTTATATCAAAGCCTTGTGCGAATTAATTGACCTTGTGTTTTGATAGAGGCATCATAGTTCCCACTACATACGAAAGGACCACAGAGATCAAATGTGTTGGGGGTCTGCCTGCCGTTATGTCCTTAAAAAAAGCATAGATTCAATAGTTTGAAGCGAACCCTTAAGTTTTACTCCCTCGGTTTCGAGACAGACGTTAGATTGGCTTTCAAATTTTGTTCCTAACTAGTGTAGATGTCATTCTATGAATCCAATATGAATTTTACCTTTATTTCTTATATAATTAATCTTTCCTTTTTATTGATCTATTTATATTTCTAATGTCATTTACTACTAGAGTAATACACGCCATCCTAAGAGCAATAACTAACCTAAGGAAGGCTTTTGAACGAGGGTAACATGGTCTTTGTAGACGTACATTGGTTATTGTGCAAAATGTTAGAGTAGTAACTATTTAGAAACGGAGGGAGCACACCAATGGTTGTATCAGACACTGTAGATTTGCTTCGTGTGTGCTATTTCCAGGTGTACTTGAACCGGTTGCTTGCTCTGTGTTATTTCCGGGTGTACTTGAACCACCAACCAGAGCTAGCTCTGTGACAATGCCACTAGTCAGAATGTTACCAAAATTTTGCTCGCAAAAAAAAGTTACCAAAACCAAGTGCATCAAAATATTTGTTCCGAAAGAAGTTCACCAGATATTACATGCAAAGTCTGGACACTTACCTGGTAAAGGAGTGACAAATTGTTACATTACCTCCTCTAAAAAAAGGACCAATTTCTTAATGTCATCTAAATTCTTTCAAGAAAAGAAGTAATCTATACAAATTCAAATAACCGGTGAGATCCACTACACCTCTTTCATTTTGAGGGCAAGAAAACCTCACAATATCTGACCTTAAAAAAGAAAAATCCTACAAATTCTATCACTAATCAAAATCCAAATGGAGAAAGATCTACCCTACTTATTTTGGTGTGGCCAGGTTAATTATAACGGTGCAGATTAGAGTTGTATAACAAAAACATAGCCGTGCAATTGTGCAAATTTCATAAAGAAAGGAAGAAGCAGTTACTTGATTTCTTAGGTGGGTCCCGCACATAGAAAGGATTTGATGGTCCTTCTAGAACTTCTTTCGTCTGCGGCATTACCATCACCCAAGCCTAACTTTCTTGTTACTGGAGTTTTTCAGAATTTTAGCATCTTTGGTACTGTAACGCCCCCCAGCCAGGTTAAATGTTAACACTCGTTTCAGTATGCTTTTCTCGAAGTCCTCTTTGGGCCAATTGTTTTTAGTATCACTTTTGTTGAATTCTCCGTCAAGGACAAACATCACAACCGATGCAGAAGCAAGGGGGTTGTTATCTGCAATTACTTTATCACCGCCATCACACAGATCTATATCTATCAGATCCCCATGTTCAGTCAATATGCTTTCCCCCTTTCCAACTTTGTCTAAATTCTTTCAAGAAAAGAACATCATCTAAATTCTTTCAAGAAAAGAAGTTAATCTATACAAATACAAATAACCGGTGAGATTCAATACACCTATTTCATTTCGAGGGCAAGAAAACCTCGCAATGTATAATCTTAAAAAAGAAAAAAATCCTACAAATTCTCTCATTATTTTGGTATGGTCAGGTTATAATAGTGCATATTAGAGTTGTATAATAAAAACATAACTTCACAATTGCACAAATTTCATAAAGGAAAGAATAAGCAGTTACTTGATTTCTTAGGACGGTCCCGCGCGAAGAAATGATTTGATAATCCTTCTAGAACTCGTTCTTCCGTCTGCGACACTACCATCACCCCAAGCCTAACTTTATTGTTACCAGAGTTTTCCGAAATTTTAGCATCCCTGTGACTGCAACTCCCGCCAACCAGGTTAAATGTGCCGCCACTCACTATTGATTCTATTGTCTTATTCACATCTCCTGTTGCTGAATTTCCTTCTCGTGGTCTCCTTATGCTTTTCTGGAAGTCCTCTTTGGACCAATTGTATTTAATATCATCTTTATTGAACTCTCTGTTAAGGATAACCATCATAACCGATGCAGAAGCAAGGGGGTGGTCATTTGCAATTACATCACCACCATCATACAGAACTATATTTATCGGATCCCCCTGTTCAGTCAATATGCTTTCCCCCTTTCCAACTTTGTCCTTCACCTTACTAGCGATTCTTAGTCGGAATCTTGGTGGATACATTTGATTCGGTTCTGATCTGCAAAAGAAAAAAGTACAGGAAGCTATGCTAAGTTATGAACAAGAGAGCAACGCTAAGAAGGAAGTTTGTGTTGTTGCTGATTTATAGTCTATTATTAACACATTCAATATTGTGCGTGGAGGAAAAAGCCCATTCATGGTCCCTCAACTCTTTAGTTTGCCTAATTTTTGTCCCTTATTAAAGAATAATGGGTATAATCCGTCCTCTAACTATCAAAACCTGAGCAAATCACATCCAAAGTCAATTTTGTGGGTTGTTTTAGGTGACGTGGCATCCTAGCTAGTTGGCAAATGAGCTTACTTGGCTTGATGATTCGTAAACACAAATTATAGGGCCCAATTGTCATCATCATTTTTCTCTCTTCTCACTTTTCTTCATCTTCTCTCTCTTCCTAACCTTCTTCCCTCTCCATCTTCGAGCGCCTCCTCCTGCAGCTTCTTTCTATTTTCTTCCTCTCTGCCCCTCCTATATCTCCTCCTCTCCCCACGAACCACCGTCACCACCGCTTGACCACGACAGTCATCTGTTGCCCACCGTCTTATTTTCCACGCCAACCAAATCTGCGAGGCAATGGAAGACGACTTTCTCACTCCCTACCTCAACACTGGATCACCACCGCTGCCCTTGCTCCTCCCCACCGCCGAGAGAGAGAGAGAGAGAGAGAGAGAGAGAGAGAGAGAGAGAGACATTGGAGCTTGCAGGTGGTAGGTGAGGTCATAGATCTTAGGCGCGAAAGCAACCTCCACAACAAGGTTTAAGTGAGGTGGCGGAGTTGGTCTCGGCGAGCTTGAATTGCACTAAGGCGCTGGCCACGATGGCGGCGGGGGAGGCTACCAGAAGCGAGGAAGGCCACCGAAGGCGAAGAGGGAAGCGGTGGAGTCGTCCACCGGTCGATCTGCTTCCACTCGGGGAACTTGGCCACCATGTGCAGTGAAGCGTGTGCTGCCGCCGCCACCAGAGGGGGAGGAGAGAAGGATGGGCAGATGGGGGAGCAATGGCAGAGAGAGAGAGAGAGAGAGGAGGAAGAAGAAGATGGCTGGGAGGGAGCAACGATCGCTGTGGAAGCCATATGGGACAAAACCGGGCTTTATCGGATCCGAGCTAGACTCCAAGTGGGTCAAAACTACAGTCAAACAAGCAGAGGGGTAAGGTTTGTCTGATATGATATTGATATATGGGGGACGTGTTCTACCCAGTTTTGTAAATGAGGAACTAAAATTAGACGAATTGAAGAGTTGAGAGACCACGGATGGACTTTTTCCTCGTGTGAAATACGTATTGAGCTTTGTGCTAAAACGAAATGTGGGATGGCAGTGAGACTAAAAAAGTATGATTGCAGTGCCCTTAACAAAGCTACACTAACTACAAGTAGTGTGCGCTATCTTAAATAATAGCTTCACTAACTCACTCTTGGCACCGTAAAAAAATGATGGTAGCAATTAGCAAAGAACACCTTGGAGCAGGAGATACATCACCACTTGAGCCATTCAATTGTTTATTAAGCTTCTTCCATTGTTTTTGCTTTCCACTCATCTCGTCCTTGAGCTCGTCCTTGAGCATCCGTTTGATCTCGTCCTTGTGCTCTTCGAGCATCCGTTTGATCTCATCCTTGTGCTCTTCGAGCATCCGTTTGATCACGTCCTCGAGCTCTTTGAACATACTCCGTTTGATTCCTTTAGCCTGAGAGAGAGAGGAATGATCATATGTAATTCCTTACTAATGGACCGAAATTTGAATTCTAACTCTGTATACTATGACTATTGTACAAAGCTGTGTACAGTAAAGTTAGTTCCAATCAAAACAGATAGGAAAAATAAATAATTTATATCCGAAATTCAAACAAGTGAAATTTACTATTCCCATGTATCAGAAGCAATTTTTTTAGAATTTCACTATTGGATTTCAAATTTGAACTTTAAAACTTTAATTTATATGCAACATGATCAAATTACATACACAATAAAGATTTGGAAATAATAAATGATAGGGCCTCACTGATAAACCATACGTCCGAAAATTTATCGTCCGAGTAACTGATCATCAGGTAAAATGACTAATAAGCTGACTAATCAGCCAGCACACGTGAAGCGCATCTATAGAAAAAAATGAGAAGAAGAAAAAAAAACCCAGATGAACCGGGCCTGCGTTGATTGCCCGTCCGAAACTGAACTTTGGCCAACTCAACAATTTGATTGTTATGAAGAATTTGAACGTGAAACTTCCAATGCCAGATCTATGTGTTGTATTGTGAGGGGTGTTTGGTAATTTCTCAGTTCGAGGAAAAGTTTAAATAGAAAAGAAAAGGGTAATAGAGAGGGCCCACTTGTCATAGGGTTAAGGGAGAGAATAAGGTCTTGTGACCTTTTCTTCAACCGATTGAGGAGGCTTTGGGGGCTTTTAGGGCTGTTTATTTTCAAACCAAACCGAACAAATTGTATCAAAAATATTGAACCGTACCGATCAACTTGGTTTGACCGGTATTCGGTACGGGATTCAGAAATATGGTTTTTTGGTATTTCGGTTTTTTCAATAAAAACCAGCTGAAAACTGAATAAACCGAAAAAACCGAAATGCTCTGGCTCGCTCGGGGCTTCGGGTGCTCGCGGCCTCGCGCTCGGCCCATCCACGCCTTCCACGGTCCACGCTCTGGCATTTTGCCATTTTCCCCCATGAGTCCATACCTTATTAGTCGCGCTCGGCCCAAGTGCCCAAGTGCCCAACCAGCAAATCTCATTGGACGCTAGCTTCTTGGATTGCTAGCTTTTGCAATCCCACGTACGTAAAGTGCGGCATGCGTAGGATTTGTGCTAGACTGCTAGTGGCGGCTGAGGTGCTTCGGCATTACGTGAAGTGCTTTGTGCACAGGAGAGGTGCTAGTGCTACTGGCGGTAGGTGATTAGGGGCTAGCAGCTGTTTACGGCGGCCGGAAAGATGAGGTGCTCTACGGCGGCTGTAGAGTTTAAGTGCTAGCGGTGGCTTGAATTTTTTCTGTACGTGAATTTTGTCGCGTCGTTGTTCACAATTCGCGTATATGGAATTTACCGATACCGCACCAAAAAAAATTGGGATTTACCGAAACCGAACCGTATTTTTAAAAACACCGTATTTACCAAACTAGCAATACACCAAACCGAAAAAACCGAACGAACACCCCTAGAGGCTTCGGTTCTTGGCTTTGGCCTGCGATGGGGCTGGCGAGTCAGCCGGCTTGGGAGCGTTCTGCGGCTTCTGTTGGTAGCGATTGCATCCCCTCTTCCTTCTCTTTAAGTCTGACTCTCTCTTCTTTCTCACCCGTGAGATTAAAAATAAAATATTGTTTTCCCCTTTCTGCATCTGCTGCTTCCTCATCAATCTGGGCTTCAGTTGTGGGAAGATCTTGGAGCTTGTGTGCCACCTTAGCTGATCATCATCTTTGCTGGTGGATTCTGAAGCTACGGGATCTGAGCTTGCATTGGTTGGCTCTGGATTAAAATTGGTAGAGGAAGAGGGTTTCAGAACCTTCGGTTTGGTGCTGCTTGGTGAGTGCTTCGGCTGGAGCATTTGCTTGGTGTTATTGTGCGGCATCCTTCCTGCCTCCTCATCTTCGCTCTTGGTGTGACCTGTGGGTGGAGTTTGACATTGTATCTCCGTTGACCTCGTCCTTCACTGTGCCACGGTGGGGCGCTAGGTTTTCTGGGACAGTGCTTCCCAGCATGCCTTGTCGGTTGTTCTTCTAGGTAGCTTTGAGTGCTACCGACTTAGTGAGTATTTCGTCATTACACAGTTCTATTGATCCTTTGCATTTGTGCAGTACTAGTTGTTCTTTCATTCAGTGATAGTTATACTCTAGTACTAGAAGAAGTGCAAATTGATAACAGTGGGTTTGCAATCTGCTATGTGATGTTCTTAGTTATATTCTGATAATTGTTTCAATAACTGATTCAGTCTTTTGAGCTCTTTAATTGAGGTAGCTACCTGTTGTCTGTTCCTGTTATTACTTACAGTAGTAGTCAAGAGCATTGGATCCTTTTGTTCAGTGGATTGATTAGCTACTAATCTGTTATGTTTGTCTGATCTTGTGTTGGCAAAAGGCCTCAAAGGCTGAGCAGAGAATCTATACTCTATTTAGCTTCTGCTAGTAGAAAGGTAGTCTGGTTTCATTATTCTGATCCAGAATTTCTATTGGCCGACAGTAGGGGTGGATATCGAGTCAAGTAGTCATGTTATTGAGCTTTTTTTCGAAATTGACATAGTTTGATTCAATATCATTTTATTTATAGTTTGAAAGTATTTTTAAAACCGCGCTAACGAGCCGTGCCGAGCTGAGCCAAAGTGAAATCTAATTTCATTTGAAATTGACTCATTTCCATGTGTAACCAAATAACGAGTCTAATTAAAACAATTTTTAACCGAGCCAACGAGCCCCACTAACGAGCTTTTTTCCACCCCTAGCTGTCAGTTAGCTGCTTTAAGAGCTCATAGTCTGAATCTGAGCTGTTTGATTCAATTTGTGAAGTATATTAGGCTTTAGGGCTCTGATGGCAAGGACTATGTCCTGTGAAACTAGCCTTCTGAGAGTAATCTTTATCTTCAAGAATTTGAGCTTTATGCTGATTTATGGTGTACTACTGATTTTTACGATAAGCATATTATTGTCTTTAGATGGCTTGAAAGATTTTCACGGATTCATGTTTTTGTGGCCATTTAAGATTTGCTGGTACTATGCTTTGTTGTCTCATAATTATGCTAGATTTAATTATGATTATTTGCTAAAACTGCACTTTTTAACAACACTATGGACCTCCTGGAACCTAAACAAAAAACTTTATAGTATATGTACGCAAATCTGCATGCAGCAGATGTACGCTGTAACTGTTTATTTATGCAAAATTGCCTACGAACAAAACCCAAAGACCAGTTGTGCAAAATCGTGCAATTTATAAAGAATATCATAGCCCAACAGCCAGATCAATATATTGCTGGCGCAATATTTTGCTAACACCAAACTTATAAGAACATGTGAAAGTACCTCTTTGCTTCTAGTTTCCTCTGTAGACATCCCGTCACCTGAGCAGTTTGGTCCCCTGCAAGTTAGCCAATAATTGAAGCAAAATAAGAGTTCAATCATTCATATCGTTATGAATTAACACGACCAGACCCTCCCCTTCTCCCAAAGACATACCTTGAATCGTCCCCCGTCTGCCGCCTCTTCGTCATCCCCATGGCGTCCCCTCCTTATGATGCGAACTACATGGCCTTCGTTGCTATTTATAAGACGTACAGTACAGTCGCAGTTCCTCGTTTTAGGCATTCAGAGAGAGCTTCCTACCGGCGAGACACTACGCCCGGTTGGTACATCACTTGAGTGGTGGGCCAAATTGAATTAATTTTATCAAAACGATATGAGTAAATTAATATATCTACGAACAGGTTAGATTAAAGGACGAGGAGAGGAGATCGAAAGGCACGGGAAGGGGAAGTTCACACGAACTTCCTCGTTACCTTCCCTATTAAGTTTTCTCTTCCTCGGTTGACAATCCAGTGGCGCAGTCTTTCGCTCTTTACAAGTCGTAAGATAGCATAGTATTGTATTAGAACTTATAGGATACCTTCGTTGTAGAATAATATTGTTTTTCGTGAAACAGATGGTAGGAACAGTGTTGTTTTGGGGCTCCAGCTCGTACCGGTAAAGAAAAAAGAACGAGGCAAAAACAAGTCCCGTAAACAAAATAGATAGAGTAATTTTTTTCAACAAAAAGACAGGAGAGCTATCGATTATATTAATAAAGCCGAAGAAAACAAAAGAAAAAAAAGATACAGTCACATTCCCAAAGGGGTAAACAACACATATGGGGAAGAGACCCCTCTGAACACATGACGAAGCAACATAACACGTAGGCTAAGGCAACACCAACTAGCCACAGTGGACACCGATTGACTCTTATGCTCTCAAGCCACACACCGTAGCCAAAGGAATGATGACTTCCTCACCACCTAACACGCTAAAGTTTATGGTAGTTGAGTTAGCGATGTAGAGGTTAACCAAAGCACAGTGCTTGAGAGAGAAGATTATAAGCAAAAGCCTGGAGAACCAAAGCTCTGCGTAGCTAAAGAACCACGACAAGCACTTCACCCTAACTGGGCAACCAACAAGCCTTCAGAATGAAGTGGATGAGGGAAGCGGTCCTCCGCTTGAGGATAACGGTGGATAGCGCACAGAAGAGACGACAGCTCTAGAGCCTCACCTCCTCCCATGGGGATATTGACAGTGGTTTGTCTCTATGTCTGAACCAGCTGTTTGATAAGGGACATCCACAACGGCCGCCCTGCATATCAGGACAGCGACCCAATGAACGAGCATCCAAACTCTGTGGGCCTCTTCAACTACCAGCCTTCAACAACAGCGGGGTGGGATCTTCTCCAGGCGTGGACTAGACGACGGCCAATCCGGAGAGGATGGAAGAAGACAGGAAGGCTTTGGCTCCAGTGGCGAGGAAGGTTCTCGGGAGGTGGTGAACGTTGTAACCACAGGGGGGGGGGGGGAAGAGGAACTAGGGGGGGTGCATTGGAGGGTTTTCGCCCACTAAGGCGCACCGCCGCCACTGCAACATGCCACCCAAGACTAGGCATCAGCACCACCCACACTTGGCCCTGTCATGTCGCGATGAGGACCCCTGCGCCACCTGTCGCAACACCCCACCACCGGTCTACCGCAATACCTCGCCGAGGTACAAGCCGCGATGCGCTACCACCAGAACGCCACCCACCGAGCACCGACCATCGCCTGATCTACCTCGACCTTGGCCTCAGCATTGCGTTGGGGGCAGATCTGCCGAAGACGCAGGAGTTCCCTACTAGTACACGACTACGTACTGGATTCGATGGCAATAGGATGGGGGTGAGGGAGCCTGAGCCGGTGGCGACCCGTCGAGGCGTCCGGGTCTATGCCCCCTGCGACGAAGGGATGTTTGCAGATCTGGATCCGGAGGGGATGGAGCTGGGGACGACGATGGGCACCCGAATCTGGGCCCCAACGACGAAGGGAGGCTACAGATCTGGAGGGGAGAAAGGCAGGGACAACGATGGGTGCTAGGATTTGAGTGTTGGGACCCCGAGAATACAACCCCAGGACCCTCTGTGCATCCCGAACTAGTCCCAGATCAGTAGCTAGCTCGCACAGTTATAACATCGATGTAGTCACAACCATACAACGGAATAACGATGAAGCGGACAAATTAATATTAATAGTAGCAAAATGACCTTATGGTCAAGTCTTACAGAGTTACCACGCAGGGCTCAACACCAAAAGGTAACTTGCAGCGGAAACAAATATCACGTGGTGGTCACACGATATGCCCACAGGCAATCGAGTGGAGGACGCGACCTAGTTCGCAAAGTCTTCGAGATACTCCTCTTCATAATACTCTGAGTTCCCTGGTTCCTCTATGGGGATTAATCACACAGGGTGCAAGCCGTGAGTACTTCGAATGTACTCAGCAAGTCATAGTGAAATGTATGCAATTATTATTCATACGAGGCTAGATAAGGACAGCTTTATGGCTATTTTGCAGAACGCACTATTGACAGTAAATATAATAAGTAGATTAAAAGTACAATTTAAAAGATTGGTACATAAGTAATCAATTTTTGTTGAAACAACTAGTGAACACCCTGTTCACATCCCAACCATTCCATCCAAGTCATCATTTCCACCATTTAATGAAAACATCTACCCCTTGCGTGAAATCTCCGGGCATGTCCATAACTGGGGATACAACTATTCGAATAGTTTTTATACTCTGCAGAGGTTGTACAGCTTTACCCACAAGAGATAATTGACTTATGATGTCCGTCTGACACACTGCCGAAGGTATGCGACTAAGTCATTATCACAAGGCTTTTACGAAGCTCTGTTTTGACTTAGTTCCGCTCGCTAAGGATTCGCTTCTAACGGGTCTTACTCCTGCCAGATTCATGCCCCCTCTTGTGCCGCTTTTCAACCCAAACAGAGCCAAATCAAAACATTGCTAATTGGTTAGCCCAGTCCACCCCATCCTGGACATGTGGTTGCACGGTATGACCCAGATCAATGGTTCAAGGTCAAGTCCTTAGTTGGCTACTCAGGCGAGACTAATTCACGTCCAAATGTGCGTTACGGCACCCACACTCACAACCGCCCACTCGCCCGAGCATAAAATATTTTCGGTTCAACCCAGCTAAAGACCACCCTAACCTTGGCACAACATCTTTTAATAATGTGGCTGCAGCACAATTCCATAATTCATTTAGTCATGTTTAATCATACGGGCATGTGATCATGAGTCCCAACGTACAACTATAGCATGGCTAAGCATATTACGATACCCGTGTTGATAGTTTAACAATGTTCAACTAAAATAACCCATCCTATGGTGTCCAAGGGTTCATTTCATTTAAGGGTACATGTCCTTTGCAATTTATCAAGGAAGCATACATCAATTAGGCAATTATCTACTCCCGAAACTATTAATATAAACATAGCAATGCATGTTTATAAAAAATAATATAGTTTTGTAAAATGGGTTCAATATGATCAAAGGTCTATGACTTGCCTTCGTTGAAGTGTGGAGGTGCTTCGGTCGTCGGGTCCGAGAAATCTTCTGAAATGTCGGTTTCTACACGTGTGAAAAGAGCAAAATAAACAAAATAACTCCAAATAAATTCCAAATAAAAACCAAATTAGCACTAACAGCAAGAGGAGGATTTTAGATGAATTTAGAAATTTGAATCACTCGAATCGGAGTTCGAACGAAGAAGTTATGGCCTTCCGAAGTTGGAAAAGCACATGAAATGATATAATTAGGGATTTTCCGAATTCTTGATTTATTTTTGTAAAGGAAAAGGAAATTATGATGTCAGCTAACGTCATCAGAGGGAATTTCGGCCGAAAGGAAATAAAAGAAAAGAAATTAACATGTGGGGCCCACTGTCAAAGAGAGGGTGCATGTGGACTGGGTCCACAGAGCTTTAGGAAGGGTGGGGGGGTTTTGGAGTGCCACGTGGGCGGATGACGTGGACTGCCATAGGGGCTAAGGTGCTGGGTGGCGCTGAGCTGGAGGCGAGGTGGCGGTGGGCTAGAGCCACGTCAGCGCGGCGGCGGTGGCGCTCGGGACGGCATGTGCTGCACGGCTCGTTGGCGCTTCGCGCCGTGGTGAGCCTGGCGAGTGGTATCGAAGCGAAGAGGAGGGTGCGAGGATCCCAGGGCGCACCAAAACGGCGGCAGTTGGTGAAGAAATGGCCGACGGCAATGACGAAGGTGGAGGCGGCGCTACGGGGATGGTCCGGGGACGGGGAGGCGGCGCTACGGGGATGGTCCGGGGACGGGGAGGCACGCACGAGATGCCCCTCGGTGCGGCGATGCTGAAGGTGAGGTCCGCTGCGCCGGAGGAGGCTCGACGACGGCGGTGGGTGCGGTGGAACGAAGCTCGGCGGCGGCGGCTCGAGCTCGAAATATGACCGAGATAGGGCGAGGGAGAGAGGGGAAATGGGGAAAACAGGAGAGGAGAGGGAGGCACGTCCGGTGCTCGCTTTTATAGGCCTTGGGGGGCCCAGAGGAGGAGAGTGGCGAGGAGCTCGCTTCGGCCATTAATGGCGAGCGGCGGTGTCGTCGAAAGGAGCGGAGAAAAAGGGGAAAAGCGGGGCACAGGGTGCGGCAGAGGCTGGGACGGCTAGGGCAGGCGAGGAGGCGGCGGGATTCGCGGAACAAAGCCACGCACGCGCGCACGGACGCGGTGCGGCTCGGCGAAGAAGAAGGAGAGGAGGGAGAAGACGCGTGACAGGGCGGGCCCATGCGATAGTGAGAGAGAGAGAGGGAGAACAGGGAGGGGCGCGGTGAAGCTGGGCCGTTCGATTCCCATCGGACGGTGGAAAAAGGTTTGATCTTTCGGACGCCCGAACGTTTTCATGAGGTCTTGGCCGCTTGATTTTGATTAAACAGCTTACGAGGAATGGGAGGCGCAGCGTGCTGCAATCCGTCCGATTTCGATCGGACGGTGCCAAAAGGAGGGAGGCGCGGGGCTACGCTTGGGATGGGCCGGTGCGGGCCGCGCGAGGGGGAGGGAGAAGTGGGCCGAGGGAGATTCGGCCCAAGGCTCCCAGGGGATTTTAAAATAGCTTTTGATTTTAGAAATACCATAAAAGGAAAAAACCTTTTTAGAAAATAGCTATTAAAGTCTAAAAATTCTAGGAAAATTCACAGAAGTCCCTTGAATTATTTAGAACTTAATAAAAATACTTTAACTATACTTTAATTTTTGATTTTGCAAACAAACTAGATTTTGACTTTTCAGACAAAAGGAAAAAACCAAATTAAAATCCAGAAAAGGCAAGAAAAGACTTAAAATCCAAATAAAATCCAAGAAACTCAAATAAACTAACTTTTTTTTAATTTAATTGAAGTTGGATTAATTCAATTTAAATTGTTTTTTACTTCTAAATTTTAATTTAAGCTTTTATAACTCAATAAAATCAACTAGTTATTTTTATTTTGAATTTTTTCAAAAACTCTACAAATTAGGGATGTTACATTGAGCCCCGCTGAAAGAGAGGCAGGACAGGGTGGGGTGTAGAAATCAGGGTTGGTGGTGACTCCATGCCATCAGCAGCCTAGATCTCGCCTCAGTGACGGCCGCGGCCCGAGAGCCTGCAGAACCGAAGGGAGACGGTGGGGAGATGCTGGATCCACCGGGATCCAAGGCTGGCAGTGAAAACCGATAGAGGCCCGGGGCCACCGCCTGGTCCCGACAGCGATAAAAAGGGGGGCTACAAGAAAGGAAACGAGGGAGGCCCCCACTACCGCTGGCATTGCCCTAGTCGGGGAGCTGCAGCGGCGAGGAGGGGAGCGGCGACCGGGGGCTTTTGTGCTGTGGTTGGAGTCGCCTCCTGAGTAGCCTGAGAGTGGCTCAGGAGACACGTCACGGTGTAGTGACCAGCTACCAATTGAAGAGGAAACATGAACGTCATCCTTGCACGCATAGTCGCTGGTAGTCAATCACCATACATGCCCAAGTTAGGCCATGTTTTAAATTCTGCCAAAAAAAGATGCTCCAATCTAGATTTCCATTGAACTAGAGATGCTTCAACCTAGATCAACACATAAATTACATGTATAAGGGCACGATGCACACCGTTTTACTTGAGTGCTCGACCACGTTGCGAGGGCATAGGCCAAAGCGGTGATCTTCTAACAAGCATCAAGCAAAGGCAAATGAGTTATTAAGTGTTAGAGTACATATATGGAAATATTATAAGAGATATACTATAATCGATTATGATGATTTGTATCCGATATGGTTCCTTCTATATCTCTAGTAACATTTCATATCTCTAGTAGATTCACTTGATCTTCAAGTCACCATGTACTCTATATATATGCCATCAAGGCTCAAGCAATACAATTAACAATTATTTTAGCTATTCTATCTTCCAACACGGTATTAGAGCCGGTTTGCATCTGGACCTGTTCTTAGCCACCATCAAAACTTCACTGTGCACCACTCCTAGGGTTGCGTTAGATGTTTCCTTTGTTTTTTTCTTCGATCAATAAATCGATTCCTCCTACCTCTTGATCAATGGATTGGTTCTTCCACCGATCCATAGATCGGATCTGCTATTGGTTTCTTCTCTACTGCCAGCCATTCCTGCCAATGGTGATTTTTAGCCGTCTTTCTCGTCTCTCCCCGTTGCCAACATCATCTTCTTAGTCGTTTCTGGCGCCGCTACCATGCTGTGGCATCTTCTTCATATTTTTCCCCTATAGACGTTGCTGACTCGGTGGGTCTCCTTGAGCTCTCGGCTCGTCATTAACATCTCATCATCCGCTATTCTGATTGCATTCTATTTATTTAGATCTTTTTCCTTTTGCAAGCAACACACATGCATACATACACTCCTTTTCTTTTATCATTCTTGTCCATGCTCGTGTCTTTGCATAACTGAATGCATACACACGTGGTATCTCTTATGCCGATGATGTTAGTCTTTCTTTCTGTCGATGATCGAGACGTCGATCTTACAAAGTGAATAGAGGAAAATAACACAGAATATCTGGGGAGAGAATGAGACTGCTCTTTTATTAATATGAACTGAATTTTACAGAGGATGCCTTATGACTAGGTGGTGGACTAATCCTGTTTACACTGAGAACAATGCTTGCTATACTACAATATCGGGTTTAAAACATGAATCTGATGCTAATATCTATGCTTTAATCCCATGCGGCCTCTCCCTCTGCTTCGTCCATCTTCCATCTTTAAATAGTCCTTAAAGAGGTGACAGTTACTTCTGGAGAAGACGTCTGTTGTGAAGCGTCGCGACTGGTCGGAGCGAGGTGACGGTTGATGGAGTATCAACCGTTCAGCGGTTGTATATCTGTGAGATATTTAACCGTATGGTGGTTATTCATCAGTGTCTTAAGATAAAGAAATGTCGTGTGGTATGGAATATACGCATGTGTTCGATTTGTCACATGGTAGGGAATATACCTGGAATTAGTTCCGTATATCAGTTCATACCTTTTACGAGCGGTTAACTGGTCGGAGGCTAGGACCTTGTTCGACCAGGGTACCCATTATATAACCTCCAGAATCCTTACCACTAGTGAGGTCATGAACCTTAGGGGTTACGATCATGAAGACGTATGGTCTTTTATTATGTATTAAAGATAATACATAGAGGTTTTAATCCTCGTCACTTTCCCTACCCATCTCGCTTCTCCACTGCCACCAAACTTCTTCCACGAAGTCTTTCCTACTTGTTCACCGATACCTGTGCGTGATTCACGATCGACTTCCCTAGTCGGATTCTCCCCTTTCTTCACAATGGTAATCCTCTTTGCCGTCGTCCCCTGCTGTTCTCAATGGCCAACACAAATTTACCTCTAGTGTCCCTCTTTTTTTTCTTTCTTTTTTTGGTTGCCTGCGTGCACCACCCATCTACTCCGGCAACCGCCATGCTGCACGTCCCTCTCTTATGCATCAATATGCACACTGCCACCGCCGTTGAATCCTCCCACTATTGATGTTTCTGCATCTCCCTCGACACTGATGGTCGACATGTCCTCCCATAGCCTCGGCGGGGCGACCACGGTGCACCGCCTATCTCGAAGGCCATATCTCCGCAGGGTGGCCTCGCGTCGATTTTTCCGGGGTATCCCGACTCCCGAGGGGCCGGGTGCGAAAGGTTTGCATCCACTAGCCCATCGGGATGCTTAAGTCTAGATATGGTAGATTGATTGTCGGGAATAACCCGACAATTATGAGAGACATAAACTTTCTTATCTTCTTTTTATTCCAGATCTTCGTATCTATTTCTTAAGTTAAACTTTGTTATTTTAAAAGAGTTTTGGGTCTGGACAAGTGATTGCTAGTGAGGGTGCCTCCGTGCATGAGATCAGGTATGTGGTTGGCTTGTCCGGACCAACAAGAACCGAACTTTAGTGACGTCGTTGATTCAAGTAAAACTTGTGCTTCCACACGCAGGTTGGGATCCGCTTGGTCAAGTAGGGGGAATGTTTTCATTGGGTTGGGCCTCAGGTGGTGTGAGGACATTTGTATTGATCATTTGTTCGTAGGAGCCGATACAATTTTCTATAGTGTGCATGGGAGCACCATTTTACTTTATTTACATTGTATCGGTATATCCAACATAACTTGCGAGCCCGCTTAGCAAGCGCTATCAGTCGTTTGTACTAAGTTAGGGGTTCAACTCGCAAGGGAGACCTGGCTCAATACCTGTGAGGACCCCGATTTATTCGGCTTGTAATGCTTAGCCTTCTATTGACCATAGCATCACAAATCAAATAAACCAAGCATCGAGATATGTATACTTCCCAGAAATACAGTATACACACCCTGTTACAAAATCATGCATAAATTCCATACATCACAATATAACAAGTCTAGCAAAGGACATACATAATATAGAGTTATTACAAAAGAAGCCAACCGGCCAATAACATCAAAGTAACATAAGACAGCGGAAGCAAAAGCGCCATAAGATGGCTATAAACAAAAGCTAATTAGTGTGTCTAAACCCACAAGGTAACCAACCGGACCGCCAAGCTAGTCGTCCCAAACACTGCCACAACACAACTCACAAAAGTGAGGCCCTTGGGGCTCACCTTCTTCCTCTGCACACAACAAGCAATGCAGGTGAGTACAATAATGTACTCGCAAGACTTACGAGTAACAAGCCTATACATAGCTACATGTGAGCTGAATTCAAAGGAAATGGCTATATGGTTAATTGGACGCATAAAGCAATTTTTATTTTCAATAATGTACTAGATTGAAGACAATTTGTCAAATCTGTTTTTAATCATTGAAATAACAGCGAGTAACAATAAGTAACAAGAGCAACAACCTGGAGGTGACTATCCCAATAGCCACCACAACATAGCACGAATCCCCGATTCGTACCACCCATCAAGTTTTAATTTAAAAAGGTTGTAGTCTAGTTCTCACGGGGCGTATCCGAGCGTGTCCATAACCTAGGACGAGGCTATTCGAATAGTTTTAACCCTGTAGGGGTGTACCAATGTTCCCACACTTCAGACCGCCTTTAAGCCACAATAAGCATACTTCCGAAGGTATGCCGGTACGGCTAAGTCCTACGAAATGTTTCCAATATTGTGTATTAACTACGAGCCGCTCGTATGGATAGAAACCCATACGCTTACATGGTAAAGCCGAAAGACAACTACCCACCTGGGGTAAAGCTTAGGACAACTACCATGCTCCCAAACACCATCCCTCCTCGACCCCTGCGACTGAAGCCAACACACGCCAAAGTACTAAGTCAAGAGAGGTCTCATACCCTCTAGTGTGGTTAGCACGCAAATTGCTTAGTACGGTGGCGCAAGCAACTCGGTCCTTATTGACTCGGGCACCATTCCAGTCACACCCAAAAGTACACCAACATACCATTGTGCCCAAATCCAAATCATTTTGTTTTCAATTTTTAGTTTTCACAAGTAATCATAGCACAAAGGCTGCAACATAAAGATCATAATAAGTTTTGTGTGATCAAAGTTATCGACAAGTCGATAACCGCCCATTTCTACCGGTAGCTAAGCATGGCTAAGCAACATACTCGAAAACTACTAAGTGACAAGGGCTCATCCAACGAACCCAAAATCATAGCAAGTAATCCTAGGCTCAGTAGTACAGGATAAATATTTGCCTACAGAGCATGCATATAATGGGTTAACTAATCGATAATAGTTTAAAACAAGATAGCAATGTATACGTAGAATTTGCAAACAACATATTAGAATTTGAAAATAGTAGGAGCAACATGATCAAATGATGCTACATCCGCTGCCTTTGCCGAGATCGAGTCTTCTTCTTGAGGATCAGATTCAAGATCAATAATATCTTCGGAACTGTGGAGATCATGTGGATATGATCCTAATCTTAGTGTGTTGAACAATTGGCAATAGCGTTGAGGTGTTGGGAGCTTCGTTTCGGTGAAGTTCTGTCTTTGTCAGTGCGAGGCGGTCTGACCGGCCATGGTGGCGGTCAGACCGGCCATGCCTTTGGTTGTTTTGCTTGTGAATGGCTGGCGGTCCGACCGCGGTGTGGCGGTTCGACCGGCCTCACCGAGCGGTCGACCGCCATGAAAGTGGCTTTGGATTTTGAGTGGGCCAAAAATAGAGGTGTAGGCAAGAGAGGAGGTTCTACTGCTCTTGGTCCCATAATTTTTGGAGCCTCCAGGCAAAAGTTCTATTCATTTGAAATTTCTAGAGAGTTTGTAGATTTCAGAGTTGGGATTTTGGCTAAGTCCTTTGGTGGCGGTCAGACCGACCATCTGTTGCCGGTCAGACCGCCAGGAGCGGTCAGACCGGCCGTGGTGGCGGTCTGACCGGTTTTAACTTGTTCGTCGGCCCGTGGGGCGGTGATGTTTGCTTGTTAGGTCAAGTTCATGGGTTTCATGTTATATGTGTTGCATGATGCATGTTTTGACTAACGTGGGTCAAGTTGTGAAGAACTTGTTCCCGGATTCGTGTTTGCTTGTCTATTGCTGTGCAGGTGGCTTGCAGGTCTATGACGGTCAACAGCGAGGTGGATCGGGACTAAGCTTGGAGAGCTGAGGTTCAGAACGATCAAGGATGCCGGGTGAGGTCAGAGGACTCAAGCGGGGCGCAGGATGGACATGGATGACCGAACGGGTAGTTCGGTGCGACTGGTTGGATCAAGCGGCACGGGAGTCGTTGCAAGTGCTTAGTGGTGCCGGTGGGATCCGGACGGGAGAGACTTGACGACGTGGAGCCGTTGATCAACCTACACGTGGCGAAGCAGGCGATTGCTTCACCAGGATTGGACTTGGTCTTTTGGAGAAAGATCGAGATAGGGGTATTTTGGTAATTTCACCAAATACCGCCTTGGTGACTTTTGGCTAAACCGCGGCGCGGGTCGGCGCATGGTGAAGCGGTTTAGGTCAATCGATGATGAAGACGACGCTTTAAAATGCGTGCGTGTGTTAACCCATTGTGTGTTAGGGTTTAATGGGTGCCCTAATGGAATATTCCCTAGAATCTAGCCTCCACTATAAATAGAGGAGGGTGCTGGCCAGCATCTCTCTAACCCACTCATTTGATAGCCCTATTTTGTGTTTTAGGGTTTTGGGGAGAAAGGTGGAGAGTTAGGGTTCTAGGGATGGATTGAGTGTGTGCTCTTGGATAGAGCTTTGTCCTCCATGTGGGAGTGGCTGTAAACATCAATCATCCATCTATCTAATCAATCCAAGGAAAGATTTCACAAATTGTATCTCTTTGTGTTCATTCTCTCTATTTGTGATTTTGGGGCTTTCTTTGATCCGGGAGTTTTTTACTTGGTTTTTCTTCTTGATCTTGCTTTCTGGGATATGTGGGAACCCATCTAAGGTCATCTTGATCATCATCCACCCACGAGCAAGTTGTTGGATCAAGTTTTCGTTTTTGCCCGGTTTTAGTGAAAGAAAGGGTGATTTTCGGGGGTTTTGCTCTTGAGAGCTTTTGGCTTGGTTTCTTCTCTTGATCTAGATTGCTGTGACATGTGGGAACACATCTAGAATCATCTTGATCATCAATCACCCACGAGCAAGTCTCTAGATCAAGTTTCGTTTTGCTCGCTTTTGAACCCTCCTTGGTAAAATAGAAAAGGTCAAAACTTTGATGTGGATCTACTCAATCGTTGCTTGGAATAGGTTCCTAATATCCTTAGGAAGGTGTGTTTCAAATTTGGTCAAGTTTGGCCGTGTAGATCAAAAGTTAGGCCGATTTTAGTTTCGGTTTTCGGGTTATTTTTACTGTTCATTGAACTAGAGGTCAGGCCGCCCATGTATTGAGAGGTCAGACCGATTCCAAAGGTCAGACCGATTTCTGAGAGGTCAGACCGCCCATGTATTGAGAGGTCAGACCGATTCCAAAGGTCAGACCGATTTCAGAGGTCGATCACCGAGACTCTGTGATTTGAGTTTTTGTTGATTTTGCTTCGGGGTTTTGATTGGATTCAATACAAGTCTTCCACTGTGCTTGTTGATTAATTTTCATAGCTTTCATAGCTATTGGAGTAAACATCGTGTTGAATCCGATAGTTTATGAAAAAGTTGAGCGTGCTCCTATTCACCCCCCTCTAGTCGCCTTTCCGGTCCAACAGGAACCTAACGCAAAAATGTGATAAAACCAATAAAAACGAAGAACACCAAACAAGATTCAATAGCAAAAGTCATCCAAATCTCATAAAATTTATACAGCAGCAAGGTTATGATTTTAAATGAATTTAGAAACAAGAATCAAGTCATTTGGACTAAGCATGCAAAAGTTATAGCTAAAACAAATTCTCCCAGCCTCGAAATTCAAACTAAATTAATTACTGGTACTGTTCATGGCATAAATTTCTAGAATGATCTGAAACCTGAAATTTTTATGGTAGGTATAACATGGTATTCTAAGGATAGCAAAGTTGAGTTTACTCAATTTGGAGTTGAAATGAATTACTTATGATTTTTCTAAGTTGTAAAACTAGCACCCATCATTTTTCAGAAATATAATCATGATCAAAACCTATTTCATGTCAAAGTATGCTAATAGAGGAATTTTATAAGCTTGAGTTTTCTCAGTTTGGAGTTATACAGAAAAAGTTATGCATTTTACAAGTTTCAGTTGAATTTCTGGAATATTCAATAATGGCTGAAACAAGTTAATATTGTTTACAAAATTTTTTGGCATAGAATAATGTTTAAATGTATTTTTAGATTAAACTTCAGTTAAATAGGAAATTAACACAGTTGGAATCATCTAAAAATGATTTAAAACGAATTAGTTATGAAATTTTAAAGTTTAAAACAGTTTTTAGTTAACAAATAACAGCTCACTAGAATTAAATAAATCCAACTCAAAAAGAAAAGACGTGGAACAACGTGGGCCTTTGATTCGGGATCCAACGGCCCACGCGCATTGAAACACAGTCACGCACGCGCACTCATGCGAGGCCACCGTTGGATTTGATCCAACTGTCAAAAATGAATGGGACGTTTGTGTGACCTGAACGACCCAATCGATCTTGACCGTTGAAAAGAAATCGGACGGCTGATATTGAAGCAACATTCGGAAGTCCGAATGCACTCGCGCCCTCAGCCGTAAATCGCGAGATGGACGACCCACAGAGACTTGAGTTGTTCGGGGGTCCGAACGTTTCCCAGATCTGGGCCGTTGATCTAAATATCGACGGTCCACGATGAACAAGGCATTGCGCACGCGCACAGTGCGAGGATTAAGGACGTTGGGCCCACCTGTAAGTGACAATTAATGCCAACTCACGACGACTTAAAACGCACGGGTTTTAAACGTGCGGGCCCACAGTTAGTAACTCATTAAGTCATTTTTAGGATAACCATTTATTGCTAACCAATGATTAACAATGATTAACTGATGATTAGCATTAATGATGTCCTAACGACCACGTCCAGTGCGAGAGGGGGTGTTTACGTGGCTGGGCCCACTTGTAAGCGACAACCACGCACAATTAAGGACTGCCATTAATTGCTAACAATGATTAGTAATTAATGAACCTAATTTTTGTCCTAAAGACGACGCTACAGCGGTTTAAGCCTACGGGCCCACATGGCAGTGACGACTTAGGGGTCGGCTGGGACAACAATTAAATGCCAAATCAATGTTTAACGCTGATTAGGAATTGATGACCGTATCTTTAGCCTTAATGACCAAGACACAGCGCTCGGGGGTGATTAAATACGCTGGGCCCACTTGTAAGTGGCACAGAAGTTCCATTACAGTGGGACATTAATTGCTAAACCCTTATTACACTGATTGAGTCAATGATTAGCAATTAAAACCGGATCTTTGCCCTAATGACGCTCGGCACGGTGCTTACGCGTCCGACAAAAGTGTCCAGTGAGCACCACGGCTCACCGCCGGTGACCTAGGGCTCGGCAGCGCAAACCAAGCACTGGAATGGGTTCGCAATATCTTTGCGGATCCGATGGTGATGACCTCGACGGCAGCGGCGGCCCACAACGCCGGCGAGCCGGAAAAAGGAACGGTGACTAAAATGGTCGAAAATGAAAATGGCTCAAAAAGCTCCGTATTGTCCAAAGAAGCGTGTGCCACAACGTCTAAGAACTAATAAGAAGCTACCTTAGCCAATAAGAGCTTCAAAGATGACTGGGGAAGTTTTAACAGCGGAGGAGCTCACCGGAGCCGAGGATGATGAAGTGAAAAAGATGGCCTGAGCAAAATGAGTGAGACTAGATCATCACTATAGCTTCATTATAGCTCAGAGCGGAGCTGGAGAAGAAAGGGGATGATTTCGGCCGAAAAGATTCAAACTTAAAATTGAGTGATTTCTGTGAATGAAACCCAAAATTAAGTTAGGAGAAATGAATGTAGGGTTAAGGGGCTCAAAAGGGTATAAAAAGATTTGAAGAAGAACCACTGGAGCACCAAAGCCACCAACAGAACTTCACGGCCAACAATGGCGATTTGGGGATTTCTGAGGTTTTGAGCTCCAATAGCAGAGAAAGAGCTAGGGATGATGTAAAGGGACTCAAAGGTGACCTTTGGGGGGGGGGCTTTTTATAGCTAGAGAACTAGGGTTTGGGCAAGGACAAGGGTTCTAGGGTGAGCTCGGTTCATGGTACGGCCATGGACCAAGAAATTGATGGGAACAGCTGAGAGGAGGACTATGAGCGCAAAAGCTCACTGAGGGCATTAAATGCTAAGGACCAGAGCTGCTAAATGGTGACGCATGAAGTTGAAAAGGGCTCCCCCCATGCCCTGTTCCATCACGCGCGTGCGCCAGAGGTTGAAGACGATGACCAAGGATGAGGGGCCCACATGTCAGTGAAAGGTTTGAAATGGCTCAGGTAAAAAATGACGAGGGGGTTAGGTCGAAATGAGTCAAAAGATTCTGGACAGTCGGATTAGAAATGGACGGTCAAGATTTAACAGAGACGATCGGGGGTCTCAACGTTTAGAATCGTGCGAACGGTCCGATCGGAAACGAGCGGCTGAGATTGAACGCGTGCTCAAAGTGAGCCCGGGTGCAGTTAGTTGGTTGAGTTCAACCAAGTCCATGTGGTTGGGCTCGGGTCTGACTCGAGCCCAACAATATTTTGACTTAGGGTTTTATTTTAAGCTGAAACTTTGGAGGATTTTTAAAGGTAGCAAACTAACCCCAAAAATTCTAAAATTTTTACAGGGGCTTGCTAACTTAGAGATTGACCTTGTATAAAATTTTCAGAGGTTTTCATGCAGTGAATTTCCCTCCAAAAATTCAGCAAGTTACTGAGCTAGGGTTTGCCCATGGTCAAACAGGTTTGACTTGCCTCTTAAAATTATCAAACAATTTATAAAAATTGTGAAACTTTTCAAAGGGGTCACACACCATCTCTAGAACTTGGGAAAATATTTTCAGGAGATGATCACAAGATTTGACAAGAATGTTTTTGAAAGGTCAAGATTTGGATCAAATGACTTGTGACTTTTGTATTTCCATAATCCTTTTACAAAAATTGTTTAGAACATACAGGAAATACAAGATGTAAAAAAAGTTTTTAATTTCTACATATTTTCTTACATTTGAAACACAAGTCTAAAATTGGGATGTTACAATACCGCTTTCTTGCCGAAAAATACCGAATCTCGATTTCTCCAGTCGACAAACCATAGAAAGTGTGTTAATTCCAGTGGCTTACGGGCTAGTCAAGTCGTGTGAGTAAAGTAGTACACCTCTGCAAAGATAAATCTATTCGAATAGCTATGTCCACAGTTACGGACGATCGCTTGAATTTGGGAGTCACTTTTGTTAGACTTTCTATTAAAATTGGTGGTTACAACTTGGTGTTCGACATGAATGGGTGTTGATGCATTTTAGTGTATCAAAGTGGGCTACCACTTTAGTATTTATTTGATTCAGTCTTTTACCAATATATTACTTTATCACATACTTTACTTCTACTTCAAATCTAATTTTGAAATGGTAATTGAAAAGCTAGTATGTGTAGGTTGAAAATTGTTGCGTCTTTCGCAAAACTAAAGTCACTGATGCTATCCATTGAATGTCCATTATGCATAACTAATTTTACCTTTGTGTAAGACTTGCGAGTACATTTTGTACTCAACTCGCTTGCTGCTAAAATTTAGGTGAGGAAGACTTCGAGTCCGATGAGCTCGTTAGTGTCGATTTAAACGACGCTGACAACTAGTGCTATTATTTAGCTCCCAATCAGTTGCCTTGGGCTATGGGCACACTATTGCTGGTCTTTTGTTTATCTTACTATCTTCCACTGCCACTCTAAGTGTTTATTTGAATTTTGCCGGTCGACCCTTTTGTAATCGATGTAGACTTAAACTATTATGATGTATGTTTTTCGTTATGTCTTTGTATGAATGTTGTATGTCTATGATTGACGTTGATGAGGGTATGTGCATGTTGGTCGCTGATCTTAGGAGCCAACACGAGACGCATACCCGCTGTTGTGAATTCCATTTTAACTCGTTGGAGTGTGGACTTAAACCGTTGGAGAACCGATCATCATGCGGTGCTTGCAGAAGAGCAGCACGCATGATCACCGGGGCTCTAGTTTCGGCCAGGCTCCTCACTTAGATGAAGTTAAGGTGGAATTCATTCACTTGAGGTCCAGAGTTATTTTCATAAGACCGATAAGGCCTCGGTCTTACGGAAATAACCCGGGAGTCTTCACAAGTCATCTCTCATGTAGTAGTAAACACGATAAATAAGACATGTTGTATATGGAGGAGTTGTCTAAAAAAGATAACACATTGTAGAAGTTGTTTTTAGTACTATCTATAGATAGATGATATAAAGAAGTATTCTAGACAGTTGTATGTACCATTACACATTACACTTGCCCTAAACCGGAGCCACTACTGAAACGCACGTTTTCCAAAAAGTATTCGGTTGGAACCCTCGCAGCCTCGCTGCCTCACATTCAATCTTATCGCGAAAAAAAGGTGGCTTTCCAACAACCGCCGGACGGTGCGCTACTGAGATACAAGAAGGCAAAGCGCGGAAGTCCCCCTGGGGTCCTCTATGAGTCCAGGGGAAGTGAGGAGTGAGCGACGGAGAAAAGCAGGGCTTTCATCAGGAGTGAGCAAAGGCTACACGGATGTTCCCTGCGAGTCGCTTGGAATTAACTCTGGGGTCTAAGGGATGTGAGGAGGGAGGGACGGCGAAACACAGGGCTTCCACAGAGAGGAACCAGCTGCTCCCATGTGCCGACCGGGCAAGTCTTACTCAAGGCCTCCTCAACCTTCCAAGTATGCAGATTAGGAGTGCATTAGGCTATACGAGTAAGTCCATTTGTTGTCTAGAGGACATAAGGGGATGAAGGGTGGGGAGATCCCCAACCTTCGAAATATGCAGAAATGTGAATAGTATGCCGAAACTTTACACACGACATTTCAAATGGCTTACGCCCTCCATGGAATCTGTATATATATATGTAAGAGGCCTGCATCTAGTTTCCTCTCAAACGGTAGATTGATCTCCCGTTTTGCCTTCAACAATAGTACACAGACAAGTGCCACAAGTGTGTTGGATGCACCGTTCCATGCCCGTCCCAAGTGAGCCTATGTAGTGAACGAATGAACCTCTATAGCACTCGACCGGCAACATCTCCCCTACCGCAGCAAGCCCGGATCATACACGCCGAAACTCCGCCATTACTGTTTCCTCTCGATCAGCAGATTCATCTCCCATTTTGCGTACCAGCGTGGATTCAAGTACAGGTACTAGCCATCTCTTCTTTATCCCGGTATGTTACACACACCCCCTTGAACGTGTTGGTTCGGCCTGAGCCTGACTGTAAACTTGTTGCAACACTGTCAGTTAATTTGTTACGTGCGAATGAGTAGTGACCAAATGGCAGTGCTTTGGGACATCATTGGGAAGACAACCAATGTCATGCAGCTGTTGGGATTGGTCATCACTATGGTCATGAGTTTGATGCAGTTTAACGAGAACAAGAGGCAATGCTGGAAACTCGAGGGGGACCTGCAGGTGCTCTGTGCGCTACTGCAGCGGCCGACTAGTTGTTGGGCTGTGATTCAACACTCAGAGATGGGGGATTCCGTTAGAAAGGAACTCAAGGACGCGGACGGCCTCATCGAGTCCTACAAGAAGAGCACGCTTTGGTCCCGCCTCCTCAGGGGCAGTAGCACGGCCAGCCAATTCCGCGACATGCGGAATGTCATCGACTTCCACTGTGGTCTCATCCTTTTCATCGACGCCACTCTCCTCATCATACAAGCGTACCCTTATCCTCCAAATGTTAGGTCAGATACTCGACCCTGGTGTATTTGTTTACATGGTGTGGCTCATTGCAATATAATGAAGGCAAGTTTTGTTGGGCAATGCAGGATTCCGGTGAACGATGACGGATCAGGAGGTGTGCTGGCAGCGACCGGGTCTTCCGCAAGTGCAGAGGTATCTAGTACTGTTGTTGACATTCACGGCCAGGAAGAAAAAGACAGTGACACAGGCACTACAAACGACTCGACCAGGATGTGAAATCATCCCTGCCTACCTTCTTACATTGTATGATGCGTTATAGGTATGTGTGGGTGTCCATTCAGAGAGAGAGAGAGGGGGGGAGGGGATGGGATGGGAATAGAAAAAAGTCTAAGAAAATTTGAAAAGTGTGTATTGGAACATGCATTTTTGTTTTTGTGTGTGTACGCGTGTTGTTTTTTTTTTTTTTTGCTGGGGATGGGGTAGGGTGGGGTGGGTAGGTAACTCCGCCTATGCCATCTTAGATGCATAGCCAGTCCCAAGCTTGAAAAAAAAGGAGGGAGTAGCACTAATTCTATGGTTGTTTTAAGGAAAAATTCGAATAGGAGGCACTGCTTGCAAGTTCTGAGAATATTTGACTCATTGAGAAAATGGTCACTCATATGTAACTGATGCAAATTATTCTTGTCCATTCTGTGTATGTAGTACTATCAATTATCAAATGATATGAAGTGCTATTACATATTTATCTTCACCGAATACTCTTCGACTCCTTCGGATCTCTTTTGCGGAGTCTACATACATGTAAATCTCGTGAAATTTACTGCAAATAAACACCAGAGACTGATATATGATTTGGAAAGAATGATGATCTTTCATACGCTGTGCGTGTGAATAAGATGCAACGATCCTTTCTTCAATTTTTTTTGCTAATTACTCTATTTATTTATTTGTTCGATCTCAGTCAGAAAAGCAAACGAGAGAGAGAGAGAGAGATGGAGATAACAACTTTTCAATCTCTTTCTTCTTCTTCTCAACAGAACGTCAGAAACAGACTAACAGAGCACGTCCCTGACTGAGAGGAGGAACAAGTAGGATTAGGAACACAAGCAATGGCGCGCGAGCAGCTCCAGGTCCTGAACGCGCTTGACGCGGCCAAGACGCAATGGTACCACTTCACGGCCATTGTCATCGCCGGCATGGGCTTCTTCACCGACGCCAACGACCTCTTCTGCATCTTGCTCATCATCAAGCTCCTTGGCCGCATCTACTACTACCGCGAGGGCTCCGCCGACCCAGGCTCCCTGCCCCCCAACGTCGCCGCCGTAGTTAACGACGTCGCCTTCTGCTGCACCCTCTCCGGCCAGCTCTTCTTCGGCTGGCTCGGCGACAAGATGGGCCGCAAGCGCGTCTACGGCATGACGCTTATGTGCATGGTGCTCTGCTCCCTCGACTCGGGCCTCTCCTTGGGCCGCACCCCCACGGTGGTCATGGCCACGCTCTGCTTCTTCCGCTTCTAGCTCTAGTCTACAGTACAAACAAGGGACGAAAAATTTTCCTTTTGAAAGGATAGTAGATACGTAGATGAAAATAAGCCGGAAACGAATTGTGGGTACATAGGTAACTAATATTAGCATCGTGTACGTAGGAGGAATTAATGTTGACAAATATGTATTGTACCTAGGAATTAATGTTAACACTGTGGCGAAAGTGTTGAGAGGGATCTAATTTCGGAGGTCCTTGTGATGTAATCCTGACTCGAGAGGTCCCGCCTTGCAAAAATGCCAACCCCCTTAACGTTGTGCACGCTTCTTCAGGTAATTTCAGTGTAGCAATGGGTGATGCGCTGAGGGGTGGTTTAGAATTGCTATTCAATCAATCCTATAAAATAGTGACCAAGATGCCAAGTGGAGAGATGTAAAAGTACGTAAACTTTGGAAAAGGATGGACATCTATAAAAACTAGGTACCTGGGCGCCCATTTGCGCGCTTGTTATATGTAGGGGCGAATAAAAAAGCGATAAGAAGTGGAAACGGGATATTGTCGAAGAGCGAAATTTGAATACTGATAGAGTGACTAATTAGAAGGTTTGAAAAAGACGATGTAGCATGTATAGCAGACTTTTCAGGTTTTTTTATACAGATGTACAAGCTGAGTTTAGGATTAAAATGTACTGTGTATGCAGGGGTAAACGCACGAGGGTATGTTCACGGGAAAGAGATTTCTGGGGACACAATATATGATATGTATCTACCGAAGGCTTGGAGTATATGTATGCTTTAAGGATTCGTGAGGAATACGAACAGCTGATCACAGAATAAAGGTTGGTGGAAGGTGGAAATATGTATATTAGTCTAATTGTGTATGAGAAAAGGCTGAGACGCAACCGATCTTGATGAGTATTTTGATATGTCTATGTAACCATATATGAGCAACCTTTTAAATGCGGATAAACGTGTATAGATTTGACGGCATACTTTCTGTAACGTCTAACTGGTAACCAAGAGGACATACTGTTATGTAGAATACGGCGAGAGTTCTTACGTACATACAAGATATGGAATGCAGCACACTGGCAACCATTTTGTATAAACAGAAACATGATAAAAGCAGATAGAATCACTACTCGACGTTCAGCAAACCGCAGACGCGATTGTTTTGCGTTTGAGTGGTGTGTGTGGTACGCTCATTGGCGAGTCTATAGGGCATACAAGGTTCTAGAGTAGATAGTATGGTACATACAAATATAAACAAGACATAAAACTGACATAAACCATACTATATGTTCTTTAATCGAGAACTGTTGCTCTCGGTGCGCATAGCATATAAGTATAGCTGCGTAGGGTGGAAGCAAAAAAGAAGACGTGTGATAGCAGCATATTGGGTAGATGGTGCTGTAGGAAGAACATAATAGAAGCAAATTAGCTACCAAATTATATAAAGGAATAAGATAGGGATTCACAAATCTATGTAGAATGAGAAATAGACATGAAGGACAGAACATGTGAGGAGAGATAATATACCTAGGTTTTTTTTTCTTCTTATCTAAATGGCCCTTTGTTACAGCGCTAGAGGCAGCTTTGTCGTCAGGTATTGTATGCAGTAAGAAAAATGCTATCTGTAAGAAAACATTATTGACAGGCTCAAATAGACCGGAAGAAATTAGTGTACTAGCAGGGAAATGGTACTGATTAAGAACAGGAAAAATAGTAAATTTGAGGTGTATTTGTGTGACTTTGAATTAGGCTAGTAAATGGTGGTCTAATGTTTTGTATTTTTTGGATGTATAAATGATGAAAATTCAAAAAGAAGAAACAATTTAGTAATGCAGAAAGGCTAAAACTATGTGGGCACGGTAGTGCCTATGGTCATGTATGTATAATCAAACGATAAATCGGTAGCGTACTTATTCAGCTTTGGATTAGTCTAGCATATGCTGCACTTATGCATTTTCAATGGTCCGGTTATAAGCGCGTAATAGTATCGTAAAAATATAAGGGATGCACAATAGGCTACAAAACTGTAGTCGTACAACTACACTGCTATGAAGACGATGAAAGATCCATGCTTATTTAGAGTGTATATTTATTCTGTAAGCATGCATTTTTTGGGGGGGGGGTTTGTAAATACTGTACGTCTTAGAAGAAAGTACTATTTAGTGACAAAAAAAGGCAGGAATTGATCATGTACATGTATGATTGATCCCGACGCTAGTCTAGCATACATTCAAATGGTTTTGACCAACATTGGTATCAAATATAGATGTACTATGTTGTAACTATTTCATGATGCTTTTATTACGAAGCTAAAACCAATAGAGAGATTAAATAGCACACAACGATAATTCTGAGCGGAGGTGAAAGAAAAGGAGAACGAATAGTTATTAAGCTAAGATAATGTTCAGATCAATCAATAAACAATTCTACTTTTGTATGAAAGAGCGGTTCATATTAAGGTAGCAGGTAGTGCCTAAGCTAGAGGCAATGACTGAAAACAGAGTGAAATAATAAATCATCGTGTATGTTTGATCCTGATGCTAGTCTAGCATACATTCAAATGTTTTTTCCCACATTGCTATCAAATATAGATGTACTATTTTGTAACTATAGTATGATGCCTTTATTAAAAAGATAAAATAATAGAAAGACTAAATAGCAGACAATGATAATTCTGAGCCAAGGTGGAAGAGGAGGAGAACGAATAGTTGGGAAACTAAGATAATGTTCAGATCAATCAGCAAACAGTGCTAGTTCTATACAAAAGAGTGGTTCATAATAAAGTAGTAGACAGTGCTCAAGCTAGAGACTATGACTAAAACAAATCAGTATTGTACTTGTTTAGTTCTGGATTCGCCTATCATATGTTGTATTAACGTATTGTGAACACTTCTATTCTAGGCACACAATAGCATAAAAAAATACAGTAGAGATGCATGTAAGATACAAAAGGGCAGCTGCATACCTACTATTCTAGGCACACAATAGCATAAAAAAATACAGTAGAGATGCATGTAAGATACAAAAGGGTAGCTGCATACCTACATTTATATAAAGACAGCGAAAGCCCTTTGCCAGGTTTGAGTGTTTTAAGTATACTAAGCATCTCTGGACCTATAAATGTTGTAAGGCCTAAAAGGAAAGACAATCTAGTGAAGCTAAAAACAAGATATCACGTGTTTAATGAATTGTTCGTGGTAATTGACCTATATGTATGCATCACTCATTATCACGGACAAACAGACGCAACTATTTTTTGTAAGAAGTAGATGTGCCTGGCTGTGATAATTAAAGTGGAGAATATAGCACATGCTACGCCATTAGTTTACGTAAGATTCAAAATCATAAAGACCACATGCTCAAATACTATGCACTTACCCAAATGTCAACTTTATCACTAATAACTTCTCTTCTGTAGAGATCCTACACCTGGAAAAACATAGATGCATACATGAGATCACTGGAGTTCATACAAGGGATGAAAATTTTATTGTCATTCAGAGGTCTGTTCACTAACCTCAGGGGCTCTATATGCCAATGTTGTAGGATTCCTAATGATATCCTCCTCAATCCCTATCTCTTCTGGCCTGTCAAAGCATTTATGATTTGTTGATGTGCTTACAAAATCACATTTTTTCCATGCACCATGTAATCCAAGAAAAACATTTTCAGACCTCATAGCCCTACAGAATACAGAAAAGAGGCAGAATGTAAGGTGACAGCACATTCACAAATATGTCATAACTCATACGTCACGACCGTTGGCTTGCACCCAAACTTGCATATTTCGTCAAACAGCTTGAAAGCGTCCTCTGCCCGCCCAAACACACAGTGCCCCTTGATCAAAATGTTATAGCTGCACACGTCCAGGAGAACGCGGAACCTCCCCATGACCGCGAGCAGCCCGGCCCCGACGCGGATGAGCCCCCTATGACAGAAGCCAGGGATCATGGCATTGAAGGTGGCGAGGCTCGACCGAGGCCCCATCGCGGCCATTTCCTCGAACACCTTCCATGTGGCGCGGACCTCCCCGCCGTGGAACAGCAGGCGCAGCAGTGCTGCCAGCATGGACAGGCTGGGCGTCTTCCCGCCGAGGTAGGCGCCAGTGAGCACGTCGAGCGCCTCGGGTGCCATGTCGGCGGCGGGGAAGGCGTGGCGCGCGAGGCGGAGCGCGGTGTACCTCCCACTGGGCATTGAAGGTGGTGAGGCTCAGTCGAGGCCCCCTTGTGGCCATTTCCTCAAACACCTTCCATGCGGCGCGGACCTCCCCGCCGCAGAACAGCCAGCGCAGCAGATGCCGTCGGCCAGCAGACGGTGGCGTCTTCCTCCGAGGCGAGCGTTGGCGAGCACGTCGAGCGCCTCGAGTGCCATACCGCGGCGAGGAAGGCATGGAGCGCAAGGCGGAGCGCGGCGTACCTCCGCCGCCCGCGGGAGCCGCACCGAGCCGGGAGGTCCGAGGAGGCGTCGAGGAAGGAGGAAGGTGAGGAGGATGAAGGGAGGGAGGTACCGACGGTCGGCGCAGCGGCGGGACCGAGGCGTGGAACGCAGCAACGATGGCGTCGAGCGGCCGGCGACGGCCGCCAAACGCGAGTGGGAGAATTGGGAGGAGGAAGGGATGGGAGCACGGGAGGTGTGGGCCTCGAGAAGGAGGGTGTTGGCTTGTGAGTATAGGGAGGAGAGGAGGCGGGAAGAGGAATCGGGGTGGTGCGAGGAGCTCAAAAACGGGGCCCAAAGGAGGTGCGGGGAGCTCTGGGGATGGAGCGGACGGTGGCGAGGGAGGCCGGAGGCGGCGATGAGAGAGAAGCCCAGGTGTGCCCAGGTCGCGGCGGAGGAAGCGGCGAGCGGCCGGGGAGGAAGCTGCGCGCGAAGCGGTGGTGGGAGGGGTAAAGGAGCGACGACACGAAGCATCGCGGCACGCAAAACCAAAATAAAATCGGACGTTCGGGACTCAGAGCAGCGCTGAATTGAACGGAGAAGAAACAGGGCGACGTGGCTGCCCCTGGTCGCGCAAAAACTGCACCCATTTATACCGGAGGATAAGAAGCAACTGTTAGTACTTGGTGTTATATTTTCTTTATCCAAAAGACATTATTCTGCGCTCCGAATGAACCTATAAAAATACGAAGCAAGGAAAAAATTCCGGGTATAAGAGTTCACAATGCTATTTCCACTAGTCAGCCGCCTACGCTAAAGATCTTACATCCATTTGCAATTCCAAGATCCACGATGAGCCTTTATTGCTTGGAAGGTGCAATTACATTGTCACCCCGAGAGGTCCCGCCTTGCAAAAACAGGACGTGGAGAAGCCGGGCGGAGAACACGATGGAAGCAGAAGGCCGTTCATCGAACGGCCAGGAAGCGTTTATATACGTTCCTTTCAAATATGCTAACGAAAGGAAGCGTTTACAGACGAACGAACCCTTGCGTCAACGAAGGCCGATGTGGACCGGATGGGGAAACCCGGACATGAAGAAAAGAAGTAAAAAAACAACAACAAAGGCGTTGATTGTATGGTTGGTGCGGTAGTGGTACATATGCTAGCAACTGGAGTACCACTACCGCACCAACCATATTTCCAGGTACTACGCCCCTCTGGCAAGATCTCCCCTACCTCAGCAGATTACTAGTGCGGATTCAAGTACAGGTACTAGCCATCTCTTCTCTATCTCGGTATGTTATACACACCCTTGAACTGTTTACTTGTTGCAACACTGTCAGTTAATTTGTCACTTGCGAAAGAGTAGTGACCAAATGGCAGCGCCTTGGGACATCATTGAGAAGCGACCAATATCGCGCGGTATGCTGGATTGCACGCGATCACGGTCATCGTTATGGTTATGAGTTTGCTGCAGTTTTATGAAAACAATAGGCAATGCCGGAAACTCGAGGGGCGCCTACAGGTGCTCCGTGCGCTACTTGAGCGGCCGACTGGTTGTTGGGCTGTGATTCAGCACTCGGAGATTGGGGATTCTATTAGAAAGGAACTCAAGGACGCGGACGACCTCACCAAGTCCTACACAAAGAGCACGATTTGGTCCCGCCTCGTGGGCGGGAGCATGGCGGCCGATTCGCGACATGCGAATGTCATCGACACCAACCTCCTCATCATACAAGCGAACCCTTGTCCTCCAAATGTTAGGTCAGATACTCGACCATGGTGTATTTGTTTACATGATGCGGCTCGCTGCAATCTAATGAAGGCATGTTTTGTTTGCCAATGCAGGATTCCTGTGAACGATGATGGATCGGGAGGTGTGCCAATGATCGGGTCTTCGCGGTGCAGAGGTATCTAGTATCGTTCGACATTCACGGCCCGGGAAGGAATAGGCATTGACACGAGCACTCTGAGTGACTCGACCGGGATGTGAAATCATCCCTGCCTACCTTCTTACATTGTATGATGCGTTCTAGGTATGTGTGGGTGTCCATTCAAAAAAAAGAAAAAAAAAAAGAGGGAGGGGATGGGAATAGAAAAAAAATCTAAGAAAATTTGAAAAGAGTGTATTTGTATGTGTATTTTGTTTTTGTGTGTGCGCATGTTGTTCTTTTTTTTTGCTGGGGATGGGGTGGGGTGGGTGGGTAACTCCGCCTATGTCATCTTAGATGTATAGCCAGTTCCAAGCCTAGAAAAAGGAGAAGGGAGTAGCACTAATTCTAGAGTTGTTTTAAGGGAAAATTTGCTTGGTAACATTGCAATGATGTATAGATTGAAAAATTGCATCAAATGTGAGAATGACAGGTAGATCATGGGGCCACATGTCAATGGCACATTGATGTTATTTTTCAACTTGTAATATCTTCGTAGTGTTACTGCACAAATTGCCCCTTTTAAAGGAAACCATATCATAGCTACTTATTCTTGTAAACTGGTCATATGCCCGTGCGTTGCAACAGGAACTCATACTTTGCACCTAAAAATTATATGCAATGTACACTAATTGTGTCTAAAGCAAACTATTCACTTGAATGTGCAATTATCAGATGTTCAAATCATTCCATGGTGTGAAGCATACAAATTAAGAATACCAAGAGCAAACTAAGTAACACCATACGATGAATAATGAACGCACATATGTACATAGCTTCCCAAAAAAAATACACTTCTTTACTGGCGTCATTTTAAATCTCCTTGTATTACACTCTAGTAAACTAAACTACATATGATTTTATTACTTCCGAGATCTAATTGAGATGTTAATAACGTGTGTGTGTGTGTGTGTGTGATATATATATATATATATATATATATATATATATATATATATATATATATATATATATATATATATATATATATATATATATTAAGACGACACAGTTATAAAATAGCAGGATTTATATTCTAGGCACCTTTGGTCCAAAGGTCCTTAAGCCACAATAGTAGAAGCATCATTTGGACCAAAGGTCCATCAGCATTACCCCTGCCAACAGTAGAATGTGAGAGCCAGAGGGATAAGAGCCAGCCATAGATTCATTCCCCAGTCAAGACACATTCACCAAGCCATTCGAAATATCAAGCACAGGTCAAATGCCAACCTACAGCCAGCCCCCATGAGATTCATTCCCCCTGGTCACAACTCCCACAAACCACCATTTCTTCACAAGTCAGCCACCCCAAAATATCAAGCACAGGAGAGCACAGGCACAGGCAGGAGATAAGGTCGGGTCCAAGCCAAGCAAAGGAGAGAGAGGGAGCATTTTATCCCCAACCAGCAGCCGGCCCTCCCATCAAACCGAAGGCAACCACAAGAGGGGCAAGGAGCAAGGAGCCAGGCGACATGGAGCCAGAAGGTAGACGGCGATCAAGCCACCTCAAGCCACCACTAGGCATCAAGGCAGCCCAGAGGAGAAGAGCACCAGCTTGAAGCCGGCGCTACCATTCTCTTCCCCAATCTCCTTAAACCCACCAGAGGTAACACTAGCATACCATAGACTAGTCTACCATACAAATTTAGCATCACAGATCTCATGCATCACTTAGATCTCAGCATTTCTAGCAGCAAAGCACCTAAAGCTAGAGCTCTCAGAACACCAAGAGTTCATCATAGAGCACATTCAACCAGCCCTCAGTTCATTCATCTCAGAGCATAAGGGAGTAGGGATCAGAGAGGGGTTAAGGGAGGTTTCACCTCGAGTTAGCAGTGAAGCAGCATCATCAGTAGCAACCACCTTCGTATGCGTCTAGCATTCATCAACCAATTGGCATCAAAATTACATCATACAACCTACTGCTCTCAACTCTACCATCACAGAGTAGTAAGGGGGGATTAAAGAGAAGAATGGGAGAAGTTGGGTACCTTAGTGAGCCATGTCAGTCCATCTCCTACCTCCACCATGCACCAATGCACTAAATCCAAAAGCTAACCACAAACACCAAAAAAATCAGTAAGGATAGATTAAACTTCTGAGAACCATTCTTACCAGAGAAGGGAAGTAAGGTAGGATTATACTGTGTTGGATGTCGTAGCCCTACTACCCTCAGTAGCTTTTCCCTTCAGTCCCTCCATGTTCATGCACCAAGCATTAAGCTTCGTTTGTCACAAATCAAAATCAACAAAGTATTAAAAGCTAATTATTGCTCAGTCTGAAGCAAAGAAAAGAATTAAACCAAGCGAATTATCTAGAGAGTAGAAGGTCAGGGGGGATTGAGGTGGAGGGGATTGGAGAAAGGGCGCCGGCGGCCGTAGGCCGGGCCAACGCGACAGGAGCCGAGCCTGAAATGGGCGACGCTAGGCCGTAGAGAGGGCGGTGAGGTGCCATGGGTAGGAGGTAGCGTCGTGCTAGAGGCTGCAGAGGGGGAGCCAAAACCGAAGCTGGAGCCGGAGCAGGGAGGAGGCGGCGGAGCTAGTAGGAGGTGGCGGCGCCTTGGGCGCAGGGCGAAGCCGGACCGGGCCGAGCCACACGTGGCTGGGCCAAGGAGCGGCGCGCGGGCCAAGAACACCAGGAGCCAGGGCGATGCCATAGGGGAAGCCGGACCAAGGGATGCCAGGAGGAAGGGGTCTAGGGAG
This sequence comes from Ampelocalamus luodianensis, assembly GCA_036346255.1. Taxonomy (NCBI): domain Eukaryota; kingdom Viridiplantae; phylum Streptophyta; class Magnoliopsida; order Poales; family Poaceae; genus Ampelocalamus; species Ampelocalamus luodianensis. The sequence continues at coordinate 2,726,083 of CM070625.1, read as the reverse complement.
ATAGAGAAGATAGGGGGGGAAGAAGGGTGTAGAACAGGGGAGGAAGAAGTGTTGTTGGTAGGTGGACGCATGAGAGGGAGATTTAGAGGTAAGGAAGCGGAGGGGGGGCGCAGGGATGAGGAGCCCATGGTGGCGGGCCAGCAGGGCGGCAGTGGCGGCGCTTGGGACCGGGCCGGCCGATGGGAGGGGAGAACCAAGAGGGAGCTCCATGGAGGAGTATTGGAGGGGAGTAGAGAAAGAGAATGGGGGAGAGGAAGCAGGCGCCTGGGGTGTGGCAGCCGAGTGAGGGGAGGAGATTTTGGGGAAGAAGAAGAAGATGAGAAGGGGCTGGTGCTTTCGGCTGGATGCGGATAAGAGAGGGGTTAGGTGGGTTAGAAAATTTAGGGTAGGAATTTAATTAAGATGCTAGCAAAATTTCAGAAAATTATAAAGTAAACTGCATTAATTCTAATAAATTTGAGTAAGTAATTTGGGTATCAATATAGGTTAGTAGTAAAATTAATGAATGTTGACATTAGATGATTGTTCAACTAAGCAAGATAAAGTACTATAAATTGTTGTTATTGAAAGATTAGTTCTCGGGTTTATCAAACCTATAAATATTAGACAAATAGTTTGGCATTAGAAACAATTTAATCATATTAGAATAGTTAAACTAATCAAACTTGAGTTCATTTAGAGTTTTGAATATCTAGGTTCGCACGTTAATAAAATCCACTAGGAGTATGAGCGGGTAAATTTTGATAAGACTTATTAGAATGCGAATGTGAGTAGTAGTTTATTTTTCGTGCGTTAGGCGTGAGTTTCGACTACCGCAACCCTAGTGTCAGTAGACCAAGTTAACTAACTTGGGGAGTGCTAACTTAGCAGAGACTGAAAAATATTGTTAACACTAACAAAATGTATTGCACTAACTTATGTATGCATAATATCACCTAAAAATCAACTAAGTATTTAATTATGTATTATTATTCACTCTGTCACGTAATTGCGGTAGACGAATCAACGCCAACAGGAGTAGTTGATACAGAGTTCTTCGCCGACAATCTTTGCTACCATTTTGAAGGCAAGCTTATCTCTTGAACATCAATATAGTTATATTAAATATAAAAGTACATTCTGTATTAATATATCTATTGCATAAAAACTATGTCTCAAAATCAAATCGGCTAAATGAAAGACGAAGATGATGATGAAAGATATGAGATGAGAGGATGAATATTATGTCTGGTAAAGGGAGCCCGTGGCAGGTAAAGATAAGGGAAGAGATGCGACCCTTTACATATGCTTAAAATGTAAGGACCAACAAAACTCCCACCCAGATCAGAGGCCGTAAATTAAGTACCAACCATTTTTCCATTTCAGCAGGCAAAAAATGCTACCCTGTTACATAATTTTGTTCTTCACAACGGGTAAGTACTTATGTAGGATAAAGATGGCGTTATGGCGCTAAGTGGAGTGTTGGGGATCGGAGAACCCGCCCAACCAACATTACTAGAACTCGGTGTGTGACGAGATCAGCACCGTGAAGGAGTCAGCATCGACAGAAAGTAATGGGTGGAGAATTTAATCACGTAACTTGAAAAACGTTCTGTATTCTGAACTCGAACCCGCATCAAAGGAAATGCAGGGGAACCTAGCACAGAGAGTTCATAGTAGTTATGGGTAAAGTTGTACAAGCCTGCGCAGTGATATACAAAATCATGAATTCATGTCTGCCTCCTGGATTGGAGCTTACGGGAACCGTTAGGGGTCTTTCCTCTATTCGAGTGACAAGTAGTCTTTTCTGAATTAAAACTTGTCACCTAATGTTTTGACGAGTTGTTTATTTTCCAGAACAGAGATGATTAGAAAATGTAATAACCAACAGAGATGAGCCATCTAGTGCATCTTTTGCTATTAATGCTTGCTGAGTACATTAGTACTCAAATTTGTTAGTATTTTCCTTTGTTAGATCCTAGTCTGGCCGGGAACTATCCTGTGTGGGACGAAGGACGTGCAGGTACCGAAGAGGCCGCTGGAGGCAAGGGCATTGGTTACGCAGAGCAGGGAAAGGTGGATGCCATATTCGACTCATGGGATGAGTAGGCTACCGGAGGGACCTAGCAGGCAAGCATAGGGGAATGTATTGCCCCGTTGTAATTAATTAATTGTATCCAGAACCTTAGTCTTGTGTGGCTACTGTTGTAATAAAGAACATTTTCTATCTTATTGTTCTGTTGTGCTAACTCTGGTAAAGACTTACTATTCATTGAAACAGTATTCTACTGAGCAAATGAATAGTAATCCGTATGTCTAAGTGTAATTACCCCCTAAGGTAATGACACGGGGCGTCATACTCTCGATCAGCAGATTCATCTCCCATTTTGCGTACTAGCGTGGATTCAAGTACATGTACTAGCCATCTCTTTTTTATCTCTGTATGTTACACACACACACACCCCCTTGAACGTGTTGGTTTGGCTTGAGCAAGGTTGTCACAGCGACCTTAGCGACTATGGTGCCTAAGGGGCGCAAGGACGCCTAGTCGTTAAGGCGGGCGCCTAGTCGTCCTCTAGGCAAGGCAAGGCAAGCTAAGACGGATTCAATTGACGAGTACTTGACTACTTGACTAAAACAACAAATTAGAGAGAGGTCAATGAAAATTGCATACCTTGATGAGCCTACCATTCTTTTGCTCTTTTTGCAGGTAGTCAAGCATCCCCATGCAAGATGAAGTTGTAGAGAGAAACAATAGAGAGCGCTCAGAGCGGCTTCAGAAGAATACAAGATCAAAGCTATTGAAGCCATATGTTCCTGCCATTGAGAAAGATAGCAAACATTAGCATGTAAAGTTGTAAAATGGTTACCGAATACTGAGCAATTGAGCATTGACTATTGTAATTTCATATTTGTAAACTTGAAATTATGAAATGAAATAATCTTTTGAGTTGACATGATGAAACTGAGAGCAAAAACTCAGTCTGCTGCACATCAGCAGCAAGTAGAAAGTTAACAACACTAGCAGTCTAGCACACAAATACACAATCACACATCACTACATCAGTAGCAGTGTAGCACACAATCATGAGTTCACAACACATCAGCACACAATCACAACACATCAGCAAGTAGCAAGCTTCAAGCAACTACATCAGTGGCAACTAGCAAGCTTCAGTAGCAGTAGCAGAAGCACTAGCGCACAATCACACATTCACAATTTCACACACAACTGACGTAAGTACAAGCTTCAGTAGCAGAGGAGAGGAGAAGCAGCGGGGGGAACCAGAGGCCAGAGCCCATAGGGGAAAGCAGAGGGAGGGAGGCGGCTCGGCGGAGGGGAAAGCAGAGGGAGGGAGGCAGCACGGGAGCATGAGAGGAGGCGACACAGCGGGAGGGAGGCGACGCAGAGGATTGGAGGCGGCGCAGGAGGGAGTGAGGCGGCGCGGCGGGAGCGCGGAAGGGAGGGAGGGAGGCGGCGGGTGTGGCGGGAGAGAGGAGGAGAGGGAGGGGAGGAGAGGGCGTACCTGGCCAGCGTGGAGGGAGCCGAGGGGCGGCGACGGCTAGCCGGTGGCTAGGGTTTGGGGCGTTCAGTGGTTGGCTTCGGGCCTTCGGCCTCGCTTCCCAGTCGAGCGAATCTTGTGCCAGGTACTCTTCGGCTTCGGGCCTTATCCCTCTTCGGACTCGACAAGGCGCCCACCCAGACCGACGCCTCGGACGCTTCGTCGACGCCGCGGACGCCTTGGCGACGATTTGGCGACGCCGTGACAACCATGGGCCTGAGCCTGACCAATCGTTAATTTTTGTTTAGTTACAGCCGAACCTGAGTTATTCTTTTGTTGGAATTCGTATAGAAATCTGATTGCTAATTTTTATTTAATTGTTTTTTTAATTATATGTATTTAGGATTTTTACTTAGGAATTCTTATGGAAATCAAATTTGAAATTTTATTTTAGATTATGAATTTAGGTTATTTTTGTATTGTAGTTGATGTAGACTCTTTCTTTTAATCTAGACCGTTATAATCTGGACCAACTACGATCAACGCGTATATTTTTATATTTTTCCTTCGATTAACATGGTAATTTCTATTTTTCTAGAGAGTACCAGGGTAATCAACACATATCGCACTCATACCACATACGCGTGCGAGCGTATCTCACACACGTTTAGAATTTAACAGAGACATTCAAGGGCACACGTTTACCTACAGAATGTGCACGCATATTTGTACTATAAAATTATTATTGGACATCGACGCAAATCTAGAACTTTGAACCGTCTTAGCCTGGATACACACCCGCACTGCTGGTGCTGGCCATGTAGGCACGTGAGTTAGTGGCAAAAGCCAACTGCTCGAGGCAACCACCACCAGCACAAGTTTGTTTTCCTTGGTCATCATCGATCGCTGACACGGCATCACATAGCATGATCTTGGCGGTGTAAAAACATCGCCCAATCAAACGTCAGACCGACGTAAAACTGGCACAAAACATCCAGACAGACCATTTTCGGGGCAGCCGGCCTAGTGCCGATCCATCTATCATGACTCAGAAAAGAAGCCCCACGGCACTGACCGGTTGACTTCGACCAAAAAATTACAATGAACCCTCCCGGTCGTACAGAAAAACTAATCTTGTCAGAAGACACATTGAAGCAGCACGCATCTGTGCACCTCCCAACAAAATATCAAGCCAAAAGACTAACAGAGTCGTCGGTTGCAACTTGCGACCATACCTTGTTGAAAAAAACAAAGTAATTTGGATTTTTAGTTATGCACAGAAAACCGATATGTAGCAATATATATTGAGTGCTATCTTGATGATGTACTCCCTACTAGCAATACTACTAGTGCTAGGGAAAGCGAATCTCCCGTTTAACAGCTTTGTTCCTACGGTCATGTGTACAGTGTACTATAGAGGACTGTAACAATAGGTTTGTATTATTGTTGCTACGGTGCCCTTGCAGTGCTATAGATGATCTCGATCGAGTGCTAAGATATGTGAGATTCAATTTCGGGGCCGGAAGAAAGCACGCTCATCTTTTGACGGTATCTCTATTTTTTTAGCATTGTCTTTTGATGGTATCTATTGAAGTGGTATATATCCAAAATTTTGTTTTTAGGAAATTGTGAAATGCTATATTATCTTTCGAAGTTATCTCTTGAAGTGGCGCAAATCCAAAATTTAGTTTTTAAGGAAAGTATATAAAACACAGTTCATATTTTAAAGGTTTGAAGTGACATATACCCAAAATTTCAAAAAGAAAAAGGAAACAGAAAGAAAAGCAGTGGGTATATATAGCATGGTCTGTTTGAGTTTAGACTAGAGAGGCGAGAGAAGAATCCTACAATCCCTACTTGATTAGTACTTCACACAGAACCCAAGCCCTGCACTCTGCGAAACCATGACGCCGCCACCGGTGCCAACCATGGCGGTGGAGAGCACCGCAGCCGCCGGCCACGCCGATTAACAGGTAGAATTTCTTTTTTTCTGTAATACTTCAAAGTGTGCGCATTTTTGGGTGACATAGGCATATGTACTCCTGCTTAACCATGAGCTATTTTATGGTACACTCAATATAATATAGGTTGTCTATTCTTTTTTATCTAACGGTTTAAGTTAGTTGAGATCTATTTATACCAAATCTGATAGTATGAGTAGTAGAATCTTAAGAAATGAAATTGTTATTGTGATGTGGCCATGGGTATATTGTTAGGATGTTGGTTTATTAAGTTGTATGAAAGATAAAATGTCTGAATTACCATTGAGGGTTTAAAGGACCTTGTTAAGTATGTATTTAAACTTATTTTTACATGGGATCTAAAAATATGACGATACGTGCAAGTATACATAAGAAACAAAATAGATTTCGCTCGTACGTGCATTAAAGAAGTAGCAATACTATCACGAAGACACTCATATCTCCATCATCGATTGCACACCCAATGATATGTTCCACCTCTCTATTTACAGAAATCATATCAAAACAAATACTTAAATCCTATCCTTCTATGCCCACTGCATCCTATTTTTTCCTTGAAATGATAGTAATGATGCATTTCCTTGCTATGTTACACTTACATCAACAGAGTATCATAATGCGCAGACAACATATATTTGCTGAAATATTCTTCTATTATATCACAAAACTGAACCGGCAAAATTTTCGAGACTCTTCCTCTTGGCAGTTTATAAGACCCATATATTTGCTTTGATGTCAGAAGAATCTTTGGTGTACATCTGTTAAAGTACCAGCATCTCCTCAGCAATCCCTGGCATTTCTTGGAGGCACAGACTCAAAGCTGACCCAGATCAAGTTTTGACACTTTATTCTTTTTTCTCGCGCAAAATGAATTTCAATACCAACAGAGTTTCCACCATTTCTATCTGTGTAGAAGCTGAAGATTACTAGGAACAATGCTGCTAAAATGACAAGGTTGTTCAGTTGGACTATTTCAGCTACAACAAAGATCCATGCTATGGCTTGATACATGCTATGATCTTGGAGCTTGGCTGGATGGTTATTGTGATTGAGATTGGCTTGTTGGCTCATGTGAGCTTTGAGCTTGGTTCTGTGGTTCTTGTGACCTTTTGGTCTGCATAAAAGAACATGTTATATTACTGCATCATGCATCAGTATGGATTTACTCATAGAAGAAAAATATCAAGTTACCTTAAGAGCATCTAACCTGATCTGGAGATCAGGCCTCAGCAAATTTTGTCATAACAACACATGAATATATGCAATGCAGAATAGTCACATAAAGGCTAGTTTCAAGATCTTCAGCACTTGTGTTCGTTATGACAAGCTGTTGTTAGTCTAGCAACCACTTAATACATGTTTAGTACTGAACGTAGCACCTAACAAGTTCACCTAGTCCTGGGACCAAAAGGGAAACTAGAACTAGTAGCGCTACAGCTAACAGCTGATCTAAGAGCAGATCTATCTCCCTGCTCAGGATTCACTCCAAACTAGGGGTAAAGAAACTTGGTTGGCAGCAAAAATCAGATTATCAGAAGACCTCGGACACCAAAATTAATGCACGAAGAACCACAGATTCTAGGAAATTCAGATCATAGACAGAGACAATAAATACTAGGAAATTGAGATCATACACGACACATCAAATTCTTGGAAATTCAGACCATACACAGACACATGAATTTTTCGTATGACTCACCTTGATCTGGATCTGAGGACAATGTCGGGCAATGGAAGGCGGCGGCGGGCTGGGGGAGGTGGCGTCGGATTGACGGAAGTAGCGTCGCACTGCGGAGGCGGCAGCGGACGAGGAGGTGCCGGTGGCGGATGAGGAGAGGCGGCGTTGGGCGAGGAGGGGTGCCGGCGTCAGGCGAGGGGAAGCGGCGGCGGCAGGCGATGTCGGTGGTGACGGGCGAGGGGAGGCGGCGTTGGGCTAGGGGAGGGAGTGGGGAACAAATCGGCGTCGGGTGGAGGGGTGGGGGTGGGAGGAGGAACGATGGCGGAAAAAACGAAAGGATTTTTACTTATATACAATGGTATTTTGCGGGTAATTTCAGCGAACTTCAGTGGCAAACGATTATTCTATTCCGCAAAAGTAAAAAAAAACACCCATCCCTTGGCTTATAGCTTTTAGGCTTAAAATGGTTTAAGCTTTTTAATAAGCTCGATAAAAAAAACACTCTTTTGTTTAAGCTTAGGCTTTTTTTACTTTTAAATCAAAGAAAAAGCATAAACAAATAGGGTCTGATTGTGTCTCTAAGGGGGGTGTTTGGGACGACTTCAACTTCAGCTTTTCACCCGAAAAAGCCGAAAGCCATTCCAAACGAAGGGTTTTTTCCACCAGCTTTCTCGGAAGACTTTTGTTATATATAAAAAAGACAGAAGCGAGAAACCACCGCGAGATAACGTTCCACCGCCTCTTCTAATTTTGCCTCTCAAGTTCGCGAGTTATTATCCGCTTTTACCGTCGAATAAAACGCCCTGCTCCTTAGCCTCCCCCGAACACTAGCGCCCGCGCCCGCGTCCTCCCCCTCCCAAACCTCCTCCCTCCTCCTCTCTCCCGTGCCGCCGCCCCGGCCCGCCCCCGTCCTCCTCCTCCTCCCCTGAGCGGCGCCGCCTACCCTTCTCCTCCTTCCCCGAGCGGCGCCGCCTACCCTTCTCTTCCTTCCCCGAGTGGTGGCGCCCCGCCCCCTTCTTCTCCTCCTTCCCGCGCGCGGCGCCCTCCCCTTCTCCTCCTCCCCCGAGCGGCGCCGCCCCGCTCCCCTTCTCCTCCTCCTCCCAGCCGCCGCCGTCCTCCCCCGATGTCGGACCCGGATTTCCTAATCCAGATTCCTCTGTGAAACACTGTGCTATTCCTTGGATCAGTAGCTAGCACTCACAGATATATCACTGAATCAATTCATATATGGCGTAAAACCAAACCATTCATTAATTAACACAACAGAGTTTACATAGACCGCGTCGGGTCGAGTTTTACAATAGGGCGAACAGGCCAAATTGATTACATAACAAAAGCGGAAGCGACAACGGAGCAAAGGGTGAGAGCTCATCTCTCCACAGCAAGCGATGGGAAACCCGTGTCTTGGATATTAACCAAGGCTTGGATAATATTGGATGCACGCAAGTTCCGACGGAGTCAACTGGACTGGGGCGAGACTAGAACACCTAAAGACTACACTACGCTTCATCATCTCCTGGTCCTCCGACTTCTGGATCCTCGTAGTAGTTGTAATCTCCAGGATTTCCTACTGCTTCTGAGGGTTTTGGGGGAAAGAGCGAGAATGAGCACAACCGTGCTCGCGAGCCAACACACAATGCAATAATATACATGCAAGGCTAAACAAGGATGGCTCTGGTTCTTTTATTTGCTAAAGCGATGTTTTCAATTATCATAATTACAAAGTCCTATCACTTAGCATTTTTAACAAATTGCATTTTTATAAAGAGAGTAATTGTGCAATATTTAATAATAGCAGAGGTTCCCTCCACCTTATGCTTAATTTGATTGGGGCTACCCCCACATATTAACATCACTGAGTATGAAAACTCAGGGAAAATCCAACCCAGGGCTAGGTGAGCCCACCATAATTTTCATACCACCCACAAAGGTTTTTGAAATAGAACTAACTCAAGTTAAGTTCCCATATCCGCCTTTGACCGTAGGCACGACTGTTTAAACAGTTTATAACTCTACAGAGATTGTACACTTTACCCACAAGAGATAATCGTCTTGATATGTACACACGTTTCCATAGACATGTGAATCAAGGGGAGATCATCACAAGGCCTTTACAATGCATCCAACAGTATTAGTTACACACGCTAAGGTTTCGTCTTCGAAGGGTTACGTCCGTTTAGATCCGTTAACCCTTACCTAGACCCCCTCTTGCGCCCTCTTAACGACTTACGTCGTGCGCCCCGACACCCTTCGCCACAGAGGCTTACGGTGTCGCAGGACATCTACCTGGTGCAACTCGTACTGAGGGATACAAATTATTCAACCAGGTTTGTACTTTACATACTTGTGACTGTACTTGTTTTACACGGGAGGTCATGACAAGATTAAGTCCTTAGGGTTATCTGGGCGGTTCATTCCACATACCAACCACAACACAACAGTCCTTGAGCTACGTTAGCACCCACTGTCGTACCATCCATCTTACCGTCCACCTGCGGGGTAATAGCAATTTAGGGTTTTGAGAGTAAAACAGTTACCATATTTATCTCAGTCATGGACCACCAATGACTGCCCAAACCATTTTCATGTTTGAAGAGATGATGATTGAGACATTTTAGTGTCCCGGTACTTAAGCAAGGCTAGCATGTCGCTTAAGTACAACCTATACTAATAATTACCATATAGTTACTAGGGTGACAAGGATTAAGGAATTCAAGTTGTCAAGGATGACATAATAATTAATTAATCATCAAATGGGTATTTAACTACCTTAAGCTTTAACATATATTTGATTTAAAGAATTAAAGCATGCAATTTGCTATTTTAAAAGAATATAATTTGCATAAAATGTAGGCTCAATATTATCAAAGTATTGACTCGCCTGGGATATAGGCTAGAGGATCTTGATAATCTTGTGCTCGATCAATTTGGAGGTCATCCGCGTCTTCAAATCCTAGTCGGATGAACGTAACGGAAAAAAGGCACAGACAAGCAAAAAGAGCAATTAAATACAAATGAACAACAAATGAACTCCAATTTTAACAAGACCTATGCCATTAGCAAGATCTTGAATTAACAATTTTTTAGAAATTTAAATTACAATTTTTGGAGTTGAAATGAGGGAGATATACATATTTGAAGTCTCTCTTTTGAAATAAAAAGAAAAAGAAAAGAAATCAAACAAATAAAGAAAACGCCACGCCCAAAACCACAACAGCCCACCACGGCCAAAACTGCGAGGGGCGGCCAGCGCTGGGCGGCCACTGAGGCGCTAAAAAAGAGGAAGGGCGCTCGAGCCGAGGAGAAGCGAGGTGGCGGCGCGCGGGTTAGGGAGGCGAGGAGCTCGGGAGGCGGCAGCGGTGGCCGAGAGGGCGGGAAGCAGGGCGCGGCGGCGCACGGAGGTGAGGAAGGAGGAGGCGGTGCGTGGGGAGGCGGGTGGAGAGGAGGGCTCGGGCGCGGTGACGGGTGCGGGGAGGAAGGAGGCGGCGGCGGGAAGAGGATGGAGGTCCGAGGCACGCTTGCGGTAGGGCTCACCGAGCGGCGGTGCGATGGCGATGAGGAGGAGGCGGCCGAGCGGCGGCAATGCAAGGTAAGGGCCGGCTCCTCTTCTTCTTCTTCTTCTTCTTCTTCTTCTTCTTCTTCTTCTCTTCTTGTTCTTCTTCCTCGGTTCTCTTCTTTGCTTGGGGGTGGAGGAAAGGTGGTGCGGGAGAGGAGGAGGGCGCGGGGCTTTTAAAGTCGAGGAGGAGCGGGGAGAGGGGGGGGGTCCGACGAGCGGCGCGACTCTGGTGCGCGCGTGCGCACAGAGGTGATGATAGCGGCGGGGGGGGGGTAGCGTGCGCGTGGAGGCGACAAGTCGAGGGTGCCAGGGAGGTGGCGTGCGCGCGGCGACGTCGCAGTGCACGCGAGGGCGGGGGGCAGCGGGGTTGATGGGGAAGAAGGGGGGTCCGGCGAGGTTGACCCTGGGAAGGGGGAAAAAGGGCGTCACAAATCCTACCCACCTTAAACGGAATCTCGACCCCGAGATCCAGGTTAGTCGGGTTAGATAGAGAACATACCTCTCATTACTCCTAACACTGCTTGGGCTTCTGTGGCGATGACGTGGTTGACATGGCCTTGGCTTCGGCTTTGGCTTGGAGTGGAAGCAACTCTGGATGCCTGCGAGACTTGATAACTTTGGCTTGTAGCTGAAGTCTGGCCTCGAGTTGTTGTGGCTCCTGAATTGTACTTTGCAGAAAGGTTCTGGCGTTGAGGGCACCTATTGGCAAAGTGTCATTTTTGTCCACAGTTGAAGCAACGAAGGTGTGCTACCGGGTTACGTGCTGCAGGCTGCCCGATGGGGAGGGGAGCACAGGAAACATTCTCGCTGGGACACAGGGTTGCGACTAGAGTTCCCTGAGATGAGGCTACTGGCGGCTGGAAGGACAGGCTGCCCTGAAATGTTGTCTTCTGCGAAAAACTGCCTTGGGGCCTCTGAAATGCCATCTTTCTTTTGCGGCTAACCTCCGCAATGTTGTTCTCATTTTCACAGATGAGGGCCTTATTGACCAATTGGTGGAAGCTGGAGTAATCGTGGAGGATGAGCTGTCCTCTCATATCTTCACGCATTCCTTCCACAAAGCGATCGATTTTCTCTTCTTCGTCAGCTACGTCATTGGGGGCGTAGCGGGCGAGCTGATTGAACTTGGTTAGGTATTCATTAAGCGACATCGACCGCTTTAGAGCTCTGAACTCATTCTTCTTCAATCTCATGGTACCGGCTGGTACGAAGTTGGTTCTGAAAGCGGCTTTGAATTCCGCCCAAGGAACTGATTGCCATGCGGGTTCAATTTCTTCTGGCTGTACTCCAACAACTTCTTCTATGGCGATAGTGGCGACAACAGCGGGCTCTTGTGCAGCTCCAATCGTAGATGCTACGGCTTCTGCCATTTCTGCCTCTCCTTCTTCCTCTGAATTGTCACCACCTCGGGCAGCGAGGTAGTTCTCCCACCAAGCGGCGGCGGCTCCTTTCAGCTGATGGGTGGCAAAGTCCACTTTGTCTTCTTACGGCGAAGGCGAGGCGAAGCTTTCTCTCGATATCTCCGAGCCGATCTTGACTTCAAGGGGTTCATCGGTGCGGCGAAGGTAAGAAGTGCAGTCACGAGAAAGTCCGCAAGCTTGGAATTGTGACCGGTGATCCGATCTGGCGATTAGCGAGCAAAGCTTGAAGGATTTGCGTCTGCTGGAACATCACTTGTGCCATTGTCGGGGTTGCTGGTGGCGAGGGAGGTAGCTCCTGTCCTCGGCCACGACCACGGCCAGTGCCATGGCCTCTTCCTCGGCCAGTTGCGTAAGCTCCACGGACTGGGGCGGCGGCTCTTCTTGGCGGCATCTGAAGAAACTCTGAGGCTTAGAACTAGAGGGAGTATATGAGGGTTTACTGGCCCTCTAGAGCACACACAGAAGAGATCAAAACCAGCAAAGAGAACGAAACCATTACAATACAAAGCCTAGAGCGGCTGCATTATATTAAGGGGGAGGGGTTAGGTGTTACATGACTCCTGAAGCATAGCGTATAGGCTAGGCTAAGCCATGACACAAGGTACAAACACAATGTCTACTGACTAGGGTAAAAGAAGGAAAAGGTGCTTGCAGACCCAAATACTACCTAGCAAGCACTGCTAGCTAACCTAACTAGTCTGACTACTCCCACGGGGCTGACCACCACAAGCAGTGCAGTTGTCCGGGGAGCGGGACAAGAACGGTTGCGACTGAAGGCGGGCGACCGGGAACAAGAGTGAGAACGAGAAAGACTGCTTCCTCAACTGGAGTCTTCAACGTTGATGGCGGGCGGTGGACTGGGATGTCGCATGCTCTTGCGTGCAGCGATCCTGGTGCGGGGTCCAAGACGTCTGGTCGGTGCTGGGTCACTGAGGATGATGGCTGGTGCAGGAAGAGCTGGGGCGTGCATCACAGTGGCTACTGCAACGGCGGTGTTCTCCTGATGTTGTAGATCTTCGGGTAGAATTCTCCCTCCTAGAGAGACGCGGGAAGGAACAGAAAGGTGACCTCAACAAGAGATCCTTGTGCACGCGGCACAAGTTAGTCGAGGCGAAGCGCGCTACGTTCTGAACGGAAACCGAACAGCGGCTCCTGGAATGCTCGGTACGGAAGGTGTGAGCGATGAACTCAACCTCCAAGGAACGAGACTCGCGATCCAGAACCTAGGTCTTCCGACCTCTGAGGATGGTTCGGTGGTGAACTAGGGTACTGTTTGAGGTTGCGGAGGAATACCGACAAACTCGTCGTCGTTCTCTCCGTGAGAAAAGAAATCCCACGGGCCATTGGACGACGATACGATCATCTAAAATTTTGAACAAGAGAGGGGGTCAGAACTGAGTAGAAACTCAAGTGAAGTCAAGGTAAGTAAAGAACTAAGAGAGATGAGTAAAAGCAATAAATACGCTATATTTTGCCAAAGCTCTTCGTAGTTTTTGAAAATAAAACTCAAGTCCTTAGGCTCGACCAGTCTAGCTAAGGCTCCTCTGATCGTATGCTCGATACGGCTCTGTCGGACCCGGATTTCCTAATCCAGATTCCTCTGTGAAACACTGTGCTATTCCCTGGATCAGTAGCTAGCACTCACAGATAAATCACTGAATCAATTCATATATGGCGTAAAACCAAACCATTCATTAATTAACACAACAGAGTTTACATAGACCGCGTCGGTCGAGTTTTACAATAGGGCGAACAGGCCAAATTGATTACATAACAAAGCGAAGCGACAACGGAGCAAAAGGGGTGAGCTCATCTCTCCACGCAAGCGGCTGGGAAACCCGTGCGCTTGGATATTAACCAAGGCTTGGATAATATTGGATGCACGCAAGTTCCGACGGAGTCAACTGGACTGGGGCGAGACTAGAACACCTAAAGACTACACTACGCTTCATCATCTCCTGGTCCTTCGACTTCTGGATCCTCGTAGTAGTTGTAATCTTGAGATTTCACGCTTACGAGGGTTTTGGGGGAAAGAGCGAGAATGAGCACAACTTCCGTGCTCGCGAGCCAACACACAATGCAATAATATACATGCAAGGCTAAACAAGGATGGCTCTGGTTCTTTTATTTGCTAAAGCGATGTTTTCAATTATCATAATTACAAAGTCCTATCACTTAGAATTTTTAACAAATTGCATTTTTATAAAGAGAGTAATTGTGCAATATTTAATAATAGCAGATGTTCCCTCCACCTTATGCTTAATTTGATTGGGGCTACCCCCACATATTAACATCACTGAGTCTGAAAACTCAGGGAAAATCCAACCCAGGGCTAGGTGAGCCCACCATAATTTTTATACCACCCACAAAGGTTTTTGAAATAGAACTAACTCAAGTTAAGTTCCCATGTCCGCCTTTGACCGTAGGCACGACTGTTTAAACAGTTTATAACTCTGCAGAGATTGTACACTTTACCCACAAGAGATAATCGTCTTGATATGTACACACGTTTCCATAGACATGTGAATCAAGGGGAGATCATCACAAGGCCTTTACAATGCATCCAGCAGTATTAGTTACACACGCTAAGGTTTCGTCTTCGAAGGGTTACGTCCGTTTAGATCCGTTAACCCTTACCTAGACCCCCTCTTGCGCCCTCTTAACGACTTACGTCGTGCGCCCCGACACCCTTCGCCACAGAGGCTTACGGCGTCGCAGACATCTACCGGTGCAACTCATCATCGAGGATACAAATTATTCAACCAGTTTGTACTTTACATACTTGTGGTCAGTACTTGTTTTTTACGAGAGGTCATGACAAGATTAAGTCCTTAGGGTTATCTCAGGCGGTTCATTCCACATACCAACCACAACACATGATCCTTGGGCTACGTTAGCACCCACCGTCGTACCATCCATCTTACCGTCCACCCGGCGGGGTAATAGCAATTTAGGGTTTTGAGGAGTAAAACCAGATTACCATATTTATCTCAGTCATGGACCACCAATGATCGCCCAAACCATTTTCATGTTTGAAGAGATGATGATTGGGACATTTTAGTGTCCCTGTATTATGCAAGGCTAGCATGTCGCTTAAGTACAACCTATACTAATAATTACCATATAGTTACTAGGGTGACAAGGATTAAGGAATTTAAGTTGTCAAGGATGACATAATAATTAATTAATCGTCAAATGAGTATTTAACTACCTTAAGTTTTAACATATATTTGATTTAAAGAATTAAAGCATGCAATTTGCTATTTTAAAAGAATATAATTTGCATAAAATGTAGGCTCAATATGATCAAAGTATTGACTCGCCTGGGATATAGGCTAGAGGATCTTGATAATCTTGTGCTCGATCAATTTGGAGGTCGTCCGCGTCTTCAAATCCTAGTCGGACGAACGTAACGGAAAAAGGCACAGACAAGCAAAAATAGCAATTAAATACAAATGAACAACAAATGAACTCCAATTTTAACAAGACCTATTATGCCATTAGCAAGATCTTGAATTAACAATTTTTTAGAAATTTAAATTACAATTTTTGGAGTTGAAATGAGGGAGATATACATATTTGAAGTCTCTCTTTTGAAATAAAAAAGAAAAAAGAAAAGAAATCAAACAAATAAAGAAAACGCCGCGCCCAAAACCACAAAGCGCCCGGCCCACGCCAAAACCGCGGGGAGGAGGGGGGCGCGCAGGTATGCGGCGGCCCACGGAGGCGGCTAAAAGAGGAAGGGGCGGCTCGGGCCGAGGAGGGAAGCAGGGGGGGTGGCGGCGCGGGGAGGGGAGGCGAGGAGCTCGGGCGCGCGGTGACCGGAGAGGCGGGAAGCGGCGCGGCGGCGGCGCACGGAGGTGAGGGGAGGAAGGAGGCGGCCGGGAGGAGGGCTCGGGCGCGCGGCGGCGGGGGAGGGAGAGGAAGGAGGGGCGGCGACGACGCCGGGAAGAGGATGGAGGTCCGAGGCGCACGGCGGTAGGGCTCACCGAGCGGCGGTGCGATGGCGATGAGGAGGAGCGGCAACCGACGGCGACAGCGAAGGTAAGGGCTTCGACTCCCTCTTCTTCTTCTTCTTCTCTTCTTCTTCCTCGGTTCTCTTCTTTGCTTGGGGGTGGAGGGGAAAGGTGGTGCGGGAGAGGGAGGGAGGCGCCGGGGCTTTAAAGCCGAGGGAGGAGCGGGAGAGGGGGTTCCGGCGGCGCGACTGCGTGTGCGCGCGCGCGAGGTGATGATGGCGCGGGGTGGGGTAGCGTGCGCGTGGAGGCGACAAGTCGAGGGCGCCAGGGAGGTGGCGTGCGCGCGGCGACATCGAAGTGCACGCGAGGGCGGGGGGCAGCGGGGTTGATGGGGAAGAAGGGGGGTCCGGCGAGGTTGACCCTGGAAAGGAGGAAAAGGGCGTCACACCCGAGCTCCTCTTCCTCCTCCTCCTCTTCCTCCTCCTCCGCCTCCGAGCCTGTTCTCCGGTAAGCCTCGAGGGCCCAGTCTTACTCTCTACGTGCTGCGCGGCTAGCGTTGTGCTAATTGATTCGTGTTGGCGTGTTGCTGTGGGGATAGACGAGGCGGCGGCGGCGGCGGCGGCGGCACTTCGCGTCGGTTCCCTGCCCTATCCTCGGGCTCGCGGCGTTGGTTTCGCGTACCTGGAGGCCCTGAATGGAGAGGCGCGAATCCTTCCCGATCACCAGGTACGATCGTTTAGGCTTGGGATAGCTGCGAAGAGCACCGGATTGATCGATCCAACTGCACGGTTGTTCGAATTTATCATGGTGTAGAGTGAACTGAACCACAGATGGAGTATACGTATATCACAGTGATATACGTATGTAGATATAGGCTCTGTATTCGAGGCTTCTGTAACCTGGCTGTTGCTCCGCGGATTGGATTATCCTTTTGCCCACTACAGGTTTACTAGATCTTGAATAGTGCAGTACGGTGTGCATCTAGGCGAACAAATTTTCTTCCCACCTAGGACTGGGAGGCTTATTAGGATGTTATGTTATTAAACTTAGGTGACCTGCAGAAAATGGCACATCCTGACCTGCTGAAAGCCGTTGTTCTTTCAACCATGTCCATACTTTCTGTGCCTCTCGAGGCATCGGCGGAGACGTGTCCACCAGCTCATTCGTTCGCCAATATGCTGTTTTTTCTAGGTTGCATTTTGCCCATCCTTACATCTTGGTTACTCCTGCAAGCAATTTTATTGCTGCTCCCAATTTGAGTAACTACTTCAGTTATAGAAGGCGAAGCTTTATTTTCCAAACATTCTGGGAGAATATATGTTAAGCTCTGGAAGTAAAACATTGTCCTATTTATTCCAATAGATGGGAGATTCTGCAGTTAGCTGGATACGTGAGTATTTTTATCTGCATGTATGTTTGTTTTAGAACTTAGGAAACTATTCACTGGGTAGAGTGGGTGTATTTGTATAACATGAATTTGATTCCATTTGAAGCTTTGTTGTTCTAGTTGAATTCATTTGTAGTACTGCTTTATGCTCCATTTAGTACTACGAAGTGAATCTGCGATTTGAGTTTTTTTTTTTCTCATTTGCTATTCTGTTTTTCGTTAGGTGCATCGCTATAAGGCTGGGGAAATACAGAGAAGCAATGAACTGTTACTATAAAGTTTTGGAGTTATCCAAGGAAACGGGCGAGGATTGTGGCTGCACTGAGGCTTATGGCGCAATAGCTGACTGCTATGCAGAGCTTGGCGATCTAGAGCGAGCAGCGAAGTTGTATGACAAGTACATATCAAGGTTGCAGCCTCGCAATTAAGAGTTGACGAGTTGTTTATTTTCAGAAAAAGAGATGAATTAGAAAATGTAATGACAACAGAGATGAGTCATCTAGTGCATGTTTGCTATTAATGCTTGCTGAGTATATTTGTACTCAACCTTGCTAGTATTCTCCTTCGTTAGATCCTAGTCCGACCGGGAATTATCTTGAGTGGGACGAAGGACACGCAGGTACCGATGAGGCCGTAGGAGGCAAGGGCGCTGACTGCGAGGACTAAGGCGAGACAGACGCCTTATTCGACGGATGGGACGAGTAGATGACGGGTGGATCAAGGCAGGCAAGCTAGAGGAATTCGTTTCCCATTGTAATTAAATAATTATATTTAAGATCATAGCCTACTTGGCTAACTATTTAATAAAGAACAGTTTCTATTTTATTGTTCTACTGCGTTGACTCTGGTATGGCTTACTATTCGTCGGAGCGGTGTCCTACCGAGCAGACAAATAGTAATTCGTTTGCTTAAGTGTGATTACCCTCTGAGGTAATGACATGGGGTGCCGCACGCACAAGGGAGGAGGATGTGTGTGGGAGCCGCAGGGTATGTAGGACGTTGTCCATCCCGGGGTGGATGGCCCTGATCTCTGACGAGAGTGCTCGGTTGGGGCTCCTTCAAAGAGCAGATGGGTCGTCCACGAGATTATTGCCCTCCGGAGCCGGAGGAAGCTTCGTGGACTTATAGTATTTTTTGGTAGGAGACGTAGCCTTTCGTCAACTAGCTACATCCCCACAGCCGGCGCCAATGTTGTAGGTGTAAAAATCGAACACGAGTGAGGGGATGGATGTTGGCTGTCTGACGGGCTATCGTCCACGAGAGTAAAAAGTAGCTACATCCCCACAGACGGCGCCAATGTCGTAGGTGTAAAAATCGAACACGAGTGAGGGGATGGATGTTGGCTGTCTGATGGGCTATCGTCCACGAGAGTAAAAAGTGACACGAGGATTTATACAGGTTCAGAGGTCCGAGAGAACCGCCTTACACCTGTCGGTGAGCCAACGGGGTTACCTCCGGAGAGGGAGCCCCTGAGAGCTCACCAGTTTAAACATGCTTCTTTATTGCTCAAGAGAGCTCTCTTTTTGAATGAGGGATACATGGGGTATTTATAGGCTTTTGGGTCTATACAAATGACCAAAATACCCCTTGACAATAGCTACCCTACGAGGACAAGCGAGGGGTATTATAGTCTTTCATGAGTATAACTACATTTCTGTGATCTTAATGTTTGTTTCCTGCAGAGCGGGCCTATTAGCGGAAGGGTAAAATTATTCTTCCAACAGTTCTTGTGATGTACCGATTTGTCTATAAATGCTATATTTTTATGGTTTGTATTGCTGCAACAGCCAGCAATATACCCCTCCAGTAACAAAGGTAATATTTATGACTTTTTGAAGTTAATAAGATGTCACTATGACCACCAAGTTTTGTTATGGTATATTCTAGAAAAAAGTTATAAAAATGTAATATTATGAAAGTTTTTTTAATGAAATATTTACTCATCATTTTCATACACATACAAACTACATATTCGGGATGACAGCGATGTTGTTTGGTCCCGCCGGATCTGGTGAGGTGAAGACGAGGCAACGAAGACGAGCTCGTGTCGGCAGTGGTGAAGACGAAGGTCCAGGCGCCGGAACCACACGGTATCTTGCACGGCCTACAGGTACGCCGGGCGAGGTCCAGGCGCCGGAACCACACGGTATCTTGCACGGCCTACAGGTACGCCGAACGTATTCTGTTTTTCACAACACTGCTCCGAGTCTTTTTCACAACACTGCTCCGAGTCTGCAACATAATCTCGCAAATCTCCAAAACCTGCAAAACAATTCCACGGGACAATCATTGTTTTGCTAGGCAGATTGCTTTCTTCGAGTTGCCGCACACCCACATGTTCTCTTTACTCATGTTGCGCTTGTGAACTGCAAGATGATCCAAACACAACTATTACGTAACTAAGTGGCTTATCAGAGGTGTTGAGGGTATGACTAGCAACCAACAGTGGCGCTTCAGCTTTTGTGCAACTTGGTTTTTTAATACGTAAAGCCCACCTATTAGTCACCGAGAGTGTGGGGACAAATGACTAAGAGCATCTGATGGAATGGCTTATGTCGATGTCTATAAGATCTGCCACATAGGATTTTTTGGACGTGGATGAAAGAGAATGAAGAGAGAGAATATTCTTTGTCTATAATCCTGCAAATGATCAGTAGCACTAAAACAAAAAAAACATTAAAGATTGTGTGTTGTCTACAATCCTATAGCGGTTTATCATCACAACCCATTGTATGAGTTGTCTTTAGTCTTTGTCTATAGGTGACATAGATAATTGCTATAGGCGGCGGTTATGCTGCATCTATCAGTACATGCCCTAAGGTATTTATCTTGAATGCTCACAATCCTGAATTCACGTGTTCAAATCTCAAAAAATTACAATGGAAAACCTACATAAATAACCCACTTGGCCCACTGTTAGTGAGAATTAAAGTCTGATTATCAGTCACGAAATCAACGTGCCATACCAGTTGGGCTATACAGAAGTCCGCTCGTGCGGTCACTTGTCGTCGACGAATGTAGACATCCAGCAGGCCAATCCAATAGGGGCATGTGCTCCGAATCTGCAGCAAAATAATCTCCCAAATCTCCAAAACCAGCAAAACAATTCCACGAGACAATCATTGTTTTGCTAGGCAGATCGCGTTCTTGGAGTGTTGCGCTGCAAGGTGATCCAAACACCCACCCACACAACTTTAAGTGGTTCATAAGAGGTGTTGAGGGTCTGATTAGCAACCAACAGTGGTGCTTCGGCTTTTGTGCAACTTAGTTTTTTAATACGTAAAGCCCACCTATTAGTCACCGCTTTACCCACATGCTCTCTTCCTCCCCATCTTTTCCCTGTGCATGCATGTACACCACATGCTCCTATATTCATCCTTTTAATTGGATGAGACGAAAAAGGCCATCACTACGCATACCCCACATTCCAGCTTAATGGACTTCAGGAAATCAATGGAGTCCATCGGCTTAGTAGAATAGCAAAAAAAAATTGCATTCGGAAATGAAGGACAAACTTAGGAAACGAGTAAAATATAGGGGTAACAAGCTAGTACTCCCCTGAAATTAACTTATGAACGCCCAAAAGTAGAAACTATATAAAAAGAGTTATTTCAACAGTAACATATGGGTGGTAGGATGGATTGCAGCAATATTTTAAATGGAAGATTTTATTTATCGCTTAAATTATAAAGCTACTCAACACCTGTCCATGCGCTATCAGTCTAGCTAATTTGATGTTTTTATTAGACCAGCCAAATTTGAAGTTAAGAAATGACCTCACTTTCTTTTTTAGAGTGTGGGGACAAATGAGTGTGGTTACCTTGAATGCACACAATCTTGAGGTCACGTGTTCAAATATCAAAAAATTACAGTAGAAAACCTACATAAATAACCCACTTGGCCTACTATTGATGAGAATTAAACTCTGATAATCAGTCACAAAATCAATGTGCCATACCATTCGGGTCATACGGAAGTGGGTCCATGTTATCTGTCGTTGCAGGAAAATGACCCACTTCAGTGCACGAAGACGGTTGTTGCTGAATAAAATAATGAAAGATGCCAAAAGAAAGTTAGTGTAACCTACACTATGGATTGGAAACAAAATAAACCACTGTACTCTTATCAAGGATCCAAAAGCCGTTTTCGGTGGTAATCTCGGTCGTCGGCCGGGAAAAAGCCGGCCGGTTACCAGATTTCCCGGGGAAAAACCGGTTGAATTTCGCTTGAATTTTCTTAAAAATTAGTCAAAAATTGAAATTTGAACTTGCAAAACCAGAAAAAACCGGCCGGTTTTCCGTTCCCGATTACCACCGGTAAATTCGGTAATCAGCGGTTACTGGTCGGTTTTTTCTTCCTGACTCTTATCATATTAAACCTATGCCTTTAGAATTATTGACACAGTATATATATATATATATATATATATATATATATATATATATATATATTTTATATCAAAACCTTATGGGAATTAACCTTGTGTTTTGATATAGGCATCATAGTTCCCACTACATAAAAAAGAACCGCAGAGATCAAATGTGTAGGGGTCTGCCTGCCGTTATGTCCTTTTAAAAAAGCCTAGATTCAAATGTTTGAAGCAAACCTTTAAGTTTTACTCCCTCGGTTTCCAGACAGACGTTAGATTGGCTTTCAAATTTTGTTCCTAGCGTAGATGTCATTCTACGAATTCAATATGAATTTTTACCTTTATTTCTTATATAATCGTCCCCTTTTAATGATCTATTTCTACTCCTAATTTCATTTACTACTATAAACTACAGTAATACATATACACGCCATCCAAAGAGCAATAACTAACCTAAGGAAGGCTTTTGAATGAGGGTAATATGATATTTGTAAACGTGCATTGGTTGCTGTGCAAAATATTATAGTACAGTATCTATTTAGAAAGGGAGGGAGCACCCCAATGGTTGTACCGGGCATTGAACATGTGCTCTGCGTGTGCTATTTCCTGGTGTAGTTGAACGGGTTGCTTGCTCTGTGTTATTTCTGAGTGTACTTGAACCATCAACCGGAGTTGGCTCTGTGAAAATACCACTAGTTAGAATGTTACCAAAATTTTCCTTGCAAAAAAGTTAACAAAACCAAGTGCATCAAAATATTACATGCAAAGTCTGGACACTTACCTGGTAAAGGAGTGAGAAATTGTTCCATTACTTTCCCTAAAAAAATGAGGACCAATTTCTTAATATCATCTAAATTCTTTCAAGAAAAGAAGTTAATCTATACAAATGCAAATAACCAGCGAGATCCAATACACCTCTTTCATTTTGAGGGCAATAAAACCTCACAATATATAATCTTAAAAAAGAAAAAACTCCTACAAATTCTCTCATTAACCAAAATCCAAATGGAGAAAGATCTACCCTACTTATTTTGGTGTGGTCAGGTTATAACGGTGCAGATTAGAGTTGTATAACAAAAACATAGCCATGCAATTGTGCAAATTTCATAAAGAAAAGAATAAGCACTTACTTGATTTCTTAGGTGGGTCCAACACTAAGAAACGATTTGATAATCCTTCTAGAACTCGTTCTTCCGTCTGCGACACTACCATCACCCCAAGCCTAACTTTCTTGTTACTGGAGTTTTCCGAAATTTTAGCATCTATGCCACTGCAACTCCCGCCAGCCAGTATAAATGGGCCGCCACTCACTGGTCTCCTTATGCTTTTCTGGAAGTCCTCTTTGGACCAATTGTATTCAATATCATCTTTGTTGAACTCTCCGTTAAGGACAACCATCATAACCGATGCAGAAGCAAGGGGGTGGTCATTTGCAATTACATTACCACCATCATACAGAAATATATTTATCGAATCCCCATGTTCAGTCAATATGCTTTCCCCCTTTCCAACTTTGTCCTTCACCTTACTAGTGATTCTTAGTCGGAATCTTGGTAGCTGCATTTGATTCGGTTCTGATCTGCAAAAGGAAAAAGTACAGGAAGCTATGCTAGTTATGAACAAGAGAGCAACGCTAAGAAGGAAATTTGTGTTGTTGCTGATTTATAGTCTATTATTAACACATTCAATATCATGTGAGTCCATCCATGGTCCTTCAACTTATCAGTTCGTCTAATTTTCGTCTCTCATTAAAAAAAATGATGGGTATATAATCCGTCCTCTAACTATCAAAACCTGAGCAAATCACATCCAAAGTCGATTTTGTGGGTGGTTTTAGGCGATGTGGCATCCTAGTTGGCAAATGAGCTAACTTGGATTGATGATTCATAAACACAAATTATAGGGCCCAATTGTCATCATCATTTTTCTCTCTTCTTCCTTTTCTTCATCTTCTCTATCTTCCTAACCTTCTTCCCCCTCCTCCTGCAGCTTCTTCCCATTTTCTTCTTCTCTACTCCTCCTATATCTCTTCCTCCTCTCCCCACGAACCACCGTCGCCACTGCTTGACCACGACAGTCGTCTGTTGCCCACCATCTTATTTTCCACGCACCAAATCTATGAGGCAATGGAAGATGACTTTCTCACTCCCTACCTCAGCACTGGACCACCGCCGCTGCCCTGCTCATTTGGCCACCAAATCTATGAAGCCTTTTTCCTACTCTCGGGAGTAGTTACTCCCTATTTTGTATCTCACATATCTCATAACGTAGGGAGTATCTTGCTATATATATATATATATATATATATATATATATATATATATATATATATATATATATATATATATATATATATATATAACAAGATACTCCCTATATATATATATATATGAAAATACTTTCTACTCCCGGGAATAGTTACTCAGAGAGAGAGAGAGAGACGTTGGAGCTTGCGGGTAGGAGGTGAGGTTAGTGATATTAGGCATGGAGGCAACCTCCACAACGAGGTTTAATTGAGGCGGCGAAGCTGGTCACGGCAAGCTCAAATTGCACTAAGGCACTGGTCACGATGGCGGCAGGGGAGGCTACCAGAAGCGAGGAAAAAAGCAGCGAGGAAGGCCACCGGAGGCAAAGAGGGAAGCGGTCGAGGATCTCTGTGGCAGCAGTGAAGGAGTCCACTGGTCATCTACTTCCATTCGGGGAACTTGGCCACCATGTGCTGTGAAGCTTGTGTCGCCGCCGCCACCAGAGTGGGAGGAGAGAAGGATGTGCGGATGGGGGAGCAATGGCAGAGAGAGAGAGAAGGAGGAGGAGGAAGAAGATGGCTGGGAGGGAGCAATGACCGTTGTGGAAGCCATATGGGACAAAGCCAGGCTTTATCGGATACGAGCTGGACTCCAAGTGGGTCAAAACTACGATCAAACAAGCGGAGGGGTAAGGTTTGTTTGATATTGATAGATAAGGGATGGGTTCTACCCGGTTTTGTAAATGAAGAACTAAAATTAGACGAACTGAAGAGTTGAGAGACCATGCATGGACTTTTTCTTCGTGTGAAATAAGTATTCAGCTTTGTGCCAAAAAGAAATGTGGGATGGCAGTGGAACTAAAAAAGTGTGACTGCAGTGCCCTTAACGAAGCTACGCTAACTACATGTAGTGTGGGCTATCTTAAATAATAGCTTCACTAACTCACTGTTGGCACCGTAAAAAATGATGGTAGCAATTAGCAAAGAACACCTTGGAGCAGAAGATACATCACCACTTGAGCCATTAAGTTGCTCCAATCGTCTGCATACTACGATGTGATTTTCATTAAGCCTTCTTCAATTGTTTTTCCATTCCACTCATCTTGTCCTTGATCTCTTCGAACATCCGTTTGATCCCTTTAGCCTGACAGAGAGAGAGAGGAATGGTCATATGTAATTCCTTATCAAATGGACCGAAATTTGAATGCTAACTGTGTATACTATGACTAGTGTACAAAGATGTGTACAGTAAAGTTAGTTCCAATCAAAACAGATAGGAAAAATAATAATTTATATTCGAAATTCAAACAAGTGAAATTTACTATTCCCATGTATCAGAAGCAATTTTTTTTTAGAATTTCACTATTGGATTTGAAATTTGAACTTCAAAACTTTAATTTATATGCTACATGATCAAATTACATACACAGTAAAGATTTGGAAATAATAAATGATAGGGCCTCACCGCTAAATTATACGTCCGAAAATTATGCCGGGGTAAACAACCGAGTTATCGTCCGAGTAACTGATCATCAGGTAAAATGACTAAGAAGCTGACTAATCAGCCAGCACACGTGAAGCGCATCTATAGAAAAAAATGAGAAGAAAAATAAACCCAGGTGAACCGGGCCTGCGTTGATTGCCCGTCCGAAACTGAACTTTGGCCAACTCAACAATTTGATTGTTATGAAGAATTTGAACGTAAAACTTCCAATGCCAGATCTATGGACCTCCTGGAACCTAAACAAAAAACTTTATAGTATATGTACGCAAGTCTGCAGCAGATGTACCCTGTAACTCTTTATTTATGCAAAATTGCCTACGAACAAAACCCAAAGACCACTTGTGGAAAATCGTGCAATTTATAAAGAATATCATAGCCCAACAGCCAGATCAATATATTGCTGGCGCAATATTTTGCTAACACCAAACTAAGAACATGTGAAAGTACCTCTTTGCTTCTAGTTTTTCTTGAAGATCTTGTAGATCGAGTTTCCTCTGTAGACATCCCGTCACTTGAGCTGTTTGGTCCCCAGCAAGTTAGCCAAGAATTGAAGCAAAATAAGAGCTCAATCGTTATGAATTAACACGATCAGACCCTCCCCTTGTCCCAAAGACATACCTCGCGTCGGAGGCGCTTGAGTCGTCCCCACTCTGCCGCGCCCTTCCATTCGTCATGGCGTCCCCTCCTTATGACGCGAGCTACTTGGCCTTCGTCGCTATAAGTAGCACAATACAGGCGCAGCTCCTTTAGAGATTCCTACCGGGGGCGGACGGGGCCCGGTCGGCACATCACTTAGTCGTCCCCCCTCTGCCGCTCTTTTCTCTTCACCATGGCGTCACCTCCTTATGATGCGAGCTACTTGGCTTTCCTCGCTTCTATGTTATCGAATGATAGATTTAGAGACAATATCTATAATAAGATGTCTTTAGTAAGTTGTATCTAATATTAATGTCAAACTTACAATATTTTTACTTTTTCACCCCTCTCTCACATGTACTAGTTACTTTATTTTGGTTCGTGTGTAGAGATAGTTGTTTGAGATTCTCTTCTCTCTTATACTTCTCTCTCTTTCACCTAGAATTTTACTACTGCTGGCATGACAAAATACTATTAAAGATGCCCTACGTCGCACAATACAGGCGCAACTCCTCCTTTTAGGGCATCTACAACAGTCCACATCAGCTGTTACTAAAAGGTTATCATATCAGCATTTAGGTGATGTGGAGAAGAGAAAGTGAGGAGAATATGTAAGGTTGTTTTAGATGAAGAAACTATCAAATTGTTAATACCAAGACACAAAAAACAACCAAATACTTTATTGGAGACTTACTTGTTACCTAAAAACACGTTTTGTTTGTCCCACTGTCTTAAAGCAAAATATCTACCCGATTATTTGTGCAGTCCGACTTTATTATTGATATGATAAATGAGCTAAAACATGTAGACCATAAAGTTGTACTTTATTATTGATCATCAAGAATCATGCATATTTATAGCAATTAAAGTCTTAGACATAAGCTCAAGAAACAATCCACCAAAAAACTTATTTTTCTATTAGATTGAGTACTCTCCTTCTGGAAAGAAACAGCTACTGTAGATGCTTCATTAGAGAGATTCCGGCGAGCCACTTTATGTCGCTGTACAATGCACTGTATCTGCTAAATATATTATAAAAAGTAGCGCACTACAATATGTACAGCCAAATTGGGGAGGTCCACACGAAACTTCCTCGTTACCTTCCCCTATTAAGTTTTCGCTTTCTCGGTTGACAATCCAACCATCCATCTGAACACGTAGATGATGAAACGGCTGGAAAAAACTCAAGTGACGTGGCTTTAACCAGAAGTGCTGCAGTCTTTCGCTCTTTACGAATGGTAAGATAGCATAGTATTGTATTAGAACTTATAGGATACCGTCGTTGTAGAATTATTTTATTTCATGAAACAGATGGTAGGAACAGTGTTGTTTTGAGACTCCAGCTCCTACCGGTAAATAAAAAAGAATGGGGCAAAAACAAGTTCCGTAAACAAAATAGAAAGAGCAATATTTTTTTGAACGAACAGACACGAGAGCTGTCGATTATATTAATAAAGTAGGAGAAAAAAAAAGATATAGTCACCGCCCCAAAGGGGTAAACAACACATACGGGGAAAGGATATGGTGAAGCAATCTAACACGCAGGCTAGGGCAACACTAACTAGCCACAACGGACACCGATCGACTCTTACACTCTCAAGCCACACACTGCAGCCAAAGGAAGGATGACTTCCTCACCACCTAACACGCTAAAGTTTGTGGTAGTCGAGTTAGTGATGCGAAGGTTAACCAAAGCACAGTGTTTGAGAGAGAAGATTAAAAGCAAAAGCCTGGAGAACCAAAGATCCGTGTAGCTAAATAACCACGACAAGCACTCCACCCTAACCAGGTGACCAACAAGCCTTCAGAATGAAGTGGATGAGGGAAGTGGTCCTCCGCTTGAAGACGACGGTGGACAGCGCACAAAAGAGACGGCAGCTCCAGCGCCTCACCTCCTCCCACGGGGATAATGACAGTGGTCTGTCTCTATGTCCGAACCGTCTATTTGACAAGGGGCATCCACAACGGTCGGCCTGCACCTCAGGACAGCGACCCAATGAACAAGCGTCCAAACTCTGTGGGCCTCTTCAACTACCGGCCTTCAACAACAGCGGGGTGGGATCTTCTCCATGCGTGGACCAGACGACAGCCAATCTGGAGAGGATGAAAGAAGACAGGAAGGCTTTGGCTCCAATGGCGAGGAAGGCTCTCGAGAGGTGGTGAACATTGTAACCAAAGAGGAAGAGGAACCGGGGGGGGGGGGGTGTGGGTGGGTGGGTGGAGGGTTTTCGTCCACCGAGGCGCGCCGCCGCCACTGCAACACGCCACCCAAGACCAGGCATCAGCACCACCCGCACTTGGCCCTGTCATGCCGACCCCTGCGCTGCCCGTCGCAACGCCCCACCACCGGTCTATCGTAGTGCCCCGCCGAGGTACAAGCCGCGATGCGCCACCACCAGAACGCCACCCACCGAGCGCCAACCACCGCCTGATCTACCTCGACCTTGGGCCGGCCCTGCGTTGGGGGCAGATCTGCCGAAGACATAGGAGGTCCCCACTAGTACACGGCTACATACTGGATCCGACGGCGACAAGGCGGGGCCGAGGGAGTCAGAGCCGGTGGCGATGCGTCGAGGTGTCTGGGTCTGTGCCCCTGCGACGAAGGGATGTTTGTAGATCCAGATCCAGAGGGGATGGAGTCGAGGACGACGCTGGGCGCCCGAATCTGGCCCTGACGACGAAGGGATGCTATAGATTGAGAGGAGAGATAGGCGGGGACGACGATGGATACGAATACCTATTCAGAACTCCATTTCTTTGTAAATAGATGTATTGTCGTATATCAATATGATCTCCAATTATATGCACCTCTAAAGCTCTAACCATTGCTTTTTATTTTAGAAAACAGGCAAAATCCCAGCTTTATTAAAAGCCTGACCATTGTTTTTTGTAATTACATGTTAGCTAAAATTATAAAATATTAATTAATGATATGGATGTGCTTTAACAACAAATCTACTAATGTCATTTTTATCCAACAATTCAAATTAGTTTAATGCACATATATTTGTAGTACTGGAAGTTTAAAAGGCTGATCACTGTAGAAGAGAGGGCTATACTGAAGTGCACGAGCACGAGAGTTCCCACTGCTTCTTTCACTCCTTGTGGACCCGTGGTTGCAATATTCCAGGGCAGATATTTAAGCCATGGAAAACGAGATGACTAGCGGCTAAAAGCCATCGGTACAGGTAGTTGTCAATCGCCACACAACATATACTGGAATGTCTAAGGGCATGTACAACCCACAGACGGCGGGTCGTCTGCAGAACCTCGAATTTATCATCTAGACAGATATAAAGACAGCTCATACAACCCATAGACAGAGGGTCCGTCTCTAAGCTGTTTAATGCTTTGCATGTAGCTAAGATCAACTACAAATGTATTTGTGTATACCATTGTGTGGCTATTTGATAGAATATTATCAAGCATAAATAAGAGAAACATGATTACAATAATTTTTAGGAACCATGAATATAATAATTATATTATATATAGTTACAACGCCTTGGGTCTAATTTTCTTTGTTTCCATAGCGTTGCCATATGTGCTCGATTAGATCCTTCTTGAGTTGCCTATGTGTTGGCCGAGCTTTGATAGCTGAATTTCTACGAAGTGCCTCTGCAAAGCTTGGATTAGGGTTGTCATTTGTACGCACTTCTGGTGGGATCACTATCGTCGCACTTGGATTCTCATTCAAATCCAAGACATCCCTAATTGATTCCTTCTCATCTTCCACTATCATATTGTGAAGGATAACACAAGCTTGCATTATGTTGATAACGTCCCCTTGCTTCCATAACCTTGCTGGTCGACGAACAATATCAAAGCGTGATTGCAGTACACCAAATGCACACTCGACATCTTTCCTCGCCCCTTCTTGCTTCAATGCAAATAATTTGTCTTCCACCGATTGAGGGGCCGACACTGTCTTCACGAATACTGCCCATTCTGGATATATTCTATCGGCAAGATAGTAGCCCATATCATATTGTGTTCCATTTACATTATAGTGTACCGTAGGAGATTCCCCTTTTATTGCTTGAATGAACAGTGATGACTTGTTTAGAATGTTTATGTCGTTCTGAGACCCGGCGGTACCAAAGAAAGCATGCCATATACGAAGATTCTTTGATGCCACTGCTTCAAGGATCATAGTAGGAACACCTTTGTTACCACTTGTGAACATGCCTGCCCAACCTTTCGGACAATTCTTCCATGGCCAATGCATGCAATCGATGCTTCCCAACATTCCAGGAAAACCACGAGCCTCATTTTCTTGTAAGATTTTTTCAAGTTCATCGCTTCTTGGAGGCCGTAGATATTCTTCACCAAATATTTCAATCACACCTTCATCGAATTTTCCCAAAATCTCCAAACAAGTGCTTGCAGCAATCTTCAATACCTCATCAAGTTGATCAGCCGAGGTTCCATAAGCTAGCATCCTGATAGCCGCTGTACACTTTTGAAGCGGTGAAAGACTTTTTCTACCAATAGCATCGACTCTTTGGGTGAAATAAGGGGACCAATCGCTAAGTTCATGGACGATACGCAAGAATAATGGCTTATTCATCCTAAATCTCCTACGGAACATCTCATCGGTGTATATAGGATTTGCGGAAAAGTAATTAGCAACAAGATCATCATGACCTTGTTCTCGATTCCTTGGTATGTACCTCCTTGGTCCACTCCGTCGACGACGGCGAGATACTGTTGCTGCTTCTCTATCATTGGCGGCCTTGAATTCCTCTGCTACCAATTCTTCGAACATCTCATCCTCTGCTAACATATCTTCCACGGTGAACACCTCCGTAGGATCAAAGTCTTCAGCATCTTCGACTTCGTCTTGTTCAGGCGGCTCCATACAGAATGATCAGAATACTTGCACTGGTGGTGAAAAGCTCTCACAATATATAGAGAATGTTCCTGCCGCACAGGAGCCATTTTATAGTACAAAAGGGCGGCCACATTCACATGCTGTTCACCTTCACATTCACATGCGCACATACAGTTCACCTTCTCATAATAGTGGAGCACTATTGCAGCAATATGCACATACAGTTCAGTTTCACATTCAGATAGTAATGGAGCACCAGTGGGATGCATGCAACAATCTGTTCACATTCACATGCATGCAACACTAGTGCACATTCACATTCACATGCTGTAGCGTGACCAATAGATAACATTCACATTCACAGATTGTTCACAGATAAGATAACAGGTAGCATGGCTCACAGATAAGATAAATTGGACAGCATTCATAAGTCCAGTTTCAAAGATTGCTAACACAAAGATTCACAAGTCCAGTTTTAGAGATTGCTAACACAAAGAGACAACTGATAGTTTCAGAGATTGTATAATTGTTTACCTGTTCAGTTAGATTCAGGGAAAAGAGCTTTCATAAGACATTTCATCATACTAACTCGCTGCGCCTTTTCCTCAGCAGACATTGAACTTGTATCTTGTGAGATGAGGTTGTTATAAGTCTCCATCATCTTTGATTCTTTCTCAAGCTTCTTTCCTTCTTTGTATTCCTGTGCTGTAAGGTGGGCAATTTTTGTGGTCTCTAGCTTCTCAGATGATAGCTTCTGCTGTCTGTCCAATAGCTTCATGCGCTTGTCATTGTTTTCCTCTTGGAATTTGCTATATCTATCAAATTTATCTAGATCAATAGCAGACTCCTTTGAGTGACCATCATCACTACTGCTGGAGCCCTTTGACTTGCCATTTGCAGCTAGAGCTGCCTTTTTAGCTGCCTTCTGACCTATTGGTCGCTTTGGCATCTCATCAAAAGTGTCATCATTTTCCTCAGAGTCTCCTTCCAGGTGAAATGATTTCCTTTTACGTGCATTCCTCAGGTTTTCATTGTATGTTTTCCACTTTGACACTTCTCGGCATATTTTCCAAACCTCCATCAACACAAAGGGTCCTAGCTTTGCCTCTTTGTTGTCATCCACATAAAACTTGTGTGCTGCATCAATCCACATTTGATCAGAATATCCACTTGTAAATACTCTACGAGCCTTTACATAAGCACACTCAAAGAGGTCCGTCCACCTGTTAATCTTGTGCCACCTATGCTTGCATTGCTTCAGATTTCTTCTTCTAAGTGGTGTGGTAGTCTTGTTGTACGATTCAACAACCTCACCCCAATATTGGCCACCACCCTTATCTGCTCCACATGTAGAGTCAGTTGAATGCTCTATCCAAGAACTCATCAATCTAATATCCTCTTCCTCTGTCCACAGGATCCTCTTCTCAGTCCTGACGTTGTCATTCTCATTCTCATTGCCAAATAAGTTTTCCACTTCTTGCGGTGAATTACCAACATTGTTGGTGGGCAGTGGGCTATTCATTGCACCAACCAAATGAGAGTTGTGTGGCTGATTTGTGAAGTAGCTCATGAAACCACCAGATGGACGTAGATCTTTGTCCCTGCAGAAATTCAGGCAAATTCAGATATGTAATGCACAGCTAGAGCCAAATTCAGATTGGTAATGCACAGCTAGAGCCAACTGATGGACTAATTTGTCCCTGCAGAAAAGCCTCATCTAGTTTACTTCCAAAAATGATGGATTGGTAATGCACAGCTAGAGCAAAATTCAGATTACTTCCAACAATTAATTTCTTACACAGATAAATTCAGATATGACATCTAGTTCTTACACCGTTAAATTCAGATAGTAGCAAAGCACAATTAATTTCAGAACACAAATTGGATAAGTACATCAAATTGTAACACATCTACAAGCAAAATTCTCTTGATTCACAATTGGCAGTGCGAGCTGTAGCAATCACCATCTCTGAACATACAAAATTAGCAAGGAATCAAGGATTACCATGATCCAGGAGAAGAGGGATCACCGCCGGCCGCATCAAACCAAGGTGGAGACGATGCAGGAGGGAACAGGAATCCTTCCATGGACGCTGACGAGCTGGGGTAGCCACCTCCGATAGACCCATCAATGGAGAAAGGTACCGTCGCCGGGAGGGTCGTCGCTGCCGCTACTGACCCGCCACCGCGTCCACGAGAATGGGGCGGCGGTGCTAACCCGACACCACGACCGAGAGAACGGGCCGGCGCTGTTGAGTGGCCACCACGACCGAAGGAGAGACCCGCCGCCGCCGCCCCGACACCGCGACCTATGGTACGGGCTGTGGCCGTCGCCGCCGCATCCAAGGCCGAAGGTGTCGATCCGTTCTTCCTCCGAGCTGCGCCGGGCGTGGACATCTCGCCGCACCCAACTCCGGCGAGAAGAGCGCAGGGAAAGCTGAAGGTACCGGCGAGGAGAGTGCGAGGTTAGGTAAAGCGATCGGCGGTGGGAGATAGGCGGACGGAGGTGGTTTTGGCGGGGGAAACTCCCGCGCGCGCGGCCAGCGGAGGAATTGAGGAGAGCGCGGGCGCGGGGATCGAGCGGGCGTCGCTGGGAAAACGACGCCGCATAACGGGCGGCGCCGTCTGCTCCGCTGGGAGCACGGACGAGGCGTCGCCTCGCGGCGACGGAAGCCCGTCTCGGCTGAGCTGGGAGGGGGATTGCAAAAACGCATCAGAGGCGGAAAAGACCGGGTTGTACATGCCCTAACAGCTTGGTATTACCTAATTTAAAAGCCGGAGGAAAGCGCGCCTCGACACGCAGGCCACATCGCCCTGAATGTGCCCATCGTCGGATCGCTCCGCACGCGCCTCGCGTCCGCCCGATCTCAACCGGTGCGCTTAGTGAGAAACGCACCACGTCGTCGGGAAGTCACCACCTGTCCGATCGCGCGTGCGGGTGTCCGTGACCGTTCGTCTGGGCATTCCTTTCGCTGGTGTTGGAACACGTGTTCGGTGGCCCCCATAACCTCACGGGTCCTTGATCGCCGTGCCACTCCAGACCCCTGGACTCCTAGAGTCCCTTGGAGTGGCGGGGAACTCTCTCTGGAGTCCAGGGGAAGTGAGGAGGGAGCGACGGATAAAAGAAGGGCTACACGCATGTTCCCTGTGAGTCGCATGGAATTAACTCTCGGGTCTAAGGGATGTGAGCAGGGAGGAACGGCGAAACACAGTCCTTTTGCAATTATTTAAATTTCGATTTTTTATGGTACACCCGGATTGTTATGGACCATCTATTTCGCATGATCCAACTGTTGATATTCATACTACTTTTAGTGGGGTCATAGGTCATCTATTACTATTCAATGGCTAGTATGGTCAATTGCTACGTAGTAAATAAGCAAATAGGTAATATTAGGGGACATGACATTAAAAGCGTGGCTGTTAATTAGGAAATAATTAATAATTTCATAAGGAAATAAAATGACGGTAATAATATCTCTTGCTATACATAAACGAACCTCTCAATACAAAACAAGTTACAATCCTTAATTTTTAATATTTTGTTTCTTGTACGTAGACTGCTAGTGCATCACTCCTTAATTATTAAAGGTTACTCCTTAATTATTAAAGGTTACAACTCCAACATCCAAACACACATATATAAATAAGCGAATCTCACAATACAAAACAAGTTACAACCCTTAATTATTAATATTTTGTTTCTTGTAGTAGACTGTCAGGGAACGCCGGGTGCTAGGGCCGAGATCGGTGCGTCGTCGTCTTCCGAAACATAAGCAGGCGCGAACGCCGAAGCAGACCCGTACTCCGAACCTGCAGCAAAATCTCCGAAACCTGCAAAACAATTCGACGAGACAATCATTGTTTTGCTAGGCAGATTGCTCTCTTCGAGTATTGCTAGTTCTTTGCCTCAGACCCACATGTTCTCTTTACTCATGTTGCGCTGCAAGATGATCCAAACACCCACCCACACAACTATATACTACGTAACTAAGTAAGTGGCTTATAAGAGGTGTTGAGGGTCTGATTAGCAACCAACAGTGGTGCTTCAGCTTTTGAATATACTACTAGTCATTCTCCCTCCCCATCTTTTCCATACACACTCATTTTTCCCTGTGCATGCATGTATACCACGTGCTCCTATCCTTTGAGTCGTGTTGAAATACGGAGTTAATTGGATGAGACAAAAAAAAAGGACATCACTACGCATATCCCACATTCCAGCTCAATGGACTTCACTCAGGAAATCAATGGAGCAAAATATAGGGGTAACAAGCTAGTACTCCCCTGAAATTAACTTATGAACGCCAAAGGTAGAAACTATATAAAAAGAGTTATTTCAATATTAACATATGGGTGGTAGGATGGACTGCAGCAATATTTTAAATGGAAAATTTTATTTATCGCTTAAATTATAAAGCTACTCAACACCTGTCCATGCGCTATCAGCCTAATTTGATGTTTTTTTAGACCAGCCAAATTTGAAGTTACGAATGACCTCACTTTCTTTTTGATATTGTGGGGACAAATGACTAATGTAGTTACCTTGAATTCTCACAATCTTGAGGTCACGTGTTCAAATATAAAAAAATTACGGTAGAAAACCTACACACATAACCCACTTGGGCCACTATTGATGAGAATTGAACTCAAAGTCACAAAATCAATGTGTCATACCATTTGGCCTATACGGAAGTAGGTCCATCATGTTATACATCGTTGCAGGAAAAGGGCACACTTCAGTGTACGAAGGCGGTTGTTGCTGAATAAAACAACGAAAGATGCCAAAAGAAAGTTAGTGTAACCTACACTGTGGATTGGAAGCAAAATAAACCACTGCGCTCTATCATAGTAAGCTTATGCCTTTAGAATTGTTGACACAGTATAATTTTTTTATATCAAAGCCTTGTGCGAATTAACCTTGCGTTTTGATATAGGCATCATAGTTCCTACTACATACAAAAGGACCTCAGAGATCAAATGTGTAGGGGTCTGTCTGCCGTTATGTCCTTAAAAAAAGCCTAGACTCAAAAGTTTGAAGTAAACCTTTAAGTTTTACTCCCTCGGTTTCCAGACAGACGTTAGATTGGCTTTCAAATTTTGTTCCTAGTGTAGATGTCATTCTACGAATTCAATATGAATCTTTACCTTTATTTCTTATATAGTCTTCTCCTTTTAATGATCTATTTCTATTTCTAATGTCATTTACTACTATAAACTAGAGTAATACACACCGGCCTAAGAGCAATAACTAACCTAAGGAAGGCTTTTGAATGAGGGTAACATGATCTTTGTAGACATGCATTGGTTGTTGCGCAAAATATTATAGTATCTATTTAGAAACGGAGGGAGCACGCCAATGGTTGTACCGAACACTGTAGATGTGCTCCGTGTGTGCTATTTCCGGGTGTATTTGAACGGGTTGCTTGCTCGGTGTTATTTCTGGGTGTACTTGAACCGTCAACCGGAGTTGGCTCTGTGAAAATGCCACTAGTCAGAATGTTACCAAATTTTCCTCGCAAAAAAAAGTTACCAAAACCAAGTGCATCAAAATATTTGTTCCGAAAGAAGTGAGAAATTGTTCCATTATTACATGCAAAGTCTGGACACTTACCTGGTAAAGGAGTGAGAAATTGTTCCATTACTTACTTTTAAAAAATAAGGACCAATTTCTTAATATCATCTAAATTCTTTCAAGAAAAGAAGTTAATCTATACAAATACAAATAACCAGTGAGATTCAATACACCTCTTTCATTTAGAGGGCAAGAAAACCTCACAATATATGATCTTAAAAAAGAAAAAAATTCTACAAATTCTCTCATTAATCAAAATCCAAATGGAGAAAGATCTACCCTACTTATTTTGGTGTGGCCAAGTTATAACGGTGGTGCAGATTAGAGTTGTATAACAAAAACATAGCCGTGCAATTGCGCATATTTCATAAAGAAAAGAATAAGCAATTACTTGATTTCTTAGGTGGGTCCCGCACTAAGAAATGATTTGATAATCCTTCTAGAACTCGTTCTTCCGTCTGCGACACTACCATCACCCCAAGCCTAACTTTCTTGTTACTGGAGTTTTCCGTAATTTTAGCATCTCTGTGACTGCAACTCCCGCCAGCTAGGTTAAATCTGCCGCCACTCACTGTTGATGCTATTATCTTGTTCACATCTTCTGTTGCTAAATTTCCTTCTCGTGGTCTCCTTATGCTTTTCTGGAAGTCCTCTTTGGACCAATTGTATTCAATATCATCTTTGTTGAACTCTCCATTAAGGACAACCATCATAACCGATGCAGAAGCAAGGGGGTGGTCATTTGCAATTACATTACCACCATCACACATAACTATATTTATCAGATCCCCATGTTCAGTCAATATGCTTTCCCCCTTTCCAACTTTGTCCTTCATCTTACTAGTGATTTTTAGTTGGAATCTTGGTAGCTGCATTTGATTTGGTTCTGATCTGCAAATGAAAAAAAAACTACATAAAGCTATGCTAAGTTATGAACAAGAAAGCAACACTAATAAGGAAATTTGAGTTGTTGCTGATTTATGGTCTATTATTAACACATTCAATATTGTGTGAAGGAAAAAAGTTCATTCATGGTCTCTCAACACTTCAGTTCATCTAATTTTCGTCCCTCATTAAAAAATAATGGGTATAATCCGTCCTCTTAACTATCAAAACCTGAGCAAATCACATCCAAAGTCGATTTTGTGGGTGGTTTTAGGTAACATGGCATCCTAGTTGACAAATGAGCTAACTTGGCTTGATGATTCCTAGACACAAATTATTGGGCCCTATTGTCATCATCATTTTTCTCTCTTCTTCCTTTTCTTCGTCCTTCTTCCTCCATCTTCGAGCCCTCCTCCTGCAGCTTCTTCCCATTTTCTTCCTCTCTGCTCCTCCACAGTCTCTTCCTCCTCTCCCCACAAACCACCGTCGCCACCGCTTGACCACGACAGTCGTTTTTTGCCCACCGTCTTATTTTCCATGCTGACCAAATTTGCGAGGCAATGGAAGACGACTTTCTCACTCCCTACCTCAGCACTAGACTACCGTCGCTGCCCTTGCTCCTCCCCACCGCTGCTGCCCTGCTCCTCCCGTCGCCACCGCCGCAATGGATAGATATTACTCCTGGGAGCATGTACTCCCACTTTCAATATACCACTTAAATACGCATATTATACTTTTTTTTATCACTTTCAGTATACTTAAATACCAATTATAAAATACTCTAATGTGACTTGATTGAAAAAATTTCATTGAAGCCCTTTGTTTTTTTTTTTGTTATATACCCTTTTTCATATATAAAAGAAGTATATACACAAATTTTACTATAAAAAGTGAACTTTAATAAATTTTTTCATAAAACTCACTTTGGGGTATCTTGTAATCATTA
Organism: Ampelocalamus luodianensis; assembly: GCA_036346255.1. Taxonomy (NCBI): domain Eukaryota; kingdom Viridiplantae; phylum Streptophyta; class Magnoliopsida; order Poales; family Poaceae; genus Ampelocalamus; species Ampelocalamus luodianensis. The sequence goes on along the minus strand of CM070625.1, from coordinate 2,687,627 downwards.
TTAGAGTATACTCAAATAGATAAAGATGTATCATCATACGATTTAAGTGGTATATAAGAAGTGTGAGTACGCACTCCCAAGAGTACTATACCATTTTCATATATATATATATATATATATATATATATATATATATATATATATATATATATATATATATATAGAGAGAGAGAGAGAGAGAGAGAGAGAGAGAGAGAGAGAGAGAGATGTTGGACCTTGCGGGTAGGAGGTGAGGTCATAGATCTTAGGTGCGGAGGCAAACCCCACAACGAGGTTTAATTGAGGCGGCGGAGCTGGTCACGGTGAGCTCGAATTGCACTAAGGCGCTGGTCACGATGGCGGTGGAGCCTACCAGAAGAGATGAAGAAAGCAACGAGGAAGGCCACCAGAGGCGAAGAGGGAAGCGGTGAAGGATCTCCGTGGCAGCGGCGGAGGAGTCCACTGGTCGATCTGCTTCTGCTCGGGGAACTTGGCCACCATGTGTTGTGAAGCGTGTGCCGTCGCTGCCACCAGATCAGTGGGAGGAGAGAAGGATGGGTGGATGGGGAAGCAATGGCAGAGAGAGAGCGCGCGCGAGAGAGAGAGAGAGAGAGAGAGGAGGAAGATGGCTGGGAGAGAGCAACGACCGCTGTGGAAGCCATATGGGACAAAACTGGAATTTATTAGATCCGAGCTGGACTCCAAGTGGGGCAAAACTATGATCAAACAAGCGGAGGGGTATGGTTTGTCTGATATTGATAGATGAGGGACGGGTTTTACCCCGTTTTGTAAATGAGGAACTAAAATTAGATGAACTGAAGAGTTGAGAGACCACATATCGACTTTTTCCTCGTGTGAAATGCGTATTGAGCGTTGTTCCAAAACGAAATGTGGGATGATAGTGAGACTAAAAAATGATGGTAGCAATTAGCAAAGAACACCTTGGAGCAGGAGATACATCACCACTTGAGCCATTCAGTTGCTCCAATAGTCTGGATAGTACGATGTGATTTTCATTAAGCTTCTCCAATAGTTTTTTCATTCCACTCATCTCTTTTTTCATTCCACTCATCTCGTCCTTGAGCTCTTTGAGCATCCGTTTGATCCCTTTAGCCTGAGAGAGAGAGAGAGAGGGGAATGATCATACGTAATTCCTTATCAAATGGACCGAAATTTGAATTCTAACTCTGTATACTATGACTAGTGTACAATTACAAAGCTGTGTACAGTAAAGTTAGTTCCAATCAAAACAGATAGGGAAAAAATTAATTTATATCCGAAATTCAAACAAGTGAAATTTACTATTCCCATATATCAGAAGCAATTTTTTTTTAGAATTTCACTATTGGATTTCAAATTTGAACTTCAAAACTTTAATTTATATGCTACATGATCAAATTACATACACAATAAAGATTTGGAAATAATAAATGATGGGGCCTCACCGCTAAAATATACGTCCGAAAATTATGCCGGGTAAACAACCGAGTTATCGTCCGAGTAACTGATCAGGTAAAATGACTAAGAAGCTGACTAATCAGCCAGCACACGTGAAGCGCATATATACAAAAAATGAGAAGAAGAAAAAAAAAACCCAGATGAACCGGGCCTGCGTTGATTGCCCGTCCGAAACTGAACTTTGGCCAACTCAACAATTTGATTGATATGAAGTATTTGAACGTGAAACTTCCAATGCCAGATCTATGGACCTCCTGGAACCTAAACAAAAAAACTTTATAGTATATGTACGCGAATCTGCAGCAGATGTACCCTGTAACTGTTTATTTATGCAAAATTGCCTACGAACAAAACCCAAAGACCACTTGTGCAAAGTCGTGCAATTTATAAAGAATATCATAGCCCAACAGCCAAATCCATATATTGCTGGCGCAATATTTTGCTAACGCCAAACTAAGAACATGTGAAAGTACCTCTTTGCTTCTAGTTTTTCTTGAAGATCTTGTAGATCGAGTTTCCTCTGTAGACATCCCGTCACTTAAGCTGTTTGGTCCCCAGCAAGTTAGCCAAGAATTGAAGCAAAATAAGAGCTCAATCAGGCAAGCGTGCATGCATATCGTTATGAATTAACACGATCAGACCCTCCCTTCTCCCAAAGACATACCTCGCGTCGGAGGAGCTTGAGTCGTCGCCCCACTGCCGCCCCTTTCTCTTCCCCATGGCGTCCCCTCCTTACGGTAAGAGCTACTTGGCCTTCGTCGCTACAAGTCGCACAATACAGGCCAGTGGTGTGGACCAGGATTTTTAGGATAGGTATTCGGACTTTAAAACTAGTTTATTCAGATATGTTAATATCAATATATTGATACCGTAAAATGTTATTTTCAAAACACTGATACGATGATACGTGTATATATACTAAAATACAAAAAATATAAAAATTAATGATTTCATATGAGAAAATGGGCGATATAAGGCAAGATGATGACATGAATTAAACAACAAATTATAGATATCAATGACAATTGAGGAGATAAAAACTATAAATAGGGCTATTTTTGCTTCAAACTTCTTATTTTGCTGAGTTATGTCTTCTTTTTCAAAAAAAAAAAAAGAACTTGTGCTTGATCTTGGTCGTTGTTATTTTCTCATTTTTTTCTGTTCCAGGTTATAATAGTTAGACTGTTAAAACTTATTTTCTTCCTCTAATAATGATCGGTAGAGCTCTTGCCTTCTTTTTTAATTTTTTTGACAGATACATACCTTGCTGATCCTGCTCTCTTTGGCTCTTTTCCCATCAGCAAAAATTCAATCTAAGAATGTTCCTTCTATAGAGTAAAAATTAGCATGTAAATATATGTAACAAGGGTCTAACTATCTGTTCATTGCCCAAATCAAAGATTATATTTTTGTACAACATCCATTAGAAAGAACAAAAAGAAAAAACAGAGAAAGAGGCTAGACTACATAAAGAACCGGAGCTGGTGCGGAGCAGAGTCAAGGAGAAGAAGTGGAGTGCGCAAAACACACCTAGATATGGAGAGAGGATGATGACGGTGAGCTGGATATGCTACTCCCTTCCCGCCGCCACGCTCCCTCCCAGCTACCGTGTTGCTCCCTTGGTGTCGGCCACTCCCTTCTTCCCTGTTTATCGCACTACCACCCCGCATGCTCGCCCTGTGCTGCCTCACGCCTACTTGCCATTGCGTCGTAGCACCGTGTACACTGATCGTCGCCCGCCTTCGTAGTCCGCACCTCTACTAGTTCGCTACTTAAAGATCGGAGCCTCCCCACACACACACACACCACACATCCATAAGATGAGAGAGAGAGAATAGAGGTTAAGGTTTGATGGACTGAAGTAGAAAGTAAAATGGATTTAATGTGTTATATAGGCCACGCGTGAGGTGTGAAAAGTGCGAGCTGAATCTATTTGTGGACACAAATATATAGTTTTAGTCTAATCAATAATATATATATATATATAATATTTATTTACCAGATATTTTGAAGAAAAAATAGATATCCGGTTGAATACTACGACCCTTTGAGATCCGCCCATGATACAGGCGCAGCTCCTCCTTTTTAGTCATTTACAGACAGATTCCTACCGGCGAGGCACTAGGCCCGGTCGGTACATCACTTGGGTGGTTGGCCGGTCAACTCTAGATATCGCTGTACGATGGGCTGTATCTGCTAAATATCTCATAAAAAGTGGCGCCCTACCATATGTACAGCCAAATTGAATTAACTTTGATCAGAAAAGTTGTTTAAAAAAATGTAGCCTGAAGATATCAAAACGAAATGAGTAAATTATATATCTACGAACAACCTTAGATTAAAGGTCTGTCCTTCTCTTTAGAGGCTAAGAAATCCCGCAATAATCCTTACATAAGAAAAAAGGTAAAATTTGTAGAAATTCTCTTGGGAGAAAAAGAAAAGATCTATCGGTTGGCGTAGGCAATTATAACAGCGAGGGTCCTTAATTAGTACAAGGCTGCCAACGAGGAGCATGTTGCAGCCACAGCAGGCTCACCCGTGGCAACACGGGGTGGGGAAAGGCCGGAATGGGGAGGGATGGGCACGAGGAAAGAGGATGTCCATTGCGGCCTGTGGCTATGATGACGCCGCCCTCCTCTGCTGCGGGTGTGAAGCGCCACCTAGGAGCGCCACCCTCCCTCTTTTACGCGATAGAACAAACCACCTCTTTAGTGGATGCGTAGCCGTCACTGTCACCTAAGGGAGGAAGGAGGAGGAGGAGGTAAGGTCGGGGTGGAAACGGAGATGGGAGCAGCCGGCGAACAGGTGGCGGGGCGGGGCAAGGCGAGGAGGCGAGCAAGAGGTGGGGGAATGGAAGCAAATTCTATGGGGCGGGGTCTCACGGTGAGGCTCCGTCTCTCTGTCGTCCGATCTCTTTTTTTTCTCTTTTTTTGATGGACGACAGATGTGAGGAACCTCTTCTGAGACCCCGTCCTATAAATTTATTTTTCAGAAGAGGCCCCGTCCTATAAATTTATTTTCATAGGGGAATAGCCAGAGAAAAGAGGAGCGACGTGACCAGGGAAGAAGAGATGGAAAGACACGGGAAGGGAAAGTCCACACGAAAATTCCTCCGTTACCTACCCTAGTAAGTTTTCCCTTTCTCGATTGACAATCCAACCATCCATCTGAACACGTAGATGATGAAACGGGTGGAAACACTCAAGTGTCGTAGAATAATATATATTTTTTCATCGAAACAACGGTAACAGTGTTGTTTTGGATCTCCAGTTCCTACCGGTAAATAAAAAAGAAAGAGGCAAAAATAAGTCCCGTAAACAAAAAAGAAAGAGGGAAGAGAAATAAGAAGATACAATATATTTTTTAACAACAGGCAGAAGAGCTGCCTAGTATATTAATAAAGCAGAAGAAAACATAAAAAAATAAAAAGATACAGTCAGCACCCCAAAGAGGTAAACAACACATATAGGGAAAGAACCCCTTTGAACATATGGCGAAACAACCTAACACACAGGCTAAGATAACACCAACTAGTCACAACAGACACGGATCGACTCTTACACACCCAAGCCACACACCGTAGCCAAAGGAATGATGACTTTCTCACCACCTAACACGCTAAAGTTTATAGTAGTCGAGTTAGCGATACAAAGGTCAACCAAAGCACAATGCTTGAGAAAGAAGATAGAAGCAAAAGCCTGGAGAACCAAAGCTCCGCTGTGGCTGAAGAACCATAGCAAGCACTCCACCCTAACCAGACGACCAACAAGCTTTCAGAATGAAGTGGATGAGGCAAGCACTCCACCCTAACCAGACGACCAACAATCTCTTTTGTGGACAGCGCACAAAAGAGATGGCAGCTCCGGCGCCTCACCTCCTCCCACGGGGATATCGATGGTGACCTATCTTTAGGTCCAAACCGGCTGTTTGACAAGGGACATCTACAACGGTCAGCCTGCATGTAACACCCTCTCTTCTCCCCTCTTCTCTTCCCCCCGACCAGCGTTGACGCTGGCACCGTCCTCACATCGCCATCCCATCCTGGTTCCCCTGTCCCCACGCCTGCAGCACCCACGTCGCCCACGCCGCGCACAAGCGCCCGCGCCCCTGACAAGCTCCCACCTACTCCCACTGCGCCCTGACTCCGGTGGACCCCCTCCCCTCTTCGTCGGGTCCTGTCACAGCACACCTCCGCACCCCGCGCTCCCGCCGGCGCGTCGTCCCATCTCCGCGCCCCTTTGTCGGCCACCACGGCGCCTCCAGTGGCTCCCCCGCCTCTTTTCTTGCGGCTATAAGAGCCCCGGAGCCCCTCTTACCCCCCTCACTCCTCTCCTCCCTCTTTGGTAGGTTTCTCCTGGCCCGTCGCCCCACCTCCATTCCTCCCCAAGCAAAGGAAGAAGAAACAAGAAGAAGAAGAAGAAGAAGAAGAAGAAGAAGAAGAAGAAGAAGAAGAAAGGCGAAGACTCACCTCCACGAAGATGTTGCCGCCGCCGCTTGGTGTCCTCCCCTTGTCGGCCGATGAGCCCCGTGCGCCACCATTTCCCTCCGGCCGCCGCCGTTGCCACCGCCGCCGTGCCCTCGACCCATCCTCTCCCCGCGCGGTGCCACCCCTCCCTTCTCCCCGCGCCACCGCCCCGTCGGATCTCCCTGTGGCCGCCGCCCGAAGTCGCGCCCCCACCTACCCGTGCCGTCGCCGCCGCTGCGCCCCGAGCCCTCTCCCCTCTTCTGCCGCCCGAGCCGGCCCCCCCTTCTTAGGCGAGCCGCACTGTGGTCGCGCGCCGCTGGTCAGCGCACTGGCCGCGCACCCGTGTTGGGCCTAAGCCGTGGGCCGGGCCGTTTCTTTCCCCGTGGGCCGCCGGCCTTTTTCATTTTGTTGGTTTTTCTTTTCCCTTTTCTATTTTTTTATTTCAAAAGTTAAGCTTCAAAAATTCGTAACTCCCTCTTTCTAGCTCCGAAAATTATAAAATAAATTTCTAAAAAATATAAATTCAAGATCTTGCTAATGGCATAGGTCTTGTTCAATTTGGAGTTTATTTGTTGTTCATTTGTATTTAATTGCTCTTTTTGCTTGTCTGTACCTTTTTCTGGTACGTTCGCTCGATTAGGATTTGAAGACGTGGACGACCTTCAAGTTGATCGAGCACAAAGATTATCAAGATCCTCTTACCTATATTCCAGGCGAGTCAACACTTTGATCATATTGAGCCTATATTTTATGCAAACCATATTCTTTTAAAAATAGCAAATTGCATGCTTTAATTCTTTAAGCAAACGTATGTTAAAGCTTAAGGTCGTTAAATACCCATTTGATGATTAATTAATTATTATGTCATCCTTGATAACTTGAATCCCTTAATCCTTGCCACCCTAGTAACTATATGGTAAATACTAGCTATAGGTTGTGCTTAAGCGACATGCTAGTCTTGCTTAAGTACCGGACATTAAAATGTCCCAATCATCATCTCTTCAAACATGAAGATGGTTTGGGCAGTCATTGGTGGTCTATGACTGAGATAAATATGGTAATTCGGTTTTACTCCTCAAAACCCTAAATTGCTATCACCCTGTCTAGGTGAACGGTAAGATGGAGGGTATGACAGTGGATGCTAATGTAGCCCAAGGACTGTCGTTTTGTGGACTGGAATGTGGAATGAACCGCCCAGACAACCCTAAGGACTGTGTAAAACAAGTACAACCACAAGTCTGTAAAGTACAAACCTAGCTAAATAATTTGTATCCCTCAGTACGAGTTGCACCAGGTAGATGTCCTGCGACGTCGTAAGCCTCTGTGTCGAAGGGTGTCGGGGCGCACGACGTAAGTCGTTAAGAGGGCGCAAGAGGGGGTCTGGGTAAGGGTTAACAGATCTAAATGGATGTAACCCTTCAAAGACGAAACCTTAGCGGGTGTAACTAATACTGCTGGATGCATTGTAAAGTCCTTGTGATGATCTCCCCTTGATTCACATGTCTATGGAAACGTGTGTACATATCAAGATGATTATCTCTTGTGGGTAAAGTCTACAGTCTCTGCAGAGGAATACACTGTTTAAACAGCCGCGCCTACGGTCAAAGGCGGACATGGGAACTTAACTTGAGTTAGTTCTATTTCAAAAACTTTGTGGGTGGTATGAAAATTGTGGCAGGCACACCTAGCTCTGAGGTTGGATTTTCCCTGAGTTTGCAGACTCAGTGATATTAATATATAGGGGGTAACCCCAATCAAATTAAGCATGGGTAGAGTTTCCGACGGAGGGAACCTCTCCTGTTATTAAATATTGCACAATTACTCTCTTTATCAAAATGCAATTTGTTAAAATGCTAAGTGCTAGGAATTTGTAATTATGATATTTGAAAACATTGCTTTAGCAAATAAAAGAACCCGAGTCATCCTTGGTTAGCCTTGCATGTATATTATTGCATTGTGTGTTGGCTCACGAGCACGGAAGTTGTGCTCATCCTCGCTCTCTCCCCCCTCAAAAACCCTCAAAAGCAGGAAATCCTGGAGATTACGACTACTACGAGGATCCAGAAGTTGGAGGTCCGGGAGATGATGAAGCGTAGTGTAGTCTTTAGCTGTTCTAGTCTCGCCCCAGTCCAGCTGACTCCGTTGGTTCTTGCGTGCATCCTATATAACTGAGTCTTTAGGTAATATCGGACGCACACGAGCTTTCCCAGTCGCTTGCCTGTGGAGAGATGAGCTCTCACCCTTTTGCTTCCGTTGTCGCTTCCACTTTTGTAATGTAATCCTTTGGTCTGTTTGGCCCTATTGTAAAACTCGACCCGACGCGGTCAATGTAAATCTGTTGTGTTAATTAATGAATGGTATGGTTCTACATCATGTATGAAATGATGCAGCAATGTATCTGTGAGTGCTATCTACTGATCCAGGGAATAGCACAGTGTCAGTACTAGATACCTCTACACCCACGGAAGAACCAGTCGCTGTCGGCACGCCTCCTGATCCATCATCATCGCTCACCAGAATCCTGCATTGCCAAACAAAACTTGCCTTCATTAGATTGCAGCGAGCCACATCGACGCACGACGCATCATATCATGGTCAAGGATTCGAGTATCTGACCTAACATCTGGAGGATAAGGGTTCGCTTGTATGAGGAGATTGGCGTTGATGCAAAGGATGAGATCACAGTGGGAGTCGATGACATATCGCATGTCGCGGAACTGGCTGGCCGTGCTCCTACCCCTGCGGAGGCGGGACCAAAGCGTGCTCTTCTTGTAGGACTCGACGAGGTCGTCCGCGTCCTTGAGTTCCTTTCTAACGGAATCCCCCATCTCCGAGTGCTGAATCACGACCCAACAACCAGTCGGCCGCTTCAGTAGCACACGGAGCACCTGCAGACGCCCCTCGAGTTTTCGGCATTGCCTCTTCTTCTCATAAGACTGCAGCGAACTCATGACCATAGTGATGACTGTGATCGCGTCCAACCCAAACAGCTGCACGAGATTGGCTACCTTCCCAATGATGTCCCAGAGAGCTGCCATTTGGTCTGGCCACTCTTTGGTACGTGAGGAACTTACAGTGTGTGTGTAAACGGTCAGGCTCGGGCCGAACCAACACGTTCGAGGGTGTGTGAGTGTAACATAAAACTCGAAACAAACAGAGAGGCGCGGTGGTACCTGTAAATGCAGGATAGTATGCAAAACTGGAGATCAATCTACCGTTTGAGAGGAAACTAGATGCAGGGCCTCTTACATATATACAGATTCCATGGAGGGCGTAAGCCATTTGAAATGTCGAAGGTTGGGGATCTCCGCCTTATGTCCTCTAGCCAACAAATGGACTTACTCGTATAGCCTAATGCACTCCTAATCTGCATACTCGGAAGGTTGAGGAGACCTTGAGTAGGACTTGCCCAGTCGGCACATGGGAGTAGCTGGTTCCTCTCTCTGGAAGCCCTGTGTTTCGCCGTTCCTCCCTGCTCACATCCCTTAGCCCCCGGAGTTAATTCCAAGCGACTCACAGAGAACATGCGTGTAGCCTAGGCTCACTCCTGATGAAAGCCCTGCTTTTCTCCGTCCCTCCCTCCTCACTTCCCCTGGACTCCGGAGAGAGTTCCCTGCGACTCCAGGGGACTTCCGCGCTTTTTCCTTCTTACGAGAGTTTGTAACGACTAACGAGTTTACGTACTCTGTCTAACCAGGCATATTCCGTGTACACCAAGCATCCCAAATATAGAATACGCTAATATGAATCAACAACATAATCATAGTCTTGATTGTTTAAAAAACAACAACATAATCTTGATTAATACTACTACTTCTTGGTCAAATGTGTTTCCCTCACCTACTTGCCCGGCGGTTGTTGGAAAGCCACTTTTTTGCGATAAGATTGAATGTGAGGCAGCGAGGGTTCCTACCGAATACTTTTTTGTTTTGAAAAACGTGTGTTTCAGGAGTGGCTCCGGCCAAGGCATTCACAAGTACAATATTATAGATAATTGTTGTCTATAGTATCTTTTCCATATCATCAATAGTTAGTACTAAAAACAGTTTTTATAATATGACAGCTGACGTCATATTATTGTACATACTCTTAACAGTTAAAATCTTTACAGGGAACACACGATGAGCATCGGGAGAGTCAAACAACATAGGCAAAGAGATGTTACTATGTACTTACACCATTATGATTTCTTGGTAAGGTCCTATTTGGAATGCAGGGATTTAATAGAGATTTTGGAGGATAAGAAATATTCCCTCTATTTTTTTAGATAGTACAAGACAGACGCACACACTAAACAAGCATTGCACTCACATCACCGACGCGCGAACACGCGTGCTCGTCCGCTACACATGATAGGAATTTATCAAAGGCACCCAAGACCTCATAGAGTGCGGGCACACACTTTCGCACTGAACGCGCACATGTGTACTCCTAAAATCAGTGGACATCAGCGCTAAGTCTAGAACTTAAACACTGCTGGGCTGGATGCACACCCATACGCCTGGCCATCTGGCCACCTGCCAGCTTCTAATATTCCCTCTAATTAGATGTGAGGTTTTTTCAGGGATTCTTTTCGTAATCTTGCATTCCATGTGGTTCTAATTAATAGTCAAAAACTTCATAAGGCACACACGCATGGTAAGTACACCATGGAAGACACATCAATTGTTGCTATTGAACTTTTATATCTAGCCTGATTAATCTAATCTGGATCCATAAAAATAAGTGGCGCGGATCCTTTTCTTTTACTCTCAACTAATGAGAGAATTTATATATTTGTTTTTCTTAATCTATACCGTTATAATTTGGGCATATAAATAAGCAGGGTAGATCTTTGTCTTTTTATTTGGATTAAAGAGAGAATTTTTAAGATGTTTTTTGTTTCTAATCTAAGGATTATTATCGGACCCTCAAAGCAAAGGAGACACAATTTAATTTGGCAAAAGACCATGAATTGGTAGTCCATCAGGTAATTCATGATTATATGATGTGTGGCAGCAAATGTTAACAGAGTGATGTCCACTGACCAGAGGCCAATTTGCTAAAAACAATGTATTGTTTGCATACTCTTCATTATTGTATTTCGAAAGCATATAGAGCATGTCTAATTTGCTTGTAGCAAACAACGCTACTCACTCGCAAAAAAAAAAAAAAAAAAACTATGTGCTTATACTGGAATGGTAGAGGGTAAAACAATGTTAAAATCTATAGACCAATGGTGTAAACTACAAGCTGATAAAAAAAATTAGAAATTGATGCTAATCGTCGTTATACATACCTTAGTGTCGGAAGATAGAATAGATAAAATAATTGTTAATTGTATTGCTTGAGACTTGAAGGCAGAGATATGGAAGCTGTCGTAAAAACTAGACAGTGGGTACGGACTAAGGAGTACCCTTTAGTCTTGGGAGGGGACAGAACAGGAGAGGAGCCCAGAGTATGAGAAGGATGAGTGTGTTATATTATGAGTGTGAATGAATGAGAGAGCACCCCCCCTACAAGCCCGCTCACCCCCTTACAAGCCTTTTCCCTACTCCTGGGAGTAGTTACTCTCTATTCCGTATCTCACAACGTAGGGAGTATCTTGCGCAACCAATAGTATATACGTGTAGTATACGAGTATATAAGACTACCTAGATGGTATTTACACCTTTTCAGGGGTGGTATGTACAATTTTTTAGACATACTCCTTTTTATGTGCGAATATAAAGGTATTTACAAAATATGCTAAAAACTATTAATACTCTTGCAAATTTTTTGTATGGTTCACATTAGAGTATCTTATAATTAGTATATAAGTATACCCAAAGTGATAAAGAAGTATGCTAAATTATTTTAGATGGTATATCAGAGGTGAGGGTAACTACACAGGGAGTAGAAAGTATTAATCCTATATATATATATATATATATATATATATATATATATATATATATATATATATATATATATATATATATAGGCAAGAAGGGACATTTCACTTCTTGCCCTTGCCTTACATTGAGAGATGGGGAGGGGGTATTTAGGTACATTTTTATGGATACACCACATGGACCAGTCTATATACACATGAATTTCCCTAGGGCCTCCTGGGTATTGTCAACGACCATAGGGGCCGAGGCACCCCTTGGTGCCCTACTACGACAACTCCCTCGTCTGCAAGGGTTGAGGTCGCGAGGACAGGTCCCATGGTTCCGATGGGCGAGCAGACGCAATCCTTTCGCCCCTGGCCTCTTGGGAGTCGGGATACGTGAGGCCGCCCTGCGGAGATATGGCCTTCGAGACGGGCGACGCGCTGTGGACGCCCCGCCGAAGCTATGGGAGGACATGTCGGCCATCAGTGTCAAGGGAGATGTAGAAACAACAGTAGTGGGAGGACTCAACGGCGGTGATGGTGTGCAGATCGATGCATGTGAGAGTGTCATGCAGCACGTCGGTTGCTGGAGTAGACGGGTGGTGCATGCATGCAACCAAAAAAAGAAGAGGGAAACTGGAGGTAAATCTGTGTTGGCCATTGAGAATAGTAGGGGACGACGGCAAAGAGGATTACCGCGGTGAAGTAAGGGGAGAAGCCGATGGTACAGCGATTAGAGAAGCTGACTAGGGAAGTCGATCGTGAATCGCACACAAGTATCGGCGAACAAGTAGGAAAGAGTGCGTGGAGGAAGTTTGGTGGTGATGGAGAGGCAAGATGGGTAGGGAAAAAAAGACTAACATCATCGGCATAAGAGATACCACGTGTGTATGCATTCAGTTATGCAAGGCACGTGCATGGACGAGAATGATAAAAGAAAAGGAATATGTGTATGCATGCGTGTTGCATGCAAAAGGAAAAAGATCTAAATAAATAGAATGCAATTGGAATAGCAAATGATGAGATGTCAACGACGGAGCTGAGAGCTCAAGGAGACCCGTCGAGTCAACAATGTCTACAGGGAAAAAATATATAAAGAAGATGCCACATCATGGTGGCGGCGTGAGAAACGACTAAGAAGACGATGTTGGAAGCAGGGAGAGACGAGAAAGACAGCTGAAAATCACCATTGGTAGGCATGACCGGCAGTGGAGAAGAAACCAATAGCAGATTCGATCTATGGATCGGTGGGAAGAACCAATCTATTGAACAAGAGGGAGGAAGGAACCAATCTATTGATTGAAGAAAAAAACAAAAGAAACATCTAACACAGCCCCCAGGAGATTAGATCATGGAGATTGGATCGTCTCTCCTAGGAGCAACACGCAACAGAATTTTGATGGTGGCTATGAACAGGTACAAATGCAAACCCGCTCTGATACCATGTCGGAAGATAGAATAGCTGAAATAATTGTTAATTGTATTGCTTGAGCCTTGAAGGCATATATATAGAGTACATGGAGACTTGGAGATCAAGTTAATCTACTAGAGATATGGAAGAAACTATATCGGATACAAATCATCCTAATTAATTCTATTCTATCTCTTATAATCTTTCCAAATATGTATTCTAACACTTAATAACTTATTTGCCTTCGCTTGATGCTTGTTAGAAGATCACCACTTTGGCCCATGCCCTCGCAACGTGGTCAAGTACTAGAGTAAAACAGTGTGCATTGTGCCCTTCTACATGTAATTTATGTGTTGATCCAAGTTGAAGCATCTCTAGTTCAATGGAAATCTAGATTGGAGCATCTCTAGATCAAGGAAAATCTTTTTTTTGGCCGAATTTAAAACATGGCCTAACTTGGGCTTGTATGGTGATTGATTACCAACGACTATGCGCGCAAGGATGACATTCATTTTGCCTCTTCCATTGGTAGCTGTTCACTACACCGTGATGTGTCTCCTGAGCCGCTCTCAGGCGACTCCAACCACATTGCAAAAGTCCCCGGTCACCGCTCCCCTCCTCGTCACCGGTGCTACAACTCCCCGACCAGGGTGGCGGCAGGGGGGCTGCCCCTTTCCTTTCTTGCAGCCCCCTTTTTATCGCTATCGGTTTCTGTCGGGACTAGGCGGCGACCCCCGGCCCCTGTCAGTTTTTGCTGCCGACCTTGGATCCCGGTGGATCCGGCGTCTCCCCGCCGCCTCTATCCGGTTCTATAGGCTCCCGGGCGCGGCCGTCGCTGAAGCCAGATCTAGGCTCTCCGATGGCGTGGAGTCACCACCAGCTCAGTTTCTGCACCCCCACCCCTATCCTGCCTCCCTTCCACCGGGGCTCAGATCCGGGAGCCCATCGTTGTCCCCGACTACCTCCCCTCCAGATCTGTAGCCTCCCTTCATCGCCGGGGCCCAGATCTAGGCGCCACCGTCGTCCCCGACTCCATCCCCTCCGGATCCGGATATGTAGACATCCCTTCATCTCTGGGGCAAAGACACGGACCGCCCTGTCGCTATTGGATCCGGTACGTAGCCGTGTAACAGTGGGGACCTCATGCATCTTTGCTAGATCTGCCCTCCACGCAGGGCCAGGGCCAAGGTAGAGGAAGATCAGGCGTGGTCGGCGCTCGGTGGGCGGCGTTCTGGTGGTGGCGCACCGCAGCTTGTACCTCGGCGGCGCGCTACGGTACACCGGTGGTGGGGCGTTACGACGGGTGGCGCAGGGGTCCTCGTCGCAGCATCACGGGGCCAAGTGCAGGTGGTGCTGATGCCTGGTCTTGGGTGGCGTGTTCCTCTTCCCCTCTGGTTACAACGTTCATCGCCTCCCGAGAGCCTTGCTAGCCACGGGAGCCGAAGCCCTTCCCGTCTTCTTCCATCCTCTTCGGATTGGCCGTCGTCTGGTCCACACTTGGAGAAGATCTCACCCCGCTGTTGTTGAAGGCCGGTAGTTGAAGAGGCCCATAGAGTTTGGACACTCATTCATTGGGTCGCTATCCTGAGGTGCAGTGTCGGACCCGGATTTCACAATTCCGAATCCTCTGTGATGACACTGTGCTATTCCCTGGATAAGTAGATAGCACTCACAGATACATTTCTGCATCATTTCATACATGACGTAGAACCATACCATTCATTAATTAACACAACAGAGTTTACATAGACCGCGTCGGGTCGAGTTTTACAATAGGGCCGAACAGGCCAAAAGATTACATTACAAACGCGGAAGCGACAACGGAAGCAAAAGGGGGTGAGAGCTCTTCTCTCCACAGGCAAACGACTAGGGAAACTCATGTGCGTCCGATATTACCTAAAGACTCAGATAATATAGGATGCACGCAAGAACCAACGGAGTCAGCTGGACTGGGGCGAGACTAGAACAGCTAAAGACTACACTACGCTTCATCATCTCCTGGACCTCCAACTTCTGGATCCTCGTAGTAGTCGTAATCTCCAGGATTTCCTACTTCTGAGGGTTTGGGGGGGGAGAGAGAGAGGATGAGCACAACTTCCGTGCTCGCGAGCCAACACACAATGCAATAATATACATGCAAGGCTAACCAAGGATAGTCCGGGTTCTTTTATTTGCTAAAGCAATGTTTTCAAATATCATAATTATAAATTCCTAGCACTTAGCATTTTAACAAATTGCATTTTGATAAAGAGAGTAATTGTGCAATATTTAATAACAGTAGAGGTTCCCTCCGTCAGAAACTCTACCCATGCTTAATTTGATTGGGGTTACCCCCTATATATTAATGCACATATATCTCAATTCCAAGTTTCCAACCGACATCATAATCAACTCAAGATTCGATGAAACTCCAATTTCTCCTAATAATCAAATTGGTACTTCAGATTTCTATATCCTTCATGATCAAGCAAAATTTTCTTGCATAATCATTTTGTTTCTCCATAATCTATATAATCCATCAATCTGCTATTCTTTAAACCATTCCTAATCAAGGTTTACCTTCATCATACTCTGGTATTCATAAGATCTTCTTATAACATTGGTAAACCTTAAAATTTTCAATTTCTAAAATCAATCCTATCAATGATTTTCCGAAGGTGTCTAGTTTGATATCCAACACACTAGTTAATCCCAACAAGAATAGCTTCCATACGACTTGCCAATTTTAACAATCTTCAACAATTCTTCACAGGTTTCATAGGTGAGAGGAAGAAAGCACGATAGGCAAGAGGTAAAAGCACACTAGACGAGAGAGAACAGGGGGGAAAGATAGAAGCATCTTTTGCGACTGGCATCACTTCCTTGGGTTGTTGCTCTCTTTGGTGCCTATCTGGAGCGAACAGAAGAGGTTAAGAACAGAGAGGGGATATATGAGGGTTTACTGGCCCTCTAGAGCACACACAGAAAAGAACAAAACCAGCAAAGAGAACGAAATAATTACAATACAAAGCCTAGAGCGACTGCATTATTTTAATGGGGGTTAGGTGTTACATGACTCCTGAAGCATAGCGTATAGGCTAGGCTAAGCCATGACACAAGATACAAGCACAACGTTTACTGATTGAGGTAGGAGAAAGAAAAAGGTGTTTGCAGACCAAAAGGCTACCTAGCAAGCACTGCTAGCTAAACTAAGCTAACTATTCCTCAATCGTGTATTGACCACAGGTGGTGCAGTTGCCCAGGGAGAGGGAGCGAGAACGGTTGTGACTGAAGTTGGGCGACCAAAAACAAGAGTGAGAACGAGAAAGGCTACGTCCTCTACTGGAGTCTTCAACGTTGAAGACAGGCGATGGACTGGGATGTCGCATGCTCTTGCGTGCAGCGACCCTAGTGCGGGGACCAAGACATCTAGTCGGCGCCAGGTCACTAAGGATGACGGCTGGTGCAGGAGGAGCTGGGACATGCATCACAGTGGCTACTGCAACAGCGGTGTTCTTCACCTGATGTCGAAGATCTTCGGGTAACGTTCTCCCTCCTAGAGAGATGGGAAGGAATAGAAAGGCGACCTCAACAAGAGATCCTTGTGCACTCGGCACAAGTGAGTCGAGGCAAAGCGCGCTACATCCTGAACGGCATCGGAACAGTGGCTTCTGGGATGCTCAGTCCGAAAGGTGTGAGTGATGAACTCAACCTCTATAGAACGAGACTCTCGATCAAGAACCTGGGTCTTCTGGCCTCTGAAGACGGGCTAGTGGAGAACCAAGGTACTGTTGAGTTTGGCGGGGATACCGACAAACTTGTCGTCGTTCTCGCCATGAGAGAAGAAATCCCACGGGCCATCGGACGACGATACGGTTATCTAGAATTTTTAAAACAAAAGAGAGAGTCAGCAACGGGGTAGACTCACAAAAGGAGGTAAGGTAAAGAACTAAGAGGGATGAGAATGAGCAGTAATTACGCTATATTTTAACGAAAGCTTTTTCTTAGTTTTTGAAAATAAGACTCAAATCCTTATGCTCGACCAGTCTAGCTAAGGCTCTTACAGTCGTATGCTCTGATACCAGCTCTGTCGGACCCGGATTTCATAATCCCGAATCCTCTGTGATGACATTGTAGGAAGGAAACTTGCCGGCGAATTTTCTGCGAATTTGGCCATGCAATGGCCTCGTTTGTCAAAAAATGGACAAGGAAAACGTTAACACGGTGTGTGCAACTGCACTGTCGATCTGTGTACACTTGGCGTTGGCCATGGCCATACATCTTGACTAGGGGTGTTCGTTCGGTATTTTCGGTAAATACGGTATATAAGGTAAATACGGTGTTGTTAGTTCGGTATATACGGTATTTTTGAATATACGGTTCGGTATCGGTAAATCCCAATTTATTTCGGTATGGTGTTGGTAAATACCATATTTATCAAAGTTGCTGCGAATTACGAACGAGTAGCCACGTTGCAACAAGCCGGTAAGTGACAACTTCACTGATACTATTATGTGAAATGAATATATTTGAAACATAAATGAATATATTATCTGTTGCTGCAAGTGCATGCAACATGCACATGCACATGCAATGCACCACAACACCACTCGGCACTCACTACATCACATTCACATGCAGCATGCACAATCATTGCCCAAATGAAATGCCCAGCAATCTAACATGCTGTATTTACCGAAGCACTTGTTGTCGCCCGCTGCACTTGGCATGGTGAGTTGCTGTTGGAGGCTTGGAGCCAGCAGCCCAGTGCCTGCCCGCCGAGCATGCACAGCAGCCAGCCAGCAGTGCACACTGCACAGGAGAGCTGGCCCAGCACTCCCGAACCGCACCGCAGGCCAGCGGCCCAGGTAGCAGGCGGCAGGCGCCCAGCGAAGCGAGCAGGCCGGTTTGCTCGGTTTTTAGTCAGTTTTTACTATAAAAAAAACCGAATACAAAAAACAGATTTTTGAAAACCGAACCAAATACTCAAACTGAGTTGATCGATACGGTTCGGTTTATTTGGCTCGGTTAAAAAATGAACAGCCCTAATCTTGACCCTGACGGGCTGAATCCGAACAGATGTCTACTACATTCTTTTCTTTGCAATGGTTCCACGAAGAATTGCCTAATCGAATGTATGTCGACCACCACGCACACTTCCAATGTTTTAGGGCCAATCAGTTAGTACCGACAAAACGCTTCTTTGAAATACAAAGGAGAATAACGTAAATTTTCAGTTTTTCTTGTAATTTCCCCCAATTCGTGTGCTCTATGAATTGACACTTGTTTTTCAAGTAACTAGTCATATGCCCGTGCGTTGCAACGAAGACTCGTACTTTACCGAAATTTTAGTATGCAACGCATACTAATCGTGTCTAAAGCATACTATTCCCTTGAATATGCAATCATCGAATTTTGACAAACATGACAAACATGCATATTTGACATGAGAGACAAAAATGCATATTTGATCGATGCATATTTGACATGAGAGAGTAATGGGGCTTGACTATTGGTTATAGCCAAACAGGTCACTACAAAAGGGAATGTTGTATACTTCCCTGAAAGATGTAGTATCAGTCCTAGTAACATAGTCATGGATAATTGTACCAGTTACAAAACATTTGCTAGTGTATCAGTTATGAGGTATTAGGCTTACTAAAATGCACTGCACTATGCGTATTAGTTATAGTTAGTTAATAATAGTTTGAATTTTATCTCCATGGTAAGTGATCTGTAAACATGGAAGGAGTAACGGCAATATCCCTGAAGTTCTCTCTTTTTGCCAAAATAGCTTTATATGGTGGTTCAGTTTTCTGCAAGTTCCAGCATTTCCAAAGAGGAAAGAGGCTCTTTTTTTAGCCGCACCACATGAATAATTAAGACTGCAAGAAACATCTTCGGAGGCTCCACTGGTACTGCCCTCCCTGTAACAGGAAAAAGATTATTCAGAAAGACAATTGCAGAAAAGCCAAATGAACATTACAAAATCAAAAACATTTCTAAGATTTATTCAAGTGGTCAATTTCTCATATGTTCATCCAAAATAAATAATAGAGAAGGTAAAAGAATTTCCTTCAAATGTGTTCCTAGCTGCCGTCCTTCAAATGTGCACATAAGTGTGCGTGCACATGCTTTTTTACATCCATGCTAGTTTATTGGTTCTTTTCAAAAAAACTTTTTTCTGAGACAGCTAGAGACAAAAGAAAGTAGAGAACAAACTAAAGGGGACATTGAAACACAGAGGACCCTCAGTGGTTTTAATGGTTTTGAGCTGGTTCACAAGGATTCAGTGATGTGCCTTTCCATGGCATGAGTGCATGGCTACAGGCTTGCAGCAATGCAAAGATTGCCGCATGCAGCCAGTCTTGTGCTGCAAGTGCATGTGTGATATGTGCAAGGTCCACAAGATCTTCCTTGACATATCACATGTTCACTAAAGGTTCTGTAAAGATACCATTCATTCCTAATTGATGCAAAGGCATAAAGAAGCAAATTAAGAAGCAAGGATACTACGCCTTGAATCAGAGATTTGAGCAGACTGAAGACCACTACCGTTCAGAAAAATTCAAAGCGCCGTTGCCACAAAAACCCAACCATGTCATCAATAGATAAAGGACTGACCTTGCTGATGGCCTGATTAGCTATAGTCCTTTGTGCCTTACGACTTGATCTCGAATCGCACTCAAATCGACTTGATCCACATAATTGATGCAAGGGCATCTAACTGAGACATTCAACATAAGACAATCTAATATCGGGTTATGGCTCATACATAACATCAAACAATTTTAATTGAAAAGTAACAAATCACACAAAACATGCAAATTGCAGAAATAAATCAAAGGTAAGCAAAAGAAGAAGAGAGGATGCAAGAGAACTTACAGGAGAACACAACCCCCATCGCCGGTGCCTCTACGCCTACATCCTCACTCACCACCTCAACTCGCGGAGATGCCGCATGCCATCGTTGCACCGCTAGAATTTTGATTGGAGCCTGAGAGATTTTGAGGTAATTCGTTATATGCTACTGAATAGCTTCAAATCTCCACAATATGCCACTGATGTCTCACTGACATATGGGCCCTTGATCTACATGTTAGCTTCACAATGAGTGATATATTGTAAATCATGTAGTTATTCAGTGGCACACTGTGAATTTTCTTAAGACTTTTTGTTATTCAGTGGCACCTCTATCCTCTAGAAAGCAAAAGGTAATATGATAAAACATGCCTCCTAGCTGGCAGTGATTATGCTTCAGGTCCTGCCGGGCAGAGTACGTACTATCTAGCAGGCCATCAGGATTAGGATCTCCTGCATGAGCTTCGAATCAAATTTTAGCACCTGTGCAAGTGTACTTCCATGTTTATTGCTACACGCAAATCTACTTAAAATATGTTTAAATAAATATAATCCACCTATTAAATTGCATATGGTTAAATTACTAACCTTGGAAGAAATCCACCTATAGCCATGCAGCAGCACCAACTGAAAATCCACCTATGGCCATGCAGCAGCACCAACTGAAAATGGAACAGAAATGCACATCTTTAGCTCCCAAGATTAGACTAAACATAAATGTTGCTCCCCTACTGCTTTTCCTAAAAGGAATTCGATGAAATAGCTAGCAGCAACAACAATTAGACTTCAGTATATAGAAGCATTTATAAAATCTTGGAATTCACTTTCACTATAGATCACGCCTACACACCTTATCAAATTGGCCACTGCGATAAAATTTGCTCCAGCATTGAGCTAAGGAACTGCTTCTCCTTTATAGGGCAGCTCTGAACTTCTCATTACTAATCAGGAAAAATATGCTGCTGCTGTTAAAGAAAGACGCTACTATCACAAAGGAAAGGAATTAGGAACATAAACTGCACACTATGTAGCTAGTTAAAAAGAATCAAACCATATGAGCAAAATACTCTGCTACAATACCTAGAAATATGCATGATTATATACCAGAAAATCAATGATCTACCTGTGGGAGCAAGGATTCCGAAATCCACAAACCTGACTGATTACTGTTGAGTCAAGCTTTTCTTTTGGTCCATTGGTGCACAGATCCAACAAGTCATAGCTACATTTAGCACAACAACATTTGCATGAGCGCTACTTAGTCTTTGGAAGCGGTCTAAACACTCATTAAATTTAAAGAACAAGTACTGCAAATGGGAGCAAACAGATAAATATTATAAGAGGTTCGAAGATACCCAAGTATATCATTTACCTTATCAAATAGTTTGGCAGCTGCTGGAACACTCGAGCTTCTGCGCCCATTCCAACAGTCTGGGCACCCTGAAAATAGAAGAAAGCATGAACAGACGGAAGTAATGCAGTATACACGCTGCAAATGTATTTAACCTCAAATTATGCATGTGGCAGCATGCAAATTGCACCAGCACTGATGCACCTAATAAATCAAAGAGCCTCCTATGGCAAGTTGACAACCTAACCATCGCATATGGAGTACTAATCTTTCAAGGGCAAATTTTGATCTACGTCAACTGAAGCGGTGAAAAGTCTTCCTTTTTTACATCTAACACAGTTGCAGCTACAACCGCAGTAACTAACTACGCACTTACTATCATGTCCTCGAATTCCTCCATATTTGGTGTTCCTGCTAGATTATATACTCAGATTGATGCTAGTTACTTCAAAGTTCAAACACCATCGCATGAATCGTTGTATAACGATCACCATCCACCATCCCAATAATTTAGTTACAATTCCAGCTAGTAGAGTCATGTACGTGTATCAGATACATCCTAGGCCAATCCACAAGCGGGTAGCTCCATACCTGGCCGGGGAAGAGAAATGCGGTGGTGGGCTTGTAGTCGGCGAAGAGGTAGGGAAGGTCGAGTCCATGAGGCAGAGAGCCCATCTCAGCCGCCAGCGCCGCCGCCTTCGCTTCCCGCGCGCTCCGACGAAGTGGCCTAGCAGACTCGGGCTCGGGATTGACAAAGCGGCGGCGGATGCGGAGGTAGTGATATCGACGGAGCTCATGAGTGCGAATTCGGTCGGATCTGGGCCCAGGCGCGGTAGTCTACGCGGCGGTGCTTGCTGGGTGCAGGGAAGGCGGAGGCCGGAGCGGAGAGGGGTGGTAGGGAGGAGGATTGAGCGAGGAAGACGGCGCGGTTGAAGTCAGGGTCGTAGACCTGGTCGCCGCAGGCGGCGCAAAAGAGCTCGGCGCGGTCGACGGCGATCTGGTGGCCGGAGGCGTGGGAGGGGCAGAAGACGGTGGCGCAGGCATAGAGGCGGGAGGGGGAGGGGGAGGAGGCGGGGCAGGGCACGCAGCGGGGGAGCTTGCGCGGGTCACGGCGGATCTCGGGGCGGCCGAACGCGGAGGCAGTGGCGGAGGAAGCAGAGCGGGCGCGGGGTGGGCGGCGGTTTGCCGTATTTTAGTCGTGGGTAAGGGTGGGACTGTAGAGAGAGGAAAGGGAGGGAGGCGGAGTGGGATGCGGTAGTGGGCGTAGCAGTTGTTGGTCGCGTGGGAGATCCCAACGGTCGGTTGATCGTTGATCGGACGGACGACAAAGATAGTTGGAGGTCGGACCGTCACCAACTCGTATTTTTAAGTAGTAGAGATGAACACATGTAGAACATTTCAATTTAAATATTGTCATGGTTCAATTGAAATGCTATAGACAAAATACGTTACTACACAAAATAACAAACGGCAACATTTGTATATGACTACTGTAATAGAGTTTTTTATTTTATTTTTATTTCACTCATCAACGTACATACAGTAGCCTAGACATACAAATAATTAAAGTAGCTCCTTGCAAAAGGGACAGCAACTAGTATATACTACAGATAAGAGACAAGGACAGAGGACACAACTCTTGAGTCGAATATTTGGCAGTATTATCAAGTTTTCGTCGTGTATTTATGGATCTGGCCGGGTACAAATTTTTTCTTTACAAAAATAGCCCCTATCCTCACGGCCATCATGCGGAAACCCTTCCCCGGCCGCCACGTCGCCGTTGCCACACGGCCCGCCATGTGTCCCTTAGGGTTTAGGGTTAGGGTTAGGGATAGGGTTTAAAGCGTGTTCCGGTGATTTTCGTTTGAATTTTAAAATATAGCAAACGACTTCAAAAAATTATAAAAATTATCGCTGCGCCGCCCGTGTGCCCGTGGCGCCGCCGCCACATGCCTCCACCGCGCCGTCGGCCCCGCCGCCATTGCCCTTGAGGCCGCCACCCTCTGGGCATCCCACCCCTGCCCTTGCCGGCGCCGCCGCGCCTCCCTCTGCCGGCGGCGAGCCCAAGCCATAGCCACCCGAGCGCTCCCCTGCCTAGTTCGAACTTGGACCAGCCCTGTAGCACATTAACTAGTCCCAATCTCTGCCTTTAAAAGCTAAGCTTTGATTAACTAGGTTAACTGCCATTTTAATTGTGGTCTGGTTCAGTGACATGTGGACCCGGCCCTTGGTTTATGAGAGCTAATCATTAGCTTCTCTCTGTTGGCTCTATGATAAGTGGGCTCGGTTTACGGTGTGCACCCGTGGACCACATGTAGAGTATATGTTGACCTCTTATCTATGCACTATACACATGGATCATGCCGGTATTCAGTGGGCTCCTTATATCAGCGAAAGATTTTCGCTCTCTTTTATTTTTGGAACTGTCTAGAAAACTTGCGACTGTTTTCTTGAGTCCAAAACAGTCACATTATGAACCGTATGATGAGATCAGATATCATTCATCTTAGAAACATGCTTAAAAAAGAAACTCAACACACATCTCAACGCATATCAAACGGCTCATAATGTGACGGTTTTGAACTCAAGAAAACAGTCGCAAGTTTTCTAGCAAAAGCCTTTATTTTTTGGTTTTTATTTCAAAATCAAACTTCGGACGTCCCAATCTCCCTCATTTTAACTCCAATAATTAGGAAATATATTTCTAAAAAATTGTAAATTCAAGATCTTCCTATGACAGAGTTTAAGAACACGAAAGAGCCCTGGACTGATCAAGATAAAAAATACTAAGACAATCTTGCCTTAGAACCAAGCGAGTCAATACTTTGATCATATTGAACATACATTTTATGCAAATTATATTTTTTTAAAATATCAAACTGCATGCTTTAAATTCGATATGCAAATGTATGTCAAATGGTCTTAAGGTAGTTAAATACCAACTTGATAATTAAATAATATTATGCCATCCTTGATAATTGAAATACTTAATCCTTGTCACCCTAGTAATTATGTGGTAACTATACTAGCTGTAGGTCGTACTTAAGCGACATGCTAGACTTGTTTAAGCACCAGGGTATTTATTTACCCCAATAATCATCGTCCTTAAAATCACGAATTGTTTTGGGCAATCATTGCAGGTAAATGATTGGAATGGTTGAGTGATATATTTTGTATTTCTCCAAAAACCCAAAAAATTATTGTTACCACATCTGAGCAGATGGTATGGTGGTGGGTGCTGACGTAGCACGAGAAATGGTGGAATGTGGTATGAACCGCCCAGATGACTCTTATGACTTAATCCTGTGATGGTCTCTCAATGTAAAAATAGTGCAACCACAAGTCTATAATGGTGTCAACCTGACTAAATAATTTGTATTCACCCGTACAAGTTGCACCATTGGAGGGACTCACGAGTCGCGTCGTCGATGTCGTGGACATGGGATGGGTGTTGTCAGATACCACTGTGTGGCACAAGAGGGGGGTCTGGGTAATGGTTGACGTAGGTGTGTGGGTGTAACCCTTCTCAAATGAAACCTTAGCGTGTGTAACAAATACTAGTGGATGCATTGTAAAGGCCTTGTGGTAATCTACCCTTGATTCACATGTCTAAGAAAACGTGTGTACATATCAAGATGGTTATCTCTTATGGGTAAAGTGTATAGTCTCTGCAGAGCATAAACTGTTCGAACAACCGTATCCACGGTCACGGACGGGCATGGGAACTTACTCGAGTTAGTATCTGTTTATAAAAACTTTGTGAATGAGATGAAAACTCGTCGGGCAGATGTGACCCTAAATTTGAATTTCCCTGGGTAGTTGTACCTAGTGATGTTAATAAGTGGTGATAACCACAACCCAAAATTAAGCATAAGGTGGAGGTAACCTCTGCTGTTATAAATATTGCACAATTAATCTCTTTAATAAAATATGATTGAGTCAAAATGCTAAGTGATAAGAATTTCTATCTATAATAATTAAAAATATTGTTTTAGCAAATAAAAGAACCCGAACCATCCTTGATAAAGCTTTGCATGTATAAATATTACATTATGTATTGGCTCGCGAGCACGGTTGTTGTGCTCATCCTCGCTCTTTCCCCAGACCTTCAGAGCATGTAGATCAAGGTCATTATGAATACTACGAGGATCCAGACGTTGAAGGCCAAGGAGTTGATGAAGAGTAGTTTAGTCTGTCATTCTAGTCTTGCCCCAGTCTAGCTGGCTACGTTGGTACTCATGTACTACCAATATTACCTCGGTCTCTAGGTAATATCGGTCGTACATTGGTTTCCCCAGTCGTTTGCCTGTGACGAGATGTGTTGTACCTCTTTTGCTTCCGCTTTATGTAATGTAATCATTTGGCTTGGTTCAGCCCTACTGTAAAACTTGACCTGATGCGGTCTATGTAAACTCTGATATTGTTTAATTAATGCATGGTTTAGTCTACGATATATATGAAATGATTCAGTAATGTATTCTGTGAGCGCTATCTACTGATCTAGAGAATAGCGCAGTATTGTTCACAGAGGATTCTGGATTGTAAAATCCGGGTCCGACACTTCTAAAGAAACTTACAATGCATTAACTAGAAAACTAGTGTCTGCTAAGGGTATGTACAATGATGTGACGTCAGCTGTCTGTAAGCTTTGCTACATAAGATTTTTACTGACATGAGAGAGAGGGGAGGAGAGAGAGAGAGAGAGAGTTTAGTTGTCTCTTTGTAAAGAGACGACCCAAAACATCATTGTGTGAGTTGTTGTCTATAACAAACACTATTTTTATTCAATAATTAAAAGATTATGGGTCCTATAGAGACACACTATTGTAGAAGTTGTCAAAGTCTTATCTCTAGATGAAATGGAGGAATATATAGATAGCAATACACTACTACAAAACAGGTCATACTGGACGCCTCATCACATACGGTTCCAAAGGAGCCGTCTGTGTTGAACTTATACAGATGGTTCCCTTTGGAACCGTCTGTGATAGTTCCTCATCACAGACGGTTTTTATTACCAACCGTCTGTGATACTTCACGACGGTACATAATAAGAACCGTCTGTGATAGTGTCTCATCACAAACGACTCCTTCTACCAACCGTCTGTGAAGTATCACAGACGGTTGGTTCACAGACGGTTGGTAATAAGAACCGTCTGTGATGAGGACGCCTTATCACAGACGGTTCGAAAGAAGCCGTCTGTGTTGAACTTATACAGACGGTTCCCTTTGGAATCGTCTGTGATAGTGCCACACTTAATCACAGGACGCGATTTTCGGTACGTACTAGAACTCGTTCTTCCGTCTGCGACACTACCATCACCCCAAGCCTAACTTTCTTGTTACTGGAGTTTTCCGAAATTTTAGCATCTCTGTGACTGCAACTCCCGCCAGCTAGGTTAAATGTGCTGCCACTCACTGTCGATTCTATTATCTTATTCACATCTCCTGTTGCTGAATTTCCTTCTCGTGGTCTCCTTATGCTTTTCTGGAAGTCCTCTTTGGATCAATTGTATTTAATATCATCTTTGTTGAACTCTCCGTTAAGGACAACCATCATAACCGATGCAGAAGCAAGGGGGTGGTCATTTGCAATTACATTGTCACCATCATACAAAACTATATTTATCGGATCCCCATGTTCAGTCAATATGCTTTCCCCCTTTCCAACTTTGTCCTTCACCTTACTAGTGATTCTTAGTCGGAATCTTGGTAGCTGCATTTGATTCGGTTCTAATCTGCAAAAGAAAAAAGTACAGGAAGCTATGCTAAGTTATGAACAAGAGAGCAACGCTAAGAAGGAAGTTTGTGTCGTTGCTGATTGATAGTCTATTATTAACACATTCAATATCACGTGTGGAGGAAAAAGTCCATCCATAGTCCCTCAACTCTTCAGGTGGTCTAATTTTCATCCCTTATTAAAAAAATAGGGGCAAGTTGCACGGTAACACTACTAAAAAAAATCACAAGTTGGAAAATAACATCGATGTGAGGATGACATGTGGGCCTATGGCCCACTTGTCATCCTCACATGGGATGTTATTTTCCAATTTGTGCATCAATGCAATGTCACTGAGCAAATTAATCCTAAAAAATAATAGGTATAATCCATCCTCTAACTATCAAAACCTGAGCTAATCACATCCAAAGTCGATTTTGTAGGTGATTTTAGGTGACATGGCATCCTAGTTGGCAAATGAGCTACCTTGGCTTGATGATTCATAAACACAAATTATAGGGACCAATTGTCATCATCATTTTTCTCTCTTCTTCCTTTTCTTCATCTTCTCTCTCTCTTCCTAACCTTCTTCCCCCTCCATCTTCGAGCCCTCCTCCTGTAGCTTCTTCCCATTTTCTTCCTCTCTGTTCCTCCTATATCTCTTCCTCCTCTCCCCACGAACAACTATCGTCGCCGCTTGACCACGACAGTCGTCTGTTGCCCACCATCTTATTTTCCATGCCAACCAAATCTGCGAAGCAATGGAAGATGACTTTCTCACTCCCTACCTCAGCACTGGACACTACTACAAAACAGGTCATTACAGACTATTAAAAAAATGTCATCACAGACGGTTTTGTGAGCCGTCTGAGTTTATGGGTCAGTAATGACATGAGATCATCACAGACGGTTTTGATGCAAACTATCACAGAACCGTCTGTGATAACCGACAATTTTTGAGCCATCGGTTATTAACTCAGAACTACTATCACAAACGGTTTGTAGATGAAACCGTCTGTGATAGATTTTCTCTATAAAATCTCCAAGCAGTGGCTGCTTGTGCCTTTTAAACCGGCTTCATATATATATATATATATATATATATATATAGTTCGTAGTCCCTTGTTATCTATCTCGAGGCCAGAATTCAGCTAGCTAGCTAGCTCCTTGGACGTTCATCCTAAACATGCAGGTGAACCACAGCCACCTTCATCGAACGTGACACACTAAAGTGTGTGATTTGCTTCTTGCCACGGTAGTCCAAGTTTAGAAGGATTCTACAAGCACTTGAGGATTCTGCAACTGTGATTTTATGTTGGAATTTGTATGGAAATTAAATTGCAATTTTTCTTTTTATTTTTTATTCCGAATTTCAACTCTTTTTTTCTTAGAATTCATATCCAAATCCAATTGCTATTTTTCTTTAATTTTTATTCCACCAAAACTAAAGAAAAATAACAATTGGATTTGGATACGAATTCTAAGAAAAAAGAGTTGAAATTCGGAATAAAAAATAAAAGAAAAATTTCAATTTGATTTCCATATGAATTCCAACATAAAATCACAGTTGTAGAATCCTCCTAAACTTGAGCTGTCGTGGCATGAAGCAAACCACATAGTCTAGTGTGTCAGGTTCGATGAAGTAGGCCGTGGTTCACCTACACGTTTTTGATGAATGGTCAAGGAGCGAGCTAGCTAGCTGAATCCAGGCATCGAGTTAGCTAACAAGGGACTATGAACTATATATATAAAGCCGGTTTTAAAGACACAAGCAGCCACTACTTGGAGATTTTATAGAGAAGAGATCAGGAATGGAATGGTAGAACCCTGGGACGCAAGGGAGGAGAGCTTGACCGACATGAACACGGTTATACAGACAAATGTGGAATGAATGGTGAGAGATAGGTGAAAAGGTGTTGTAGTAGTTTCTGACTCATTTGGTCTTGTTTTGGAATGGAATAGTAAATTTTAAATTACATAATTGACATATAAGCATGTGAATCCTTCAAATCATTTAAAAGGAATAATATGCTCAACACACATAATATGTGTGCAATAAGAATCAGCATGAAGCTAAGATTTAGAAGATTGATTATTGCTTTCAGAAGGCTAGTTGCACAAGATTTAAACTTAGCCATCAGAGTACTCATTCCAAATGTAATCACAAATTGAATATGACACTTTATAGATTAGGCCTTGAGCTCAAAATAAAACTTGCTAATCTATTCAGACTATTTCAAGCAAATCATCCAAAATTTACTTTTTTGTACACGGGAACAAAATCGATCTATCAAGATATTATCAACTGTACGATGTAGATCAGTGATTGTAAATAATCACAGAAAAACAGATTGGAAGACTGAAACTTCTACATGACAGCAAGTATTAGTTGACTGAAAAATCTCAAAGGACAGCAAGTATATCAGAATGTATAAATTGCTCAAAACAATAGATAACAACAGGTAATCTAATACCTCAAGGCACAATATATACACAATATCACATCCAATTGCATTTGTGACATCAATTCATCATAGAGCAATTCACCGAGCCCACGAAAAATCACTTTGCAATATCTCCCATTACTAGGCACATACAAATCACACAGATTGAATATATCCAATAGCACAGCACATAAGCAAGGTGATATGAAAAAAATGGGATGGCCGGGGGGTGGCCGGCTTACCTTGGTGGTGCTTGGGAGGCGCTCGAGGAGGAGGCGACGCGTGCTCGGGGGAGGGGCGCCGGATTCAGGGAGGCAGCAGCTCGTGCTCGAGGAGGAGGCGGTGGGCTCGGGGAGGGGAGGAGGGACGGGGAGGCGTTGGGCTCAGGGAGGGGAGGAGGCACGTCGGACTCAGGGGAGGAGGGGCGTCGGGTTCGGGGAGGCGGTAGCTCGTGCTCGAGGAGGAGGCAATGGGCTTGGGGGAGGAGGCGCGCCGGGCTCGAGGAGGCGGTGTCGAGGACGGTGACAACATGCTCAGGAAGGGGAGAAGGCACGCCGGGCTCAGGGGAGGAGGGGCGTTGGGTTCGGGGAGGCAGCGACTCGTGCTCGGGGACGAGGAGGCGGCGGGCTCGGGGGAGGAGGCGCACCGGACTCGAGGAGGAGGACGACAGCGATGGGCTCAGGGAAGGAGAAACTTAATCGTTTGAGTAGGGGCGTGGGAAAACCCTAGAGTCCCAATATAAATAGGGTAGGAAATCATAGACGGTTCTAAAGTAGAACCGTCTGTGACAAATACATATCATAGATGGTACTAAAGTAGAACCGTCTACGATAAGTACGCATAGCAGATAGTTTCAATAAATAACCGTCTGTGATAACATACATTCTCATATACATTAATGCAAATTCAGAACATATGACACATTCATATATTAGTAAAGCATTAGTTTGAGCTCAAAGTAAAATTTCAGTTGTCATATTTAATTAGTGAAGAATATTGACAAAAATGGCGAGGAATTATATCAGAATATTTGTTAAAACTATGCTAAAACCGCTAATTTTACGACAAATAGTTCAATTACAATTGTGCAGAGAACTCGACGTACTCATGCCTAATCCTACAGTCGTTGCTACAAAAGACGACGTAGTCTTCCCACCCTTCCGTCACGCTGCAGCCGATGCTTATGCACCGGTGGCTGTCCTCCGACAGCGCCAACACCCGGCCCTGCGGCCCAGCCATCTTCCACGTCGCCTCCCAGACCGCGTCCGCAGCGAGCCTCCAGCATCGCCTACACTCCCGGTTGGTCCTCTTGGCCGTATCGCACCCACCGTCAGCCGGCTCGCCCGCGATCTGGCTGATGTAGTGCTTCCCAACGTCGGGCGCCTCACCGGCCGTGTAGAGGAGGAGGACGAGCACGTAGGCCACGGCCTTGTGGCCGGCGACAGCTGCCCAGTCGAGGCACATGAGGCCGCGCTGTATGTCCTGGTGCGCGAAGACGAGCGTGAGACCGACGATGAAGCAGGTCTCTGGGTTGCCAGTGTCGGCCAGGTGGTTGACAACGGCAAGGTAGCACTCGTTGTCCAGCCACTTCATCGCCTCCTCCCACTCCAGCGCCACACGCCTCCCCACGGCACACTGCTTGGACGCCCTGTACATGGCCTTACAACTCCAATATACATACACAATTTAAGACGTCAGAATATTAATATTAATACAAGAATTACTCCATAAGAGAAGATTAAAAGGCCAAATATGTGTGGGGCTCGTAGGCTGCAGAGGTCAGGCATGGGCTGAGGAGAGTTCGTGGCCATGCGACTGATGATGTTGACGACGACTTTGTAAGGAAGAGCGACGGCGATCACCGACCTCCTTGCCTTGGTCCTCACCGTCATGCTCCACGTGCTCACCATGGTGCGTGACGGTACTAGCTAGCTGCGTACGTATTCAATACCGTGTGTCCTCACCATGGCGCGCGATGATCATTCTTATAAAATAAGGAGTAACATCGGCGTGCGAGACAACGAGACACATCGTAACGTCGACGCGTGAGACGAAGAGACGCACGTGCGGGACGCGAGACGAAGAGACGCGATCGCGAGACGCATCACGCGGGAGCCGAAGCATTGAACATATTACAGACGGTTCCAACCACAAACCGTCTGTGATACAAAATTATCACAGACGGTTCTTGTTAATAATCATATGTGATAATTCACAGACGGTTTTCAACATGAACCGTCTGTGATATTACCTCTTCACAGACGGTTTTTAGCGCAGTCAGTAACACAGATGGACGTTAAACCAAAACCGTCTATGATGGTATTTAATACTGGCGGTTTTGGTCAACTATCTGTGATGAGACGTCCAATATTAGCCTTTTTGTAGTAGTGGGACCACCGCCGCTGCCCTTGCTCTTCCCCACCACCAAGAGAGAGAGAGAGAGACGTTGAAGCTTCCGGGTAGTAGGTGAGGTCATAGATCTTAGGAGTGGAGGCAACCTCCACAACAAGGTTTAAGTAAGGCGGTGGAGCCAGTCACGGCGAGCTCGAATTGCACTAAGGCACTGGTCACGATGGCAATAGGGGAGGCTACCAGAAGCGAGGAAGTCCACAAGAGGCAAAGAGGGAAGCGGTGGAGGATCTCCGCGGCAGCGACAAAGGACTTCCGCTCGGGGAACTTGGCCACCATGTGTTGTGAAGCGTGTGCCGCCTCCACCACTAGAGTGGGAGGAGAGAAGGATGGGCGGATGGGGGAGCAACGACAGAGAGGAGGAGGAGGAGGAGGAGGAGGAAGAAGATGGCTGGGAGGGATCAACGACCACTGTGGAAGTCATATGGGACAAAATCGGGCTTTATCGGATCCGAGCTGGACTCCAAGTGGGTCAAAACTACGATCAAACAAGCAGAGGGGTAAGGTTTGTCGGATATTGACAGATGGGGGCGTGTTCTACCTGGTTTTGTAAATGAGGAACTAAAATTAGACAAACTGAAGAGTTAAGAGACCACGGATGGACTTTTTCCTTGTGTGAAATATGTACTGAGCTTTGTGCCAAAACGAAATGTGGGATGGTAGTGAGACTAAAAAAGTATGATTGCAGTGCCCTTAACAAAGCTACGCTAACCACATGTAGTGTGGGCTATCTTAAATAATAACTTCACTAACTCACTCTTAGCACCGTAAAAAAATGATTGTAGCAATTAGCAAAGAACACCTTGGAGCAGGAGATACATCACCACTTGAGCCATTAAGTTGCTCCAATAGTCTGCATAGTACGATGTGATTTTCATTATGCTTCTTTAATTGTTTTTTCATTCCACTCATCTCTTTTTTCATTCCACTCGACTCTTTTTTAATTCCACTCATCTCGTCCTTGAGCTCTTCAAACATCCGTTTGGTCCCTTTAGCCTGAGAGAGAGAGGAATGATCATATGTAATTCCTTATCAAATGGACCGAAATTTGAATTCTAACTCTGTATACTACGACTAGTGTACAAAGCTGTGTACAGTAAAGTTAGTTCCAATCAAAACAGATAGGAAAAATAATAATTTATATCCGAAATTCAAACAAGTGAAATTTACTATTCCCATGTATCAGAAGCAATTTTATTTAGAATTTCACTATTGGATTTCAAATTTGAACTTCAAAACTTTAATTTATATGCTACATGATCAAATTACATACACAATAAATATTTGGAAATAATAAATGTTAGGGCCTCAACGCTAAATTATACGTCCGAAAATTATGCCGGGGGTAAACAACCGAGTTACCGTCCGAGTACTGATCAGGTAAAATGACTAAGAAGCTGGCTAATCAGCCAGCACACGTGAAGCGCATCTATACTAAAAATGAGAAGAAGAAAAAAAAAACCCAGATGAACCGGGCCTGCGTTGATTGCCCGTCCGAAACTGAACTTTGGCCAACTCAACAATTTAATTGTTATGAAGAATTTGAACGTGAAACTTCCAATGCCCGATCTATGGACCTCCTGGAACCTAAACAAAAAAAACTTTATAGTATATGTAGGCAAATCTGCAGCAGATGTACCCTGTAACTCTTTATTTATGCAAAATTGCCTACGAACAAAACCCAAAGACCAGTTGTGCGAAATCGTGCAATTTATAAAGAATATCATAGCCCAACAGCCAGATCAATATATTGCTGGCGCAATATTTTGCTAACACCAAACTTATAAGAACATGTGAAAGTACCTCTTTGCTTCTAGTTTTTCTTATCGCTTTAATTATAGCATGGTTGCATGAAGATCTTGTAGATCGAGTTTCCTCTGTAGACATCCCGTCACTTGAGCTGTTTGGTCCGCAGCAAGTTAGCCATGAATTGACGCAAAATAAGAGCTCAATCAGGCAAGCGTGCATGCATATCGTTATCAATTAACACGATCAGACCCTCCCCTTCTCCCAAAGACGTACCTCGCGTCGGAGGAGCTTGCGTCGTCCCCCCTCTGCCGCCCCTTTCTCTTCACCATGGCGTCCCCTCCTTATGACGCGAGCTACTCGGCCTTCGTCGCTATAAGGGGGTGTTTAGGTGGTTGGCCCGGTCCACTCTAGTAGATATCGCTGTATGATGCAAGCTACTTGGCCTACATATCTCAGAAAAAGTAGCGCCCTACAATATGTACAGCCAAATTGAATTAATTTTATCAAAACGATATGAGTAAATTGTATCTTACCTTCTACTAAAGCTGGTGAGAATGGCGCTACGAGAGGCACCCCGTACGTTTGTCCGCCCAATCCGGCTCGTGCACGCGGCCGGCTCGCGCTGCGTTCCTTCGTGGACGGGGTCCAGCCAGCGTTTTTGCCGGTACCCGGCCGCTCCGACCTCCTCAGCCGGTGCGCTTGCGGTCGTGCGCGCGCAGCTGCCGGTCGTCGCACGCTTCGTCGGTCGCCGCTTCGGGAAGCAAATTCTACGGGGCGGAGCTGCCGTCCGTTCTTTTCCTCCTCACTCTTTTTCTTTTTTTTGATGGACGGCAGATGTGAGGGGTCTCTCCTGAAACCCCATCTAATAGAATTTATTTTCCCGCATCGAGACCAGTGCGGGCGTCAGGGGCGGAATCCGC
Source organism: Ampelocalamus luodianensis (assembly GCA_036346255.1). Classification (NCBI taxonomy): domain Eukaryota; kingdom Viridiplantae; phylum Streptophyta; class Magnoliopsida; order Poales; family Poaceae; genus Ampelocalamus; species Ampelocalamus luodianensis. The sequence continues at coordinate 2,653,028 of CM070625.1, read as the reverse complement.
GAGGCTTCCCGGCACTGTTCGCCCTCGCGTTCTGTGTTCGCGGTCCTTCCATCTCTTTTCGGTTTCTTTCGCCTCGCCCTCTCGCGTTTTCTTCGTTGTTAGAACATTAATTCTGATCTAAACCAGAAATTAACAGATCTCATATCCTGTAATTACAACACCATAAAATTTATAAATGCGGAAGCATATTTGATAACGATGTCATTGTTCGTCGTAGAGTTGATCTGAAGTAGTAGATGAACAGATGCTAAATCTACCTAGAGTTTGGTCTTTCCCCGTAAAAGGTAAGCCACAAACTCCAACTACAGATGTGGATAAGTAGTATGGCTGAGTTACTCTGCTAAGAGGATCTAATCCTTATTTATAGTCTTTTGGTATTGACGAGGATTAAAATCTCTATGTATTATTTTAATACATAATAAAAGATCATACGTCTTCATGGTCGTAACCCCTAAAGCTAACGATCTCATTGGTCGTAAGGATTTTAGAGGTTACTTAATGGGTACCCTGGTCGGACAAGGTCTTGTACCTAGTCTCCGACCAGTTAGCTGCTTGTAAAAGCTATGAACTGGCATCTAGATCTAACTCCAGGTATATTCCTACCGTGTGATGAATGAAACACATGCTATATATTCCATCCCACGCGACGTTTCATTGTCCTAAGACACTGACAAACAAGCATCATACGATTGAGTGTCTCACAGACACTTAACCGCTGAATGGTTGATACCTTATCAACCATCGCCTCATTTTGACCAGTCGCGACGCTTCACAACAGACGTCTCTCCAGGAGTAACTGCCACCTCTCTAGAAGTTATTTAAGGATGAAGCACGGACGGAAGAAGGAGCAACGGAATCAGATCAGACCACATTGGATTGGAGCACAAACAATAAGCCTCACACTTACGTTCTAAGCCTGATTCTGTAGCACAGCAAGCATTACACTCAGTGTAATTAGAAGTAGTTCACCGCCTGGTCGCCGGCACCTCCTATAATAGCTAGTTCGTATCAATAAAAAGCAGTCTCATTCTCTCCCAGAAAATTCTCGTGCCATTTTTCTCTTTTTATTTTGTAAGATCGTCGACAGGTATGGAGTCCTATCCCGTCCCATAATTAGAGATAGATTCCATATAGGTCTCTACACAGATTTAAATCCAAGTCCATATATTTTCCTTAATAGATACTCAGGCTCTTAATAATATTATTTGATAACTTTATATATTTGAGCTAACCAAAATAGATAGCTGATATTTATTTAAACTCATGTAGGGCCACATAATGGGATTTTTTAAAAAAATATTATTATTTTAAAATATAATTAAAAAATAAATAGTCGTACCAAAAAGTACAAAAATGTGTGCATGTCGCTAGTTGAACTGGTGACATGAACCTATCACCAGTTCAACTGGCAACAGGTACCCTGTTGGGCCCTGTCGCCGGTCCAACTACCTGTCGCTAGTTGAAATGGCGACAGGAGGTTGAACTGAGCTTCTGTCGCTGTTTCAACTAACGACAGGAACCTGTCGCCAGTTGAACTGGTGACAGGTATCCAGCTATAAACACCCCCCCCCCCGACCAAAAAAAATTAATCCATATTTCATTTTAATTCCAGAAAAAAAAACAAGAGAGAGAAGAGGAGGGAGAGAAGTAAGGTAGCGAAGCTCTGCCAGTTTGTCGCGGAGGAGAGATTGTCGGAGCATCGAATCCGATCAATCATCTTTCAGGTACATTTTTTTGAAACTTTGTACATTATGTCAAAATCTTGTTGGTTAGCAAACAAAAATAGCGACAGAATTGAGTAAGTTAGATAATATAGCCGGTAGGCAGAGCGCAATGCCAGAATCAGAATAATCCCAGCTTTATTTAGCTCCCAATTTGTGCGCGGTAATTATATTACTAATGCGAGAATTCTCTTTTAAACTAGAAAAATTGCATGACACATTTTAAAATTATAAAGAAAATCCGAAGTAGGTGAGTAGGGTCGGAAGAGCAAAGAGAATAATTGCAGAAATGGTCAAATTATGTAGTTCGTCGTGCACATGTTATGAATGTTGTAGCACTCGAACGATTTTGGATCAATCTGCAGAAATATGAAGACGCCTATTATAAATCTGTAAAAATTGTATAGAGTAGCTAAGTAGAGTAATTATTTACCTTCCTATTTGTGCGCGGATATTATTTTGTTAGTGCGTGGTAATTATTTTGTTGGTGCGCGGTAATTATTTTGTTAGTGCAGAAAATACCATTTAAACTAGGAAAATAGCAGGACACATATTAAAATTTTAAGAAAAATCGTAGTTGTTACATAGGCTATGTAAAGATGCATGAAGAAAATATGACCTTTGTTTATTGCTGCATTTTCAGGTATGGCGGACGCAGGCCACTACGAGTTGCTTGACCCGGTGGTTAACGCGCATCACCGTAGTCGCCTCAGTACCATGCTCCCCCCGGAGGGCGAGGCACCGACTGAGCTTGCGCGTTGCGGCTGCGCACCCCCTTCAGGGCATGGAGGCTGCACCGAGACTAGCCTCTGAGGTACGTGTAGTTCTGATATTCATGCACTCAATCATGGTCTAACTACTTTGCGTGTAGTGACGTTTGTTCTTAATCATTTCGACACAGGTTGAGAGCGGCAGACCTCCTTCCACTAGCGAGGATGGTGGAGGTGACGTGGGAGGACGATCAGGACCGCGCTCCTAGTCGTACGACTAGACGTTTTCCATACGACCAGACCCTACTGACGGCGCTGGTTGACCGCTGGAGGCCAGAGACCCACACGTTCCACCTTCCGTGCGGGGAGATGGCGCCAACCCTTCAGGACGTCAGCTTTCTAACCGGGTTCCCTGCGCTGGCATCCCTCTGGCGGCATACGACATCCCGACCACGTGGCACACGGACCTCCTAGCGAGGTTCCATGATGTGTTGCCGCCGGGCAGCGGGTACACGGAGTTCAGCAGCCCGCATGGGCCAACGTTGAGGTGACTCTGCCAGTTCTACGTAAGTTTTCGTAACTATTATCCACTCTCATCAATTCGTATATGAACCTTGCTGACGTGTACATGTCTTCTTGCAGCCCGAACATATGGCGCAGAACGCAGGTACCATCGTTGTTAGGAGGCACTTTGAGGCCTACCTGTTGTGGTTGTTCGGGTAGGTCATGTTCTTGGGGTCCCACGACGACAGCATTGACAAGCACTACGCCCGGTACGCTCGTGAGGTGGCGGACTTGCCGGAGCACGAGATCCCCTACGCCTGGGGGCCGGTCGTGCCGTGCGCGACGTACCGCGCACTGTTCGACACGTGCCACCGTGCCCAGGACAGCTCCATCCTCTCCGGATGCCCGCTACTTCTGCAGCTGTGGTCCTTGGAGCGTTTCCAGACCGGACGACCACAGCTGAACTTGCGAGGGTACGAGGTCAGCTTGTACGCCCAGGGCGACGACTGGACCAGCCGACCATGGGCACAGTGTGGTGTCGCCGACGGGTTAGTTTTATGATCATTTATTATTTTTCGTATTGTAATCACAATTTCGTATGCTAAGTTTGCGCTGTTGTATTGCACAGGTCACCTACACGCCGATCACTTCGCAGGGGTCCTACCCAGAGTACGTTGTGATGTTCGATCAGTTGACCGATGACCACATCATTTTTCGTATCGTAAACTGACGAGAGGGTGAACGCGTGCGCCCCTGGAGGACTGTCAATCTTGTGCACGCGAGACTACGTGTACTGGTACACGCGGAGGGCCTTGGTGCATGATGTCTTCGTGGAGGAGTACCAGGTGCAGCGAGTCATGCGCCAGTTCGGTCTGCGATAGGAGGTCCCAGTCCCTTGGGGGGACACAGGTGCCGGCACATGTTCACGCATAAGTACACTCTTTACTTCTTTCGTAAAATGTGCGTTACATCTCGACCAAATAATTGTCTTGTCGTCCACAGGTACACTAGGAAGGGAGTCTGTGGCACAATGTCCTGGTTGGACAGGGTGCCCCCTTGGGTTGAGGCTTGGAGTGGCGTGCATGACAACTGCATCTAGTGTGGGAATGATCCCTACGACCCCGAGACGTATAGGGAGTACATGGAGTGGTACGCTAGTGGAACGAGGCTTCGCTGCATCCGGGTCGTGATCGACCCACCACGACATGAGGCTGCGACGTCCGACACGTACCCCACCCAGCCGGACTCCGCTTTCCACCGCTCCGTACGTGTTGAACGGTCCTTAATTCATATTTAATTTGCCAGATTTATGTTTCCAACTTGTTCATTACTTGTGCAGACGGATCTACACCGGGAGATTCTCGAGTTGGCTGACTCCGCGCAGCACATGACGTTGAGGGACACCAGAGGGGTCCTACAGCGGATCAGGGAAGCCACAAGACGAGGCATCCAGATCGCGACTTGTCGCACGCCGAGGGACCCGGTGGACCGACCAGTGCGAGGACGAGGGGTCAGCCGAGGTGGTTCACGGCCACGAGCTCCTGCCCTGGACGTGGCGGGCTCATCGTTGTGGCACCATGGGGGAGCACCGCGAGACATTTTGGAGGTGAGCATAAGACATTCACTTTCATTTCTTTATTTCGAACCGCACAAGTTACTAACAGTAATCTTCTATTGCAGTCCTGAGCTCCATGCGTACGCAGGGCAGGAGTACGCGACTCGTCGGAGCACATCTTCGGGCCAGCAGGTAAGACCACCTTGCTTGCTTGCGTAACGTCCTTTTTTTGTGCTTTTCGCCATCATTATCGCATGACGAGGCACACCTACCGGCACCCCTCGAGTACTTCTTTAGGGACTCGTGTGACACCCAATTCTCCTTGGAGGCTTCTCAGCTGCACGGTGCGCCATGATCGACCCAATCGACGCAGGACCCCCCTCGCGACACCACCTCAGGCTACTCGTGTCGGTCGGGTAGTCACGCGGCCTGATCCTCTGACGTACTCTGACCATCGACGGGCGAGGCCCGAGGCAACACGCGGGGGTGGGCCCCAAGAGGGGCCGTCAGTAGATATTTGTTCCTCCAAATATTAATCATGCTAGCCATATAAATATTAATTTGTGTACAACTATTTTTATGATAGTCTCGTGTTTTGATATCTCTTTTTTGCTTGAAAACCACGACCACGTGTACGATGCATGTTTGTCAAATGCATATCAACACCTATAGCTTAATGCACATGATACATTGATGCAACAGTCCACTCGATAAAAGGCAACGGCCTATAGCTTTACGAGATTGAACATAATTGCGTACAAAAGGGGAGACTACCGAGGTACAAGCTTCTCCGGTCGTGCCTAATGGTAGAACGTGCCTCGCACTACCCACATAGATGTTGTACAGGGTGCGCTCGGATGTGGCTGACCATCGTTGTAGTGGCACTCACATATGCAGCTAGGGTTCGCGCAGCAGCATGTGGGATCATAGGAACTTCCTACGTTCACAACCTCCTCGTTGCCCCTCTCGTGCTGCATCTATTGGCAGAGGTCATCGTTTTGCTCGTTGAGATTGTCAATCCGCGCCTCCAACTGAAACATTCGGTTTGACAATTTATCCACGTACATCACAACATATCGTTCATGGAGAGGATCAATCCAGTGGACAAAGTCACATTTCGCCATCTGCTGGAAAGGAGGGTTAACATGGAAGCTCTATTAGCAGTAGCATAAAGCAAACTACTTGCTAATTGTACCCTAGAGTGTGGGCATCGGAAGAAACGTCATCCGCCATCGAAAGGGCCGTCTAAGAACTGCACGACAGCGTCCTCCCTGTGTCCACATTTTGGCCATACCGGTTGAGCACGCTTGTTCGGCATCAACCGGTAGTTAGGGCCGAAGTCCTCCCTCCTTTCGAGGTGAAGGTCTTGCTTCGGTGACCTCGGTTGGACTGGTCCCTCAGTGTCTGCCATGGTATGTTACTCTACGACGGAGAAGGTTCTTCTTCCTACGGTTTGGAGGGTCGAGTGGTCCTACGAGGGGCGTGCATTTTATAGTCCACGGGGAAGGCTAATAAAGTGGGTAATGTGTTAGCATGTAACTTTGCGCGGTCACAAGATTGGACGGGGTGACCCGACCAATTAGCTTTTACGAGTCAGCTTTGCGGAGCACGTGACCCGGCGAGTTAGCTTTGCACAACGACGTGACCCAAGGAGCTGAGTCAGCTTTGCGCTATGACTGTAAGATCGAGTAGGCCGACTAGAGGGGGGGTGAATAGGCGTTTTAAAACTTTTATGCGTTAAAACCGATTTCTAATGCGGAAGTTAATACAAATACGGTTTTACACAATTAAGACCTAAATCCACTAGTCTCAACTAAGTACACCAACAATACAAGTCTAATAAGAATAATCAATCAAGCATGGACTTGTAAGCAATTCAATTTAAGCAATGTAGATAGCACATAGCATGTCAAGCATTCATACACAATAAATAAGCAACTTAATTATATGAATGTAAATTGCAATATGGTAGAGCTCAAAAATGCAACCACAAGATGACACGGCGATGTTTTACCGTGGTGCTCGGAGATTTGCCGGTCTCCCCTAATCCACGTTGAGGGAAACCCAAACCAATTGGGCCGGCTCCACGAATTGAGCCTTCCTCAGAGGTATCAAACACCTCGCTCCACTAGGGTTGCTCTTACTCCACTCCGAGATGGCGAGCACCAAGCCACTCACAAACGCCGGTCTTCTCACAAGATTCACTTGAGAAGATCACCGACGCCGACGCCTCCACGCCGTCTAGGTGTCGGCAAACACCAAGAGTAACAAGTCTCCAACATTCACTTGAACCAATCAAGTGTCAAAGCTCTCGTGAATACTAAATCCACCACCTAATGCAACACATGCAATAGGATTTGCCTCTCAAACCTCACTAAGTGCAACACATGCACAAATGGGTGTAGAGGACTTGCTCTTAGCTCAAAAGAACTCAATGGGGGCACCAGCAACCTTCCCTCACACAGCCAAGGTGGGTATTTATAGCCCACACACAAAAACTAGCCGTTGGGAGAAGATTCCGAGAATGCGACGTAAACCCGTCGACCGCCTAACTAATGGCGGTCGGATCGCCAAGCGCCAACGGCTATAAAACTAGCCGTTGGACTCACAATCGGTCTGACCGCCAACCAATGGCGGTCGTATCGCCACACCTGATCGATCGCGCAGGGGCGGTCAGACCGCTCAACTGAGCAACCGAGCAAACCAAAAAACATCTCTTCTGGAAAACACGTACCGCTATACAAATATCGGCACTACCGCACTCCGGTAGTACCGTTTCAAACGCCCGGTACTACCGCACTCTGGTAGTACCGATTCTCACGGCCGGTACAACCGTAGATCGGTCATACCGCTAAACCCATGGCGGTCAGACCGCTACCACCGGTCAGACCGCTAGCAGAGGCGGTCAGACCGCCAGCAGTCACCAAGACTGAGATCAAACTTTGTACATTTGCTTCAACTCAATTTGCAAAACATATTTGCCAATTGATGCAACATGTACACAAGAGATGAAGGCTAGATTCTCAACAAGTCACAGAAACACATTTTGCCGACTTTCAGAATCATGCCACAAGGAATAAGGTACATGGACTTAAACTGTTTGCAAAACACATTCGCAAACTAAAGTCACATGCTACAAGGAATAACTATGAGCCACAACTATTTGCAAAACGCATTTGCAAATATAGGCAACATGTTAAGTTGAGCTAGAGCAAACACAATAAGCTTATCAACACATGACTAACTCAAGCTACTGATTAAGACCCCTCTTAATAGTACGGCAACCTATACTAGCAATCCGATCTCTAACCAAACACAGAGACCGGTAAAAGACTAGGAACAAATCCTTAGCCCTAGCTAGTCATACCTTTTCCTTGCGCAACCACTTGAAGCTTGATGACGCACATCCTTGCTTCAAGTCTGGGTTGTTGACTTAATGTCCATCACCATATGATGACATCTTTTCATTTCAGGTCTTGACATGCACCAACTTATGATGCACTCTTCATTTGACCTCCATCAACACATGATGGATTCTTCTTGACTTGATGATCAACTCATGATCATCTCCACTTCTTGAACTTTATGTGCATCAACTCATGATGTGTCCTTTACTCCAAGCTCTTCACTTCAATATCATCAACCCATGATGATGTTCTTCTTTTGATATCATCAACACATGACGATATTCTTTTCCTTCAAACACTTGACTTGATGATGATCAACTCATGACATCATCCGAAATCTTCAATCACATGGAACATAACCTATTTCACCAACTCATAGAAAAACGTTAGTTCCACAATTTGATTATCATAAATTACCACATCAAACCATTAACTGATAATGGTGGGACAAGATACCGCAATCTTTCCCTCTTTGGTAATCGATGATAATCACTTCAATAACAAGTAATTGAATGTAATTGGTATGAGTATATGTAAACTATAAAGGTTATGTATACTCAAAAGATATATGAGCATATATGAACTACGCAAGTCTCATATGCCCATATGAATATATACGAACTACACAAGTTGTATATATTTAGGGATATGAGTATATATAAACTTACACCAGTTACATATACTCATATGAATATATTAACTACACAAGTTAAATATATTCAAGGATATATTTCAAAGTAAAGATCCTTAATATATGTGGACAAAAGAATATGGATCAATACTAATGAAACCACAAAATATAGAGTGAACTCCCCCTAAATGTGTGCATACACAAGTGTGTAATTAAGACATATGCACATATACAAGTTTTCCATTTTGGTGAAGTTCAACCTATATTTTGGATCCGAGGAATGCAACAAGATATAATAAAATGTTGTCGAATGCATACCTCTTTGATCTTTAAATCCAACTGAGACTAAGACATGAGATATAACAATATAGAGGAGTTAGTCTCTTCATATAGATTTATCAATTATGAACATACCTCATTTGATTTTTACCTCTTTATCCATTTGAGACTAAACAATAGGTATATCAATAAGAGTGTTAGTCTCACAAAGCATTTGTCATTAATAACCAAAACTCCATTAACACATAATGGCGGGTCTAGATTCTTCAATGACGTGACCTGAGGAGTCAGCTTTGTGTAGCGACGTGACCCGACGAGTCAACTTTGCGCAGCGACGTGACCCGAGGAGTCAGCTTTGCGCAGCAACATGACCCGAGGAGCCAGCTTTGCGGAGCGACGTGGCCTGATGAGCTAGCTTTGCGGAGCAACGTGACCCGATGAGCTAACTTTTCAGGACGACATGACAACTGTCTGCAAAGCAGGACGTGACACACAGACACGAAACACATCCGTGCAACATCGCAATGGAGGTACAGCTACGTCCGCTCTCACTATAAATACAGCGCTACTCAGCCAGCAACTCCACACCAGCAGCACTACCTAGAAAACATGGACAAGGAGAAGGAATGGGAGAAAATCTGCAAGCTTTTGAAGGACTGGGTGTCTCCCCATGAGACCGTCGCTTGCCATCATGCGGCTAGTCAGCAGCCTTTCACACACCAAACTTTTTCAGAGCTTGTGGATCTGAGGAGGCTGCCTCGCAGTACGCCCAACAATTTTGGGTCGAGCCGCGCCACCCCTCCTATGCCCACTAAATGCCCTCCAGAAGGGCCCCCGACGTGGGTGGTGCCACCCCTATGTTGGTGTCGGGACGTCTGCAAGTGCTTCAAATCAACCGACGAGTGGACTATTAGACAACGCTATTGGTGCTGCCCAAACTACGGCGCGAACTACCCCGACCGCAGGTTTGAATCGCAGAGCCACAGACAGCCAGTAATGAAATCGCATTTCAGTGCACACTACTATTTTTCTTCCCGTTACGCCGTAACCATGTCTCTCTTCCCACCGCAGTCTCCACCGCGCCTATGCGACTTCAGCCAGTGGATCGATGACAAGATCCACTCCTACGACATGTGGATGCTGCTGACATGGAAGAGCTGGATCAGGGAGGACATCGAGACCCATGAAAGGCGCCTCGAAGAGCTGCAGGCTGAGGAGGACGAAAAGAAGAGGCGGGACAGGCTACGTGAGGAGCAGGAGCGCGAGCATGCCAGGCGACGTGAGGCCGAGGGGGAGCAGAAGAGGGCCATCGCGGCGAGAGCTAAGGCGCAAGGCGAGGAGTATAACGCCGAGCTGGGCCGTAAGGGCAAATGGCCACGTTCCCCACAGTAGTTCAACCATCTTCGTCCACATGTCCCATGTATTTCAATTTTCCTAAAGGCATGCGTGTACCGTCCTTGTTTTGTTAGCCTGCGTGCCATGTAACCCCCTTGTCCGATCAACTGTCGTGTTGTTATCGTTGCGTCATTTCCCCGAAGTTCTCCAAGAGAGTTGCATTGCAGCTATTTCTTCTAGATCATTCATACATTACAGTCCTACACGCCGTCATAATCACTATTGGCCATCTCATCGGCCAAACATCGTTTTCCAGAAGGCGAGAGCCAAGATGCAAGATGAGGAGTACAACCTTGTATGAATTCCCTAGCGCATCGCAATAACACTTATCTTCCTACTTACGAATCATTGATACTTCAATCGTCCTCATAAAATTCTTCAGAAATTCACTGCAGTAGAACAACATACGACGATCACAAAATCTTATTGTGAGTTTAACAGATTTCGTACTGTTAAAAATCTACGAAAATCACAAACAAAGCAACTTATTTAGGGTTTCAGGAACCTATCGCCACTTGAACTAGTGATAGGAACCTATAGCCAATTCAACTGGCGATAGGGAGCTGGACTGGCGATAGGATGGTTACAGGGTACCTGTCGCTAGTTCAACTGGCGACAGACACACATTTTTGTAATTGTTTGGGATGACTATTTGTTTTTGTAATTATCTTTTAAAATAATTTTATTTTTTAAAAAATCCACATAACGAAAATTAATCCAACAATCTCCCACTTAGACAAATGAGTAAATATATATCAAAAACTTTATGAGCTCCAAAATTTCTATCTATGTCATGAGCCTCTTTAAATCAATCCGGTCCATCAATCATATCAACATTGGATCAAAGCGGTCTTCGTTACTTTAAAGCGTAACTCAACCCAGCAATGGTCACATATGTCAATATAAAAGAATGACATGGATCAAATATGTATGTGTAGCATGAAAATTACATGAAATGTGATCATGACATGCCTATTTCAACTGGTCCAACTTTATTCCTTACGACATCAAAAACATCTTCTCAGAACTAAATGAGAAGATATGAATTCAGAGTAAAAGAATATAAACTTTATTTTTCTAGAGAATATAACTGAAGGTCTTTATACTGAACTGATATTGTCATATGAGCATAGGTTAAAAATTACAGACTCCCACTAGAACTGAATTTCTCAGGTGAAACCACACCCATATGAGCAACATGCTCATGGAACACTTTAGGTGTCAAGCCTTTAGTGAACGGATCCGCAATCTTGGAGTCTGTACCTATATGCTCAATTGACAATTTAACACTCTGAATTCTTTCTTTCACAACTAGGAACTTGATGTCTATATGCTTAGACTTTGACGAGCTCCTGTTGTTATTAGAATACATAACTGCAGACTTGTTTTCACAATATAACTTAAGTGGTATGTCGATCTGATCCAAAATTCGTAGCCCTGTGACAAAGTTCTGCAACCATATCCTATGATTTGAAGCCTCATAGCAAGCAACACACTCAGCTGCCATTGTGGACGGGGCAACGAGTGAAAGCTTAGCACTTTTCCAAGAAATCGTACCTCTACCAAGCAGGTAAATGTAACCTGAAGTAGATTTGCGAGTGTCTTGGCAACCAGCAAAATCGGAATTAGAATACCCAATGATCTCCAATTGATTCGATTTCCTATAAGTGAGCATGAAATCCTTTGTCTTCTGCAAATACCGCAACACCCGTTTGTTGCGACCCAATGATCCAATCCTGGATCGCATAGATACCTGCTTAGCATTCCAACAATATATGCTATGTCCGGTCTAGTGCAAACTTGAGCATACATCAAGCTCCTTGTCAAAGATGAATAGGGGATGCTCTGCATTTTCTTAGTCTCATAATCATTCTTAGGATATTGGCTAAGACTGAATTTTTCACCTTTGGCCACAGGGGTATCTAAAGGTTTACAGTTCTGCATGTCAAATCTTTGCAATACCTTATCGATATAGTTCTTTTGTGATAATCTAAGTATAACTCGAGAGCGATCTCGGTATATTTAAATTCCTAATACAAAAGAGGCATCACCAAGATCCTTCATCTCGAAATTTTTAGCGAGAAATCTCTTGGTTTCATGCAACAGACTTATATCGTTGCATGCAAGTAATATGTCATCAATATACAGAACAAAAAATATGAACTTACTCCCACTGAATTTATGATACACACAATCCTCAACTGTATTTACCTCAAAACCAAACGAGATAATAATCTCATAAAATTTATGGTACCATTGTCGGGAAGCCTGTTTGAGCCCATAGATGGATTTCTTTAATTTGCATACCATTTGTTTTGGGTCACCGACCACAAAGTTTTCTGGTTGCTCCATATAAATCGTCTCATTAATGTTTCCATTTAGAAACGTTGTTTTTACATCCATCTGATCAAGCTTAAGATCAAAATGTGCCACAACTGCCATAATGACCCTAAAAGAGTCTTTCGAAGAAACCAGAGAGAAAGTCTCTTTATAGTCTATGCCTTCTTTTTGAGTATATTCTTTAGCAACAAGACGAGCCTTATATCTTTCCACATTGCCTTTCGAATCCTGTTTGGTCTTAAATATCCATTTGCAACCAATGAGTTTCTTTCTTTCTGGCAATGGGACAAGATCCCAAACGTCATTGTCCTTCATGGATTTTAACTATTCATTCATGGCATCGATCCAATTAATAGAATTTCGGCTTTGCATAGCCTTTTGGAGATTGATAGGATCTTCTCCCAAAATTTTATTACAAGCCTCATTTTTCCTGAAGAAAGATAATGTAATCATCAGAGATTCACTTCTTCTTTCTCTAGTGGATCTCCTTAATAGCACTGGTTCTTGAGGTTGATGAGTTTGTTTTTTTGTAGGAACATCATTTTGCGGAGGAACCTCATGGACATTATTTTGAATTGTATTTTCCTCAATAATATCGAATAAAATAACCTGATCCCGATCATTATTAAGAATAACCAAGGGAAGAGAATAAATCCCCTTTAGAAACTTCTTCAAAATTAATGTTCCTAACCATATCTCCCCCTTCAAACTCAACATCCTCAAAGAACCGGGCATTTTCCATTTCAAAAATTATCTTAGTAGTGGGATCATAGAATTTGTAACCCCTTGATCTTTCAGAATAACCAACAAAATAGCTACTAACAGTTCTTGAGTCCAATTTTCTTTCATTAGGCATGTATGGCCTTGCCTCAGATGGACATCCCCATATACGTACATGACTGATGCTAGGATTTTTGCATATCCATTGTTCATACGGGGTTTTGTTAGTCACCTTAGTTGGTACTCTATTGAGTAAATAAGCTGTAGTTTTCAATGCTTCACCCCAGAGAGACTCTAGTAAGGTTGAATGACTAATCATACTCCTCACCATATCCTTAAGAGTCCTGTTTCGTCTCTCAGCAACACCGTTCATGCTAGGAGATCCTGGCATGGTATACTGAGGGACGATCCCGCATTCTTCTAGGAATTTAGCGAAAGATCCTGGACGTTGTTCACCTGATTTGTCATTTCTGCTATAGTATTCTCTACCACGGTCAGATCGAACGACCTTAATTCTTTTGCTAAGTTGGTTTTCCACCTCAGCCTTAAAAATTTTGAACACATCCAGTGACTGTGACTTCTCATGAATAAGATAAATATAACCATATAGCGAGAAGTCGTCTATGAACGTGATAAAATACCTTTGGCCATTCCAAGAAGCCTTAGGGAATGAGCCGAAGATATCCGTATGTATCGGTTCTAAGACAACTTAAGCTCTATTAGCACTTAACTTCCACCTTGCCATTGCCCACATAGATGAATCTTTCAGTATCACTTGGCTTTCGACAGTTCAGCTAACCCTTTATTGACACACTGATGTTAGATATTGCACTAGAGTCTAACCACCAAGTGTATTAAGGTACATAAGTTAACCTTAGAGCTGACCATAGCAAAAATTGTACCTTTCTTTGCACGCCAAGCATGATATTTGGTACAATACTTCTTTACGTGACCATCCTTCTTACAAAAAAAACAAGCCAATTCAAACCCTTGTTTCTTCATTATGGATGGCACACCTGCAACTTCTTTTCTCTTCCTCTTGTTATTTTTTACTTTAGGAGTCATAGCCAAATGAGCATTTTCTGTTCTATCTTGTTACTAACTATCCTCCTATTGCACACAATAGGGGATGAGCTCATTAAGGGACTGATTGTCCTTTTGACAGTTTGATGAGGATATACATACTACTACTATCTCTTCCACTCCAAGTGTGTATGAGAATGTTTATGAAGCACCAAAAGGTCCAATGATTAGAGCCCGAGCAAGGCTTTTAAATAAACAGGTGAATTCGTTTCTTAATGCATTTATTTCTATTGATGAGAACAATATACTACCTCATGCCAATTTCTTGTGCATTCTTAGGTTTGAAGCACATGAGGTTTTTGGAACCAAGAGGGAGAAATCCATGCAGCTAAGCAAGCAAGGGGTGAGGCCAATCCATGCGGTCAGTCAAGCAAGGGGCATTACCAGCCCATGCAGCCATCAAGTCCAAAGCCATGTGCATGAAAGGAAAATCTAATGCGTGGGAAAATAAGCCAAGGAGATGGCTGGCGTACAAAGCTTCGGTCCAGCCATGTGCCTTAGCCATGTATTTTTATTTAGCCAATTAGGAAACCATGCATCACGTGAATCACTTGGAGATGGCCAGCACATGTTCGGTTGTACACTTTAGGCATATTTTTATTTTTAGTAATAGCTAATTGGAAACAGATTCGGTTGATTAGCTATTGCCTTGTCCGGCCATGAGAATCAATCGCTAGGAATTGTCTGGTCCATTAAAATAGCAGGGGCCGGTAGAAGCTAGGGGGAGATTTTTTGAGATTGATTTCAGTTCTTGTTTCTCCACGCATGGCCGAACCATGTTCTTGAGGGAAATTGAGAATTCTTCGCAAATTGAGATCGTTCAACCTTTCCGCTGGGAATTGGGAGCGCGATAGGGCTTCGCTTGGTGGTCGTGAAGTCTGGCGCGTGTGTTCTTGCGAATTAAAGAGTGTTCGTTCTTGCATTGGCAACGGAGGATCACTACGATTCGAGAGGCGACACGTGAGTATCTTGATCCTACGTCGAGAAGATCGGGCGACCCCGTATCACAGTTATAGCTCACCTTGAACTGATTAAAGTGTGCAGGAAGGGGTATGAAAATTAAATGCACGAGCAAATCCTCAGATAGCTTTAACTTGAGTGCCTTTAATTTTGAAACAAGATGAGATATTTCCATAATGTACTCCCTTATGTTTCCTTTACCTTTATACTTTATTGAGATAAGTTTTGTCAAAAGCATACTTGTTTCAGCCTTTTCGTTTTTGGCAAACCTTTGCTCAAGACTGTCAAGGAAACCCTTAGCTGTACTAACCTGTTCTGATGTGCTATCCCAAAAAACTTCCAGAACAGCACGCCTAATGATCATTAGACTCATGCGATTTGAACGATCCCACTTCTCATACTCCTTCTTTTCCTCAATGGAGCTGTTAACCACAAGAGCAGCGGGTTGTTCTTTACAAAGTGCAAGGTCTAGATCCATTACCCCAAGAACAATCAAAATGTTCTCTTTCTATTCTTTAAAGTTTGCACCAGTAAGCATATGTATGGAATTGATGCTAGCATAAATATTGGAAGTAGTATTTGTAGCTGAAATAAAAGAATAAATGCTCACATCATGACATGAATAAAGTACTTAATGCTTGATTCAAAATTTGGTATATACCATCACGCAAGATACCAAGCGCTCCATTAACATTTAGTCTTTGGATAGAAATAATAACGTGCAAGTGGTAACCTTGATGTAGCAAACAAATACTAATAGTAAATCCTGTCAAATAATATGCCTTACTTTAGTCCGACTTATTGTTCACATGGGAACTTGATGAGTGTTACATATTTGTTACCACAGTTGCATATATAATCCGGTCAAATACTGACTTTCCTTTGGGCCAGTCAATAGATACATGAATTATACATACAAAAAAATGCCTAGTTGTTCTGAATCGCTTTGGCAACATAGAATTTCAGTTAACCTATGCAAAACATTAGCTGGCCAAATTTGAATCAATCCATCATTCATGAAGAGGACACATCATAGAGAGTCCACAATTTATACCAAAATGTATAACATAATTCTCAGATGCACCACACAATTGCTGACCATAATGCAAGCTAAACAAATTAACCCAGAACTTAGATAAACTGAATATGCATCTCATCATCTGTAATGTAAAAACTTAACCGCAAAACAACCTTATGCAGAAGCTATATACCACAGTTACTCATAAGGGTTAATCTGAAGTTGATGAACTAAAAATGCATGATAAACTCATCAGAGAACATGACTGATTTGCACAAAATTGCATTTAACTGATTATCTCTTAAATAGCAAGAACTCAAGATGTATGAACAATCTGTAAAGCAAAAGCTTAATTGCAAATAATCCTAATCCAGAAACTTTAAGCCGCAGATTACTCAAAACAATGAGAGCTTAATGCCACAAATACCTCATAACTGCAAAAGGCCAAAAGAGCTTAGTGATGTCGGTGCGGCAGCTCATGGATGCAGCAGCCTCAGGCGGCGGCCGGGTGCACGCAATTATGGCGATAGCAGCCGGAGGCTTGAGGCTGAGCGCGCATGCAGAGGCGGCGAGCACTCGGCGCAGCCGCACGTGGCGAAAGCCCAAGGTCCCGCGGTGCAAGGATTGGCAGCAACTCGAGCAGATGCGTCGCGCGAAAGCCGCTCGGCGGGAGACCGGAGGCCATGCAGCGCAGGGGGGGTTCGCGGCGCCCCGGAGGTGTCGTAGTGGAGCGGCGACGGCGGAAAGCTTGGGTGATTTGCGGCGGAAATCCGGGTGAGGCGCTGGGCGAGCAACTTGCAGAAGCAGAGGAACGGCAAAACCGATCCAACAGAAAAATAAAAGGAACCGAATAACCGATCTGATGTAATGCGCAGATCAAAGAACAGAGCTGACGGAGAAAACAATCCGATCTGAGAATTACCCGAACGGGTTGCAAAACACATACAATGCTCTGATACCAATTGTTAGAACATTAATTCTGATCTAAACCAGATGATCAACTAGAAATTAATAGGATCTCATATGTGGTAATTGCAACACCATAAAATCTGTAAATGCGGAAGCATACCTGATGACGATATCATTGTTCGTCGTAGGGTTGATCTGAAGTAGTAGATGAACAGACGCTGAATCTACCTAGGGTTTGGTCTTTTTCAGAAAGAGGTAAGCTACAAACTCCAACTACAGATGGAATAGGTGGTATGATATGATCATATGAGTTACCCTACTAAGAGAACCTGACTTTTATTTATAGTCTTTTGGTATGGGTTCTATCTCGTCCTATAATTAGAGATAGATTCCATATAGGTCTCTACACAGATTTAAATCTAAGTTCATATTTTTTCTTAATAATTCATATTTTCCTTAATAGATACTCATGCTCTTAATAATATTATTTGATCACTTTATATATTTAAACCAACTAAAATAGATATCTGATATTTATTTAAACTCATGTAAACTAATCCAACATTCGTCGCTCGGCTTTTCTCGCTCGACTTTGTTTCTCCCATGTAGTCTGTCGCGCTTTCGCAATCTCTCGCCTTGTCTCGCCTGCTTTGCCTGCGCTCTCTAAGGCTGCCCCCTATGCTCCACTTTGGTTAGTATCTTAAGTCTGCCATGTAGGCAAAGTGATGATATGACACCATAGTTAATGAAGAGAGAAGGTGCTCTAGTATCTAATTTGGATACCAGTTTGGTCTCGAAATCCAACGCATAAAAAATTATTGTGCGATCCCGTGCGGTGCGGCCCATCTCATTCCCATCTCCCTTCTCCATTTTCTTTCCCGACGCCTCCTTTCTCCTCTCCTGCCGCTCCCCATCTCATTCCCATCGCTAGCCGGCCGTCCCCATCTCCTACCCATCGCCGGCCGTAGGTGCCTCCTTTCTCCTCTCTGCCAGCGACGACTGCCCCTTTTCTACTCTCCACCGATGCCTCCTTTCTCCTCTCCTGCCGCTCCCCATCTCGTTCCCATCGCCAGCCGCTCGCCCCCATCTCCTACCCATCGCCGGCCGCAGGTGCCTACTTTATCCTCTCCGCCGGCGGCGACTGCCCCTTTTCTCCTCTCCTACCGCTCCCCATCCGTTCCCATCGCCGCCCGCCCGCCCGCCCCCATCTCCTGCCGCCCGCGATCTCCCGCGCCCTCATGGACGGAAGCAGGGATAAGGAGCGAGGGCCACCACCACCGGGGAGCGGACCACTGCCGGCACCACTGCGATTCAATTTCCCTGGCGCTGGTAGCTCCTCAGTCATCCTAGGACCGCCAAATCAATGGCATGTTCTTCTTATCTCCCTTGGCCATGTTTTTGCTTTGTTTGGATTTCGTACTCATATGAAATTTCAGCATGATGCGGTTGTGTTCATTTTGCTTTGTTTGGATTTCGTACTCATACGAAATTTTCAGAACTACTAATTGGGATGAATGATTGGCAGCAATTTATTTTGAAGATTCCATGAATATTATTCCTGTAGATCAACCTCCAAATACACTGAGTTCACATCCTCACCTAAACTCCGAAACTGCAGCATGCATTCTCGTAGTGTAAATTAGTTGTACATAATCCGCTTGTTTGGCTGAGATTAGAACTAGTTTTAAGTTTTAATCACTTCATTCCTATCGATTCGGCACATCTGATTCTTTTATGGAACATATGTTCTAATCACAATATTTGTTGCTGAATAGAACTTGGTTGTTTAATGATGATTCCTTGTTCTGCAGTTTTAGCGACTTTTGATTGGATCAAGGTTAGGCAGCTAGAACCATACAGATACAGAGACATCTTGATCTCGAGAGGGCCGAAAATGAGACCTCCCTAATGTTAATACTCGGAAGAATTTCTGCCTATTGAGTTTCATCTTGCGCATCTCGTCTTTACATATATATGGTGTTTACTTTTGGACAGCACGTCTTGTAGGTAATTGCTTATTAGTTAGCTCTGCTGATGGGAAGCAAGGGATGGGAGATGTGTTTCACAGAATTTTTTGTAAGCAATGCTAATTTGAGAGGTTTGATATATGGTATACTGGTATAGGGTTAAAATTTCATGCTATGGTGTCAGCGGATTTGAACACGCATGACATTTGAGATGGTTTCACACAGCTAATTAAAAAGCTCTAGTCTGTCCTTGCATTTGAGATGGTTTCACACACTATGTATTCCCGAAATAGATTATGTTCATGACTCCATTCATGTACCTCTAAATATATTTTGATGATATTTAGTTTGCACTTTTTATGTACGGATACATGTTCATGTATTTACGTTTGTGTGTGTCAACAAACATGTATTGCTTTAGTACATGTCACAAATAGGCCACAATGCTCAAACACTAGTAAAGATCATGCATGTAATTAAATAAAACAGCCTGAGATACTACATCATAAGAAATCATGTATTGAGAAGATAGTATTCTAACTTCCCTCGTACATTAAGAAACTGCACTAAGATACTGCCCATTGAAAACAGCGTGACGTTGCTTCGGCGTTACGCTTCGCCCTTCGTCCTCGTGTTTTCCACTCGCTTTCCTTCTTGATTTCCTTGATCTATCCAGGGCCGTCGGCGCTCCTCGTTCGCCGTCGGCGAGGGACATAGTCCGTTCCTACTTTTTGGCTGCAGCACCGGTCGTGCATTCTCCTTTCTTGTTGGCCTTTTTTCTTGCCCCTCTTTTGGTTGCGGAGCACCTAATTTGGGCGCTCTTTTACAGGTCTGGCCGGCTGCTGCTGTTGGCCTCGGTCCTGAGAAGGAGACACCAGGACGCTTCATCATCGTTCGGGTTGGCCTCGGTGAAGGTAAATCGGCCGTTCTTCCTATGGGACTGCAGCCCCGTTCATGGATTGTCCTTTATTCTTACCTTTGGTTGGTTAGTCCGTTGGTCTACTACGCACGTTTGCTTTGCCTTCTATTTTCCTACTAGATCTTGTGTCGCCGTTCCTCGCTTGCTTCGGTTTAGAACAGTTTTTTTTGTCCTGTCTTCTTGTTTGCTTGTTGTTTCTTCTTTCAGGATGATTTTTCGATGGCAAATTTTGATATATGCTACTGAGAAAGTTGCCACTTCGATATACCACCCAGTTTCACAAAATTTGAAATGTGCCACTCTAGTTTATTCATCCTTTGAAATTTGCTATTTTCTTTTCTTTTCTCCCATTTGCTTTTCTTTTCTCCCATTTTCCATCAATTCTAATCTGAAATACCTCTTTTGCCCCTCATCATTCCCCACCAAACCGGCTGCCTTGCCTCTCCATCCCCAATCGATTTCATGCCAGAGAAACCCGAGCTCCCCCACGATGAACTAGGGCTCCTGGTGAATGGCACCGCTCCCCTACCCGCCGCCCCACGGCCCCGCCCCCTCCCCGCCGGCCGCCGCATCCTAGCCCCGCCTCCCCCTGCTCCTCGCCTAACCACCCAGTCGGCCTCCCCGAGCTTTCCCCAGTGCATCTTCCAACCGGCACGTCCCAGTGCATCTTCCAACCGGCGCCGCCTTTCCCCCGGCCGCCCCGAGCTCCAAGCCCCTCTGCAGCCGCCGCATGTTCCAATTGGCGCCGCCTTCCCCCAGTCAGCCGCCCCCGAGCTCCAAGCCCCTCAGCGGCCGCCGCATGGAAGAAACGCATTGTAGCAACGGGTAAAATTTTTTTTGTCGTATTATGGACTATGTGTTGTGGTAGAAGACTCTTCGCTTCGCTGTAGTTAACATGTGCTTCGCATTTTGTTTAAATGTTGGTGTTGTTGTAGGGTTGAGGTTGGTACCACATATAGAGTAGTTGCTAACTTTGCGGCGTACATAGCACGGCTTGATGATGGCAGCACTAAATCATATGCAACTGCAGTTCATTATTTGGTGGTAGATGATAGAGATTTGTTCTCAATACTAGATCTGAACGCTGACTTGAAACAGAAGTCAAATTGGGGGTCGGCGCGGGATGCTTTGATATGGTACTTTGATAGTAAGAAAGGAACACACGTAAGGATATGTACCGATGCAGATCTTCTGGGGTTATTTGATGCAAACACGGATAGCAAGTTGGTTTATTTGTTCATCACTATACTGGATAGGCAAAAAAACTTGTCAACTATTTGCAGTGGAATTTCTAGTGCTTCGCACTGTCAGTCTATGAGTCCTCCACACCTATCCTTTCATGTTGATACCAGTAGTGAACAGGCAGAAACATCACAATGGCAAGAACCAGGCAGTCTTTGCGATAACTCCACGCACACTCTCATATGGGCTAGTCAAGGGGTAGGTTTTGCTATTCCCCAAGTTGATCCACCCGACCCTGCTAATGTAGATGGAAATGGTGTGTACATCACAGACGATCAGATGTTTAACATGCTTGGGCTAAGGGCTGAGGAGAATGACTATGCACATGTGGAGCCGAATGACGATGCTAGTGGTCCGAACAATGATGTTGTTGATACAGAGGACGACTTACTAGTGAATGACTATGCACATGTGGAGCCAGTGCATGTGCATGATAAGGAAAATCCTAGGATTGAATTGGACAGCACCTTTCCTAATATGAAGAAATTCAGATTAGCTTTGAGGCAATTTGCTATTAAAGGGGAGTTTGAGATAGGAAAATGTAAGACTGACAAAAAAAGGTATAGAGGAGAACGCAAGAAGGAGGACTGTCCTTGGAGAATAACTGCACACACTGCGATTGATCAAAGCGTCACGGTACTAACGTAACATAGTTTAAGTTGTACTAAGTAATGTTCATTTCATTGTGTTAAATACTAAGTTGGTAAATACTAAGTTGTTGCAATCTATCTGCAGGTTACAGTGTTGATTGATTCTCACAAATGTGCTTCAACAAACAGAATAAAGAGCTCTATGGCATCGCAGGGCTGGGTGGCAGACAGGGCTCTTCCTTTGATTAGGGCAAATCCGACTATGGGTGCAAGTGAGTTAGAAAAGGCACTCGAACAGAAATACAATGTCACAATTGGCTATGGAAAGGTGTGCGCTGGGAGACAGTTAGCACTAGAGCAGTTATATGGGCCATGGAAGGAGAGTTTCCAATCTTTGTACAGTTTCAAGGCAGAGCTTGAAAGAATAATGCCAGGTAGCATCGTTGAGATAGATACCAAGGTGTACGGTGGGAAGACACACTTCCACAAGATGTTTGTTGCGCTAAAGCCTTGCATTGATGGATTTCTTAATGGTCAGAGCCGTGCTGGGCATCAACTCTACCTTTCTCCTTTGGTAGGTACAATGGGCAGTTGGCATCTGCTACGGCCATAGATGGCCACAATTGGATGTACCCGGTTGCATATGGTATCATCGACTCGGAGTCTGCAGAGAATTGGACTTGGTTTATGCAGCAGCTACGTAAGGCAATCGGCAAACCACATGGCTGACTTTGCATACAGATGCTGGGAATGGGGTATGTGCAGGTGTAAAGAGGGTTTTCCCCGATGTTGAGCATAGAGAGTGTTTCAGGCATCTTTGGGGGAACATGCAGAAGAAGTTTCATGGTCCTGTGGTCTCCAATAACATGTGGACAGCAGCACGATCTTACAAATACGAGGATTTGCAGGAGCACATTCAAGTCATTCAAGAAAATTGTCCTGCAGCCATTGAGTACCTCAACCAGTACCACCATCACATCTGGAGTAGGGCCTTGTTCAATACAATTGCGAAGTGTGACTACATGCACAACAATATTGCAGAAACGTACAACTCTTGGATCATGAATGTTAAGGATCTTCCGGTGGTTGAACTCATGGACACCATCCGGAACTTGATTATGCAGCGTTATGATAAGAGGAGGAGGATTGGAGATAGATTGCAGGGTAAAATACTTCCAGCTATTATTCATGAACTCAACGCGAGCACTAGAAGTCTTGGACACTTGAAGGCAACCCCGGGAGCAAATACAAGTGCTGAGGTAGTGAACATACTTGACAATAGAAGGCATGTGGTCCATCTTCTCAGTAGGGAATGCACATGTAGAGAATGGCAAGTATCTGGGAAACCATGTCAGCATGCCTTGCGATTCATTTGTAGCAATCGGCAAGCCAATATGGAGGACTATGTTGATGATTTCTTCTCCCTGGCTAAATTTAAAGCTGCATATGCTGGGATTGTGCAACCGATGACAGACAAGTCCCAATGGCATATTTACAATAAACCTATTTGGTTTAAATAAGTTATTTACAAATTTTAAAATGAGAAACAGTGGTTTTCAAAATTTATCTGGATCATATATTATCCCAGTAGCATCCTTGCAAAATTTCGTAATTTTACGAATTTATTTGCTATTTTTAAACACCCGGTCAAACTTTTGAGGTTTTGAATTGGGTTAGTCAACTTTTCGGCCTAACCCTAACCTCTAGGCACTGTAGCGACCCGAACCAATCGGTTTAGGTCCAACCGGTGCACTCAGGTCACATCCGTCATGTTCGGGCGCGTGCCCAAACTCCAAGTGAACGTGAGTCGTCGATTTCCTCGTGGACGGTTGATATCTACAGGGCCGTGCGAGTCATCCACGCACGTGAAGCAATCTACACCGTTGGATCTCCATCCGACCGCATCCAGCCTTGATTTCAAAATCTTAACGCGCCTCCAACTTGAACCGTTAGATCTTCGACGAACAGGCCGGATCCAATGGACCGCTCGAATCGAGAGCCTGATGCAATATCCACCATTGGATCTATATCGGACGTCTCGCGGTTATTGTTTTAAAGGCCTTAAAATAGTGCACCATCGGATCCTCAACGAACCGCCTAGATCAGCGGTGACATTCGGACTTCCGAATCTCACTTTGATCTCAACCGTTGGATTTCGATCGGGTGGTTCATAGAAGTGGTGACGTTCGGGCCGCCGAACGCCCCGCTCAATCCGGACCATTCAAATCCAATCGGACGGCCTAGACGGGTGGCAACGTTCGGGCTGCCATATCCTACTTCCAATCTCGGTCGTTGATTTTAGATCCAACCACGCCTTCCTTTTTGATTCAAAACTTAAGGGCGCGCAATTAATCAAGACCATCGGATTTCCATCGTGCGGTGCCCCTTCGAATCACATGAGTATAGGGCCATATCCTCACGTGACCGTTGGATTTCGATCGAGTGGTTCATAGAAGTGGTGACGTTCGGGCCGTCGAACGCCCCGCTCAATCCGGACCATTCAAATCCAATCGGACGGTCTAGACGGGTGGCAACATTCGGGCTGCCATACCCCACTTCCAATCTCGGCCGTTGATTTTAGATCCAACCGCGCCTTCCTTTTGATTCAAAACTTAAGGGCGCGCAATTAATCGGGACCGTCGGATTTCCATCGTGCGATACCCCTTCGAATCACGTGAGTATAGGGCTGTATCCTCGTGTGACCGTTGGATTAGGATCGTGCGGTTCATATGAATCATAACGGTTAGACCTTCTAACGTCCATCAAAATCTCAACCGCCCATCCTCTCTCTTCCTCCTCGCGCCTTTGCATTGCCGTCGACCCGAGCGATGGAGGGGAGCTCGGGGATGCGCGGCGTCCAACTGGGGCTGGGACCAGAGGGGAGCTCGGGGGAGGCGCGACTGGGACGCGGCCACCGGGGGTGGGACCGACGGGGCCGAGACCGGAGGGGAGCTCGGGGAAGGTAGTGTCGGACCGGAGGGGAGCTCGGGTTTCTCTGGCATGAATCGATTGGGGATGGTATCCACTGGTTCAGAAGGGATTAGAAGAGGCAAGGTAGCCGGTTTGATGGGGGAATGATGAGGGGGCAAAAGAGGTATTTCAGATTAGAATTGATGGAAAATGGGAGAAAAGAAAAGCAAATGGGAGAAAAGAAAAGAAAATGGCAAATTTCAAAGGTTGAATAAACTGGAGTGGCATATTTCAAATTTTGTGAAACTGGGTGGCATATATCGAAGTGGCAACTTTCTCAGTGGCATATATCAAAATTTGCCATTTTTCGATTGTACAGTGTCGTAGCGTAAAGAGGCTAGACAGTGGGTACGGGGACCCTCTGTATGCGAAGACCCTCCGTACCCTTTTGTTTTGGAGAAGGACCGAAGGAAGAGAGGGGCTAAAGACACTGATTGAAGATATGCATGACTTGTGTGTTTGAATGAGAGCCAACCCCCTGTTACATGCCCATGGGGCTCTACTTATAGGGGGAAAGAAGGGACATTTACCTTCTTGCCCCCATAGGCGAGAAAGAGACAAGGGGTATTTAGGTACATTGACCTAAAATACACTATACAAGCTAGGTCTACATATGTACAGTATTCCTGACGGCATACTGGTATTCCTGACGACCCCAGGGTGCGGGGCACCCCATAGGGCCCGACTACGACAACTCCCTTATCTGCGTGGTCCGAGATCGCGAGGATAGGTCCCGCGGTTCTGAGGGGCGAGCGGACGCAATATCATCGCCCCCGGCCCCTCGAGGAGTCGGGATACCCCAGAAAGAATCGGCGCGAGTCTCCGAGGCGGACGGCGTGTGACGACGGGGCCTGCGAGGGCTAAGTCAGCACAGGGCCGCCATGCCGAGGCATGGCATCGAGGCGGGCGGCGCGTTAGGGCCGCCCCGCCGAGGCGATAGCCTCGAGGCGGGCGGCAGCCAGCGCGGCGCAGCGCGGGCGGTCATGCAGGGCCGCCACGCCGAGGCTTGGCCTCGCGAACAACGCGTCAGATCGCCTCGTCGGCGATAGCCTCGAGGCGGCGACGAGCGGCGGCGAGATCGCGGCGGTCGACGCGGCCGCCACACCGAGGCTTGGCCTCAGGCGCGGCGCGCGTCGTGGCCGCCCGCGAGGCGATAGCCTCGAGGCGGGTGGCGAACAGCGGCGAGTCGGCGGGGCGGTCGGCGTGGGCCGCCACGCAGGCTTCAAGCGGGGCGACGACGATCGAGACCGCCTGCGTCGGTGATAGCCTCGAGCGAGCGACGAGCGCAGCAGAGAGCGCGGCGAAAGTCGACGCGGCCGCCACACCGAGGCTTGGCCTCAAGGCGACGACGTCCAGACCGCCCGCCGAGGCGATAGCCTCGAGGCGGCGCGAACAACGGCGAGCAGCGGCGGGCGGTCGGCGCGGCCGCCACGCCGAGGTTTGCAGCCTCGCGACGCGGCGGGCCGAGCCGCCTCGCCGAGGCGATAGCCTCGAGGCGGGTGGCGAGCAGCGGCGGAGCCTGCGGGGGTGAAGTCGTCGCGGAGCCTTGGAGTTCGATTACTTCTTCGGTGTGACTGTTTGCGATGGTCCTATTGGGGGCCTGGTACCGTCCCCACCTTCGACCGCTCCGAGTGAGTTGTGCTCATGACTTGGAGGGGCGTGAAGGGTTGATGTTTGTTTGTTTTAAGAAGGCAACTGTTGCGAAGGGGGAGGTGAAATCGAGAATGCCGTCCCCCAACTTTTTTTGATTGGGCTCGCTTGCGGAGCCCAAAGCTAACGAAGGGGAGGCGAAGCTGAACGCCGTCCCCCAACCTTTTTTGATTGGGCTCGCTTGCGGAGCCCAAAGCTAACGAAGGGGAGGCGAAGCTGAAAGCCGTCCCCCAACCTTTTTTGATTGGGCTCGCTTGCGGAGCCCAAAGCAAGCGAAGGGGGGCGAAGCCGGAAATGCCGTCCCCTAGCCATTTTTATTAGGCCCGCTTGCGGGGCCCAAAGCTAGCGAGGGGGAGGCGAAGCTGAACGCCGTCCCCCAACCTTTTTTGATTGGGCTCGCTTGCGGAGCCCAAAGCAAGCGAAGGGGGGGGGCGAAGCCGGAAATGCCATCCCCTAGCCATTTTTATTAGGCCCGCTTGCGGGGCCCAAAGCTAGCGAGGGGGAGGCGAGCCGGAAAAGCCGTCCTCCAACCGCATTGGGTGCTTGAGCATGAAATGAGGTGTCTCCCCGGTAGGGCGATGCCCCCGCGATGGGAGACTCCGTAGTCGCCGAGGCGAGGCCTTCGAAATGACCCAGGTCTTCGCGTGGTTGAGCACGATGTGAGATGTCTCTCCGCCGAGGCGAGGCCCTGGAGGCGGGAGACTCCCTAGTCGCCGAGGCGAGGCCTTCGGAATGACCAGGTTTGCGCGTTTGAGCGTGATGTGAGATGTCTCTCCGCCGAGGCGAGGCCCTGGAGGCGGGAGACTCCCTAGTCACCGAGGCGAGGCCTTCGGAATGACCAGGGTCATCGCGCGGTTGAGCGCGATGTGAGATGTCTCTCCACCGAGGCGAGGCCCTGGAGACGGGAGACTCCCTAGTCACCGAGGCGAGGCCTACGGAACGATCAGGGTCGTCGCGCGGTTGAGCGCGATGTGAGATGTCTCTCCGCCGAGGCGAGGCCCTGGAGGCAGGAGACTCCCTAGTCACCGAGGCGAGGCCTTCGGAACGACCAGGGTCTTCGCGCGGTAGAGTGCGATGTGAGATGTCTCTCCGCCGAGGCGAGGCCCTAGAGGCAGGAGACTCCCTAGTCGCCGAGGCGAGGCCTTCGGAACGACCAGGGTGTTCGCGCGGCTGAGCACGATGTGAGATGTCTCTCCGCCGAGGCGAGGCCCTCGAGGCGGGAGACTCCCTAGTCACCGAGGCGAGGCCTTGGGAATCGTGGAGATATGCCTAGAGGCAATCATTTTGATGATGATATTTCGTTGTATCCATGATTTAATAAATGTTCCTTGAATATTGCCTTTGTGTTGATTAACAAGTATGTGACTTGTTTGTGAAACTCTTTACTTATATGGTTATTCTAAAGTTGTCCCTAGTCGGAGTTCATGTGAGGACGCACGTGAATGATGGATTAGCACATGTATCGGTTGATGGCCATGTTTCATGTGTCATAGACATGGAGATGTCAAACCAATAATGTGGACACATGTTTAGAACATGGGGTTGGACCACCCAACATGAGACATAGCTTTTATACTTATGGTTCTCTCTACACAATGTGTACGCCTTGTCCTTAGACACGAGATTGTCGCATGTACTTGAGATGTGAATCAACCTACTTAGGGGCTATCAAACGCTACTCCAGAATCGGGTAGTTATAAAGGTAGCTTCGGGTTTGTCATGAAGCATCTTCGCGAGGCATGGTCATCGAGATGGGATTTGCCCTCTCACCCGAGAGATATCTCTGGCCCTCGAGTGATCGGATCCAGAATGCATGGCCATGCTACTAAGGTTAAGAGTTAACCTAGTAAGGGATTTGGATCACGGGATCGAGAAAGAGTGGTCACTTGGAGCTCGATCGAATATCGTGAGGCAAAGGGATTGGCATGTACATAACGTTGTGATGGTTCGTCCGATATGATCTTTACGTGCGTTTAGGAGTTGGCACGCCTTGCAGAGGCCGCTACCAACTATTGACCAAGTATGTGTACTTGCGTCGTGTCTAAACATACGTGAACCTATAGGTCACACACTTAAGGGTGAAGCCTCAATTCGGATTGGATCCGAATTAGATCGGGCATTGAGTCCTAATGGGCCTCTATTCGTAGAAGCCCATTATAAGGACGTCTATAAAAGGAGGGCGGCATCGTTAAGGGTTGAGTTTTTCGTGACATCCCCAAAGCACGGCGCCACCCTCCCACGCCCTAGTCGCTCATGCGGATCTAGTAGTCCCGCGTCGCCGCTTCTCCCGCACGTGTGGATACCTTTGAAGGCGCCTATGATCGTGGCGATGGGACGAACCGCAAGAATGGAGCATGCGTGGGGCGCTCTGGGAGGACGAGGAAGTAGTACGACTACTCTACCCCGACGCATCGCATCAACTTAGTACGACTACATCGCCCGACGCGGCGATCAACTTCCGCTGCGCGTCTAGTGGTAAGACCGTGATCTATAAGCGCAGTGATCTTGGTTTTACGTAGAATTTTTAATTTGCGCTAGTGTAGCCTACCCGCTTCCCAAAGTGATATCGAGCGGTTGCCGTCATGTTATAGGTTGGGTGATTTGCATATGGCGATATGTAAATCGGTATGATCGATGTGATCGATTGTATAGTTCTCGTAATGGATTGATCGGTTTTAGTGATCATGTCGCTAAGGTCGTGAAACAACATACCCCTACCGGTCGGATTCGCCATCGGGACAAAGCGGTGACACGTAAAACCGGTTGGAATGCGAAGACCAATATGATTGGTCGAATCGAACCTAGATTAATAATCGATGTCCGTGATCGTGCGATCGGGCTCCATGAGCGAGAGTTGTCTTGGTTCTCAAACCACGACATCTTCGCACGCGAAGATCAATACAAATTGGTCGAATCAGACGAGAGTCAATTTGTGGTAAATATGATTTGCCGATCAAAATCCTATGTAAAAATTGCATAGATTGGATCTCTTTTTTTCACTGAATGGGCGCCCTTCGACCACGGGGAAACCCTCGACCCTTATCCGTAGATTGCGATTCTATGCATAACTTGTTTTTGCAGGATGTATGTGACCGTGATGGCCTAATGTGTATGTGATGCATGTTTGTAATGTTTTCATGACTCTGCGAGTCATGGGTTCTGCAACACTATTTGGAGCCATTGTGTTGTCAAAGTATTGTATTAACGACTGCGTTTCGACTTGTGATGATTCCTAGTATCCATGTATTTTATTACTAGTTGTTATAAGTAATAGCTTATAGTAGTACTCGGAGGACACATCACTTGGAGGGATGGCACACATGAACCATGGAGATGGAGATCATCATGGTGGGATGATTCTATGGCGATGGAGATCACCATGAGAAAATGGGCCATCTTGAGTCACAATTGTGTGAATGCTATTCCCGTTGTTTTACTCCTATGCATGTTTGAATGGTAGAAGTATAGCGATCCCTCACAAAATGTTAAGTTAAACATATGCCCTCCCAATTAAACTTTGCACCATCCCATGTCTTGTAAATTGATGGTGGGTCTATAAAATTAGGCACCATCAACTTTCCTTGACTAGATGGGTTTTGTATCTGATACTTACATGCATAAGGATTGGTGAACTTAACAAGGTTATCATAAAGGTTATGGGCCTTGGGGCATAAAGGTTGGGCGTCGGGCATAGAGATGTCACCTAACAACAAGAGTCATATAGAGATATGATTAGCAAGGTGTTGCTTACGAATTACCTTGTCTCCTAGCGGTGATGCAAAAGCTCACTAGTAGACTTGTTAATTGCGGATCTTGAATCGCTAAGAATCAACAGAGGGATGTTGATTTTAGTGGAGTACATTCTATTAAATTTGTTTAATACAGTTTACTCTATCATGGTTTTATTTGTCTTAGTATTTTGCATTTCCTATTGTAGATCAATGGCATCTAGCAACCACGCACACCCTTTTGCTTTGCGATCGATTCTTGAGAAAGAGAAATTAAATGGAACAAACTATTGGATTTGGGTCAAGTAACTCGAGAATTGTTCTCGTGGCGGATAAAAGGAAAACGTTCGACACCCCAATCCCGTAAGAACACGCTAACAATGTGTCTCACTGTTAAAAATGCCTACAAGAAAGCATGTGATAACTCTCTTGAGATTAGCATTGTCTTATGCTTGCATGCATGGAACTGACCTTCAAAAGCGGTTTGAGGATCAGAAGCGTATGATATGATCATAGCGCTTAAGGACATGTTCGCATACAGTCGGGTGAACAGTTCAATGTCTCTAAGGCTTTTCTCGAATGCAAGTTAATGAAGGTGCACCCGAGGCCCACATGTGACCAAAATGGTTGGTTACAGTCAGACTTTGGATAAACTTGGTTTTCCAATTGGCCAAGAGTTGGCAACTGATTTCATTTTAGCGTCTGTTCCACCTAGCTATGAGCATTTCATTTCGAACTACCATATGCATGGGGCGGATAAGGGCCTTAATGAGCTTTGTGGGATGCTCAAAACAGCAGAGAGTGACATTAAGAAGTGTGCAGGGCCTAGCCATGTGATGGTTGTGCAGAACAAGTCTAACTTCAAGAAAAAGGATAAGAAGCCATGACCAAAGAATAAGGGCAAGGTTAAAGATATGATCTCGAAGCCAACGCCTAAGCCTAATCTTTGGACTGGAGTCGAGACAAGATGCTTCTATTGTAAAGAAATTGGCCTTTGGAAGAGAAAGCGCAAAAGTACATGGATTCCGATGAATGCAAGAAGAAGAAATTGGAAGTAAGACTTCCACCCATGGTACACTTGTCATAAATGTTTTAGACATTTTTCTCATGATTCTCCTATTAACTCTTGGGTATTTGATACGGATCGCTTGCTCACATTTGCAACTCGATGCAGGGCTAATAAGAAGTAGAGGAGTCGCAAGAGGTGAAGTTGATTTCGCGTCGGAAATAAAGCAAGGGTTCTTTGCGTTCACCATCGGCACCATGCAATTTCAGCTTCCTTCAAGATTTATTATGGAATTGAATAATTGTTATTATGTTCCTAGTATGAGTCGAAACATTTTATCCCCTCATGTTTGATGAGAGATGGTTATTCATTTGCAAGTAAAGACAATGGTTGTTTGATCTCTAAAATGGAATGTTTATGGCTTTGCGCCCATTGTGAATGGGTTATTTATTTTAAATCTTGATGATGCGCCTATCTTTAACATAAATGCTAAAAGACTTCGACCTAATGATTTGAATCCCACCTATGTTTGGCATTGTCGTTTGGGTCACATAAGTGAAAAGCGCATGAAGAAGCTCCATGTGATGGTCTTCTAACCGTTTGATTTTGAATCATCTGAGACATGTGAAGCTTGTTTGCTTGGTAAGATGACCAAATCACCTTTCAAAGGTTCTTTTGAGAGGGCGTCGGACTTGTTGGAAATCATACATCGATGTATGTGGACCAATGAGCACGATCGCTAGAGGTGAATTTCATTACTTCATAACTTTCATCGATGATTTTAGTAGATATGGGTATGTCTACTTAATGAAGCATAAGCCCGAAACTTTTGAAAAGTTCAAAGAGTTCGTAATGAGGTTGAAAATCAACGTGCCAAGAAAATTAAAGCTCTGCGATCGATCGTGGTGGTGAGTATTTGAGTCATGAATTTAGCAATCATCTGAAGAGTTGCGAAATTGTTCCACGCACCTAACACCGCCGGAATGCCTCAAAGAAACGGGTATCCGAGCGGCGTGTCGGACCTTGTTGGACATGGTTCGATCAATGATGAGTCGATCGAGTTACCATTATCCTTTGGGGTTACGCTCTAGAAACGGTAGCTTTCACACTTAATAAGTACCGTCTAAATCCAGAGTTAAGACACCATATGAGATATGGTGGGAAGAGTCACATTTGTCTTTTCTAAAGATTTGGGGATGTGAGGCGTTTGTCAGCGACTCTGATCGGACAAGCTCACACCAAGTCGGATAAATGCATTTTCGTGGATATCAGAGGAAACCTTTGGATATTACTTCTACAACCGACTAGAGGGCAAAGTGTTTGTCGCTCAAGTGGTGTTTTCCTAGAGAAAGAGTTTCTCAACAGGAGACAAGTGGAAGAACGGTGCAGCTTGAAGAGGTTCAAGATGAACCAATCGGGAAGACTCGACGAATAATGCCCATGTGGCGAGAACAAGTTGAGGAACCCATGGCTAAGGAAGCACCACCACCACGAAGGTCGGAAGGTTCGCAATGCGCGAGATATGTTATTGTTAGACAATGATGAGCCTCACGACCTATGCGGAAGCAATGATGGACCGGACTACGAGAAATGGCATAGTGCCATGAGATCCGAGATAGCATCCATGGGAGACAATCAAGTTTGGAATTTGGTTGACCGCTTTGATGGTGTTAAAACCATAGAGTGCAAATGGATCTATAAAAGAAGATTGATATGGATGGAAATGTTCATATCCATAAAGCTCGACTTGTCGCAAAGGTTTCGGCAAGTTCAAGGAGTTGACTACGATGAGACTTTCTACTTTGTAGCGATGCTTAAATCAATACGGATCATTCTAGCTATTGCTTTGCATATTTCGACTATGAGATATGGCGGATGGATGTCAAAACGGCTTTCCTTAATGGAAATTTAACCGAGGGCGTGTATATGATACAAACGAGGGTTTTGTCGATCCAAACAATGCTAGAAAAGTATGCAAACTTCAAAAATCCATTTATGGATTGAAGCAAGCATCTCGGAGTTGGAACATCTGTTTTGATGAAGTGGTCAAAGGTTTGACTTCATCAAAAGCGAAGAAGAATCTTGTGTTTACAAGAAGACAGTGGGAGCTCACTCGTATTTCTAATCTTATATGTAGATGACATATTACTGATTGGAAATGATATTCCTATGCTCGAGTCCGTTAAGACCTCACTGAAAAATAGTTTCTCAATGAAGGACTTAGGGGAAGCGGTATATATTTTGGGTATTAAGATCTATAGAGATAGATCAAAAAGGCTAATAGGATTAAGCCAGAGTACTTACATTGACAAAGTGTTGAAACGGTTCAACATGGAGGAGGCAAAGAAAGGGTTCTTGCCCATGTCTCATGGCATAAATCTTGGCGCGGTTGAGCACGATGTGAGATGTCTCTCCGCCGAGGCGAGGCCCTCGAGGCGGGAGACTCCCTAGTCACCGAGGCGAGGCCTTCGGAACTGTTGGAGATATGCCCTAGAGGCAATCATTTTGATGATGATATTTCGTTGTATCCATGATTTAATAAATGTTCCTTGAATATTGCCTTTGTGTTGATTAACAAGTATGTGACTTGTTTGTGAAACTCTTTACTTATATGGTTATTCTAAAATTGTCCCTAGTCGGAGTTCATGTGAGGACACACGTGAATGATGGATTAGCACATGTATCGGTTGATGACCATGTTTCTGTGTCATAGACATGGAGATGTCAAACCAATAATGTGGACACATGTTTAGAACATGGGGTTGGACCGACCCAACATGAGACATAGCTTTTATACTTATGGTTCTCTCTACACAATGTGTACGCCTTGTCCTTAGACACGAGATTGTCGCATGTACTTGAGATGTGAATCGACCTACTTAGGGGCTATCAAACGCTACTCGTGAATCGGGTAGTTATAAAGGTAGCTTTGGGTTTGTCATGAAGCATCTCTGCGAGGCATGGTCGGTCGAGATGGATTTGCCCTCTCACAGAGAGATATCTCTGGGCCTCGGTGATCGGATCCGTAAATGCATGGCCATGCTACTTAAGGTTAAGAGTTAACCTAGTAAGGGATTAGGATCACGAGGATCGAAAGAGTGGTCGACTTGGAGCTCGATCGAATATCGTGAGGCAAAGGGATTGGCATGTACATAACGTTGTGATGGTTCGTCCGATATGATCTTTACGTGCGTTTAGGAGTTGGCACGTCTTGCTAGAGGCCGCTAACAACTATTGACCAAGTATGTGTACTTGCGTTATGTCTAAACATACGTGAACCTATAGGGTCACACACTTAGAAATGAAGCCTAATTCGGATTGGATCTCGAATTAGGCGGGCATTGAGTCCTAATGGGCCTCTATTCGTAGAAGCCCATTATAAGGACGTCTATAAAAGGAGGGCGGCGCATCGGTTAAGGGTTGAGTTTTTCGTGACATCCCCAAAGCTTGGCCGCCACCCTCCCACGCCCTAGTCGCCGCGTGCATCTAGTAGTCCGCGTCGCGTCGCTTCCTCCGCACGTGTGGATACCTTTGAAGGCGCCATGACATGGCGTTGGGACGAACGCAAGAAAGGAGGCAGACGGGACACTACCGCGAGGACGAGGAAGTAGTACGACTACTACGCCTCCGACGCATCGCATCAACTTAGTACGACTACATCGCCCGACCGCGCATCAACTTCCGCGGCGTCTAGTGGTAAGACCGTGATCTATAACGCAGCGATCTTGGTTTCTGGTAGAATTTTTAATTTGCGCTAGTGTAGCCTACCCGTTTCCTACAGAGGCGAAGCGTGGTCTTCGCGTGGTTGGCGCGATGTGAGATGTCTCGCCGAGGCGAGGCCACAGGCGGAGACTCCCTAGTCGCCGAGGTGAGGCCTTCGGAACGACCAGGTTTGCGCGTTTGAGCGTGATGTGAGATGTCTCTCCGCCGAGGCGAGGCCCTGGAGGCGGGAGACTCCCTAGTCACCGAGGCGAGGCCTTCGGAATGACCAGGGTCGTCGCGCGGTTGAGCGCGATGTGAGATGTCTCTCCACCGAGGCGAGGCCCTGGAGGCGGGAGACTCCCTAGTCACCGAGGCGAGGCCTTCGGAACGACCAGGGTCGTCACGCGGTTGAGCGCGATGTGAGATGTCTCTTCTCCGAGGCGAGGCCCTCGAGGCAGGAGACTCCCTAGTCACCGAGGTGAGGCCTTCGGAACGACCAGGGTCTTCGCGCGGTTGAGCGCGATGTGAGATGTCTCTCCACCGAGGCGAGACCCTGGAGGCGGGAGACTCCCTAGTCGCCGAGGCGAGGCCTTCGGAACGACCAAGTTTGCGCGTTTGAGCGTGATGTGAAAAATGTCTCTCCACTGGGGCGAGGCCCTCGCGGCGGGAGACTCCCTAGTCGCCGAGGCGGAGCCTCCGGAGCGACTAGGGGTGCGCGTTTGAACGCGATGTGAAAAATGTATCTCCACCGGGGCGAGGCTCTCGCGGCGGGAGACTCCTAGTCGCCGAGGCGGAGCCTCCGGAGCGACTAGGGCTGCGCGTTTGAGCGCGATGTGAAAAATGTCTCTCCACCGGAGCGAGGCCCTCGCGGCGGGAGACTCCCTAGTCGCCGAGGCGGAGCCTCCGGAGCGACTAGGGGTGCGCGTTTGAGCGCGATGTGAAAAATGTATCTCCACCGGGGCGAGGCCCTCGCGGCGGGAGACTCCCTAGTCGCCGAGGCGGGGCCTCCGGAGCGACTAGGGGTGCGCGTTTGAACGCGATGTGAAAAATGTCTCTCCGCCAGGGCTCGAGGCCTTGCTGCATTGGTGTGCGTCGGGGCTCGAGACCATGCGCGGCGTCTTCAGTTTATACACTTGGGCCCGCGGAGGGCATTGGTGTGCGCCGGGGCTCGAGGCCATGGGTGGCTTCTTCAGTTTATACACTTGGGCCCGCGGAGGGCATTGGTGTGCGCCGGGGCTCGAGGCCATGCACAGCGTCTTCAGTTTATACACTTGGGCCGGCGGAGGGCATTGGTGTGCGCCGGGGCTCGAGGTCATGCACGGCTTCTTCAGTTTATACACTTGGGCCCGCGGAGGGCATTGGTGTGCGCCGGGGCTCGAGGCCATGCGCGGCTTCTTTAGTTTATACACTTGGGCCTGCGGAGGGCATTGGTGTGCGCCGGGGCTCGAGGCCATGCGCGGCTTCTTCAGTTTATACACTTGGGCCCGGGAGGGCATTGGTGTGCGCCGGGGCTCGAGGCCATGCGCAGCTTCTTCAGTTTATACACTTGGGCCCGCGGAGGGCATTGGTGTGCGCCGGGGCTCGAGGCCATGTGCGGCTTCTTCAGTTTATACACTTGGGCCCGCGGAGAGCATTGGTGTGCGCCGGGGCTCAGGACCATACGCGGCGTCTTGCTCGCCACGTTGGTGGGCTTATTGATGATGCCATCGCTGCGGGCTTACTGCCATCATTTGGGTGGCGAGTGGTTTTACATGTATGTAAAGTAATTCTAATTATGCAAGCCTTCCACCCACTTTCCCTTTGCAACCAGAGCCACACGTTGCTAACTTTAGAGTAATAAAGCATATGGGAAGTACACGCATATGGCGGGTAGCACTATTAGTAGCAGGTGGTTGGTGGTTAGTAATTAGTGCGGCGGCCCCGCATTCATGTGCTGGCCCTCTAGCTTTGTGGAAACACAAGTGCGCACTATATGTGAGGTGCTAGCGCAAGGCACTTGCCCAGTTTTTGGCGGCGCGGCGCGTGAGCGAGGAGGTGCCGGTCCGCTCCCACATGGTGAGCGGAGTGGAGCAGCGGAGAGGCGGGCTGAGAGGGGCGAGGCGCGCCGGGCCGGGTGGTGAGGCTTTGGGTTAGAGGGCTCTGGAGTTGGCGGTGAAGGCCGAGGCGGTGCTGCGGAAGGGTCCTCCGGGGCGGGGTCGGGCTGAAGCTTTGGCCGTAGAATTTTCCGCTTGGGCACTCGGGGGTGCGGCGAAGCTTCGAGGCGAAGCAAGCCTGAGTTGATCCCGTGGCAAGCGACGCCGAAGACTCCGGCGCTGTTGCGAGGTGGCCTCCGCTCCTGAGCGAGGGGTCGGAGATGCTCCGACGGGTGGAGCTTCGTGGTGGTGGCGGCACGCGCAAGGCGCGACAGCGCTTGCGGAGGGCCGTGTGAAACGGTTGCGCATGCGACGATCGCCCG
This sequence comes from Ampelocalamus luodianensis, assembly GCA_036346255.1. Taxonomy (NCBI): domain Eukaryota; kingdom Viridiplantae; phylum Streptophyta; class Magnoliopsida; order Poales; family Poaceae; genus Ampelocalamus; species Ampelocalamus luodianensis. The sequence continues at coordinate 2,615,567 of CM070625.1, read as the reverse complement.
GAGGATGCTTCGCAGGTTCTCCGGGCCGGATGCGAAGTGCCGGTGGAGATGGAGGGCGCCGGATGCGGAGGTAGCGGCCCAACGGAACGACGACGGTTCGGAGGCGGCCCGAGGGTGCGTTGGCGCTCTGGAGGAGGCTCGGGCTGTGCTTCGGTGAAGACTTCGGCGTTCCAGAGGCACTGCGGAGGGGGCCGAAGGTTGTTGTGGCTGGGATGTAGGCTTCGGCGAAGGTTGCTGTTGGGAAATGGGGGCTTCGGTTGTTTTCTTTTTATTTTACTTTGGCCTTCGGGTGACGGCCGAAGGTGGCTATGAGCTGCCGAAGGGTGATGGCCGAAGGTTGTTTCCGCTGAGATGACGGGCTTCGGCTGATGTGGATGCCCTGAGCTCCTCTTGCTCGTAGCTTCGGCGTCTTTGTTATACATCACGGTGGTGGGCTTATACATTGCTGCCACGCCTTTGTTGTATTAATTCAAAGGGACCGACTATTGATCACGCGACTGAAAATTTATAATATTTCAGTCACTTTTTCTATCCCTTAGATGCACATCTAACGGTTAGTTGTTGTTTTTACGTTGGGCTATGTTCTTTTTAGTTGGGCTGAGTTGTGTTGTTCTTAACGGGTCTGTGGTGACCGACTATTGATCAGGCGACTGAAAATTTATAATATTTCAGTCACTTTTTCTATCCCTTAGATGCACATCTAACGGTTAGTTATTGTTTTTACGTTGGTGTTGTTTTTACGTTGGGCTATGTTCTTTTTAGTTGGGCTGAGTTGTGTTGTTCTTAACGGGTCTGTGGTTTTTTTTAATTTTTGACCCATTAAACAAGTTGGTCTCATTGTGTTGTTTTGTATGTCTTTGGTGAAATGTGTGACAAGCTCACATGTTCAAAATCTCACATTACTAATAAGGTGAATTGCATCTTGAAAATGCTAGCTGGTTACTTCATTTCATCAAAGGACTACCCACTAAAAAAGGAACTACCGATTCAAACACAAGAAAAACTTCAAGACTACACGAGTCACGGCTGAACAAATTTTGACCCATTAAGCAAGTTGGTCTCATTGTGTTGTTTTGTATGTCTTTGGACTAAAGTGTGACAAGCTCACATTTTCAAAATCTTTGTTGCTATAAGTGAATTGCATCTTGAAAATGCTAACTTGCTACTTCATTTCATCAAAGGATTACCCACTAAAAAAGGAACTACTAATACACACACAAGAAAAACTTCAAGGCTACGAGTCACGCTAAACAAATTCATGCAAAACCATCAAATGACATTAGAGAATCCCATCGAGACAAGAAAGGTAACTTTACATGACAAAGATTGCATCCGATACCAAGAAAACTACAAATAAATGTTTGAGTGCCTTGTAAGTAATAAAAGTACATATTAAGTGGTAAAAATAGAGAATTACTACAGTTGCACCCTTTAGGTGTTGTACTACTAATGAGCCCTCACTTTGAGGAGTTTGGACATGTTAAAACGTTGTTCACTATCACCAACATAATTTTCCTCCACCTCGCTCACAATTCTGAAAGAACTAATCTTTGAGGTCCTTGCAAGCCAACTTTAGATGGCAAGAATACGCATGTAGCATCACAACACAAAAAGTTGCTGAGCTAAGGCATCCAATTTTGCCTCGTTTGAAAGGACTAAAGGCGTGAAAGGATGACGACCATCTATCAAAATTAGGCAGATTGAAGTCACAATCTTATAGACTAGATGATGTTAGGACTAAAAGAGTGAAATTCAGAAAATAGAAAAATATCTATATTATAAGTTAGACATAAATATGTTAGGCTCAGTAAACCAATGCAGAGACAAAAACAAAGTAGAAGGTAAAACAACAAACTACAGAATTCTCACTAGACATAGCTAGAAATAATTAAGATATAAGTTTGAAATTTCTAAATAAGCAATTTGTACTTAAAAAGAAAAATGTGTTCTTGTGGAAATCCCTTATACTAACAAATGCAAAAAAAAAAACTTAATTGTGATACCAACTAGTCGTGTACAACTTCCCTTCAAATCCTTCATTCAAGAAAACTTAGGGTTGGTGATGACATAAACCAATCAGGAACAGAAGACAGATAAAGACTTAATCTAAGCTAGACAAAGATAAATTCTTAGGTTAGGTGAACCCTGCAAAAGACAGATACAAAAAGTTTATTCTAAGCTAGTCAAAGATAAATTCTTAGGCTAGGTGATAAGGTGAACCCCTACAAAAAGACATATACAAAAGGTGAACCTAGCTTTGCAATTTTTCTTTAAAAAAAGACTATATGATTACTCTAAGCTAGACAAAAGGCAATATGATTATTTACACAAATTTCTATTGAAATCACATATTACCTAGCTTTACAATTTAAACTAACTCACTGTGTAACTTTTTGTATGGCAGGTATTTCACAAGTATATGGCATCACAAGATAAAGAAGAAGAAATAAGAAAACTAAAAAGGAAAAATTCATCTTTGCTTAATATAAATGACAATTTACATGTTAGTAACAATCCTACTTGTACAACTCAATATCTAATAAAAAATGTGGAATCAAATAGTAATTACACATCCAGTGAACTAAAATTGCTAATCACCATGAAAAACGGATGCTAATCTACTAGAAAATTCCGAAGAACATTTTCTCTCATTTTCTGAAGAACATTCTAGCATATCTAACAGTGCTCATGTAGCTGCCAAAGATAGACAAAAAAGCATATGTGTTGATGTTCCTCTGAACCAGAAGAAACACAGCATGACATAGAAAGTACTAATGAAAGTTAATCTCACTCACCATAGTCTCTCAGAGCCAGGTAGTTCCAATGATTGATTGTATAACATGTACAATTAATCACTCGTCATCATACAGATGTAGAAGCACAACATTCATATTACAAAACTACAGCCTGCGCCCTACTGTACATATCAACATTCGATAAGTGCAAGTAACCAAAACCGAAAAAGGTGAGCAATTTTATAGCCTTACCTACAGATGAAATCTACGCAATTGCATACGAATTCACTAAGAAACACCACGATCTCAAGGCATGGGAAGCAGTTCACAAAACCTAGAATCCCAAATTAAAACTAATCTCTAGGCAACATTACTTAAACCACGATCTCATGAAAGGGAGGGCAAAATCCACAAACAAATCAAGGAATCACATGAATTAGTAGGCAACATCGTCGGGCAAAGATAGATCATGCCTCTAAAAAACAACAACAACAACACACAAAAAAATCGTGGGAGATGCAGTCGCGCACAATAGCAATAAGTCAAGCTGCTAACCACCAAAAATCACTGACGCTCGCCCGCAACAAGCGCTCATCGGACGCTATTCGCCACTCACGCCCACCGCATAACGCTTGCGGGCGCTCGCCACTCGCCAGTCAGCGTGCCCGCCGCTCCCGCGTGCTCGCCGCTCCCGTGTGGTCGCCGCCGCCTCCGCTCGCCTCCCTCTTGTTCTCCCCTTGGTTTGACCTCTCTTTCCCTGCCTCGTATTCTCCTCCCCACCTCTCTTTCTCTCTCAAAACAATGGAGACAGTGGGGTGGGAGTATCGATGAATACAAATAAAAATTTAAAACAGAAATATCTCTGTCCAAATGGGTTGAGAAGTTAATGGATCGGATTCGAAAACAAAAAACTGCAACCAACAGCGACAAAAACAAGCCCGAAATGAGAACTGATAGCGCACAAATCTTAGGGCAGAACAGACGGTGAAAAAATGAAAGATAACAGATTTTCAGGCAACTGAAAAATAGCAAGTCCGTAATTCAAATAGCAGCATGGATAGACCGACCACTGTGTTTGACAGGTTTTCTCAGTGCAAGCAAGATATGCCATACCGCTCCTCATATTATACAGCTAGAGACAACTTTATTTTATACCTGCTTACTGTACTGAAAGGATAGGTAGAGGCAGGTGGCCCACTAAGTTCTATGATTATTTTTGCTATGCTAGGATTTAGGGAATCATTTCACGTGGCCAACGTATGCAACTAGGACATGTGCTGGAGCATGAGACATTGACCCAGCCATTTTACCATTTCCCGAGCTAATACCAAGGCTGTGCTTTCCAAGCCAGGCAGAGGAAGGAGAAAGTCTCAGGAGTTGCAAACTTGTAGGCTGGTTGGCCGAGTAGCGGGGGGCACCACAGCACCCGCGCCTGCCCCATCGCACCGCGAAGGGAGGTGCTCCAAAGGTGGCCAGAGGTGGGCGCGTACCAGAGGCCAGAGGTGTCAGGCGGGGGCTTCGCAGGCCAAAGGTGCCAGGCGGGGGCTCCGGAGGCCGAAGGTGCCAGTCGGGGGCTCCGGAGGTGCGAACGAGGCCGGAGCGTTGCCAGCGAAGAGCTCCAGCTTGGAGAAGTGCATGCGCCGGTGTGCTTCGGGTGAGGGGTGAATACAGGCCGTGGTGGTGTGGGGGCTTCATCCGAAGATAGCTCATCCAGGTGGGATGTGTTGAGTGCTCTGGAGGCAGCAAAGAGGGCGCGGCGGCGGAGGCTCCTTTGTGGTGCCGAGGCATGCCGAGGCGACGCCGAGGTGGACCGGAGCCGGAAGGGGCGCCCAGAGGTGGCCTGATGGTTCACCTCATTGCCGGGCCGCGCGGGTGCTTCGGCTTGGTGTGGAGGAGGCTTCGAGGAGGGCTCCGGCTGGGGGGGGGGGGGGTTCGAGGTGGATGCGCCGGAGGTGGTGGGCATCCGCCCCGAAGGGGCGCGCGTGCGGCGAGGTTCTGCGGTAGGACCCTAGCCGGAGGCGGCGATGCCTCAGTTTGCCCGAAGCGGTGTGCTCCGGCTGGAAGGCCGCCACTGGGCGGCGGTGCCGAAGGGACGCGGCTGAAAGGTGCCGGCACCTGGGAGCAAAGTCGACGATTCGGCCTTCGGAGGGGACCCGAGGGGTCCCAAAGGCGGTGAAGTCTGCTCAGAGGACCGCCGGGCGGAGGCTCTGCGGCCCGAGGAAGCGCCTGCGCCTGTTGTGCTCTGGGTGTCAACCGAAGGTGGGCCGGAGGTGATAGGAGCCTTCGGCTGGAGGAAGCACATGCGCCAGGGGGCTTCGCTCGGCTGCGATGCTTCGCTCCGAGGGGGGCTGCTCCGAGCGGGGCTCCCGCTGGATGTGCTTGGCAGGCAGAGTTGCGCGCGGTAGAGAGTGCTTCGAATGGTCTTCCGAAGGGGTGGGTGAGCCCTCGGGTGCTGGTCGAAGGGGGGTGATGAGCAGCCGAAGGGGGTGGGGGAACCTTTAGGGTGAGGAAGTGCCCTTGCCCAGTGGGTTTCGGCAGTGAGGTGGAGTTTCCGGGCGTGCGGAGGTGACCACGCGGATGTGTTGGTCCGGAGCGGAGGCTTCGAGTAGGCGAGGCTGCTGCGGAGTCTCCCAGGGCGCTCCGTTTGGAAACGAAGGGTGGCCGAAGGGGTGGGGAAGCTCGGCAAGCGAGGTCGCCTCCGGAGGGGTCCGGCCGAGGTGAAGAACCGAGGGCGATGCAGGCCCTCGCATAATCTCCAGTGGGCTTCGACTGATGGCCAGAGGTGTACCGAAGTCAATGTGGATCTTCGGGTATCTAATGCCGAAGGTTGCTTCGGCTGCTATAGTGGGCTTCGGCCCCTTCTCGGGTGTAGCTTCTTGTTCGGTCCGCACGGACGGCGCCAACTGTCGTAGCGTAAAGAGGCTAGACAGTTGGTACGGGGACCCTCTGTATGCGATATGCGAAGACCCTCCGTACCCTTTTGTCTTGGAGAAGGACCGAAGGAAGAGAGGGGCTAAAGACACTGAGTGAAGATATGTATGACTTGTGTGTTTGAATGAGAGCTAACCCCCTGTTACATGCCCATGGGGCTCTACTTATAGGGGGCAAGAAGGGACATTTACCTTCTTGCCCCCATAGGCGAGAAAGAGACGAGGGGTATTTAGGTACATTGGCCTAAAATACACTATACAAGCTAGGTCTACATATGTACAGTATTCCTGACGGCATACTGGTATTCCTGACGACCCTAGGGTGCGGGGCACCCCATAGGGCCCGGCTACGACATACAGGATGATTTTTCGATTGTCTTTCGTGTCCAGCTAGGTTCACGATCGCACTCGAAAGATCTGGTCCAGCTAGGTTTATTTAATTAAAAAAGCAAAAAATTGAACTCAAATGTGATTTTTGGTTTTTCTCTAGGAACTGTTTCTTCAGAATTTGAGTTTCAGTTCTTTTTTTAGACCAATTTTAGTTTCAATTCAGAAACCAATGAAGTCCTTGTTTATTTTAGCATAAGCAATGCAGGAGGGGGACACTGTGGGCTAAATACTGACTTTTTTTTTACTCGATCTACATCGAATGCTTCCTGAAAGTACGAATGCAGAATTTCAGATACCTTCTTTCGGTGAAGTTTTGAGGAAAGTTATGTGTGTCTTGTAGGTTTCTTTGGACTTTGTTAAAAGTCTATATGCGAAATTCATAGATTGGGACGAGGAGATGTATGACCAGGAAACAGATACACCTGCCCATGCAGCAAAGTAAGCGGACATTTGCATTTATCTTGACAAGTAGGATGGTTGCCCTTGTTTTCTAAATTTAACCATCTCACAATAACTTTCAGCTCAGCAATTAGTGAAGACTTGGGACAAGTTGAGTATATTTTGACAGATAAAACTGGGACTCTGACTGAGAACAAGATGATCTTCAGATGGTGCTGTGTTGGAGGTACCTTTTCTGGGAACGAAAGTGGAGACGCTCTTAGAGGTCATATATAATCTTTAGTACATTATTTTCTTCTTGATTCTGTCAGTGAAAATCTCATAAAGCTAGGGTCCTAATCATATCATTTGCTAAAATGATCCTCTGTTGAATTATTTTCACTTGGGAGATGAACATTATATTCAGGGTGATGTGAATAATAATGCCTATTTGTACTGAGCACTAAATATTTAGAGCTCTTCTTGTTACCTACCTTGTTATCTTCTCACAAGATTGTCTTGTAAATTGCTTTCATGTTGCACTTGGTTAAGTGTCCATCCTCTTAAAAGCGTAACCATGTCATCATGTCAGCACATAAACATTTTTAGTTTTTTTGGCTAACATTATCATGAGCTCTGTTGCAAGATTTTCTTGTAAATTGTTTTTTTTTTTTTATGCAGCTCTTGGTTAACCGCTTCCATCTTTTAATAGTGGTAATCATGTACTGTTGAATTTCAAAATTATTTATGACGCAGCACTACCGAATGTTGCTGCAAGTTTGATATTATGTGTACTAATATGTTATTTTCTCTGTTTAGATGTTGAACTGCTGAATGCTGTTGCCAATAATTCTACTCATGTCATTAATTTTTTTGCACTCATGACACTCTGTAATACAGTTATTGCTATAAAAAGGTTATTATATCTTCACCCATGTGACAGCTAGGCTCCGCAACTCAACTTCATTCCTTTTACGTTATCTTTGCCTATTTTTTGAAGTTCAGTCCTAGTGGGGCAATTTCGTATAAAGCTCAGTCCCAGGATGAGGATGCTCTTGTTATGCAGCCTCTAATTTCCATACGGTGCTTGTCAGCAAAAATGGAAATAACGCCGGTACGTTTCTGTACATTTCACCATGGTTTTCTGGCTTTTAATTGATCGTTTCTTGTTGTTATAGTTGTCTTGGCTAAATAATAAGACATGCATTTAAGCAGAAATAAACTTCAACAGACGAGTGATTCAATATGAGATACTTGACATTCTAGAGTTCACCTCTGATCGGAAAAGAATGTTTGTTGTGGTATTGGATTGTCAAAGTGGAAAGATTTTCCTCTTGTCCAAGGGTGCAGATGAGGCAATTCTTCCTTGTGCTTATTCTAGTAATCAGCATGATAATTTCTCATTAGTTTGTGATGCATTGTAATATTCTAAAATTTGCCATTTGTGTTTCTGTTTAATCAGCCCTCTTGCCTAGCCTGTCTAACCGATTTATCCCGCCTAGGTGGCGATTAGGCGTTAGACGCTGGTCTGCCGCCCGACTAGCGCCTAGGGGAACACAGGGAATAACTGGTCAATTTGTTAACCCATTCTGTCTTGACTCTCGGCCTTTGTTAAAGCATAACATAAAAAACTCATAAATTTGTCAGCACAACTCAATAAATGATGTTGCTTGTGTTGATTTTCGGATCTAATTGTTTTAAATTTTCAGGACAGCAGATCGAGACATTTGTTGATGCGGTTGACAAATTTGCTCAGCTGGGATTACGCACACTCTGCTTGGGATGGCGTGAGCTGGGATCGCAGGAGTACCTAGAATGGTCTCGATTATTTAAGGAAGCCAACAGCGCATTAATTGACAGGGAGGTAATGATCATATTGACAGATAGGTTTTGTCTTCCCTGTATTCTTGTTTCGCAGTGCACTGGAACGACTCAGCACTTGCAACTCAAACTGATGATGACATAAGGTACGTCCTTCTCCTGATTATAGCAGTATCGGTTTATTAGATCGTCTTTCTTCAGTATTATGACATCGTTTGGTTACCCAAGTGATGATGCAGCATCGCTGAGAAAAAAAGGTCACCATCATCAGAAAGCTCAACATGGATGAACCACCCAGCAAATGAAACAACAGGTTATACATTGCCAGCTTATACATAAATAGCCTGCTTATAGCCTCACGACTGACATGTTTACTTTTTTTTTTTGTTTGCTTCGTTTATACGGAAGAATGATGACAAACGTTAGCCGGTTGTTCGGCTGTAACTTTTGCGAAACAACGTAACGCATACCTTTTGTAGTTCTGTATGCCAAAAAAAAAAAAAGACTTGCATACTGATGTGCGCCAGATGTTAGTTGTTTCTTAGACCAAACTGTGCTGGACATATGTATTTCTATAACGTCCCGTACTGTTCTATAAATATTGCTGTGACTTTACATGCTAGACTGTTACACTCAGACTCCCGATTTAGTATCGTTCATACACATCCTAGACCTTCGTGCTTATGTATTCTAGAGAACAATAACAGACAATGCGTTAGTTTTTCAGAAATACAATAGAGTTACGTAACACGTTAACTCATGCTTAACAATGTTACCCACGAAGATCTACCTATATTACCCTCACATGGCGAACGCTCTTGACACATTCAGCTACCAAACATACGCGTCCTTACAGGTGTTGCTACATACTCGACAGAGACCCAAAAAAACCCCGAAGAACAGAGCGTAGCTATACCATTGCTCTAACGCTGCCAGCCGGTGCGCAGCGTAGCGCGCAACGTAGCGCGCAATGCGTTCAAGTATCTACGTACGCTGCGCAATGCGTTCTAGTATCTACGAACAGCTGGTTAGATTAAAGGACGAGGAGAGGAGATGGATCGGCACCTTATCCACACGAAACTTCCTGGTTACCTTCCTAGTATGTTTTCTCTCTCTCTCGGTTGACAATCCAACCATCCATCTGAACACGTAGATGATGAAACGGCTGGAAAAACTCAAGTGACGTGGCTTTAGCCACAAGTGGCGCAGTCTTTCGCTCTTTACGAATAGTAAGATAGCATAGTTTTGTATTAGAATACCGTCGTTGTAGAGTAATATATATTTCGCTTTTGCTAGCTCCTAGTCGTTTGATTTTTTTTATAACTCAAATCACCTATAATTGCACAGTACTAAGCCTAAAATTGTATTACTAATTGACGTGCAATTTTAGCACAATTTTACTATAACTTTTAGTTTTTTTTTTTTGTATTTGTAGAATTCACCTAGATTTATTTTTGTCTAGTTTAGATTTTTTATTTATTTATAGGGTTCACCTAGATTTAGTTTTTGTCTAGTTTAGATTTTTTTTTTTTTTTGTATTTGTAGGGTGTACCTAGATTTACTTTTGTCTAGTTTATAATTTTTCAACATATAAAATCAGAAACCATTAGATGGTGATCTAACATACCGAAGAAAGTGACTGGATTTTAAGAAAATTTCAGACAATTGTAGCTTAGTTGGCCCCTATATATATATTTTCATCAAACAGATGGTAGGAATAGTGTTGTTTTGGGGCTCCATCTCCTATCGGTAAATAAAAAAGAAACAGGCAAAAACAAGTCCCGTAAACAAAATAGAAAAAGGGAAGAGAAATAGGAAGAGACATTTTTTTAACGAACAGGCGGGAGTTGCCATTATATTAACAAAACATAAAAAACATAGAAAAAGAAAAAGATATAGCCACCGCCCCAAAAGGGTAAACAACACATACGGGGAAGGGACCCCTCTGAACATATGACAAAGCAATCTAACACGCAGGCCAGGGCAACACCAACTAACCACAGCGGCACCGATCGACTCTTACGCTCTCAAGCCACACACCGCTGCCAAAGGAAGGATGACTTCCTCACCAACGGCTCTTATTGACAGTGGCCTATCTCTATGTCTGAACCGGCTGTTTGAACAAGGGGCATCCACAACGGTCGGCCTGCATCTCAGGACAGCGACCCAATGAACGAGCGTCCAAACTCTGTGGGCCTCTTCAACTACCAGCCTTCAACAACAACGGGGTGGGATCTTCTCCAGGTGTGGACCAGATGATGTCCAATTCGGAGAGGATGGAAGAAGACGGGAATGCTTCGGCTCCGGTGGTGGGGAAGGCTATCGGGAGGCGGTGAATGTTGTAACCAGAGGGGAAGAGGAACTGCGGTTGGGGGAGGGAGGTTGGAGGGTTTTCGTCCACCGAGGCGCACCGCCGCCACTGTGTAACATCCCAATTTTTGGGTCTTTTTGAAAATTTTCGAAAATAAAAAATAACTATTTGGTTTTATTGAATTTCTAAAGCTTAACTTGAAATTTTAGAAATTAAAAATAATTTAAATGAATTAATCAAACTTCAACTAACTCAAAATTTGGTTTATTTTGAGTTTATTGGAGTTCTTCGGTATTTAAAATCTCATTTCGTTGTTTGTTCTGAATTCTCGTCGGCCTGTTCCTTTTCCCCGCGCGCCGACCCGCACCACCCTCTCGGTTTAGACCACCCTCTCGTTCAGACCATCCTTTCGGTTTCGATTAGCCTTTCGGTCTCGACCAGCCTCTTGGTCTCGACCACCCTCTTGATTTCGACCACCCTCGCCTCGGCGCGTTTTTCCTCACTCTTTTTCCTCAGTGTCGTGCGCATTAAATGTCATTGCCTCCGCCATGCCAATTCCCCCTCTTGTCTGCTCCCCTACCTGCCCCATCCCCTCCCTCACCTACCCGTGCAACTATGCTGCGCCACCGCGAATCCCGCCGCTCCATCTTGTCGCCCAGTCCTCCTCCTTCCCCTATAAATGGAGCACCAGGGAACCCTCGCCCACCTCTTGCATTCCCCTCAACTCTCCCTCTCCCTCTCTCTCTCACCCTCGTTTCTCCACCACCTCTAGCGCCGCCATCAAAGCTTCTCCTGCCGACGACCGAACCACCTTCCTCCGCGCGTTCTGCCGCCGTCGTTGTTTCCCCGGCGACATCGTTCCCTCCGTTGAGTTCGCCTCACGATGTCCTATGTCGTGCTCTCTTCCTTTTCTCCGAAGCGCCGCCAGTTCACTGGAGCCCCCGTGCGCGGCCGACCGCGTACGCCACCGCGAATCCCGCTCGTATTCCTTATCGAACCGTGTGCCGCCTCCGCCTATAAAATGGAGAGCCGCGAGTTCCATTCCTTCCCCTTCAATTGCCGCCAACCCCGTTCTCTAACCCTCCTGTTTGCGGTTGATTGCCAAGAATCACAGGCTCCTTGCTCCGCTGCGAGCACTACCTTCCTTCTTCTTTTCTTCTTTGAGCAACTTCCTTGTAGGAGCCCACCTGTCATTCACAGTAGCTCCACTCCCTGGCCATCACTCCCTCACCTTCGGCTTCGCAAGACCGCGTTCTATTCGAGCCTCCCCTTGTCTTCGCCGGGAGTTCATCGGAGCGCCCGCACCATCTTCGACCACCGCCGCCGCCGCTTCCTCATCTCACCGCCGCCCCCTGTGAGCCTCGAGTTTGCCTCGCCTTCCTCTCTCCGCTGGTGCCCTCGCCATCGGCCATCTCACCGTCGCTCTCTTTGTCGCCGCCAGTCACCTCCTTCCGACCACCTGCAGTCGAATCTCCTTCCGAGTGTCCGTTCTCCTTCATTCGAACTCCGATCTGAGTGATCCAAGTTTCTAAACTCTTCTAAATTCAGTACCTTTCCTTTGGTTCTAGTTTGGCAATTTTTGGATTGTATTTGGATTGTATTTGAATTTGGCTCGTTTTCACGTGTAGTGTTCGACGACTTCGGAGAACCGGACTTCGACGTCGTTTCTGAACAACATCTAATTGAGCAAGGAAAGTTACATCTTTGATCATATTTGAATCCCAGTATGTTAAATTATTTAAATTCTGTTTTAAACTATTACTGCATGCTAATTTATACTCAGTTATTTAAATTCCTGTTTTAAATTATAGTTATTCCTAATACCTTTGTATAGCCAAACTTTGCTATTGAATTAGCCATTCCTTGATACCATAGTTAAAATCTGGTTAATACATTAGTATGACTAGAACATGTTAGAAAATTATGCTTAGCAATACTTAGACCTGAAATATTTGATTTGGGGGAATTTACAGCCAAAAGATCAAATGTTGCCTAAAATTTTAACCATGACATTGGTTTGTCTTGGAAGTTTACAAATGCTTTGAAAACTGAAATAAAAATTAAAAACTGATTGGAAAGTCATCCAAGTCAGTTAAGGACCGGTCTTCGAGCCGCATCTTGCTAAGCCCCATAGTACGACCACATGTCATATGTGGGCGGGACCTGGCTAAATAATTTATACCATTTCACCGTGGTCGTGCCATGTGGTTGCGTGGGTGTCTTTACGACCTACTTTTATGTATTCCTACATGGCGTAAGAAGGGGCTTAAATCCGACGGGTTTCTATCCAAAGGAAGCGAAACCTTAGCGAGGCAGGACTTCGGTGGGATGGTGCATTGTAAAGGCCTTGTGATAATCTCTTAGTCGCACACCTTCGAAAGTGTATGAGCGGACATTGCAAGTTATTATCTCTTGTGGGTAAAACTGTACAACCTCTACAGAGTGTAAAACTATTCGAATTGCCGTATCCATGGTCATGGACATGCTCAACAAATCCACTCAAAGTTAGACTTTGATTTTGTTTTCAAAAGACTTTATCAAATGGTTTATCCAAATGGGAAATTGGGCGGGTAGCCACGTGATAGGAGGGTATCCTTCACCACCCTTATGTGAATGTTATATGACTAAAAAACTTGAGAATTTAGAAAATAAATTTTAGTTATAGAATAATTGCTGATGAGGATATAATAATCCCCATTTAATTATTTATGTGTAATTCTTATTATGGATAATATTGCCATCATATGGTTCTTGAGTATACCCCTTACTGATCATAAGGGACAAGCCAACTAGGTGGTCGTAAGTCTTTCTACGACCACCCCCATAGTCGTAAGTTCTTCTACGACTACCTCATGATCATAAGTTCTTCTATGATCACCTCCTAGTCGTAAGTTCTTATACGACCAGTACCTAGTCGTAAGTTCTTCTACGACTGCCTCATGGTCGTAAGTCTTTCTGTCCTGGGTTAATTTCATAAAACCTAGACCTTTCTGGCCTTACAAAAATAACTCTGGGCCTCTCAGAATTGAAATCCAATTTATTCAATTTAAGTATGAGGACCCGGCTAGCAACAAGTTAGGTATTCGACCCACATACTACTCGAAGGCGTATGCACCAAGCCGATTCCCTGCAACCCAAGTTCACACTTAAATGAATTAAAAAGTATTTCAGAAACTTCGGATATGTGTCCCATGTTATCTCCCAAGATCAGTGGCTAACACGCACATATCCTTAACAACATTGTTTATAGTCATCCACAAGACATACAATAAGATAATAAGGTACCATACACAACTAGGACTTATATCCCGATTTTTACATAAGTGGCCGATCGACCAAATTCAAAATATTAGCAACAAATACGCAGCGGAAACAAAGTAATAAACACCAAAAGCACCAGATAGGTGTACCCATCCCCAAAGGCAACCAAAAGGGGTTAGAAACAGCATCATTCGTTAGCGTCACCGAAATTGGCTCTAACGAACTGATCAAGCGAATAATCTTCCTCACTTGCAGCAATTGGACAATCCGGTTGAGTACAAAATATACTCGAAAGACTTACACAAAATAAAAGTTGTACATGCTAGTGGCTGACCAAAGGAGAGGCTGTAATGGCTTAGTTTTGCATAAAAACGCACAATTTTTCAGCCCTACACATACTAGTTTGTAACTGCCATTTAGCAAACAAAATTTTAGCAAAATAAATATGAATGACATATCAAACAATACCAAAGTGGTAGCTCACTTTGATAAACTAAATTATATGAATCACCCTTCATGCCAATACCGAGTAGTAACCCATGTCAAATTTAATTCAGAGTCTAACGATGATGTCTCCCAAACCAAGTGGACATCCATAACTGTTGACACGGCTATTCGAATAGATTAATCCCTGCAGGGGAGTACAACTTTACCTACATGACTAGATCAGCCCGTAACCTCCGGATAAGGACACACTTCCTAAGGTATGCTGGCCAGGGAGATGTCGTTGTTGCCGCTCAGGAAATGCTCTCCGACCGCTGATCTCTAAGAAATCAGATTTTGGTCAGAGAGCATCCCGATCTTGATGCGGAGGTGTGTACCGTGCGCTTAGTTGTTTCATGTACACGTGAAGGTGTAGTGGAAGTAGACGAAAAAGCACGAACGGTCTTGGATTGTCGTCCCTGTACTTCTTTTTCAACTTGGCAAGCAAGACGAAACAAACGAGTGACAGTGGGAGGTTTATAAACAAGTTTATTTCGAATTTGATGGTTTAATCCTCATAGAAATCTAGTTATCTTCGCATCTTCAGTTTCTTCTAAACCATAATGAGACAAAGCAGTTTGCAAATCTTGATAATAATCCTCTACCGAACTACTACCATGTCTTAAGCGTTGCAATTTATTAAGCAATTCACGAGAATAATATGAAGGTACAAATCTATGTCTCATTGCTCTCTTCAAAGCATTCCATGTTCTAGGTATGTTCTGATTAGTACGACAGTATTCACTCCACCAAATAGATGCAAAATCATAAAACTCACAGGTAATATGGGTAATAGCCCTAACTTTTAGATGATCAGGAAATTCATGGCATGCAAATAATTGTTGTACAGCTAATTCCCATGTGAGATAAGCATCAGGATCATAATTCCCACCAAATGAGGGTACAGTGAAGTTAATTTTATGAGACATACTATCACTATCATATACCTTCCGTGGTGAAAAAGCTTGTCTCAAGTGTGCCTCTTCCTCGTTCACTATCTTACACTCCCGTCCAACAGTTCGAAGAAGAGGTGAATATATCTTGTAATCATTCTGTGAACCTGCCATAGTTAGTAGAAAACAAGGAAACAAATCACAAGTATATGTTCCTATCAACTACTAGGATCTGGAGGCTCAACCAAGTCACTCACACTCAAGCTTATACCCGTTCCTACAAGTTCTTACCAATGCAGAAGGAAGTGGTACAACCGTGGTCGTTCGTGATACTCTCACTGCATCGCCCAATGATTACGAGGAACGGCACCTGCTGAGTTAGTAGGAAGTGGAGCTTGGAAGGCTTCAATATGGTAGCAAGGATCAGCAATAATCAAATCAGTTAATGCAAGTTGAAATATTGTTCAAAGTACTAGCCAATGTTGCTGATCCTAACCTAATCAAAACTAGCTAATCAAAGCCTTATGTAGAGAAGTGTATGTACGCACACGCAACGATCAATGTGACTTAATGCAAGCAAGGGAAAGCCTCACAAAAAGTACTAGGAGAGACGCTAACCAACTACTCAAACTTTTGTAAAGGGCACAAGATTGTTCGCACGACGTGGAGTACAAAAGACAGCAATATCGGTGCAATGCAAACAGCCCTCTAGATTGAGCAGAAACAATAGCTAGTCTTAAATGATGAAAAAGCAAAGTTTTATATGGCTTATATATGCTTATTTGAAAGGTTTCGACCAGATCTACAACTTTGCAGTTGAGGCGAACTCCAAATTCCGAAGGGAAAACCGAAAGAATCGCCAAAAACAGAAACCAAAAACTTGCGACGTGAAATCGGGGCCGAAGATAGCCGATTTTGGGGCACCTGGAGGGTGACTAGTGGCTTACATGGAAAAGATGCACCTCGTCATTAGCTTCGAAACGAGCACAAGAACGTCAAAAACGGACACCGTACGCAAAAGTTATGCCCGTTTTACTGAAGGTGTCTCAGATACGGAATCCTACTCGGACTCTGAAACCGTCTCGGGTTTAAATTTGAAATTATTATATCTTTCAAACCCTTGGGCCAAACTTGCTGAATTTTTTTGTGGAAGCTTTTGGTTATATGTATAAGGTCTCCACCAATTTTCACACACTTTTCTTTTCTCTTTTCTCTTTTCTTTTTTTTTTCTACCGCGGCTTTTGTTTTTGCAGTTACCTCTTTCTCCTTCTACTATTTGGTCGACCCTAGGATTTACCGCAAATCGCAAATAACATCAACTCTCCCAAAAGATCACATCAATCCTCTCTCGTTTTTTTGGATTAACAACAATACGAATTTTCTATTTTTGGTGCGGATTAGAGGAGTTCTAACCCACAAATTTCTGTTTTAGATGCATAAACTAAGAACCCTGAAAGAGCGATCAAGCGACGCGAAGGAAAACACGAGATGCAAACTAGACAATGACGAACTAGACTCTAACTAAACTAGCAATCAACAACTTGAACACGACAATGCAACTAATGATTCAACGAACAAAAACTGAAAGAAAAATTGCAATGGCTCAGATTGGTTCGGTATGGATGATAGATGCGAATTTTTTTAGGTCAATTTTCTGGACTCTAGGAATAAAAAACAAATCTATTACTAAGGGTACTGATTTCTCACCGAAGAACTGTAGCTCTGATACCACCTGATGAACCCGAAGGTCCGATTGTTGGCCCAATCTTTCGATGAGAACGATAAGTTCGGTAGGCGTCGCTCAACTCTCACGATCCTATCTACGAACACGCAAGGCTCGAAACCACGCAATCGCTGAACTGATTGACAAGTCGTTATCAATCGTGCACGAATACCCGGATGACCTGACCACGAAGGTCGATTCCTGCATACACCGAAGAAGCACGCAAGAAAAAGATAAATCAATCTGAAATTGCAAATAGGAATTGAAATATTGAATTGAGTTGGGATTCTGAAGTGATATTATAGTTGGTCTAGTCGACACAAGCCAATACACGAAGTTGCAACATGGCTAACTTTTAACTAAACAAAATCCAAGAAAACTAGAGGGGGTGTGGCCTCCTTATATAGGGGAGGAAGAGCCACAAATCTAAAAGAAATAGCGGGGTGGGACTAAAACTCATTGTTACTGTTTACATGAACAGTAACCACACCCCCAGGTGGGCCGCCGGCAAATGGGCCAAGTTCAGTATGATTACAAAGCCCAGATTGGCCCAAACAAGTGATATGACGTCTTATTTTGATGATTGCGATCAGTCCAGAAGGAATTTGGAGGTGGGGCTGGATCCGTTGGAAAGAGAACAAAATAATCTTTCAATCAAGTACTTGTGGACCTCAAACGGACTCAGATGTGAAAGTTATGCCTGTTTTAAGTTGGTGTTGTCGTGCTGATTCCGAGGCCGAACCGATTCCAAAACAGGTCCAGCTCGAACTGCTTGCTTGTATTGGACCAAAAGTGACATGGTGCTGCACATATATATATTTCATCATTAGGTAGCATCATATAGTTCACATAATATAAAGACACTCCTAAAAACAAGCTCACCTGATAATTTAAGTGAAGCGTACGAGCTCTTATACTTGGAATAGTAAGCATAGCAAATATGGTTGTATCCATAGGGGTCATGTCCTCATCAAAACCATCTTGGCAGACGCATCCTACATCGAGAAATACATAACGACATGATTGCTTGCTCAAAACGACAAGAACTACATAATGGTGCCCTACAACCAGAAGTAAGTGTTTCACTACTTGCTATACAAATTTCATTTGTACTTTATACGCAAAGACTTAACTTAGGTTTAATGACTCAAGCGACATACATGAGTAGGCACCACTGGATCCTTTTAGTCATTATACCAAAGAGGAAGTAGGTACTATACCTTGATTCCCTAATAAAAAAAAGCCACGCCTTCACCCTTGTGCAAGGAGTACTGATGTGTGTGCTTATTTCCTCCATACATAACTCTATTGTAGTCTTCCTTCGCTTGAAATGGCGAAGTTAACTTTTTGGAAACATGCGGTCGCTCATCTCCTATATTGCCGAGGAGGGCTATACAAGGGAACGAACGCCACATTTAATCACAGGATGCGATTTCCGCACGTGCTACAACACAATAATTCTATATCATACTGTAATAATGCATCTCGAATCGACTATACCTTTATATGTAATTCTATTTTTGCGTTGTCGCCAAGAAAAGCGTAAGAATGTGCATTCTACGCTTGCCATCATATGCAAATTCTCATGAGTGCTAAGTTGAAGGATCCTCGAGGTTGGTCAATCTCGCAATAATTATTTCCTAATTATAAATTTAAATATATATGCTTACTACTTTACTCTTGCTAGCTACAGAGCTTCAATATAGATTTAGATTCACTCGTTCCGAGAGAGATCTCGGATGTTCGAGGAAGCTCTGCACCTTCATCATGACGGATATCATTAGCGCCAATCGAGAGTTTCACTACTCCAACACCGCTGAACGACCTTGAATGATTCATTAATGTAATTCACTTTGAATAGTTGTAATTCAATTGTAACTCTAGCGACAATATTTGATACATATTCGTGTCGAATTGATTTTGAGTTAAATGATCACTTTGAGTGTCAATGATTGATTCATCTATAATGTATCTATTTTCTGCCTGCTTGTTTTCAGAGGGAATGGCTAGCAATTCCTGAGGCTAGCCGAAAATCAAAATTAAATTAGTTATGCTGAAAGAGCTATCACAGACGGTTCATAACTATCGCCGCTCGTGATAGATGGATATCACGCACGGTTCATAATTATCGCCGCTCGTGATATGTAGATATCACGACGGTCATAATTATCACCGTCGCGATATCCACATATCACGCACGGTGATAATCATGAACCGCTCGCGATATCTATATATCACAGACGGCGATATTTACGAACCGTCTGTGATATATGGATATCACAGATGGTGCTAATAATGAACCGTCTGTGATATATGGATATTACAGACGGTTGTTCATTAGAACCGTCTGTGTTGTGACTTATCACAGACAGTTGTTTAACCGTCTGTGATAACCGCCAGTTATCACAGACGTACAAAAACACAGACGGTGCCGAACCGTTTGTGATGACGGTTCCGAACCGTCTGTGATAACGTTTTCTGTAGTAGTGTGTATTCAAGCCCCCATTCTACTCCTTGCAAACAAAGACACATAGTTCCTCTTGTGTATTCTTATTTTTTAGAGAAAACCATGTACCGTGGTGGCAAAAACACTTGTGTGAAGTGGTTGAGGTCATGAGTTTGAGCTCCATTTCCTAAATTTAAAATATGTTCTTTTTTATTTATTTATTTATAACTAATTCGGGATCTCCAAGTCATAAACTCCAGGAAATTAACCCTTGTAAAACTTAGGTTACAAGATATAAACTGCATTTCATCAACTATGATTTAATGATATCTCAAAGGTTTAAACATAAAAACTTATATTATCCTAGTTACTCTAGAGAATAGAGATACTTATTTTGTTGTTCCTCACATAATCACAATAGAGTTGTGTGGCCACAACATGATTTAAAATACACTCAATTACACTAAAAACACTCATTTTGTTGTTCAACAATGACAATTTCAAGACTGAAGTTAGCTTAGAGCTGCTGAATTAGAAAGATTCCAAGCGAAAATGAGTCTATTTGAGTTGAGGAAAACCAAGAAGCGCTTATTTATTTCAGCTAAATTAGTGCTTAACGCCCATGGAATCAGTATATATGTATCGAAATCCTTGGTGACATTACCGCTCCTCCCACCATTAGATTGATCTCGCTTTGCATACTAGCGTGGATTTACTGGTACCACCGCCTCCGGAGTTACGAGATTTATGTTACACAAACACACCCTTGAACGGGTTGGTTCGCTCGAGCCTCGACTGTTTACACACACCGCCGGTTCTCACGCACGATATTAAGAAATGGCGCGCCTGGGACATCCGGGAAGGTAGCCGCCTCGTGTACTGCTTGGGTTGGACGCCATCACGCTCATCACTATGGTCATGAGTTTGCCGCAGTCTTATGAGAAGAACAGCCCCTCACAATAAGCCCATAGGATGCAACACACTCAACTCTCTTTGCAAAAGAGCAAATTAAAATTCAAACTTAACAAGGTGTAGAGCAACATCACCTTTTCCACATGGTCTCTCGAAAGTGAAATCTCTTGAAGCCATCAAAGAAAGTGAAGAACCATGTGTGTTCCAATCAAGTAATGACGAAAAGACTGAACCAAATTAAGCTCATGTTCTCAAACCACACATTGTTTACATCACATCACAGAAATATCGGTCTCACAATATCAAGTTAGTGAAATAAGATTTAGGAATCCAAGATCGAGATATACGATGAACAGTGCAGCAAAACTAGAAACTAAACATGTGTACGTGAGCGATCGTAATGCCAAAAGAAGCTCGCCTAATTGCCCTTGAAATGCGGGCAATGTGAATAAACATTATTTGAATTGTAACCCAAACCAAAGACGTGAAATGCATTGAAAATCATCATAAAAGTTATCTACAAACCTAGCTTTTGCATTAGCTCTAGGAACAACAAAAGAAGATGCACGTTTTTGTCTTAAAGCATTCAATCTTTCCTTTTTCTCTTTCTTAACACGCCTAAAGCAAAATTCATGCAAGTGTCCATCTCTACCACAATAGGTGCAATAAAATTTAGCATAATCGAATTCTTTTGAGATGATAAGTCGCACCAACAACATTACTAGAGGAGCTTTGCACAAACCAAAGAGATTTGAACACGCTTTGTATTGGTTCGATTTTACCTCAAATTTTCTGTGTTCAAGAAACTTAGCAACCGTAGGAGGATTATTCTTGGCATGCTCAACAAAATTAAATCCTAGACCATGATTTTTAACACTTACTTTTGACTTGTCTAGAATCATATTCAAATTTTTCTTGCCAAAAGCAAATCTTTCTAAAGTGTCCTTCAGATACTCAATTTATTTAGCTAGAGTAGGACAATCAGTGCATGTGACAGATTCATTCACAATCTTCTTAGAAGCACTAGACTGAGCCAACTTTTCTTTTTCAGCAAAATCATTTAGTTGTCTAGTCAAAGCTTCTATCTCTATTGTAAGTTTAGGACAGTTAGAGCAAGAAGCTATCTCATGATAAAGCAACTGTTGAATTGTTTCCTGAGAAGTATTGAGTCTAGCTTCTAGCAATTCACACTTAGAGCAAGTTTTAGTTTGAGCATTTGACATACTTGACTCTAAACATGTAGAACTAGACTTGAGTTTTTCAATTTCATCATATGCAAGTTTTAACTTTTCATCACAGGGTCATGTGCTAGTCTTAACTCATCAAATTTAGTATGTATTGACCTAGTAGTCTCAATTCGAAAATAAAACTTGGCAAGACTCACAAGATTCATCATCGTGAATAGAAGCTCAAGTTGATTAATTTCTGAAGTTAGGCTTTCAACAAGACTATTATTTTCTCTCGCTTTCTTTTTGTCTTTTTAATTCAATAGCAAGTTTAATCAAACCATCTTCAAGCTCATCATATGATGGTCTTACCTCATCGGGATCACCGCCGCGCCGTTGTCGCTTTCTTGCCATGAAGCACATACCCGTGAAGTCGTTGTTGTTTTTCTTCTTATCTTTAGGATCATCAACGCCGCCGATGTCGTCGCAACTCTCATATTCCACATCACTCAAATCAAGATGCTCGATAGCCGATATGATCTTTTCACCACCTTACGACGGAAATTGCCACCCTTGGTGTTGTTGTTCTGGATGGCCGATTTACAGTAATTTTGTTTTCTTTGATCGCCTTACCCTTGAGCTTAGGACACTCCGACTTAATGTGACTCGCTCGCCACACTCATAGCACGTGATCGAACGCGAGACGCCACCTCGCTTCTTCATCCTCATGTTGTTGAGTGCCTTGTATGCCCGTGAGGAGATCAACACTAAGTCTTCTTCAGGAGCCGCTCAAACTGCTCATCCAAAAGAAGACAAAGCGCACAAAGACAAAGAACTCGACGGCGGCACCTGCACGGGTTAGTCACAAGTGCTAAAGATGAAGATTTATCGATCTTAGATGGCAAAGCTTCCATCTCATAGGTTTTCAATCTAGAGAAAAGATCATCCATGGTTAAAGTATCTAGATCGATAGTTTGATTGATAGTTGTAACAACCATCAACCACTCAGACCTAAAGATCTCAAAATTTTAGTTGCATTATCTTCATCAGTAGGGATAACATTAACACCGCGCAAATTACTTAATATTTTCTCAAAACGAGCAAAAGATCATCAATAGATTCACCGGGCTTCATAGCAAAATCAGAATATTCTTTTGATAAAGATTTTTACGCACTTTCTTAATTTTAGTAGTTCCTCATGATAATCGCAAAGAGTCTTCCATATTAAGTGGCAGAATTAATATGAGCTACACGATCAAATTCTTTATAGAAATCTCTTGAAATAACAAGTTACTGAGCTTGGGCATTTAAATCAACATCGTTTTATTTAGATCAAGAACAATAACAGAACCACATATGGTCTACAAACTTTATTCCAAACATCACTACCTTGAGCCTCAATATAAGCTTGCATACGACACTTCCAAAAAGCAAAATCAGCACCATCTAGCATGGGGGGACGATTCACATACCTCTCTCGACGCCATAGCAACCTTTGCTCGATACCACTTGTAGGATCGTAATGACAATCGAGGGGGTGAATGATTGTTATAGATTTTTCTTACGCTAACTAAATCTCTTGTATATTAAAAGCAATCTCACGAGAAGAAACACAATGCAAACCTTAGTACAAACTTAGCATGAATCAAGCCGCATGAAAATCCACGAGATCACAGTACACCGCAGGCAAAGAAATGCTGCGCTCACGGAACCGGAACTCGGCGATACAACCAGGTACAACACATGCGCCTGGTCATCACGTCTGCCGCCAGCAGCTTCCTGATCGTCTCTCTGGATTGAATCACGTCACGACGCGCGACCAAACACACCAATGCAATTTTCTATTCTCATGTCCATCCAAGCAAACAGAAAAGCATTAATCAAAAGTCACACCAACCAAAAGCCACCGCCGCTCAAGCCCTCATGACAATTTATTATTGTCTACTAATCACACAAGTGCCTAATCTCCTTTCCATCTTGTGCAATCAATGCTATAGCTCACGGTACAGACTTCTACCAAGAATCAACACCTCCAAATATTCTATCAAGCAAAACCCAAAACCGTGGAAAGCATATGGCAAACGCAGCTTAGCACATCACTGGCGATATACAGAGCCGCCGCCGCACCGCGCCTAAAAGCGCCCGCTTTTCTATCCCACAATCGCCTCTCTCCTTCCGGCACGGCGCTCTCTTTTATACCCGTATAGCCTCCAAACCCTAATTACTTAACCTCCACGTACGCCCATTAGACTTAGGGCCCAATACATGGGCTTAACACCTGGTCACAATTTAACCTAGTCCAATTTTAGACACCCTAAAATTATCACGTGTCGTAGCCTCCGGACTACACATCCGTAGCTCCACCACGTATCATCCATCTTTGATCTCCACGCGCTCCAACTCGAGCCCACCGCCTCTCCAAAGACCCTTGACCCTTCGGACCATGACTTTGCACTAAGTCATCTCCCGGTCACCGCCGTAGACCACGATCGCCTCCGAGTTACCCTGCACATGCAAAGACCAAAACACCATCTTTTTCCGGCACAAGTTCGTCCCAACTTGACCGATATAAGTCCACACACGCACACGCCTCAAATAACATCAGTACCCAACATTGTCAATTATTCATCACTAAAATATTCTAGTCCTGGCCACATGGTCTAACATTACACAAACACACCCTTGAACGGGTTGGTTCGGCTCGAGCCTGACCGTTTACACACACCGTCGGTTCCTCACGTACGATATTAAGAAATGGCGGCGCTCTGGGACATCCTGGGGAAGGTAGCCAGTCTCGTGCAGCTGTTTGGGTTGGACGCCATCACGTTCATCACTATGGTCATGAGTTTGCTGCAGTCTTATGAGAAGAACAGGCAATGCCGCAAACTCGAGGGGCATCTGCAGGTGCTCCGTGCGCTACTGTAGTGGCCGACGGGTTGTTGGGCTGTGATTCAGCACTCGGAGATGGGGGGATTCCGTTAGAAAGGAACTCAAGGACGTGGCGTCGAGTCCTACAGGAAGAGCACGCTTTGGCCCCGCCTCCGCAGGGGCAGGAGCACGGCTAGCCAGTTCCGCGACATGCGGAATGTCATCAACTCCCACTGTGGCCTCATCCTTTTCATCGACGCCAACCTCCTCATCATACAAGTGAACCCTTGTTTTCCAGATGTTAGGTCAGATACTCGACCCTAGTGTATTTGTTTACATGATGTGGCTTGCTGCAATCTAATGAAGGCACGTTTTGGTTGGCAATGCAGGATTCCGGTGAACGATGATGGATCAGGAGGCATGCCGGTAGCAACCGGGTCTTCCGCGGGTGCAAAGGTATCTAGTACTGTTCCTGACATTCACAGCCAGAAGAAAAAGGCAGTGACACAGGCACTATGTTGGAAATTTCCTTATCTCTTGCACTGTTCACTGGTTCGTCCGGGAAAAACGAAGAAACTCGAGGTCCTTCGCTTAGTCCAGAGACGCGCTCGCCTTTTGGCCGTGGAACCCGCTGGCTGAAACCCCCGACGTGACCGGCACAAAACAGCCCTCTGCCTGTCTTCGGTTGTGAAGCTTCACGTGAAAACACCTCACGCCTCGACGTGATTTTGCTTGATGCAGCTTCTCTGCTTCTTCTTGCTTCACGTATGCACCCCGCAACAAGTAGCGCCTCGCCTCGCCTCGCCTATATTTTTCTGCTGGAGAGAAACAGATGACGAGAACGAAACAAACAGAGAGCAAACAATCTTTTGTCTCGGGAGCATGCCGCTCCTCTTTTGTATTTTATTTCTCTATTACTTCTCAACTCTACACACCAACTCTATCAGCCTTACCAGCCTTATAAAGGCTGAGTTCTAATACTCCTATACGGACTCAACGCCCACTCGTATACGGCTATGAAACTGAACTGACTCGGCTACGTCGAGTACAACTCAGAAACGGGAAAGCAAAACAGAAACTGAAAAACTAAAACAAGATTAAAACCAACACACTACAGGCGACTCGACTAGGATGTGAAATCATCCCTGGCTACCTTTACGTGTATTTTGTTTGTGTATGCAAATGATTCTTCCTCATTCCGTGCATGTAGTACTATCAATTATCAAATGATATGAAGTACTATTACATATTTATCTTCACCAGATACTCTTCAACTCCTCCTCAGGTATACAATGGATCTTGTATGTATTAGTAGTATGTATGTAGTACTGGAAAACTCTTTTTTTTTTTTCTTTCCTTTTGTGCCTTTCTCAGGTATACAATGGATCTAGTATGTATTAGTTCTATTTTCAGTATCGAAATCTACCTGTGCTATGAAATAGAGCTAAAAAATGTAGAGTTTAACATTATCACTTTGCAGAGATATGTCTACTGATGATGTAGAACAAAGTGTGATCCGCAAACTGTTTTAGTAGAAGAACGACTGTTTGAGTAAAGACGCTATGGTAAAGACGAAATTATATCAGTTCGAAAAAGTCGTGATAATGTGAAAATGATTGAGCAGATCAATCCAATCTTTGTGTAAACGCAAGGCTTATTTTTTTGAAGAGTCATGCATCTTGAAGAGCCTTCATAGGTTGATCTGAACTAAAGAGGCATTTGGACAATTGTTCTAAATCGTGGTAGTGAATATAATTTGCAGGCGCATTTAAAATGGCAGGTAGTCTATGCTGTTTCTTTTTCTTTTTTTTTTAGGAAGTGCAAAAACTTTGCACAACATTTTATAGAGCCAAAAAAAGGCAATAAAAAACATACAAAGGAAATTACAGCCAGACTCAAAAAGAGGGGAAAAAGAAGACAAACAAAAGGACACCCACCCTAGGCAACACCAAATGATCACTAGGGTAGGAAGAAACAACTAGGCGGCACCTACTCCACCGCAACTCCCCGACCAGTCGCAAATGCCAAGCGTCACTGGCGATGTTCGTCATGAATACCGGTCAGGACCTGATCGATAGAAGCTGCGACCTTCTTAAAGATCCTTTGATTGCGCTCTTTCCATATCATCCAAGACACGAGAATTATATACGAATCTAGCTCCTTCCTGTGAAGCTTTGGTTGCAAATTTCTTGTCAAAATCCAATGATCTTGCAGAGAAGTCTGACCAACAGGAACAGCTTCTTGAAACCCTACTTGTCTCAGGAATCGCGCCCAAATTTGTCCGGTTACTGCGCACCCCACCATAATGTGATCAATGGTTTCCAGTCCAAGCCCACAGAAGACAAAAACACCTTGGTTTTGCAATCCTCGTCGCTGAAGGCGGTCGGCTATCCAGCACCGACGGCGAATCGCTAGCCAAACAAAAAAATTGCATATGAGGGGAACCCTAGCGATCCAGATCGCATCGGCGCAAGGGCAGTCAAGTGAGCCATGGAAAAACGCTATGTAGGGCGACTTTGAGGAGTAGCAGCCTGCAGATTCCCACCGCCAAAGCACCATGTCGTCCTCGTCCTGCGATAGCTACGGATCTGCAATAAGTCCTCAGAACGCAGAAAATCCAACAAGTTAACATCCTCCGGCGACTGAAATGTCAGCAATCCAAGATTGCTCATGGAGGGCGTGAGCTAGCGTTCTTTGCTTCCTTGTTGATGGCCTAACCATCTTGGCTATAGACGGAGCTAGACCCATAATGGATCGGCCATCAAGCCAACGGTCCTCCGAACAAGGTGTTTTCACCGTTGTCGACTCTAACTTGAATCAAGCTTTGAACATGTCTTCCTCTCGCTCGAGTAGATTGATTGAGCAATCTCCCCAAGGCCTTTCGCCACGACCGTTGCAACCATTGCCGTGAATGCGGAGGGCACGACCAAGGATGACCAGTTTGCGTGCCATGTCCCCAAGACGGCGGGACGGCAAACAGAGGACCAAGCCACTAAACAATGTCCACCCACTACATTTTATGTTCCTTTCCAAAGAAATGCTCGACGCCTTTTATCGATTTATCGATAACCGAGAACGGGATCAAGGGCCATAAAGGAGTACATCGGTATAGCCGACAAAGACCGCTGAACCGAACAAGTCGCCCCTTGGGAGAGCATGCTGCTCGCCAAGCTTGCAAACCGATTAGCGATCATATCTAGGAGAGGTTGGAACTCCGCCGAAGGTTTCGAGGTGAGAGGCAAGCCTGTATTTGCAAGGAAAGCGGCTTTTTGCAATGCAAATCGCTCGTGATAAGTCGGCTCTCCGTGTCGCGCGAAATATACGAAAGAACTTTTGCCAAATTGGTTACGAGGCCAAGCTTCACCGAAGAGCGCGAATTTCTTTGAAGACTAGCGCACTGAATCGACCGGCGATAGGAACATGACTACATCGTCAAGATACAACGACACCGTGAGGTAATCCCGTGCGCCACCGATAGGTCGGAGTAATTCTGCATGATCCGCGACAAGGCACAGGGAATTTAAACCGTCCATTGCGATGATAAACAGCAAAGAAGAAAGAGGATCTCCTTGGCGCAGGCCCCTACCGTGCCACATCGGTTGCCCAGGTTGGCCATTGACAAGCACTCTGGTGGACGACGAGCCGAGCATGATACTCAACCAAGCACACCATCTAGGCCCAAACCCTTTGTGTCGGAGGATTTCCAACAGAAAGGGCCAGGACAAAGAGTCGAAAGCTTGCGCAATATCAAGTTTGAGAAGGACAGCCGGCCTTTTTAGTTGATGGAGAGAGCGCGCAGATTGTTTGACTAGGAGGAAGTTGATGAATCCGAAGGTCCTATTGTTGACCCGATCTTTCGATGAGAACGATAAGTCCGGTAGGTGTCGCTCAACTCTCATGATCCTGGCTACGAACACGTAAGGCTCGAAACCACGCAATCGCTGAACTGATTGACAAGTCGTTATCAACCGTACGAATACCGGCTGACGACCACGAAAGGTCGATTCTCGCATACACCAAGAAGCACGCAAGAACAAGATAATAAGCAATCTGAAATTGCAAATAGGATTGAAATATTTAATTGAGTTGGAATTCTGAAGCGGTATTATGGTTGGTCTAGTCGACACAAGCCAATACACGAAGTTGCTAAGAAGCTAACTTTTAACTAAACAAAATCCAAGAAAACTAGAGGGGGGTACGGCCTCCTTAAATAGGGAACGTGGAGCCACAAATCTAAAGGAACTAGCGGGGAGGGACTAAACTCGTGGATTACTATTCACGTGAACAGTAACCACGCCTCTAGGTGGGCCGCCAGCATATGGGCCAAGTTGAGTTCGATTAC
Organism: Ampelocalamus luodianensis; assembly: GCA_036346255.1. NCBI lineage: Eukaryota > Viridiplantae > Streptophyta > Magnoliopsida > Poales > Poaceae > Ampelocalamus > Ampelocalamus luodianensis. The sequence goes on along the minus strand of CM070625.1, from coordinate 2,586,908 downwards.
AAGGCCCAGATTGGCCCAAACAGGTGATATGACGTCTTCTTTAGATGATTGCGATTAGTTCAGAAGGAATTTGAAGATGAGGCCAGATCCGTTGGAAAGAGGACGAAATAAGCTTTCAATCAAATACTCGTGGACTTCCAACGGACTCTGTATGTGAAAGTTATGCCCATTTGAAGTTGGTGCTATCAGGCTGATTCCGAACTAATCTGACCAAAACGTATCCAGCTTGGCACATGCAGTAGCACCATGGCTTGTAGACATAGTACCATGGCATGTAGACGTAGCACCATGGCATGTAGACGTAGCTCGATCCAATTGGGTAATATGATCTTGCATTAGCCGAAAGTCCTATTGGCGAAGATGTTGTGGAAGTAGAGGATGCAGTGCAGCAGGTCGAAGCAGTGGTTGCATCCTTAGGTTTGATGTCCTCATCATCCTCCCTTTCTTGAATTGGAGTCGTCCTCGACTCAATCATTGTCTCCACATCATCACTTTCCTGCAAAAGGTTAGTAGCAACAGGAAACAAAGAAACATGCATATCTTCTAAAGGACACAAAGATTCTTCGCAAACCATACTAGAGCATTCAGATTGATGTTGTTCCAAGTCAATGCAAGCAGATTTCGTAGCTAACATAACAGGTGCTTTCAATTTAATTTCACTTGGAGCTATCCTCTTACGATCATCTTTTGTGTTCTCCTTACTTGTTCTCGCAGATCGTTCTAATTCATCCTTTAATATAGCAGCAGGAGACATTGGAAGCAAAGTGATTTTCTTTTCTTTATATGTGAAAGTATAATGATTAGATCTACCATGATGTTCAGTATATCTATCATATTGCCAAGGTCTACCTAATAACAATGAGCATGCTTGCATAGGTACGACATCGCAATCAACATAATCATGATATGATCCAATAGAAAATGTACGCAAGACAAGTTTAGTCACCTTCAACTTACCACAAGAATTCAGCCATTGAATGTAGTAAGGATGAGGGTGTTGAGTGGTAGTCAAGCCAAGCTTCTCGACCATGTCTGTGCTAGCAAGATTGTTGCAACTTCCGCCATCGATGATGACTTTACAGGATCGTTCTTTGATGACGAACTTTGATTGGAATAAGGTGTAACGTAGATTTTGTTCAAAGAAGCTCCATTTGAGCACTTAGCACACGCCGACAACTAAACTTTGGTACATGTCGATGCCTCATGGCTTATATGTTCTTCCTCGCCATCACCTACATTGTTAGTTGCAACCAAAACATGTTCTTCCTCAATGTCGCTAGCAGAAGTGTACTCACCATTGTCCTTGATAAGTAAAGCTCGCTGACTGGGACAATCTCGCATCAAGTGCCAAAATCCTTTGCAACGGTGACATTATACATCTCTAGATCGCCCTGTAGAAGCAATAGAAGAAGCACTTTTTATAGGGACTTGTACCTTTGCAGATTTGCTTGCATCAGAGACATGCGCAGGAGTGGAAGGAGCAACAAGGGGCGCACGGCTTGAGGAGGGTGCAACGTGTTGTTGTTGACTTGGCCGATCTGCAAAAGAACCTCCAAAATTGCCCCTAGAGCGAGATTGTCGACCCTGCACTTCTCTTTCAGCTTTGCAAGCAAGATGGAACAAACGAGTGATAGAATTGTATTCTTTATAATCAAGTATGTCCTGAATTTCTCGGTTTAAACCTCCCAAAAATCTAGCCATCTTAGCATCTTCGGTTTCATCTAAACCACAACGCAATAAACCAGTTTGCAATTCTTGATAATAATCCTCCACAGAACTGCTACCTTGTCTTAAGCGTTGTAATTTATTAAGCAAATCACGTGAATAATATGAAGGTACAAATCTATGTCTCAGTGCTCTCTTCAAAGCATTCCATGTCCTAGGTATGTCCTGATGAGTACGACCATATTCACTCCACCAAATAGATGCAAAATCAGAAAACTCACTAGTAGCAGCCCTAACTTTCTTATCTTCAGGGAATTCATGACAAGTAAATTTTTGTTCTACTGTAAGCTCCCATGTGAGATAAGCATCGGGATCATATTTTCCAGCAAAAGATGGCATAGTGAATTTAATTTTACCAACTGCATCATTATGGTCACGTATATCACGTTGATGTCTTCCCATACCTTGACGATTGTGATGAAACCGACGATGGTTGCGATCATTGTGAACATTGATTCCATCTGTTTCCGTATCAGCAGTGTAGTTGTTCATTTCTTCTTCTTCCACCTCATCGGCCCAAGAGCGAGAGCGAGCAACGGATGGATTAAGGCGCGGTTGTGTAACGCCAACAAAGAATGGGCGGCAATGAGGAGGAGCTTTCTCAGCTGCTCCACACGTAGCAATCGCAGCAAGATCGTTATTGGTGCGATCTAGAACTCTCTCAATACGCCCGAATGTTGACTCAACAAGCGTGAAAAGTGCTGCATGATGTCTTTCGCAGGCGTGAGAGGTGCATCTTCCTCAACATGGGGCCTGCTATTCTCCCCTTGTGACCCTGAACCTGCCATCGTTAGTAGAAAACAAAGAACATATCACAGTGTATATGTCACTATGAACCACTAGGTTCTGGAGTTTCACAAGTCCCTCACACTCAAGCTTATACTCAGTTCTTATAAGTTCTTACCAATGCAGCAAAGAAGTGGTACAACCGGTGGCTGGTTCGTGATACTCTTACTTGCGATCAGAACAACGATTGCGAGGAACGACACCTGCTGAGTTAGTAGGGAGTGGGGCTCGGAAGGGTAGTATGTAGCAAAGGAATAGCAATTATTCAATTTAGTATGCAAAGTTGAAAAGCAGTTCAAAGTACTAGTCACAAGTGCTGGTCCTAATCTAAACCAAGCCTAGCTTGAGCAACTCACAAGAACGACTAGTAGCAACAACGGCAGGCTAGTACAAGAACCATCAACGCAAGCGATCAATGGATGAAATATGCCTAACTGAACAAGGAAAAAAATGTCAAGAAAAGAGGTAGCTCTCTTTTTTTTTTCTTCTCTTTTTTTTCTTCTTTTTTTTTCCTTTTTTTTCACCTCAGAAAACCACCGGAAAAACATGCACGGTCCTTTTTTTCGGATGCTACAGTACCAAACAGTACCAAAATCGTGTGCTACAGTAACCAAAATTTTAATGGCTTCGGCAAACCCGGATTTGCAGCTTGCTTCTGCGCGCTGGACTCGGGGCGATGCTTTCCACGCTAAGTGGCGCTGGCTGCTGCTTGCCTCGGGACGAGCACAAAAAGAAAAGAAAAAGGTGGACTGTGGACCAATGGAAATTGCGCGCTGCTCAATCTACAGACGAAGAAATAGTCGGACAAAGAGACGCCGTGTCGCCTGGAGAGCGATGTGCGATTGGAGACGTGCTGCTGCTTCCCGCGTGCTGTCGCTCAGTTGATGGCGACGCACTGCGCTCGGAGGGAGGCGAGGCGTGGAGGTGCGCTTGGCGACGGCGGCGGCGCTGAATAGATCTGTTTTTTTTTTGTGTCCGCGGCAGGAGATTGATGACGATGAACTTGCGGCCGAACCAGACAACTTGCGAGGGACTCTAAATTAGATCAATCTAGACAGAAAATCAGCACAAGGACTCGACGATGCAACGACAATTCAACAACGCAAAACTGAAAAGAACAATGCGAGGTACAAATTGGTTTGGACGATATGATCTAACCCTAAATTTTTTTGTGTGATTTTTTTTGTGGCTGTGTACTGGACTGTAGGGAAAAAAATCTCACCGATGAACCTCTAGCTCTGATGCCACCTGATGAACCCGAAGATCCTATTGTTGGTCCGATCTTTCGATGAGAACGATAAGTCCGGTAGGTGTCGCTCAACTCTCACGATCCTGGCTACGAACACGCAAGACTCGAAACCACGCAATCGCTGAACTGATTGACAAGTCGTTATCAACCGTGCACGAATACCCAGTTGACCTGACCACGAAGGTCAATTCCTGTATACACCGAAGAAGCACGCAAGAACAAGATAATAAGCAATCTGAAATTGCAAATAGGATTGAAATATTTAATTGAGTTGGGATTCTGAAGCGGTATTATGGTTGGTCTAGTCGACACAAGCCAATACACGAAGTTGCTAGGAAGCTAACTTTTAACCAAACAAAATCCAAGAAAACTAGAGGGGGTACGACCTCTTTAAATAGGGAACGTGGAGCCACAAATCTAAAGGAACTAGCGGGGAGGGACTAAACTCATGGATTACTGTTCACGTGAACAGTAACCACGCCTCTAGGTGGGCCGCCAAAGATATAGGCCAAGTTGAGTTCGATTACAAGGCCCGATTGGCCCAAACAGTGATATGACGTTTTCTTTAGATGATTACGATCAGTTCAGAAGGAATTTGAAGATGAGGCCAGATCCGTTGGAAAGAGGACGAAATAAGCTTTCAATCAAATACTCGTGGACTTCCAACGACTCTGATGTGAAAGTTATGCCCATTTGAAGTTGGTGCTATCAGCTGATTCGAATCGATCGACCAAAACGTATCCAGCTTGGCACATGCAGTAGCACCATGGCTTGTAGACATAGTACCATGGCATGTAGACGTAGCACCATGGCATGTAGACGTAGCTCGATCCAATTGGGTAATATGGTCTTGCATTAGCCGAAAGTCCTATTGGCGAAGATGTTGTGGAAGTAGAGGATGCAGTGCAGCAGGTCGAAGCAGTGGTTGCATCCTTAGGTTTGATGTCCTCATCAGAAGTTGTCTTGTATGGAGCGACCTTTGGTAAAAGCTGATTGATTCGATGGTACTAGCTGAGAAAGTTTTGGCGCTAGCCTTCTGGCCAACACTTTAGAGAAAAATTTTGCGAAGCTATGCAGCAGGCTAATAGGCCGATAGTCACCCGGTTCCTGAGCTCCAAGTTTCTTTGGCAGCAAGGTAAGCAACGCTTGATTCAACAGCCTGAAGTTAGAACCTGCTAAGCGACTGAGGGCATGAAATGTAACACCCCAGCTCAACATTGAGCCTGGAATGCTACTAAAATTAAATTAAACTAAGCTAAACTAAGACCAATTACAAAATCTCGACAAAACCTCCTTTGTATAGTCGCCTATACCGAGGTTCCAACAATTGATCAAGGCATTTATCAATATAATCATAATCGTGTTCATTCAAGCGTGTAGAATAATATCATAAACATAACCAAAACTTTCTATTCTCATTATTACAGCTTAACTGAATCTCAAACTATCCATAGCTTCTAACAGTAAACATAACATTTAACAATAATTTCATAATCCAATTCACTCATGCATAAGAGATAATCATAGGAATGTAATCAAATTAACACTATTCTCACAACCTTAATCGAATCATAAAACAACCATGGGTATTTCTCAGTAGTCTATGTATTCTTATATGAAGCTAAATGACAATTGCTTTAATGTTGTGAGGTAGTGCGTGCTTTCCAATTCATCTACTCCCTCCCATGCATGCCAGTCTTGCCAGTTGTACCTAAAACACATCAAAGCAAGAGTGAGCCCAAAGACTCAGCAAGTACCAACAAGGCTAAGCAAATTAACATTCATAGCATCAATAATCCAAGTTAAACAATGCACCAGAGTAAAGCCTTCATGCTCATGTGTATGCAACCAATGCAATGCACCTTTTTAACTTTATCTCTTTTCGCATTTTACCGTAATGCGGGTATACAACCCGTCAGCACTTGCTCGCTGCGTGCGCCCTCCGCACAGTGGACCAAAAGCCTATACACCACATGTATAGGGACCTTCGCCATCATCCGAATGATGGGGACCTCTTTGCTCATAGCCCACATTGCACCAATGTGGGGACTCCTGCCCGCCAATACATGACGGGGACCTCAACGAATGCATGCTTGGTCACCACGTGACCAAGCTTCAAAGATGATCTCAATATGCACATGCACAACATCTATTCATCATCAATATACCAAGTACAATAACAACGGACATAAATAGAGCATAATCATACTTGGAGCATTCACCAATCTCAATATAAACATCATGCCAAAGAACGTTACTTCACTATCATATATCAAAACATGCATGTATGACCAAGTCTCCAACACGATTGGAACATGCAATTGCTCCATGCCCACGTCTTTCATATACACGAATTTAACATGTACATAACAACATGTATGATTTAGCAACGCTCAAGGGAAACATTAACCATAGCTTGCATTCATCAAGATAAAAGGAAAACTCATTACGCTAACATTCGTGCAAGGCTACAACAAGCAATCACCACAATCATATCATACAACCGAAAATACGCTATAACCCGAATACTTGCCTCAACCGTGCGAAACGGCGGACGCTAAGTGGGTGCTTCCTTGGGATCTCGCTGCCACCTGGACAAGAGGATAACCCCAAACTAAGAATAACATACTGACCAAAATCATACATCACAATACAATCGAAATCGCTACTCTTCTTATCACGCCTAGTTTTTTCTAATTTCTAGCGATCGGTCACTGCGGACAGCAGACTTCAAAAATTCATAACTTTCTACTCAGGAGTCCAAATAAGATGATCTTGGACAATCTGAAAAGGTAATTGAAATTTCTAAATAAACTTAGTTGGGGAGACCCTCTGATTCGGCCATCTACTAGTCCTACCAATTCATTTAATCAGAGCAAACATTTCACGTCGGGTTTCTGAACAGCGACAAAGAAACTATCATAACTTTCTACGTTCGTCCGAATTTAGTGATCTTTAGTTTTCCTGAAAGCTAAGAGGATTAGCCTCGTTTTTCGTTATGGTGAGACCCTCTGGAAACTCCTCTAACAATGTGTTTAGGTCAGGTTAATCAGCCTCTGTCCAATCAGTCACCCACCAGAAACCTACTAACACTAGAAAATCATAACTTTGGCTACCGAAGTCCAAACGACTTGATTCTTGTCGGCAATGAAAGGTAACTACGATATCTACAACTTTCTAGGAGACACCCAGACCCCAATCTGACCATAACCTAATCAAAAACAACGATCTTCGCTACTGCAGAAACCCGACGAACTGGAAACCGAAAACATACAACTAGAAAACGACCCCAAAACAAAGAATCACGGGTTACCCTTGCCGAAACGATGAAGGCACGCAGCGAGGATGAAAATCATCATGATTTCCGTTATGGACCCTTCCTCTCCCTCTTCTTCTTTTCTTCCTCTTCCCTTCTCTCTTCTTTTTCTACTTGGCCGGCCAACCAAAGGGGCTCTTCTTCCTCCACTTGGACAGCAGCAATGGGGAAGAGGGAGAGGTGCAAGGGAGGTGGAGAGGTGCTGCCATGGAGGAGAGGAAGCGCAAGAAGGAGAGGAGAGGGGAGGGCAAAGGGCGGCTGCAAGGAGGAGAGGAGGGGAGGAGAAATTTCAGCTAGGGTTTGGGGAAGGAAGGCTCCCCCCTTGGCCGGCCACCCTATTGGGCCTTGGCCCAGGCCCAAGTTGCCGGGAAATTTCGTTTTCCCCCCTCAAAAACCTGGTTTAGCAAAATACTAATGGTCTTTTTCAAGAATACCACCACCACTCTCCACAACAACTGACAAAAACATTTTCTGGATATTACATGAAATGCCACCATTATATCTGTCTTGATGAGCTCCGGCATTGTTGGTAGAAAAGACCGATGAAACCATCCGGCCTGGTGCCTTTTCCAAGGCAAGCTCTCGATTGCTTCCGGACTTCATTTTCATTGAAGTCTGCGTCCAGCAGATGAAGGTCATGGGTGGGGACTCCCAAGAAATTGAAGTCCGAGGAATGACAATGGCAACCGGTTGCAATGAGCCCGACGAAATGGTCGTGGAAGGCCTCTTCCATATCTTTTGTGTGGACACCAGAGCTGCGACCTTTAAACTTGCAATGTAGTTGACTCTCCTTCGTTGATTTGCATGAAGGTGGAAGAAACGCGTGTTTGCGCCCTCCCGCAACCATTTGATGCGCGATCGTTGATGGGCTATAGTTCTTTCAAAGGAGCATAAACCAAGCATTTTCTTTTGAGCTCCAACCTCAACCGCGCCCAAAGGGTCGAGAGATCTTTTTCCTCGGCTAAATCTAGACGCATGATAAGTTCCTTTGCCATCCCGATTTGTTGATGAATGCTACCACACCGACGGTGGCTCCAACTATGTAGAGCACGGCCCGTGGTTGAGAGCAGGATATGTAGACGACGCAAGGGGTCACTATAGAATCATTGCATTTCCATGCTCAAAACCTCCTCTTGGAACCCTTCCATCCTTGTCCAAAAGGATTCAAAGCGAAACGCTTCTTGGCCCTCGAAGGAAAGCCAACAACAACGAAGTGGACAGTGATCGAAGCCGTGGATGGCAAGGCGCACGGAAACAATCCAAAACAAAAGGTCCCAACTGCGGAGACAAAACTCACAATGCGCTCCGTGGTTGGCCTCTCCTTGCGCTTGTCCAAGTGAAGGATCTTCCGTTAAGGTGCAACTACTTAAGTTGAAGATCATCAATTACTCGATGGAAGCCACCCATATGCCTTCTATTTAAACGATCATTATTCTTGTCACTAGCTTGAAGGATTAGGTTGAAATCACCCGTAATCATCCACGCGCAGTTGACGGTGCTCAATATCCCGTAGCTCCGAAGGAATGCCGCTTGCGAGCGCCATCCGAAGGGCCATATACTACTCTCAACCAGGAGGGTGAGCCATCCGTAGAACGACCTTGGCTGTTAAAGAATGGTTCCTTGATCTTAGAGACGAACAAGTGACCCTACCGAGGTCCAAGCTAATAAGATGCCTCCTCTCGACTGGGAAGAAGGAATGTAAAAGAAGCCGTCGAAAGAGTGGCCTAAGGTTTCCTAAACAATGGACGAATCAAGAACACTTAGTTTTGTTTCTTGAATACAAGCGACCGAGGCTCTGCGGCTATTACAGATTTTCGAATTACATTTCTCTTCGCTCTCAAATTGAGCTCCCTTACATTCCAGGAGATGAAATTGATGTTGCAACCCTGCATGAAGAAGAAACTGCGACCCACGAATATGTCATCTAATTGTCTGAATCTGATGTATCTTTGAATTTACAGACGTTTGTTCGGGAAAAAGTGATTGCACACTTCAAATTTGTAAACTGTCTGGTTGCATTTTAAGAAAAGTGATAAACTGTGATGTATAGGTATCTAACTCGAGAGTTCTTCATGGAAGAATAGCATATGAGATACATTGAACAGACCTAAGTCTTGTTAACGGGTTTGCCGTCGTCACCCTTGAACAGTTTCCTAGTTGCTTTTGATGTACTTGTAGAGGTGCTACGCCCTGTCGTTACAAACACACTGTCAGAGTCATGTATGTGATGGTATGTATGGGTAGGTTTCATTCTTCATCAATCTCTTTGAGATGCTCTTGAATTTGGACATAGGTTGCGGAGACAGAACACCTACATTTGAGTCAGACTTCATGCTTTACAAGGGGACTCGTTGACTTCTGAACATGCAACATATGATACTCTGCTTCGAACTTGTTTTCAGAGTACAATATTCTGCTTCGAACTTGTTTTCAGAGTACAATATTCTACTCTAAATTTGAGTTTGTCCTTTTGCATCTATGAGATCTAGGATTAATCAAATATGATTAATTAATTAATACGGGAGCCTAAAAAAATATTTTGTTTTTAGCAGGACGCCCTGCATGGCTGCATGTGCCTATGTTCTCCTTGTTCTAGTGCGTACGTATATACGCATAGGTTTGTTTCTGTAGGACCGAAAAGGCGATTAGAGGGGGTGAATAGACGCTTTCAAAAATTTCACCTTAATTAGATTCAACACGTACTTTTCTTCAGTAGCTAGATAGCTAAGAAGATTAGTAAAAGTGCAGTGGAAGTCTTGTGTTAAATCTAATCAACCTCTCAAAACAAAAAGACCAAAAATCAAAACCTAAACAAGAGGGCCGGACTGACCTCAGGAAAAAGTGCGGACTAATCTCTCAGGCTGGACTAACCTCAGGCAAATGTGCGGTCTGACCTTGGGCCGGACTGACCTCAGGCAAAGGTGCGGTCAGACCTCAGGCACGATGAACAGGAAAATCAGCTCGGGTTCCAAAACGAAAATCGACATAACTTTTGATCCGTAAGGCCAAAACCCACAAAATTTGAGACACATCTTCTCTAAGATATTAGGAACCTATTCCAATCAAAAATCACAGAGATCCATGCCAAAGTTTTGATCTTTTTCAGTTTTACCGAAGGAAGGTTCAAAACCGAGCAAAAACGAAAAACATGATCTAAAACTTGCTCGTGGGAGATCGATGATCTTGATGATCCTAGATGTATTCCCACACATCACAGCAAGGTAGAAGAGGGAAAGAGATCAACCAAAATCACCAAATAGAGATAAGGAAGAACACAAAGAGACACATCTTTGGGAAATCATCCATAGATTGATTCATGATGTTGCTGGTTACAGTCACTCCCTCAAAGAGGACAAGAGCTCAATCCATGAGTACTCTCTCAACTCATCTCTCTAGAACCCTAAGCCTCTCCCTTTCTTCTCTAAGTCCCTAAACCAAACTAGGGTTTACAAATGGAGTGTCTGGGGGCTGTATGGCAGCACCCCTCCTATTTATACTAGAGGCATAGTTTCTAGAAGAGTTTCTCTAATAGACTCGTTAAGGCCCAACATGAATGGGACACTTACGCATGCATTTTAAAGTGTCGTATCCATCATCTCTTGACCTAAACCTCTTAACCTTGTGCCGTCCCACGCCGCGGTTTAGCCAAAAGTCACAAAAACAGTATTTGGTGAAATTACCAAATTACCCCTTCTCGATCCTTCTCCATACCGCCTGAGCCTGAAAGCAAATTAAACCTTTGTCGAAAACGCGTGAAACGACAAACCAAAAGTGTCATTGCCAATTATAACATCACCTTAAGATCGTAGCATATCCGCATGATATCCACAGCCGTATATATGCACCAATCTCTTGTTGCTCCGAATTTGAGTATATCTATTTGCATTCACGTGCTCTAGGCTTAATGCTTAATCTTCTATAATTAATGTGATTAATTAATTAATTAATACGGCAGCCTAACAAATCTGTCTTCTACCACGCGGACACCATGTGCCCAATGCCCCCCTCGTTCTTTTTTTAGAGTACATATGGACGCATACACGCCGCACACATCATACGCACGCCCACGTACACATACGTCTTTAACACACACATATAGAGCGGAGGTCGCGCAAACCTCACGAAGCGCGAGCACGTGCTAGGACTACTGAAAGTGTCTACGTGTGTACTATTCATTCAGAAATTTATTTATCCTGGGGAAGCTACCACGCGAGCATGCCCCCCTCGTTCTTGTGTGTAGCCGGTACGCATGGATTGGTTTCATCTCTATGCACAAGAACATTATCTATCGAATCTCTAGTTGCTTAATTTGAGTCTGCATGCAATACATCGTGGTGTGCACATAACGTGGTACACGAAACCAACAACAAATACTATCCTTCTTCTACACATAATCGACTTCGAGACAAATATAACTGTTCTCTTTTTTCTAAGAAAGATGCTCGCCGTTATAACGTAGGTGGGCCATCTAATGGACGCATAAGATCTATTCTTTTTCTCTCGCTGAATGAGAGAATTTCTAAAAAAAAATTATTTAAGGATTATCGTGGGATTTTCTAACCTTAAGAAGGGGATACCTTTAATCTGTGTGTTGTTATTTTCGATCAGTTTGGTTTTTCTTGGTCTGGGAGTATCTTGATCTTGTTCGATCAGGTGCGTAAACTTGCTTTCTTCCTCTTTGAGCCTTTAGTTTCATGTTGCGTGAGGACCCTAGCCTTGGCCTATGTAAGAAGGGTTGCTCTTGGGGGCCACCGGTTTTGCATACCGCCCAAGGCCGAAGCGCTCGATCGGCGCCTGAGCTGAGGATCCAGGTGCTGGTTGGGCATGAGGAGCGCTTGCTTATTTGTTCGACGAGAGTTGCATTCTGTAATGGGAAGAATTAAAGGTTACAACTCCAACATCCAAACACACATATATAAATAAGCGAATGTCACAAATACAAAACAAGTTACAATCCTTAATTATTAATATTTTGTTTCTTGCAGTAGACTGCTAGAGTGCTAGTGCATTCCTCGGGGGACGCCGGGTGCCCGACGCCCGACGTCCATGATCGCGGCCCTAGCCCTAGCATGGATATCGTGTCGTTCTAGTTCTAGTTCTAGGGCGCGATCATGGACCCCAAATATCATCGCGATGATCAAGCTTGCGGCGGTACCAACATCCTTGCAGAATCTCTCGAACCCGCCGCTCGCCAGCGTTTTCATGGGCAGGCTCCGCAGCAACTGCCCCTTGATCATCTTGGCCACGTGCGCGAGGTCGCCGACCTCCGGGCTCCGGCGAGCCATGCGCTTGACGCACGCCACGTGTATGTCCACGGCCTCGCCGTCCACGTGCGAGCGGTAGAACCAGGACCCCGGGCACCTGTCAATGCACATGTTGCACGAGGAGACACGCCCTGCATAGCTCGTAGGCGGGGCCGTCCACGACGATGCTCATCGGCAGGCCCGCGCAGGACGGGTGCAGGTCGAGGTCGCGCTCGCGGCAGTGGTACAGGAAGCCCCGCACGCGGTCGCCGCACGCGTCGCAGAGCCTGCGGACGTCGGGGTCCGGGGACGCGGGCGTGGACACGAACGTGCAGCCCTTGAACAGAGGGTGCCTAAGCGTGTTCGGCGCGAGGGCGCACCACGTGTGGAGGTTGAAGTTGCAGGTCTCGCACCTGTACCTTGGCCCGTAGCCGGGCTCCTGGCAGCCGTCGCACGGGAACTGTGCGCCGCCGGTGGTCAGCAGCTTGAGCTCGTGCACCGGATGGGCGTGGTGGGGGATCACCGCCGGTGGATCCTTGAGGACCCTATCCCTGGTTGACTTGCTTTCTTCGAGGTCCTACAGTTAGCTAGCACACATTTATAAAGGTCTGTTTGGACCTTTGAAGTTAATCATTTATCCATGATTGATACTTTTAGGACTGACATACCTTAAGTTTTAGATACTGAAAACAAATTTTTATAGAACCTTTCACGGAGAAGGAAGTGAAAGGAGCTATTTTTCAAATGGAACACAACAAAGCACTGGACTAGATGGTTTCCGCTGAGTTCTAAAACGACATGATGGCCATGTTTCATGAGTTTCATACTTGCTCAATGCCTCTGTTTAGCTTGAATTTTGGGATCATTATACTGCTTCTCCAAAAAATAGATGCTAAGCAAATACAACAAGATAGACCTATTTGTCTTCTAAATGTTAGTTTTAAAGTATTTACTAAAGTAGCTACTAATAGAATTATTGGTGTAGCTCAAAAAGTTGTCAGATCTTCCCAATCAGCGTTCATGCAGGGGAGATCTATTCTTGATGGGGTTGTTATCCTTCATAAAACAATCCATGAGTTGCATAAACAAAATTTGGATGAAATAGTTTTGAAGATCGACTTTGAGAAAGCTTACGACAAAGTAAAATAGCCGTTTTTTACTTGAAACTTTGAGAATGAAAGGCTTTTCAACTAAGTGGTGTTCTTGGGTGGAAAGTTTTGTTAAGGGAAGGAGTGTTGGAATAAAAGTCAATGATGATCTTAGTTCCTTTTTTCAAACTCAGAAGGGCCTTAGGCAAGGTGAACCCATGTCCCCAATTCTTTTAATCTTGTTATGACATGCTTGCAATCTTTATCGCTAGAGCTAAAAACGAAGGTCTTCTATCGGGAGTAGTTTCCCATTTGATTTATAATGGGTTGTCAATATTACAATATGCTGATGACACTATCCTCTTCTTAAATAATGATTTAGAAGAAGCAAAAAATCTCAAGCTTATTCTTTGTGTCTTTGAACAATTATCAAGTTTAAAGATTAATTTTCACAATAGTGAGATTTTTTCTTTTGGTAAAGTCAAAGAGGTTGAAGCACAGTATACACAGTTATTTGGTTGTGAAGTAGGTGTCTTTCTTTTCGGATATTTATGTATTCCAATTCACTTTAGAAAACCAAGGAATTGTGATTGGAAAGGGGTTGAGGATAGAGTTGAAAAGAAATTGAGCAGTTGGAAAGGAAAAAAATATGTCTGTTGGTGGACGTTTAGTACTTATTAACTCGGTGCTTAGTAGTCTGCCAATATTTATGTTATCCTTTTTTGAGATTTCTAGGGAGGTACTCAAAAGATTCGATTTTTATCGCTCTCGATTTTACTAGCAGAGCGATAATCATAAACGGAAATATAGGCTTGCTAAATGGAATCTAGTGTGTTCACCTAAAGATCAGGACGGTCTAGACGTTCAGAACTTAAACATAAAAAACAAAAGTTTACTAGGCAAATGATTGTTTAAGTTACTTAATGAAGAAGGAGTTTGGCAATCTATGTTAAAAAGAAAATATTTGGGGGGATGTTAATAAGCCTGGAACGTCCCATTTTTGGTTAGGTTTAATGAAAATTAAAGATCAGTTCTTTCGTTTTGGTTCATTCTAGATTAAAAATGGAATACAAACTAGGTTTTAGGAGGATATTTGGTTAGGTGAATCTCCTTTGAAAAGTCAATATCTAATCCTTTATAATATGGTAAGAAGAAAGGATGATATAGTTGGGAATATTACGAGAACGACTCCTTTAAATATTTCTTTTTGTATACCTATTATTAGGACTAAGTTATATGCTTGGAATGATTTAATTTTGAGAATTTCTAATTTACATTTGATATCTCAAAAGATGTTTTTAGGTAGAGCTTGAATAAGTCCGGTTTTTCAAGGCAATCTTTCTATGCGGTACTAATTGGCAATTCTCAAGTCCCAATTAGGAACTTTTTGACCAATTAAAATTCCATTAAAAGTAAAAATATTCCTTTGGTATCTCAAAAAGAGGTAGTGTTAACTAAACATAACTGCTCAAAAGAAATTGGAAGGGAAGCAAAAAATGTTATTTTTGTATTAACGAGGAAACAATTCAACATCTTTTTATTGAATGTCCCTTTGCACATCTTGCATTGTGGGCTGTTCAATGTGCATTTTATTTATCTTCTCCTGTGAGTATAGCAAATATGTTTGAGAATTGGTTAGCTGGTATTCCAACAATTTTAAAGTCACAACTCCTAGTAGGAGCTAGTGCGTTATGTTGGTCTATCTGGTTATGTCGGAATGAAGTTGTTTTTGACAAAAAAAAAATTATCACCAATCCCTTGTAGGTTATCTTTTTGAGTGTGCGCTGACTAAGGGTTTTGGCAAATCTGCTGAAACTGGCCTAGAATGAGTCTCTGTTGGCCGGAAGCGGCAGATTGGAGGTAGTGGCGGCGTAAATTTTAAGCATTCATGGGTGGTAGGTTAATCACAGAATTTGTAATGATTGAGCTTAATTTTTAGTCGTCGTTTGCTTGTAAGGCTTTAAACCACTTTTACTAGCTTTGGTTACTTTGATGTTTTACACTATTTAATAAAATGGGTTGTGTGCATCTTTGATGTAGAGACTGTGAAGGTTTTTCTCTTTTATTATCTAAAAATAAAAAATAAAAAAGCTAGCACACGTTAAGATCCCATCGCTTCCGGTTGCAGGTGATACGTGATAGCAATACGACAAAAGAGCAACTAAATATCAAGGGGGATATTTAGTCCAGCATCTTTAAATGGTAAACTCGCTAATTGACAGGGGTGGAAACCCTTTCTTTTTGGAGACCGGAAACCCATTTCTATTACAAACCTACATAATGCATTCTATTCGTATTCTTTTTGGAGACCGGAAATCCATTTCTATTACAAACCTACATAATGCATTCTATTCGTATTTGGTAAGGAAAGCCAAAAAGCATAGCACAAACATAATTTTATAAAAAATCAAAGGGCTCTAGTGGAGGTGGGATCCCTTGTAAAACCTCGTTTGGAAGGCCTTTTTTGGAACGTATCAGTTCTGTAGCAATTTTGGAGGAAACAATTCTCAGTGCAAATTTGTTTTGTTCATCTGTTAGGAGGTTATCTACAAAATGTCCATCCTTAAGCCTCACATCTCAACGAATTTTATGCATCCAATTCTCACTCAATGGCCCACAAAGCTGAGCTATGTTTTCTTGCAATCATGATAAGTAAGCATGTTAATTAGAACTCAATTTATGTTTACAATAGGTATTTCGCCAAATATGAATGCAACATTGTGATTACCTAAGCAAAATTTGCATGCAGTATCTAATTGTCTATGAGAAAGTATTGAAAGGGAGACAAAACATTACCTGTGCTCTGCAGACGTGTCCCATATAGTAAGGCCTTGTTAACGCTTTTGGGTAATTCCAGTGTAGCAATGGGCGGCAAGCTGAGGCGTGGTATAGGATACCTATTCAATCCTATAAAATAGAGACCAAGATGTCAAGTGAAGAGATGTAAAACTACGTAAACTTTGGAAAAGGATGAACATCTATAAAAACACGAAGCTACTGTTAGTACTTGGTGTTATATTTTCTTTAGGAATAAGTCCAGTTTACTCCCTCCGACTATCAGAAAAGTCTAGTTTACCTTTTGAACTTCAAAACCGGTTATTTAACTCTATAAATTTACGAAATCCAGTCACTAAACCTCTCATGCCGGTTTGAAGTGGCGGTTTTGCACACGTGGCCGGATTTGTCCAAGTCAGCATTTATTTGTCATCCTGTGTGGTGGACGTGGCGCACTTGATCCATAAAAGAATCGCCGACCAGCACAACAAACATCAGTCACTCCCACTGAAACAACAAACCTCAGCACGCGCCGGCGGCAGCATCACGACAAGCCCATCCCAGCTCCACCCTCGGCAGCTCAGCACACGGTCGGAGGCTTCACAGCCGGCTCGAGTCGGTCCTTCCAGAACCTGATGGCCTCCGCGCCCTTCACCACCTCGACCACGGACACCGCGTCGACGATCTTGAAGACGCCGACCTTGGCGACAATGCCGCCGCTCTCCCCTTCCATGTACACCAGGCCGGTGCCCTTCTTCCCTTCTCGCCGACGAACACCCGAACAGCCCCGAGAGGTCGGAGTCGGGCGAGAAGGTCAGTATGTCGAACGCGGTCATGTCCCGTGCCATGTCCTCCTTGAACTCGGTCTTGAACCATGCCTCCTCGTCGTGGCCACGCATCAGTAGCACCAGCTCGCCGCCGCCGCGCTTCACAAGGCTGCGGAGCTCCGACGAGAACCAACTCGAGCATCGGAACTTGCCGGCGTAGATCTTGCGGTACATGTTGGTGAGGCTGGCGTCATTGAAGGGGAGGTACCACAGAGGGTGCCGCAGATGGTGTGGCGGAGGTTGCCGTCGGCGACGGCTCCGAGGCCAAAATCGGCGACTTTGAGGTCGCCGGCGTCGTCGAGGAGGAGGTTCTTCGGCTTGATGTCGCGGTGGTACACACCGCGGGAGTGGCAGTACCGAACGGCGAAGATGAGCTACCGTAGTAGTGGCAAAGAGGTCCTCCATCATGCGCCCGATGCGTCGAGCGTGGAAAAGCAATGGTGGGTCGAACATTGCAACGTCGGGGTCGGATTCGAGGAGGATGGAGACGGCGTGGGAGTGGTGTTGGAAATATGCCCTAGAAGCAATCATGGAGATGATTATATTTTGTTATGTTCATAATTTATTGGATAATATGTTATCTTGTTCCTTGAATAATAGTGGTTAATATTTATTATCAAGTATGTGACTTGATTGTGAAACTCTATATTATCTTTGCGATGATTATTCTAAATCGATCCCTAGTCGGAAACATATGAGGGCACATATGAATAGACTAGCATATGTATTGGTTGATGATCATGTTTCACGGATCATAGATATGAAGATATCAAACCAATAATATGACACATGTTAGTGAACATGGGGTTGGATCGACCCACCATGAGACACTGCGAGAACGTTGTATTCTTCTATGTCATCAGTTGGTTTCATTTACAATGTGTATGCTATATCCTTAGACTTGAGATCGTCGCATGCACTCAAGATGTATAGTGACTTACTTAGCAGTTGCCAAACGCTACTCCGTAACTGGGTAGTTATAAAGGTAGCTTTCGGGTTTGTCATGATACATGCGTTGAGGCATGGTCGATCAAGATAGGATTTGCCCCTCCATGCAACGGGAGAGATATCTTTAGGCCTCTCGAGTGATCGGATTCCAGAAATGCATGGCCATGTTATTTATGGTTAAAGAGTTAACCATAGTCGGGGAATTCGAATCACGTGATCGAGAAAGAGTGGTCGAGCTAACCAACAAGGATGGCACGTACTCGCCTTGAGTTTGACCGATATCGTGAGGCAAAGGGAAATACATATGAGATTTGTTGAGGTTCGTCCGATGTGATCTTTACGTATACTCGGGAGTCAGCATGTCCTGCTAGGGGCCACTACCGATTAGTGGACGAGTAGGAGTACTCGGGCCATGTCTAAGTGTACGTGAACCTATAGGGTCACACGCTTAAAGGGCCGGAACACGTTTTGGATGGTGATCCGAATTCTTATGGGCTACGAGTTCCTAATGGGCCTCAAGTTCGAGACCCATCATGGATGCCTATAAATAGAGGGGAGGTGGCATAGCGTCAAGTGTGATTTTCGGAATTCCTGAAACCCTAGACACCACACCTCCTTCGCCCAAAACCGCGCAGCCGCCGCTAGCACTCCGGCGCGCGGTGTTCCTGCCCCGTACGTGTGGATACCTTGGAGGCGTTGCTGCGAGGCTTCAACGCTAGGACGATCCGCAACTTGTGACGGTCACAAGGAGCACTTGGAGGAGGCGCGAGGCCAGTACATCTACAACCGCACCAACGCGCTACATCGACTCTTCTTCCGCTGCGAGTCTGCACGTCTAGCGGTAATCCTGTGATCTATTACTAGCGGAGGTTCCTTGGTTGCACGGTAGAATTTTAAATTGCGCTAGTGTAGCCTACTCGTGTTCCTTCAAGTGGAGTGGTGGGGAGTGGAGGCGCGAGGAGAGGGAGGAGAAGAGGAAGAGGCAGAGGAGGGAGGCGGCTTGGAGGGCCAGGTAGAGTAGGGCGTCGGAGACGGAGTGCGCGGTGAGGCGGGGCGAAAGGAGGGAGAGGCAAGGAAGGAGGGCGGAGAGCGAGGGCGAGAGCGTGGCGAGGAGCGTGTGGAGAGCGTTGGAGGTGGCGAGCTTAGCGCCCGGGGAAGGGGACGCGGTGGCGGCTGTGTGGATGTGGATGGGGAGGCGGCGGGGAGGGGGAGGGGGAGGGGGAAGAGGGAGCGTGCCGTGTGGATGTGGATGTGGATGCTGACTTGACAAATGCAGCCACATGTGCAAAACCGTCACTTCAAACCTGCATGTGGGGTTTAGTGACCGGATTTCGTAAATTTGTGGGGTTAAATAACCGGTTTTGAAGTTCAGGAGGGTAAACCAGACTTTTTTGATAGTTAGAGGGAGTAAACTGAACTTATTCCTTTTCTTTATTAAAAGACATTATTCTGCGCTCCGAGTGAATTTGAAAATTTAGGGGGTTTTTGCAAGGAAAAAAATTCCAGGTACTAGAGTTCAGAATGCTCTTTCCACTAGTCAGCCTCCTATGCTAAAGATCTGACATCAATTTGCAATTCCAGGATCCACAATGAGCCTTTATTGCTTGGAAGTTGCAATTATATTGTTTTTTTCCTTGAGAAAGGGTGCAGCTGGTTAACATGGATATTTAAAAACTTCGTTTGAGAGGTTATGGGATCCTAAAACCGTAAAGGCCAGTTTATTGTGTTGATGCATGTGTAGAAAATGCTTAAAGGCCAGAAAAAGCATAGCAATATTAAAACCTTGCGGATGATAAATTCAGTATGCATTTATCATTTTATATTAAGTTCTTTCATAAATTATTTTGTTCTTATGATGTATCAATTTGTCTATAAATACTATATTTTTATGGTTTGTACTGCTGCAACAGCCAGCAATATACCCTCCAGGAATAAAGGCAACATTTATGACTTTTCAAAGTCAATAAGATGCAACTATGACCAAGTTTTGTTCTGATATATTCTAGAAAAAGTTATAAAAGTGTAATATTACTAAAGTTGTTATTATGAAAAATTTACTCATCATTTTCGTACACATACAAACTACATATTCAAGACAATACCTTTAGTCAAAATTAATATGGTTTAACTGCACGGAATCTAGAAAACTAGTGCCTTCTAAAGAAACTTGCAATGCGTTAACTAGAAAACTAGTGCCTACTAAGGGCATGTACAATGGTGTAATATCACTATCCGTAAGCTTTGCTATATAAGATTTTTACTAACATGAGAGAGAGAAGAAGGAGAGAGTTTAGTTGTCTCTTCATGAAAAAACGACCAAAAATATCCTTGTGTGAGTTGTTGTCTATAATAAATACTATTTTCATTCAATAATTAAAAGATTATGGGTTCTATAGAGACTAGACTGTCCACGGCGACCCAAATTGTCGGTCGGCTACTGAGCCCGACGCAGTTCGGTGGGTTTGGGATCGAGTTTTCACCAAAAGCCCGCTGCCGAAAAAACATTAAAAATATGAAAACCTATTTTTTAATTCGAAATGAATTAAATATTGATTTTTATTCCAAAATGATTAAAATAATATATTTAAATCGAAATTTTAAATTTTCGAGTGGGCCAAGCTTGGGCTCGACTGTTTGAGGTCGGGCTTTTCAAGCCCGCCTAGCCCAACGCTTGAACAGGTCTAATAGAGACAAACTATTATAGAAGTTGTCTTTAGTCTTGTCTCTAGATAACATGGAGGAATATATAGATAATAGTCGTCTCTACTATTGTACATGCTCTAATGTTTGGCAGAGATAATCCCTCAACTTCTTGTTTACTTTGGGATTATCTTTCTCTATATGTATATTAGAGTTTTGCGAAATGATTTTACCTTTATAGTGTAAAATTTTCATCGTTTTGTTCTAGAGATTATAGTTGAAGAAAAATTCAAGATTTGGAAGAAAGTTTTCTACAGAAACTGGGTTAAACTTCATGTTCATACAACAAAAGAACGTAAAGTGTACCTTTCCTCGGCGACTTGTCACAGAAAATGATTCACTAATTCCTTCTTGAGTTCTCTCTTCTATGGTAATTTTCATCTTCACTCCCATCTTGAACTTTCCAGTTCTGGCAAAGGAGGAGGTCATCTGGAAAAAGGCATGACCAACACTTGCCTCTCCATCAACAAGAACTAAGAGGTGATCACCTCCTAGGGCTGATTGTCCTTTTCCAGACTGTGGGCACACTACGCAGCTACTGAACTCCTCTGAAGTCCAGTAATCTTGACCATTGGCATTGAAGTCACCGTGGAGAACTACGACCTCCACAGAAGCTGAAGACAGAGGACCAGATGTGATCTTCGAGTTGTTCTCATCATACAAAGCTACGTTAAGAAGATTGCCATCATCTGCTTTTATTTGCTCCCGTGTGTAATAGGCCTCGCACACCTTATTAACAAATCGCAATTGATATTTATTGTGCAATTTCCTCTTCAGTAGTGGCCTGAAAAATGTTTTAAGATTGTGCAATTTCTTCTTCAGTAGTGGCCTGAAAAATGTTTTAAGACAACTGGATAACAGTTAGCAAGATGGTTGTTAGGAGTGAGAGACCTATAACTGCTGATTGATTGCTAGTACAAGTTTGATAGCTCTGTATAACTGAGGAAGGATTGAGTTAGTGAACGCACTCGTCATCTGAATCATCAGGTTCAAGTGGCTGAATGAGAACACCTCTGTTCCGATGAGTCTGCATGACTTCCTTTGGTATGGCGGTAATCTGGAGATTCCTCATCATCTTCATTAAAAATAGCCTTTGGTATGGGCCTTGTGGATATGTGGTCAGTGAGTCATAGTGTTCAGGCATGAGGCGCATAGCGGGGAAATCGCCACTATGAATCTTTGGTTGCCTGCTATACAGCGGCATGAGCTGATCAAGAAGGTTCCAACGCTTGCTCGGCTCCACATCAGGCCTATCCCATAGGAGCTGCACTGGACGTATTATGTATTCCTCCAAACCTCCCAAACCTGCAAAACAATTTTACAAGACAATCATTGTTTTGCTAGGCAGATTGCCGCAGACCCACATCTTTTCCATATACTCTCATTTTTCCCTGTGCATGCATGTATACCACATGCTCCTATCCTTTTAGTCGTGTTGAAATACGGAGTTAATTGGATGAGACAAAAAGGTCGTCACTACGCATATCCCACATTCCAGCGACAATGGAGTCCATCGGTTTAGTAGAATAGCAAAAAAAAAAATGCATTCGGAAATGAAGGGAAAACTTAGGAAACGAGTAAAATATAGATTTTTTTAAAATAATATTATTATTTAAAAAACAATTACAAAAATAAATAGTCGAAAAAAAACAATTACAAAAATAGATTCATGTCGAGAGGACTCCTGTCGCCAATAGAACAGTACTACCGCCAATTGAATTGGCGTCAGGAGCTGTGATAGGTGTGGTCATGTAGGTGATTTTTTTCAATATTAAAATTTAGGCAAATCGCCATTCGAAATGACGACATAACCTCCCTTATAAAAGACCCCAAAATTCTGATAAAACTCACTTTTATTCAGAAAAAGAGAAAGAGGGGAAGGGAAGGGAAGAAAAGGGAAGGGAAAGGAGGAGAAAGCTAGCGAAACGCTGCCCGTCCGGTCGTCCACCTTCTAGGTAAATTTTTTAACTGAATGGATTACATAGCTTTAGATGTATGGTTTAGTGTAATATGTTATAGTGCATCCTTTTAGGCGTGTAGTTTAGTTTTAGATATGTTGTTAATCGTAGAAATCTTGTTTATGGTACAGTACATCGAATATGTCGGAAGTAGTCAATTTCGTCATTTACTACGGTCAAGGGACTGTTTTACAGGGTCCCGAGGGGGTTGATTTGTGTTATTTCCAATCAGCGACCGTAGGCCTAACAAAACCAGAGCAGCGCACATAGGGCGTTGTAATGCGGTGATTGTTCCACACATTCGGTTTGGACCGTGCTACGTACAATTTGAAATTGAGCTACCTTGCCAACCGAGCACCACAGGGTACATATTGAGAGTTAGTGCAGCTGAAGGGAACAAGGTTATGGCAGTCATACATACGCAAAGAGAGGGAGCGAGGGTGGGATTTGGCCCTTCTGGTCTAGGCATATACCAAGACCATTCCTGCATCTGCGGCTGAACAAGGAGTAGTTGGTGGTGATGCCGAAGAAGAAGTTAGGGACTCCAGTTATAGCGCGGCGCGCACAATGGTCGAAGGTCGAGGAGTTGCTGATGTGGCCGAAGACGGGGTCGAAGAAGCTCCTTTGGTCTAGAAAGCTAGTGGGCTTGCTAACGAAGGTGAGGAGATCGAAACCCTAGTTTAAAGGATGGCGCTCAAAGACCAGGACTAAGAGGCATTGTCGGAAGATGATAGATGATCCGATGATGAGGATGCTTGGGAACAGCAGACGGTTACATCTGAGTGAAACACATACCAGTTCGACAATCTTGTCATGGACGAAGGCTCCCGTGTACCGTGGGAGTACGACCAGAACGAGGTTAGGCAAAGAGCCATGTACAAATGCAAGGAGGTCATGCAGGAGCCTGTCAAACTCCGAGCATTGTCGCTGCGGTGTACATTCACAGTAGTGAAGTCTAACCCAAGATGTTACGACGTGAAGTACGACATAGAGGGATGCCCTCGGCGAGTGCACACATTCCAACCTAAGTGGGACACCTACTAGAAATACTCTATAGTAGTCCCTCACACGTGTTGTCGTTGAATCAATGCAATCCCACAAGAACCTATCATCAGGCTTCATCATGAACATCATGTACGGCAAGATCGTGGATAATTTGGATTTCGAGCCATGATCCATCATTCAGGTAATAGAGGCAAGGTTCTAGTACACAATTAGTTATGCTAAGGCATAGAGGGCAAAACAAAAGACATTGGAATCAATGTTCGGTACGTTCAAATACTCCTACCACAACCTGTCCGACCAACTCCGAGTCATACATGACAGGAATCCTGACACTCATGTCGACCTTCAAGATAACACACATCCGCGGTGGGCCGAGAAGAGGTTACTGAAGCGAGCATTCTTCACCTTTGGTACATGCATTAATGCTTTCCGGCATTGTCGTCCGATCTTGTACGTGGATGACATGTTCCTAACTGGGAGGTACAAGGGGCAGATTCTTACTGCTATTGTGACGCTCAGGAACAATTAGGTTCTTCTCGTGGCCTTTGCATTCGTTGCAAGCGAGAACACGGACAGTGGGATGTGGTTTCTCAGGAACGTGAAGATTTATGTTGTATAAAGCCATCCTAACATATGCGTCTTACATGATCAGCATACGAACCTGTTGAGTGTAATAACTCAACTGCAACAAGGGGAAAACGAGCCATTTCCGTAGGTGGATATGCAAAGCAATCGGTGCATGAGGCACTTGTGTGCAAACTTCTACAAGTTTCACAATAAGGACTTGATGAACCTATTCAAGCTGTTGTGCAACTAGAACTGCAGTAAAAGTTCAATACACTCTAGAAAATTCTGGATAAACGGGCGGGGATGCGCAGAAGGGAGTCAGCAAAGAAGCCCGCTACAAGCACTGACAATCTCCTCGAGGTATTGCTAGAGTTACCCACAAACGGTCCTGGTGTGAGGAGGAAAACATAGGGGGTGTTGCAGGTGAAATGCTTCTCAGACGGGATTGAGAACGAGCCTAAAGTGAAGTGGTCATTGCTACATGACAAGGATGTTGCTTGATATGGTGTCATGACAACAAAGCTAGACGAGGTGTACAATTGGATCATGTGCGGTGTTAGTTGCCTCCCTTTGGTTGATATTATGGAGGCAATTCTCCACGGTACCATAAAGTACTTTGTTGACCAAAGCAACGCCTCGCTCTCTAAGCAAATGACAGAGTACTGTACTCCGTCATGATCACCAAGTACATAGAGGAGAAGAGTAAGAAGGGTGAGATGCACCGGGTATTTAAGATGGGCATAAAGGAGCTTCGCTTCGAGATACCGAAGGAGGCCGCGAGACAAACCACGAGAGGATGATCAACGAGTGCACGCTACGCCGCGCTAGTTGCATATGCACTTGCAATAAGCCTCTTCTTCTGCATAGGCCATGCTCACATGTGATTGCCGCATGTTCGACAGTGGCGCAGCATCCCGGACAATACCTTTCGGAGTATTTCACCAAGGAAGAGGTGATGCAAACCTAGAATGCAAAGTTGTATGATTACGACGTGGTTGGTCATTTCACCGGCTATCCTACCTGGGAGCAACTGATCTGGATCGCGGACATTGCTAGGATGAAGGAAAAGGTTGGCCGACGGCAGTACAACAGTATCAAGAACGACATGGACGGCGTAATCCGCATACCTTCAAGAAATACCCTACGAGAAATCCACAGGATAAAGGAGAGGTCGGCAGTCCGGACGGTGCCGTGGGGTCCTCATTTGACTGCCCCACTTGAGGCGGGCACTGTGAAGGTCGAGATGGCGGACGGTGAGGTCGCGGCCACGTGAATGATTCGTCTTGTTCAAATATGTTGTATTGAATATTTTATAATATTATTGTGATTTGTCGACAAACTATGCGATGACGTTGTGCTGAAATGTTTTGTAATATCATTGTGATTTGTCGACAAACTATGCGATGACGTTGTGCTGAAATGTTTTGTAATATCATTGTGATTTGTCGACAAACTATGTGATGACATTGTGTTGAAATATGTTGTGCTAACATTGTTTTTTATTACTTATTACTTTCTGTTCCTGTTCTTATTATGCCGTGCGTCGAATTGTAATGTGTAACTTATATTTTGCCATTACTTTCAGTTTTCTTTGGAAAAAAATTTCCCAACTCATGTTGCCAATCCAATTGAATTAGCGGCAGTACTGTTCTATTGGCCAATTTGATTGGCGACAGGAGCTCATTTTTGTAATTGTTTTTCGGCTATTTATTTTTGTAATTCTATTTTAAAATAATATTATTTTTAAAAAATCTTAAAATATAGGGGGTTAACAAGCTAGTACTCCCCTTAAGTTAACTTATGAATGCCCAAAGTAGAAACTATATAAAAAGAGTTATTTCAACATGAACATATGGGTGGTAGGTGGATTGCAGCAATATTTTAACTGGAAAATTGTATTTACCGCTTAAATTATAAAAGCTATTCAACACATGTCCATGCGCTATCAACTTAATTTGAAGTTTTTTTTAGACCAGCCTAATTTGAAGTTACGAATGACCTCACTTTCTTTTCAAGTGTGGGGACAAATGACTAGTGTAGTTATCTTGAATGCTCACAATCCTGAAGTCACGTGTTCAAATCTCAAAAAATTACAGTGGAAAACCTACATAAATGGCCCACTGTAAGTGAGAATTAAACTCTGATTATCAGTCAGGAAATCAACGTGCCATACCAGTTGGGCTATACACAGGTCCGCTCATGAGGTCACTTATCGGCGACGAATGTAAACCTCCAGCAGGCCAATCCGATAGGGGCTGCACTGGACGTAACATTGGTATGTGCTCCGAGTCTGCAGCAAAATCACCGAAATCTCCAAAACCTGCAAAACAATTCCACGAGACAATCATTGTTTTGCTAGGCAGATTGTTGCTTTCTTCGAGTGTTGCGCTTGTGAACTGCAAGATGATCCAAACCCTAGTGGCTTATAAGAGGGTCTGGTTAGCAGCCAACAGTGGTGCTTCAGCTGCTTTTGTGCAACTTAGTTTTTTAATACCTAAAGCCCGCCTATTAGTCACCGCTTTACCCACATGTTCTCTTCCTCCCCATCTTTTCCATATACTCTCGTTTTTCCCTGTGCATGCATGTACACCACATGCTCCTTTCCTTTTAGTCGTGTTGAAATACGTACGGAGTTAATTGGATGAGACAAAAAAAAAAAAACAAAGGCCATCGCTATTGCTTGATGGACTTCACTAAGGAAATCAATGGAGTCCATCGGTTTAGTAGAATGCTCCTATACCTTGAATGCTCACAATCTTGAGGTCACGTGTTCAAATATATATATAAAAAAAACAGTAGAAAACCTACATAAATAACCCATTTAGCCCACTATTGATGAGAATTGAACTCTGATCACAAAATCACCGTGCCATACCATTTAGGCCATACGGAAGTGGGTCCACCATGTTATCTATCCCTTCAGTGCACGAGGACGGTTGCTGCTGAATAAAATAATGAAAGATGCCGAAAGAAAGTTAGTGTAACCTACACTATGGATTGGAAGCAAAATAAACCACTGTGCTCTATCATATTAAACTTATGCCTTTAGAATTATTGACACAGTATATATTTTTTTATATATCAAAGCCTTGTGCGAATCAACCTCGTGTTTTGATATAGGCATCATAGTTCCCACTATCTTTAAGTTTTACTCCCTCGGTTTCCAGACATACACTAGATTGGCTTTCGAATTTTGTTCCTAGTGTAGATGTCATTCTACGATTTCAATATGAATCTTTACCTTTATTTCTTATATAATCTTCCCCTTTTAATGATCTATTTATATTTCTAATGTCATTTACTAATATAAACTAGAGTAATACACACCATCCTAAGAGCAATAACTAACCTAAGGAAGGCTTTGAATGAGGGTAACATGGTCTTTGTAGACGTGCATTGGTTGTGCAAAATATTAGAGTAGTATCTATTTAGAAGCAGAGGGAGCACGCCAATTGTTGTACCAGATACTGTAGATATGCTCCGTGTGTGCTATTTCTAGGTGTACTTGAACGGGTTGCTTGCTCTGTGCTATTTCCAGGTGTACTTGAACCGTCGACCGGAGCTGACTCTGTGAAAATGCCACTAGTCAGAATGTTACCAAAATTTTCCTCGCAAAAAAAAAGTTACCAAAATCAAGTGCATCAAAATATTTGTTTCGAAAGAAGTTCACCAGAACAGTTGTCGTGTTATTACATAAATTTTTGTTGTGCCTAAATAGCACTGTTTGGAACCGCATTAGCAAAAATGACTTCCTCGCGTGCGCAAATGCAAAATTAGCGTGCAATGCTACGCCGACGCGTGCCGTGGTGCCACGTCTGCCTTGTCTGCGCCACGGGCGAGCGAAAAGGCCTCTCCACACCACCCTAGTGCGGACAACACTGTAGCAACCCTCGTCCGCACTTCCCTAGTACGGACAAGAACTGTGCACGCCTTGTTCGCACCTCTCTGGTGCGGACGAGCACTGTAGCCACAAGAACATGGAACGTGCAGACACGGACGAGTACAACCACGAGGATAGCCCAACAAGCGGCTACAGTGCTCGTCCACACCAAGGAGGTGAGGATGAGCCATGAGTAGTTCTTGTCCACACCAGGGAGGTGCGGACGAGGTCGCTACAATGCAGTCCGCACAAGGGTGGTGCGGACGAGCTGTGAATAGTTCTTGTCCGCACGAGGAGGTGCGATGAGGTCGCTATGATGCGATCCGCACTGTGGTGTTGCAGATGAGGCATTTCCACCGCCGTGGCACTGACGAGGCGACGTGGCACCACGCGACGCGCCTCCGTGCTTCCCCTGGCGTGGAATTGCGCGCTAATTTTACATTTGCGCACACGAGAAGGCCATTTTTGCTAATTCGTTTCCAAACAGTGCCATTTTCTCGTTATTACATGCAAAGTCTGGACACTTACCTGGTAAAGGAGTGAGAAATTGTTCCATTACTTCCGCTAAAAAAATAAGGACTAATTTCTTAATATCATCTAAATTCTTTCAAGAAAAGAAGTTAATCTATACAAATACAAAAAACCGGTGAGATTCAATACACCTCTTTCATTTTGAGGGCAAGAAAACCTAGCAAATATATAATCTTAAAAAAGGAAAAAATCCTACAAAATCTCTCATTAATCAAAATCCAAATGGAGAAAGTTCTACCCTACTTATTTTGGTATGGCTAGGTTATAACAGTGCATATTAGAGTTGTATAACAAAAACATAGCCGTGTAATTGCACAAATTTCATAAAGAAAAGAATAAGCGGTTACTTGATTTCTTAGGTCGGTCCCGCACTAAGAAATGATTTGATAATCCTTCTAGAACTCGTTCTTCCGTCTGCGACACTACCATCACCCCAAGCCTAACTTTCTTATTACTGGAGTTTTCTGAAATTTTAGCATCTCTGTGACTGCAACTCCCGCCAGCCAGGTTAAATGTGCTGCCACTCACTGTTGATTCTATTATCTTATTCACATCTCCTGTTGCTGAATTTCCTTCTCGTGGTCTCCTTATGCTTTTCTGGAAGTCCTCTTTGGACCAATTGTATTTAATATCATCTTTATTGAACTCTCCGTTAAGGACAACCATCATAACCGATGCAGAAGCAAGGGGGTGGTCATTTGCAATTACATCACCACCATCATACAGAACTATATTTATCGGATCCCCATGTTCAGTCAATATGCTTTCCCCCTTTCCAACTTTGTCCTTCACCTTACTAGCGATTCTTAGTCGGAATCTTGGTAGATGCATTTGATTCGGTTCTGATCTGCAAAAGAAAAAAAAGTACAAGAAGCTATGCTAAGTTATGAACAAGAGAGCAACGCTAAGAAGGAAGTTTGTGTTGTTGCTGATTTATAGTCTATAGTCTATTATTAACACATTCAATATTGTGTGTGGAGGAAAAAGTCCATCCATGGTTCTTCAACTCTTCAGTTCGCCTAATTTTTGTCCCTCACTAAAAAATAATGGGTATAATCCGTCCTCTAACTATCAAAACCTGAGCAAATCACATCCAAAGTCGATTTTGTGGGTGGTTTTAGGTGACGTGGCATTCTAGTTGGCAAATGAGCTAACTTGGCTTGGTGATTCATAAACACAAATTATAGGGACCAATTGTCATCATCATTTTTCTCCCTTCTTCCTTTTCTTCATCTTATCTCTCTTCCTAACCTTCTCCCCCCTCCATCTTCGAGCCCTCCTCCATCTTCGAGCCCTCCTCCTGCAGCTTCTTCCCATTTTCTTCCTATCTGCTCCTCCTATATCTCTTCCTCCTCTCCCCCCAAACCACCGTCACCACCGCTTGACCACGACAGCTGTCTGTTGCCCACCATCTTATTTTCCACGTCGACCAAATCTGCGAGGCAATGGAAGATGACTTTCTCACTCCCTACCTCAACACTGTACACTACTACAAAAAAGGTCATTACAGACGGTTCAAAAATGTCATCACAAACGGTTTCGTGAGCCGTCTGAGTTTATGGGTCAATAATGACATAAGGCCATCACAGACGGTTTTCGAACTGTCTGTGATGACCGACAGTTTTTGAACTGTCGATTATTAACTCAAAACTACTATCACAGATGGTTTGTAGATGAAACTATCTGTGATAGATTTTCTCTATGAAATCTCTAAGCAGTGGCGGCTTGTGCCTTTAAAACTAGCTTTATATATATATAGTTCGTAGTCCCTTTTTAGCTAACTCGAGGCCAAAATTTAGCTAGCTAGCTCACTCCTTGGGCGTTCATCCTAAACGTGCAGGTGAACCACAACCTACTTCATCGAACTTGGCACACTGGAGTGTGTGATTTGCTTCATGCCACGTCAGCCCAAGTTTAGAAGGATTCTACAAACACTTGAGGATTCTACAACTATGATTTTATGTTGGAATTCGTATGAAAATCAAATTATAATTTTTCTTTTATTTTTTATTCCAAATTTCAACTATTTTTTCTTGGAATTCGTATCCAAATCCAATTGCTATTTTTATTTAATTTTTATTTTGCCAAAATTAAAGAAAAATAGCAATTGGATTTGGATACAAATTCCAAGAAAAAAGAGTTGAACTTCAGAAAAAATAAAAGAAAAATTACAATTTGATTTTCATACAAATTCCAACATAAAATCACAGTTGTAGAATCCTCCGAGTGCTTGTAGAATCCTCCTAAACTTGGGCTGTCGTGGCATGAAGCAAATCATACACTACAGTGTGTCATGTTCGATGAAGTAGGTTGTGGTTCACCTGCACGTTTATAATGAACACCCAAGGAGCAAGCTAGCTAGCTGAATTCAGGCATCGAGTTAGCTAACAAGGGACTACTATATATATATATATATATATATATATATATATATATATATATATATATATATATATATATATATATATATATATATATATATATATATATATATAAAGCGATTTTAAAGGCACAAGCAGCCACTGCTTGGAGATTTTATAGAGAAGATATCAGGAATGAAATGGTAGGTCCCTGGGACGCAAGGGAGGAGAACTTGATCGACATGAACACGGTTACACAAACAAAGGTGGAATGAATAGTGAGAGATAGGTGAAGAGGCGTTGTAGTAGTTTTTGACTCATTTGGTTTTGTTTTGGAATGGAATAGCAAATTTTAAATGACATAATTGATATATAAGCATGTAATCTACCAGCTCAAGGCACAATCTATACATAATATCACATCGAATTACATTTGTGACATCACATAGAGCAATTCACCGAGCCCACAAAAAAATCACTTTGCAATATCTCCCAATGCTAGGCACATACAAATCACACAGATTTAATATATCCAATGGCACAGCATGTAAGCAAGGTGATATAAAAATGGGATGACCGGGGGGTGGCTGGCTTACCTTGGTGGTGCTTGGGAGGCGCTCAAGGAGGAGGCGACGCGTGCTCGGGGGAGGGGGAGGGGCGCTGGGTTCGGGGAGGCGGTAGCTCATGCTCAGGGAGGAGGCGCACTGGGCTTGAGGAGGAGGAGGCGCACTGGGCTTGAGGAGGAGGCGGCGTCGAGGACGGCGGCGACGGGCTCGAGGAGGGAAGGAGGCACGCCAGACTCGGGGGAGGAGGGGCAATGGGTTCGGGGAGGCGACAGCTCATGCTCGGGGAGGAGGAGCACTAGGCTCGAGGAGGCAGCGTCAAGGACGGAGACGACAGGCTCGGGGAGGGGAGGAGGTGCGCCAGGCTCGAGAAGGAGGACGACAGCAATGGGCTCAGGGGAGGAGAAACTTAATTGTTTAAGTAGGGGGCATAGGCAAACCCTAGAGTCCCAATATAAATAGGGTAGGAAATCACAGACAGTTCTAAAGTAGAACTGTTTGTGATAAATACATATCACAGATGGTACTAAAGTAGAACCGTCTACGATAAGTACACATCGCAGATAGTTCCAATAAATAACCGTTTGTGATAATATACATTCTCATATACATTAATGCAAATTCAGAACATATGACACATTCACATATTAGTAAAGCATTAGTTTGAGCTCAAAGTCTGATTGGCAGTTGTTATATTTAATTAGTGAAGAATATTGACAAAAATGGTGAGGAATTATATCAGAATATTTGCTAAAACTATGCTAAAACCGCTAATTTCACGACAAGTAGTTCAATTACTACTGTGCAGAGAACTTGACGTACTCATGCCTAATCCTACAGTCGTCACTACAAAAGACAACGTAGTTATCCCACCTTTCTGTCATGCCGTAGTCGGTGCTCGTGCACCGTGGCGCCCTCCTCAGCGGCGTAACAACTAGCCCGCGCGCCGGTCATCTTCCACGTCGCCTCCCAGACCGCGTCCGCAGCGAGCCTTCAGCACCGCCTGCACTCTCGGTTGGTCCTCTTGGCCGTCTCACACCCACCGTCGGCCAGCTCACCCTCGACCTGGCTAATGTAGTGCTTCCCAACGTCGGACGCCTCACCGGTCGTGTAGAGGAGGAGGCTGAGCACGTATGCCGCGGCCTTGTGGCCGGCGACGGCCGCTCGGTCGAGGCACACGAGGCCGCGCTGCATGTCCTAGTGCGCGAAGACGGGCGTGAGGCCGACAATGAAGCAGGCCTCTGAGTTGCCGGTGTCGGCCAGGTGATTGACAATGGCGAGCTAGCGCTCGTTGTCCAGCCACTTCATCGCCTCCTCCCTCTCCAGCGCCATATACCTCCCCACGATGCGCTACTTGGACGCTCTGTACATGGCCTTGCAACTCTAATATACGTACACAATTTAAGACGTCAAAATATTAATATTAATACAAGAATTACTCCATAAGAGAAAATTAAAAGGCCAAATATGTACGTGGCTCGTAGGCTGCAGAGGTCAGGCATGGGCTGAGGAGAGCTCGCGGTCACATGGCCAATGATGTCGATGACGACTTTGTAAGGAAGAGCGATGACGATCGCCGATCTTCTTGCCTTGGTCCTCATCGTCATGCTCATGCGCTCACCATGGTGCGTGACGGTACTAGCTAGCTACGTACGTATTTAATACCGTACGTCCTCATCATGATGCGCGATGATCATTCTTATAAAACAAGGAGCAACGTCGGTGCGCGAGATGAAGAGACGCATCGCGCGGGACACGAGACGCGATCGCGAGATGCATTGTGCGGGAGCCGAAACATTGAACTTATTACAGACGGTTCCAACCACAAATCGCCTGTGATACAAAATTATCATAGACAATTCTTGTTAATAACCATCTGTGATAATTTACAGACGGTTTTTAATATGAACCGTCTGTGATATTACCTCTTCACAGATGGTTTTTAGCGTAGCCAGTAACACAGACGGACATTAAACCAAAACCGTATGTGATGGTATTTAATACTAACGGTTTTGGTCAACTGTCTGTGATGAGACGTCCAGTATTAACCTTTTTTGTAGTAGTGGGACCACCGCCGCTGCCCTTTCTCTTCCCCACCGTTGAGAGAGAGAGACGTTGGAGCTAGCGGGTAGTAGGTGAGGTCATAGATCTTAGGCGCGGAGGCAACCTCCACAGTGAGGTTTGAGTGAGACGGCGGAGCTGGTCACGGCGAGCTTGAATTGCACTAAGGCGCTGGTCACGATGGCAGCAGGGGAGGCTACCAGAAGCGAGGAAGTCCATAGGAGGCGAAGAGGGAAGCAGTGGAGGATCTCCGCGGCAGCGACAGAGGACTTCTGCTCGGGGAACTTGGCCACCATGTGTCGTGAAGCGTGTGCCACCACTGCCACTAGATTAGGAGGAGAAAAGGATGGGCGGATGGGGTGCAATGTGGGAGAGAGAGAGAGAGAGAGAGAGAGAGAGAGAGGAGGAGGAGGAGGAGGAAGAAGATGGCTGGGAGGGATCAACGACCGCTGTGGAAGCCATATGGGACAAAACCAGGCTTTATCGGATCCGAGCTGGACTCCAAGTGGGTCAAAACTACGATCAAACAAACAGAGGGGTAAGGTTTGTCTGATATTGATAGATGGGGGACGTGTTCTACCCAGTTTTGTAAATGTGGAACTAAAATTAGACGAATTGAAGAGTTGAGAGATCACGGATGGACTTTTTCCTCGTGTGAAATACGTATTGAGCTTTGTGCCAAAACGAAATGTGGGATGGTAGTGAGACTAAAAAAGTATGATTGCAGTGCCTTAACAAAGCTACGCTAGCTACATGTAGTGTGGGCTATCTTAAATAATAGCTTCACTAACTCACTCTTAGGCTCTTAGCACCGTAAAAAATGATGGTAGCAATTAGCAAAGAACACCTTGGAGCAGGAGATACATCACCACTTGAGCCATTAAGTTGCTCCAATAGTCTGCATAGTACGATGTGATTTTCATTATGCTTCTTTAATTGTTTTTTCATTCCACTCATCTCTTTTTTCATTCCACTCGTCTCTTTTTTAATTCCACTCATCTCGTCCTTGAGCTCTTCAAACATCCGTTTGGTCCCTTTAGCCTGAGAGAGAGAGAGGAATGATCATATGTAATTCCTTATCAAATGGACCGAAATTTGAATTCTAACTCTGTATACTACGACTAGTGTACAAAGCTGTGTACAGTAAAGTTAGTTCCAATCAAAACAGATAGGAAAAATAATAATTTATATCCGAAATTCAAACAAGTGAAATTTACTATTCCCATATTTAGAATTTCACTATTGGATTTCAAATTTGAACTTCAAAAATTCAATTTATATGCTACATGATCAAATTACATAACACAATAAAGATTTGGAAATAATAAATGATAGGGCCTCAACGCTAAATTATACGTCCGAAAATTATGCCGGGGGTAAACAACCGAGTTATCGTCCGAGTAACTGATCAGGTAAAATGACTAAGGAGCTGACTAATCAGCCAGCACACGTGAAGCGCATCTATACAAAAAAAAAAACCCAGATGAACCCGGCCTGCGTTGATTGCCCGTCCGAAACCAAACTTTGGCCAACTGAACAATTTGATTGTTATGAAGAATTTGAACGTGAAACTTCCAATGCCAGATCTATGGACCTCCTGGAACCTAAAGAAAAAACTTTCATATGTACGCAAATCTGCAGCAGATGTACCCTGTAACTGTTTATTTATGCAAAATTGCCTACGAACAAAACCCAAAGACCACTTGTGCAAAATCATAGCCCAACAGCCAGATCAATATATTGCTGGCGCAATATTTTGCTAACACCAAACTTATAAGAACATGTGAAAGTACCTCTTTGCTTCTAGTTTTTCTTATTGCTTTAATTATAGCATGGTTGCCTGAAGATCTTGTAGATCGAGTTTCCTCTGTAGACGTCCCGTCACTTGAGCTGTTTGGTCCCCAGCAAGTTAGCCAAGAATTGAAGCAAAATAAGAGTTCAATCAGGCATATCGTTATGAATTAACACGATCAGACCCTCCCCTTGTCCCAAAGACATACCTCGCGTCGGAGGAGCTCGAGTCGTCCCCGCTCTGCCGCCCCTTTCTCTTCGTCATGGCGTCCCCGCGCGAGAGTTTTCTCTTTCTCGGTTATCTACAAACAGCTGAACGCGTAGATGATGAAACGGCTGGCACCTTATCCATACGAAACTTAGTCCACCGATTTTAGGGGTACACACACGTGCACGTTTAGTAGGAAAGTGTGTACCTGCGCTCCAAACTATCTATTAAATCCCTGCATTCCAAACAGGATCTTACCAAGAAATCATAATAGTGTAAGTACACAGTAACATCTCTTTGTCTCTGTTGTTGTTGTTGTTTGACTCTCCGGATGTTCACCGTGTGTTTCCTGTATAGACTTTAACTGCTAAGAGCATGTACAGTGATGTGACGTCTGCTATCTGTAAGTCTTGACACGTAGAGCACGAGATGATGTGGAGGAGAAAGGGAGAGCATATAGAATTAAGCAATCTCTCATGCAGTAGTCTACAGTAACACAAGAAACAAGATATGTTGTATATGAAGGATCTGTTTATAAAAATATATAAAAAGATAACTTATCGTAGAAGATGTTTTCCACAAAAAAAAGAGTATTCGGTAGGAACCCTCGCTGCCTCACATTCAATCTTATCGCAAAAATTTGGCTTTCCAGCAACCGCCGGACGGAGCGCTACTGAGATATAAGAAGGAAAAGCGCGGAAGTCCCCTGGAGTCGCGGGGAACTCTCTCTGGAGTCCAGGGGAAGGCTACACGCATGTTCCCTGTGAGTCGCTTGGAATCAACTCTGGGGTCTAAGGGATGTGAGGGAGGGAGGAACGGCGAAACACAGGACTTCAACAGAGAGAACCAGCTGCTCCCATGTGCCGACCGGGCAAGTCTTACTCAAGGTCTCATCGACCTTCCGAGTATGCAGATTAGGAGTGCATTAGGCTATACGAGTAAGTCCATTTGTTGTTTACAGGACATAAGGGGATGAAGGGTGCGGAGATCCCCAACCTTCGAAATATGCAGAAATGTGAATAGTATGCCGAAACTTTACACACGACATTTCAAATGGCTTACGCCCTCCATGGAATCTGTATATATGTAAGCGGCCTGCATCTAGTTTCCTCTCAAACGGTAGATTGATCTCCCGTTTTGACTTCAACAATAGTACACAGACAAGTGTGTTGGATGCACCGTTCCAAGTGAGCCTATGTAGTGAACGAATGAACCTCTATAGCACTCGACCGGCAACATCTCCCCTACCGCAGCAACCCCGGATCATACACGCCGAAACTCCGCCATTACTGTTTCCTCTCGATCAGCAGATTCATCTCCCATTTTGCGTACTAGCGTGGATTCAAGTACAGGTGCTAGCCATCTCTCTATCTCGGTATGTTACACACACACCCCTTTGAACTGTTTTGTTTACTTGTTGCAACACTGTCAGTTAATTTGTCACGTACGAAAGAGTAGTGACCAAATGGCAGCGCCTTGGGACATCATTGAGAAGGCAGCCAATATCGCGCAGCTGTCTGGATTGCACGCGATCACGGTCATCATTATGGTCATGAGTTGGCTGCAGTTTTATGAGAACAATAGGCAATGCCGGAAACTCGAGGGGCGCCTGCAGGTGCTCCGTGCGCTACTGCAGCGGTCGAATGGTTGTTGGGCTGTGATTCAGCTCTCGGAGACGGGAGATTCCATTAGAAAGGAACTCAAGGACGCAGACGACCTTGTCGAGTCCTACAAAAAGAGCACGCTTTGGTCCCACCTCCGCTGGGGCAGGAGCACGGCCAGCCAGTTCCGCGACATGCGGAATGTCATCGACGCCGACCTCCTCATCATACAAGCGAACCCTTGTCCTCCAGATGTTAGGTCAGATACTCGACCCTGGTGTATTTGTTTATATGATGCGGTTCGCTGCAATCTAATGAAGGCATGTTTTGTTTGGCAATGTAGGATTCCTGTGAACGATGATGGATCAGGAGGCGTGCCAGCAATGATTGGGTCTTCCGCGGGTGCAGAGGTATCTAGTACTGTTCCTGACATTCATAGCCAGGAAGGAATAGGCAGTGGCACAGGAACTACAGGCGACTCGACCAGGATGTGAAATCATTCCTGCCTACCTTCTTACATTGTATGATGCGTTCTAGGTATGTATGGGTGTCCATTCAAAAAAAAAAAGAGGGAGGGGATGGGAATAGAAAAAGTCTAAGAAAATTTGAAAAGTGTGTATTTGTATGTGTATTTTGTTTTTGTGCGTGCGCATGTTGTTCTTTTTTTTTCTGGGAATGGGGTGGGGTGTGTGGGTAACTCCGCCTATGTCATCTTAGATGCATAGCCAGTCCCAAGCCTAGAAAAAGGAGAAAGGAGTAGCACTAATTCTAGAGTTGTTTTAAGGGAAAATTTGCTCGGTAACATTGCAATGATGTATAAATTGAAAAATTGCATCCAATGTGAGAATGTGTGATGCCCTTTTCTCCCCCCCTTCCCGGGTCAACCCTCGCCGGGGCCCCCTTCGTCCTCCTCCCGTCAACGCACGCCCGCCGGACCCCCTCTCCTCCCTTCCTCCCCCGCTCGCGTGCGCTGCAACTTCGCCGCGCACACGCCACCTCTCTGGCGCCCTCCCGCACGCCTCCTCGCCGCAATCATGCCGCCGTGCGCACGCGCGCGCCCGAGCCGCGCCGCTCACCGGACCCCCCCCCCTCCTCCGCCGGCTTAAAACCCCGGTGCCCTTCTTCCTCCCCCCCTCAAGCAAGTAGAAGCAGAGAAGAAGAGCCGAAGACCCACTTACCTCCTCGTTGCCGTCGTCGTGGTCGTCACCTCCGGTCGCTGTCGCCGTTGGTGAGCTCCCGCGCGCCGCCACTCGACGAGCTTCGTCGCCGTCGCCGTTGTTGTCGCCGCCGCCGCTCCCGAGCCTTCCCCCCCCCGTGCGCCGCCACCACCCTCTCCCCGGCGCCGCCTCCCCGTCTTCTCCTCTCCGTCGCGCCGCCTCATCTTCCTCTCTCTCGCGCCGCGCTTTTCTTCTTCTCTTCCCCGGCCGCCGAGCCGCCGCTCTCGCCTAGCCCCTCGCTCTCGTTCCTTGGTGAGAGCCCCGGGCCGCCTCCTTCTTCCCCTTGGGCCGCCTCGCGTGGCGTGCGCGCATGCTGCATTTCATTATTCAGCCATGTGTGGGCGGGCAGCTTCTCTGTCGTGGGCCTGGGCTGGTTTTGTTTTTTTATTTTGTTTTTCTTTCCTTTTTCTTTTTTTTATTTAATTTAAAAGTGAGTCTTTAAATATTAATATCTCCTCATTTTAGCTCCAAAATTTATGAAATAAATTTCTAAAAATTTCTAAAATCAAGATCTTGCTAATGGCATAGGTCTTGTTCAATTTGGAGTCCATTTGTGTATTCTTGTGTATTTAATTGCTCTCGTTGCTTGTCGTTTATTTTTGCCGGTACCTCGCCTGCACAGATTTGGAGACGCAGGAGACCTCCACGTCGATCAAGGACGAGACTACTCTGACTCTCTCCCTACAACCAAAGCGAGTCAATACTTTGATCATATTGAGCCTACATTTTATGCAAAATATATTCCTTTAAAATAGCAAATTGCATGCTTTAATTCTTTAATCAAATGTATGTTAAAGCTTAAGGTAGTTAATACCCATTGGTTGAATAATTAATTATTATGCCATCCTTGACAACTTGAATCCATATTTCCATTGTCACCCTAGTAATTATATGGTAATACTAGCTATAGGTTGTACTTAAGCGACATGCTAGACTTGCTTAAGTACCGGGGACATTAAAATGTCCTAATCATCATCATTTCAAACATAAAATGTTTTGGGCGGTCATTGCGGGTAAATGGCGAGATGGTTGAATTGTTGTATTTTACATCTCAAAACCCTAAACCGCTAATACACATGCAGGCGGATGGTAAGATGGTGGGTGCGGATGTAGCACGAGAATGGCGGGAATGTGGTTGAGCCGCCCGCACGACCCTAAGGACTTAATCTTGTCACGACCTCCTGTGTATAACAAGTACAACCACAAGTCCGCAACAAACTGCGACTTGGCCTAGTACATTTATCAAATCCTCAAAATCATCTCACCTGGAGGGTTAAAGGAGGCACAAGCTCGGGTATGTCGGGCTTGGATGGGACACCGAGTCAAGGGTGAAGTTCGCGCCGCCGAGGTGTAGCCACGCTACGCCCCGCCGAGGTGGACATCCGCGCAACGTATGGGCATAACCCCATATGGGTGAGACGAGGAAGGGACGAGATATTTAGAAAAGTTATTGTGACAACCTCTCGACTACACGACTACGGAATCGTAGGGCAACGAGTTAATTGTCTCTTGTGGGTAAAGTGTACAATCTCTCGCAGAGTTATAAAGCTGTTTAAACAGTATGTGCCTACGGTCAAAAGCGGACATGGGAACTTAACTTGAGTTAGTTCTATTTCAAAACCTTGTTGGGTGGTATGAAAATTTTGGCGGGCTCACCCACCACGAGATTGGTTATTCCGGTCTTTGTACCGAGTGTCGTTTAGTGGTGGATGTAACCACGATCAAAATAAGCATGAAGGTGGAGGTAACCTCGCTAATATAAATATTGCACAATTTCTCTCTTTAACAAAAATGAAATTGTAAAAAAATGCTAAGTGCTAGGAATTTGTACTTATGATATTTTAAAGTATTGCTTTGCAAATAAAAGAACCGAGCCATCCTTGTAAGCCTTGCATATATATCATTGCATTGTGTATTGGCTCATGAGCACGGTAGTTGTGCTCATCCTCGCTCTCCCAAACCCTTGGATGACGCCGATGGAGGAGACTATGCTTACTACGAGGAACCAAGTTGATGGACAAGGAAACGATGAAGAGTAGTCTAGATCTGTAGTCAGGCCTCGACGCGCATCTAAGTTGACTCGTTGGTACTTGCGCATAAACCGATATTATCCGGTCCTTGGGTAATATCGATCGTACGTGGTGCCCGAGCCGCTTACTGTGAAGAGATGAGCTCTACCCTTTGCTTCCGCTACCGTAATCGGTGTTCGTATTGTAATCAATTTGGCCTGATCGCCTCGTTGTAAAACTCGACCCGACGTGGTCTATGTCACTCGTTGTTTGTAATATTGATACTTTAGTTCACGCCATGTATGAATGATTCAAGAATGCCTGTGAGTGCTATCTATCGATCCGAGGAATAGCACGGCGTTTTTGCAGGATTCGGATTAGAAAATCCGGTCAACAGAGCTGGTATCGAGCATACGATCGTAGAGTTTTAGTTAGATTGGTCGTTGCCTTAAGGACTTGGATCTTATTTCAAAAACTAAGAAAAAGCTTTGCTAAAAATATAGAGTATTTATTGCTTCTACTCTTCACTCCTAGTCTGTGATTTATCCTTATTTCACTTGAGTTTTACCTTCAGCCGACATTTTCCTGTTTTCAAAATTTGTAGATGGCTACCCGTCGTCGGATGGCGTGGGACCTCCTCGCTCACGAGAGAACGAGGAGGCTTCATGACATACTTCGCCACCGATGATCTTTGTACCTTGGTTTTCCCCGTCGACCACGTTCGCGGTAGGATGACGAGGATCGAGACCGCGAGTCTGGGACGATGGAGGTGTACCTCTCCGCCGAGTTGGCGAGTTCACTTCCTTCCTCTTCAGGCCGAGGCACCCGGCAGAGCCGCCATGACGCCATTCAGACGCCGCGACGCCGCTTCCACCCGCCGTGTTGGAAGTACGAGGATCTCTTGCCGAGGTCACCTTCCGCTTCTACCCGCACCTCCCGCACGAGGCGTGTCCCAGCAATTTTCGACACGAGACGCACGACCCGCTGACGCAAAGAGTCCGGCTTACGCAGCGATGATAGCCACCATCACCGCCGCCATGGATGAGATCAGCGGCCGGACACTCCTCACCGGCGGCTATGCCCACTCCGACACCCTTCGAGCAACATGGTCGAGTGATGAAGCTCACTCCACCGCGAGCAGAGAGAGGACGCCGCTTGCAGAGTTGGCACGCCTCGAGCGCGCCACGGTCCCCGCCCCGGCCCGATTGCACCTATCGCCGCCCCGTCCTCCCGATGCCGAGCCGACGTTCCTCGCCTGAGGACCTCGTCTCGACTCACGCACGCAGCAGTGCGCCGCCGCCGTCCGGCCGTCGCTTAGAGAGTCGGCCGTGGACGCAGCCCCGCCCACCGCCGGGTTTGACGAGTCGATGCCGTGGACGCCACCTCGGCCGCTCACGCCTACCCCGTTCGCGAGCCGATCGAGCCGTTCGCTTCGCTCCCGCAATCGTATCACCGTGGTCGGCCCCGGCAGAGCATTGCCGATTAGTTTAGGTTAGCTAGCGATTGCTTGCCGAAAGCGATCTTTGGGTTGCAAGCACTTTTGTTTCTTTTCTTTTGTAGACGATGTGTTTGTATTTCGTGTCATGACTTAGCTTAGTGTATAAGCTTTGTTCGAGAGTCATGTAACACTTAACCCCTTATTATAGTATAGCCGCTCTAGGCTTTGTATTGTACTTGCTTCGTTCTTTTGTTGGCTTTGTTCTTGTCTCAGTGTGTGCCTTAGAGGGCTAGTGAACCTCATATACTCCTCTAGTTCTAAGCTTCGAGTTTCTTCAGATGCCGCCAAGAAGAGCCGCGCCCGATCCGTGGAGCCTTCGCGCAGCCGAGGAAGAGGCCGTGGCCGTGGTCGTGGCCAAGGCCGAGGACAGAACCGCCTCCTCCACCACCAAAGAAACCCGACAATGACCCAAGTCATGTTTCAGCAGACTCAGATTCTTCAGGCGTTACTAAACAATCAGCAGACTGGACCAGCCAGTCGCAACTCCAAGCTAGCAGACTTCCTCAGGACAAGACCTCTCACCTTTGCTGCGGCCAATGAACCGCTAGAAGTCAAGACCGCTCGTGGACACTGAGAAGAAACTCCGTCTTGCCCGCTGCTCAAATGAAGACAAGGTGGATTTCGCCACCCATCAGCTGAAAGGCGCCGCCGCCGCCTGGTGGGAGAATTACCTCGCCGCCCGAGGTGATGAGAATCTAGAGGAAGAAGAAGCAGGAATAGCGGAAGTCGTAGCATCTACGATTGGAGCCCCACAAGATCCCGCTGCCTCTGCCGCCGCAATGGAAGAAGTTGCGGAAATACAACAAGCTGAAGTTGAACCCGCATGGCAGCCGATTCTCTGGGAGGAATTCAAGGCGCTTTGGGGCCAACGTGCACAGTGGAACAATGAGATTGAAGAAGAATGAATTGAGCTCTCAAGCGGTGGTCGATGTCGAGAAATGAGTATCTAACCAAGTTTAACCAGCTTGCTCGCTACGCCCCCAATGATGTAGCGGATGAAGAAGAGAAAATCGACCGCTTTGTTGAAGGAATGCGTGAGGACATGAGAGGACAGCTTATCCTCCATGATTACTCTAGCTTCCAGCAGTTAGTTAATAAAGCCCTCATTTGTGAAAATGAGAAGAAGATCATGAGATTAGCCGCAAAGGAAGATGTCATTTCAGAGGCCACAAGGTAGCTTTCCCCAGAAGCCTACATTCCAAGGCAGCTCATCTTTCAGATCGTCTGCAGCCTCTTCTCAGAAAACTCAAGTTTCCACCCCGCGTCCCCAAGGAAGTGGATTCGGTGCTCTCCGCCCGCCGGCAACCAAAGCAGCAATCAACCCAAGAAGCAAACCTCCATCGCCCGCTTGTGGAGAAAGAGGACACTTCGCCAATCGTTGTCCTACCCGCCGAATGCTCCAACAAGACTCAACACAGGAGTAACGCCAGTTCAAGGCAGGACCCCAGCCCCAAGCAAGAGTCACCAGACTTCACAGGCATCAAGGTCTACACCAACACAAAGCCATGGCCATGTGAACCACGTCACACCGAGGAAGCTCAAGGTGCCTCGGAGTACTAATGGGTACGTTCCCTGTTAATTCAGTAACCGCACAAGTTTTGTTTGATTCTGGAGCTTCGCACTCTTTTATTTCAAGAAAGTTTGTCGAAAGGCTTAAGTTGCCAACCTATAAGTTAAAGAAACCCGTGGTACTTAGCTCACCCGGGGGATCCCTTTGTGCTACCTCGATCGGTCCTGTGGTAGAAATTGCTATGGAACATTCAGATTCCTAGCAAACCTTCGTGCTAGAATCTCAAACGCTGGATATCATCCTAGGATGGATTGGTTGGCCAAATATCGGGATTGATAGATTGTGCCAACAGAAAGTGGTGCTCACCAAGAACCCAGAGACCACAATAAGAGTTAGTGTGGATCGTTCCTCTC
This sequence comes from Ampelocalamus luodianensis, assembly GCA_036346255.1. Lineage (NCBI taxonomy): Eukaryota > Viridiplantae > Streptophyta > Magnoliopsida > Poales > Poaceae > Ampelocalamus > Ampelocalamus luodianensis. The sequence goes on along the minus strand of CM070625.1, from coordinate 2,543,079 downwards.
CTTTGAATAGAACAATCCACCACCTTGGAGAGTTGTCCCTAGAGACAACGCTCGTAGTTCAAGCTTACCCGATGTCTTCCCGGAAGAATTACTGTGCATGCCACTGCATGAGATGTTGAGTTTGTCATCAACTTGAAGCCGTGGACCGCCCCAATTGCTAAGAGACCATACGGAATGGCCACGACTAACTTGAAGAACTTAAGACACAAATTGAAGACTTGCAAGAAAAATGTTTCATTAGACCTAGTTCTTCTCCCCGGGTTCGCCATTCTCTTTGTGAAGAAGAAAGATGGCACCGCCAGATTGTGCGTGGACTACAGAGCACTCAATGATGTGACCATCAAGAACAAGTACCCTTACCTCGCATCGATGACTGTTCGATCGGTTGACAGAGCATCGTTTTCTCCAAGATAGACTCGAGGTCGATACCATCACTTAAGATCGAGAATGAGGATATTCCTAAGACGGCTTTACCACCCGGTATGGCTCAGACGAGTTCATCGTCATGCCGCTTGGCTTGACCAATGCGCCACTTACTTCATGAACTCATGAACAAAGTATTCATGGAATACTTAGACAAGTTTGTTGTCGTGTTCATAGACGGCATCTTGATCTATTCAAAGACCGATGAAGAACATTCTGAACACTTGCAATTGGTCTTAGAAAAGCTTAAAGAGAATCATCTTTATGCCAAGTACAAGAAATGTGAATTTTGGCTTCATGAAATCAGTTTCTGACACATTGTATCCATTGGAGGAATCGCAGCTGATCCATCCAAGGTAGCAATTGTGATGGAATGGAAACAACCCACATCGGTGACTGAGTGCGTAGTTTTCTGGCTTGGCGGATACTACGACGCTTCATTGAAGGATTCTCCAAGCTTTCCAAACCGATGACCCATCTGCTTAAAAAGGAAAAGAAGTATGATTGGACAGAAGCTTGTGAAAAGAGTTTCCAAGAATTGAAGAAGAAGTTAACTTCTGCCCCAGTATTAATCCTGCCAGATATACATCAAGACTTCGAAGTCTATTGTGATGCATCGCGCCAAGGTCTTGGTTGTGTGCTCATGCAAGAAGGAAAAGTTGTAGCTTATGCTTCAAGACAACTCCGTCCTCACGAAGACAACTATCCAACTCATGATTTGGAGTTAGCAGCAGTAGTGCACGCCCTAAAAATTTGGCGACACTATTTGATTGGAAATCACCGTAATATCTACATGCACCACAAGAGTCTCAAGTACATTTTCACCCAATCGGACCTCAACCTTCGACAAAGAAGATGGTTAGAATTAATAAAGGATTACAACTTGGATGTCCATTATCATCCCGAAAGGCTAATGTAGTTGCCGATGCATTGCCGTAAATCCTACCGCAAAGAATGTCACGATTCAAGAACACCAACCCGAGCTCGCAAGGAATTTGAAGCCCTCAACCTTGAGTTAATAGAGCAAGGCACACTAGCCATCTGAGAGGCCCATCCAACTCTAGAAGAGCGGATCAAGGCCGCCAAGAAGGACATCCCGAGTCCAGAGATTCAAGCATCTCATGGCAAAAGGAAAGGCCCCTAAGATGTCGAAGATCAAGAGGAATCCTATGGTATGGGAAACGTCTCTTTGTTCCCCACCGAAGGAACTCAAAGATCTCGATTCTAAAGGAAGCTCACGCTCGCTTACACTCGCACTCCAGCAAGCACCAAGATGTACCAAGACATGAAGATTTTGTATTGGTGGCCACGAATGAAAAGAGATATCGCCGAGTATGTAGCTTGTTGTGATGTATGTCGAATCAAGGTGAACATCAAAGACCACCGGATTGCTACAACCCTACAGATCCTCGGTGGAAATGGGAAGAAATCGAATGGATTTCATTACGGTCTACCTCGAACTAAGTCCGGATGTGACTCAAGTATGGGTTATAGTTGATGATTGACTAAAGTCGCCCACTTCATCCCCGTGAAGACAACCTACAAAGGAGACAAGTTAGCCGAGTTATACATGGCTCAGATCGTGTGTTTACATGGAGTACCCAAGAGAATAGTCTCCGATCGAGGTTCTCAATTTACCTCGCATTTCGGGCTAGCTTGCATGATGCCCTTGGAACACACCTTACCTTCAAAGACCTTATCATCCGCAGATCGATGGTCGACGGAAAGAACAAATCAAATTCTAGAAGACATGCTTCGAGCCCGTGCTTTGGAGTTTACCGTAGACGGGGAAAATGTCTACCGTATGCCGAGTTTGCATACAATAATAGTTATCATCAAGTTTGAAAATGTCCCCATTTGAAGCACTCTATGGAAGAAAATGCGAACTCCTCTGCATTGGTCGAATCAGTGAAGGATATGTCTTCGACCGGATACTCTCAAGCAAGTCAAGAGAAAGTTCGACTAATCGAGATCGCCTTCAAGCGCCTCGGTCTAGACAGAAGAGTTATGCCGACAACCGTCGAAGAGACTTAACCTTCGGGTTGGAGATGCTGTATCTCAAGGTATCGCACTTCGTGGAACCGAAGATTCAAAGTTAAAGGCAAGCTCGCACCAAGATACATAGGCCCGCTCCCGATCACCGCTAAGCGTGGAGAAGTTGCCTATCGCCTAGAGCTACCGAAAGTTTGTCGACGCCCACAACGTGTTCCATGTGTCTCAACTAAAGAAATGTCTCGAGTACCAAGAGCGGACTCTGTCGGCCGCCGCGACTTGATAAGGATTTGACTTATCCGAGCACCGATCAAGATCCTCGACGCCGCCGAGAAGCGGACAAGACGTCAAGTCATCCGCCTTTGCAAGGTTGATGGAGCCATCACTCACCAAAGAAGCCACCGGGAGCGAGAAGATCAACTTGCCGATTTCCGCCCTCGTTTTCGGAGCACTCGAATCTCGAGGTCGAGATTCCGTTTAAGGTGGGTAGGATTTGTGATGCCCTTTTCTCCCCCCTTCCCGGGTCAACCCTCGCCGGGGCCCCCTTCGTCCTCCTCCCGTCAACGCACGCCCGCCGGACCCCCTCTCCTCCCTTCCTCCCGCTCGCGGCGCTGCAACCGCCGCGCACACGCCACCTCTCGCGCGCCCCGCACGCCTCTCGCCGCAATCATGCCGCGTGCACGCTGCGCGCCGAGCCGCGCCGCCACCGGACCCCCTCCTCCGCCGCTTAAAACCCCGGTGCCCTTCTTCCTCCCCTCAAGCAAGTAGAAGCAGAAGAAGAGCCGAAGACCCACTTACCTCCTCGTTGCCGTCGCCGTGGTCGCCACCTCCGTCATTGCCGCCGTTGGTGAGCTCCTCGCGCCGCCACTCGACGAGCCGCCGCTGCCGCCGTTGTTGTCGCCGCCGCCGCTCCCGAGCCTTCCCCGTGCGCCGCCACCACACCTCTCCCCGCGCCGCCTCCCCGTCTTCTCCTCTCGGTGCCGCCGCCTCATCTTCCTCTCTCTCCGCGCGCCGCTTTTCTTCTTCTTCTCTCCGGCCGCTCGAGCCGCCGCTCGCTCTGCCCTAGCCTCGCGCTCTCGTTCCTTGGTGAGCCCGGCCGCCTCCTTCTTCCCCTTCAGGCCGCCTCGCAGCGTGGGCGCGCTGCAGGCGCGCATTTCAGCCACATGGGCGGGCAGTTCTCTGTCGTGGGCCGGCGCTGGTTTTGTTTTTATTTTGTTTTTCTTTCCCTTTTTCTTTTTTTAATTTAAAAGTGAGTCTTTAAATATTAATATCTCCCTCATTTTAGCTCCAAAATTTATGAAATAAATTTCTAAAAATTTCTAAAATCAAGATCTTGCTAATGGCATAGGTCTTGTTCAATTTGGAGTCCATTTGTGTATTCTTGTGTATTTAATTGTTCTCGTTGCTTGTCGTTTATTTTTGCCGGTACCTCGCCCGCGTAGATTTCGGAGACGCCGGAGACCTCCACGTCGATCAAGGACGAGACTACTCGGACTCTCTCCCCTACAACCAAGGCGAGTCAATACTTTGATCATATTGAGCCTACATTTTATGCAAAATATATTCCTTTAAAATAGCAAATTGCATGCTTTAATTCTTTAATCAAATGTATGTTAAAGCTTAAGGTAGTTAATACCCATTGGTTGAATAATTAATTATTATGCCATCCTTGACAACTTGAATCCCTATTTCCATTGTCACCCTAGTAATTATATGGTAATACTAGCTATAGGTTGTACTTAAGCGACATGCTAGACTTGCTTAAGTACCGGGGACATTAAAATGTCCTAATCATCATCATTTCAAACATAAAATGTTTTGGGCAGTCATTGCGGGTAAATGACTGAGATGGTTGAATTGTTGTATTTTTACATCTCAAAAACCCTAAACTGCTAATACCTGTCTGGGCGGATGGTAAGATGGTGGGTGCGGATGTAGCACGAGAATGGCGGGAATGTGGTTGAGCCGTCCAGACGACCCTAAGGACTTAATCTTGTCACGACCTCCTGTGTATAACAAGTACAACCACAAGTCTGCAACAAACTGCGACTTGGCCTAGTACATTTATCAAATCCTGAAAATCATCTCACTGGAGGGTTAAAGGAGGCACAAGCTCTGGGTATGTCGGGCTTGGATGGGACACCGAGTCAAGGGTGAAGTTCGCCAGTCGCTGAGGTGTAGCCACGCTACGCCAGTCGCTGAGGTGGACATCCCGCGCAACGTATGGGCATAACCCCATATGGGTGAGACGAGGGAAGGGACGAGATATTTAGAAAAGTTATTGTGACAACCTCTCGACTACACGACTACGGAATCGTGTAGGGCAACGAGTTAATTGTCTCTTGTGGGTAAAGTGTACAATCTCTGCAGAGTTATAAACTGTTTAAACAGCCGTGCCTACGGTCAAAGGCGGACATGGGAACTTAACTTGAGTTAGTTCTATTTCAAAAACCTTGTTGGGTGGTATGAAAATTTTGGCGGGCTCACCCACACGAGATTGGTTATTCCCGGTCTTTGTACCCGTGTCGTTTAGTGGTGGATGTAACCACGATCAAAATAAGCATGAAGGTGGAGGTAACCTCTGCTAATATAAATATTGCACAATTTCTCTCTTTAACAAAAATGAAATTGTAAAAAAAAATGCTAAGTGCTAGGAATTTGTACTTATGATATTTTAAAGTATTGCTTTCGCAAATAAAAGAACCGAGCCATCCTTGTAAGCCTTGCATATATATCATTGCATTGTGTATTGGCTCATGAGCACGGTAGTTGTGCTCATCCTCGCTCTCCCAAACCCTTGGATGACGCCGATGGAGGAGACTATGCTTACTACGAGGAACCGAAGTTGATGGACAAGGAAACGATGAAGAGTAGTCTAGGATCGTAGTTCAGGCCTCGACGCATCTAAGTTGACTCGTTGGTACTTGCGTGCATAAACCGATATTATCCGGTCCTTGGGTAATATCGCATACGTGGTGCCCTGGCCGCTTACTGTGAAGAGATGAGCTCTACCCTTTGCTTCCGCTACCGTAATCGGTGTTCCGTATTGTAATCAATTTGGCCTGATCGCCTCGTTGTAAAACTCGACCGACGTGGTCTATGTCACTCTGTTGTTTGTAATATTGATACTTTAGTTCACGCCATGTATGAATGATTCAGCAATGCTCGTGAGTGCTATCTCATCGATCCAGGAATAGCACGGCGTTTTTGCAGGATTCGGATTAGAAAATCCGGTCCGATGAATGACAGTGGATCATAGGGATACATGTCGCTGGTATATTGATGTTACTTTTTAACTCGTGATATCTTTGTAATGTTACTGCACAAATTGCCCTTTTAAAGAAACCATATCATAGCTACTTATTCTTGTAAATAAGGTCACACAAGTCAATTCGAATCGGAGGCACTGCTTGCAAGTTCTGAGAATATTTGACTCAGGAAAATGGTCACTCATAGGTAACTGATGCAAATGATTCTTGTCCATTCCATGTATGTAGTACTATCAATTATCAAATGATATGAAGTACTATTACATATTTATCTTCACCGGATACACTTCGACTCCTTCAGTTCTCTTTGCGGAGCCTACGTACATGTAAATCTCGTAAAATTTACTGCAAATAAACACGGAAGACTGATATATGTGGTTTGGAAAGAATGATGATCTTTCATATGCTGTGCCTGTGAATAAGCTGCAACGATCCTTTCTCCAATTTTTTTTTCCTAATTACTCTATTTATTTATTTGTTCGATCTCAGTCAGAAAAGCAAACCAGAGAGAGAGAGAGAGAGACAGAAACTAACAAAATTCCTTCTTTTCAATCTCTTTCTTCTTCTCAACCCAGCGTCAGAAACAGAGCACGTCCCTGAACACGTCAGAAACAGAGCACGTCAGGAGGGACAAGTAGGATTAGGAACACAAGCAATGGCGCGCGAGCAGCTCCAGGTCCTGAACGCGTTTGACGCGGCCAAGACGCAATGGTACCACTTCACGGCCATCTTCATCGCCGGCATGGGCTTCTTCACCGACGCCTACGACCTCTTCTGCATCTTGCTCGTCATCAAGCTCCTCGGCCGCATCTACTACTACCGCGAGGGCTCCGCCGACCCAGGCTCCCTGCCCCCCAACGTCGCCGCCGCAGTCAACGGCGTCGCCTTCTGCTTGTCACGCCCCCGAATGTCACGCCCCAGGAGGTATCCAAGAGGAGAATGGGCCACAGGCGACGCCAGCCCAATACACGATTCGTATCTTCGGAATGGGTCACTTAGACTTTGGGCTGACAGTGAATAGTTGAGTCGGTGTCTGTAATACCGTTGTCGCTAGTTACTTAAGGATTGGCCTGAGTGCCAAGGGAGGTATGGAATTGTAAGAAGACAGATTCTACTTCTCTCCTAACTACTTCCTCCTACTTTTCCCCTTCCTCAAGAACATCTTCCTCTTTCTTCCCGAGCTCATTCCCCTTTCTCGGTTGAAGATATTACAGTATACTTTTGGTTATTGTTGTTTTGCATCTGGGTACATATCAATTGGTATCAGAGCCTACCGATCTTTGGCAGAAGGCAAAACTGGAGAAGTCTAAGTACCAGACGAGAGCCCAGGAGAAGACACTCGCAATGGAGCAGGAGATAGCGCGCTCACCGGACGATCCAAACGCTGGTGGACTCTGTGGCCGAGATCAAGCCAGTGGTGCTAGAATTGAAGGAATGGAAGCCTCACGATCGCCACCGTGGTGAATGATCTAAGGAATGAGGTTGAGAGCTGCGTGATCAAGTCAAGCAAATGGTGCATGAACCGATCTCGTGGTCCAAGATCGCAGGGTTGCCTCCGTTGTTGCCGATTCCAGAACATCTCAAGCACAAGGAACCAAAGGAGGAGGGCGATCACGGCCCAGGGCCGAACGCTTATCATTCATCAACACAAAACCGGGGCAAGATTTTGGGAAACCTCACCCTAGAAGTATCTCCTAGTAATGGTATGTCTGGCCCCCCTTATTTACCCATGACTGCTCATGTTACGGATGAGTTTATGCATAGATCTTCTGGAGGATATCATCATCACCCAGTGCCACCTAAGTTAGACTTTCCCTCATTTGATGGAGAAAATCCAAGGGCATGGAGGCTGAAGTGTGAAGTGTACTTTCGGGTTTGTGGTACCCGTCCTGATATTTGGGTTAGCATGGCCACTATGTACTTTGAAGGGAACGCGGTCCTATGGTTACAATCGACACAGGCACATAGTAATTGCCAAGGTTGGGAGGAGTTTGCTGATGCCGTGTGTTTGAGATTTGGTAGAGAGGAGTTTCAGCAACAACTGCGTCATTTTAACCGTCTCCGGCAGAGTGGAACAGTGGCTGATTATGCTGAAAAATTCAATGCATGTATGCACAATCTTATTGCCCACCACACTTGGGATCCGATGTTTTTCGTTACACAATTTACTGATGGGTTGCGGAGTGAAATCAGGGCTGCAGTGGTGTTGCATCAACCGAAGGATTTCGACACGGCAGTGTCTCTTGCCTGTTTACAAGAGGAAGTGTTGGATACTATGCGACGTGATTCACGTCGATCTGAGGGATTGGTGGTTGGACGATCGTCCATTCGAACAGCATTGCCATTACCAGCCCCACCTGTTCGACAGTCTGGTTTTGCTGGTAATAGAACAGATGATAAAAGAGGTATTGAAGGCACTCGAGCTACCGGGTTTGATGATAAGGCAGCAACCCTCAGAGCTTATAGGCGAGCAAAGGGTTTATGCCATACTTGTGGAGAAAAATGGAGTAGGGAACATCGGTGTGGACCAATGGTTCAGTTACATGTGGTGCAGGAGATGTGGGATTTGATTCAAGGTCCAAAATCAGAGGATTCATCTTCAGAATGTGCTAGTTCACAGGGTGGGGAGGTTCTGGCCATATCTTTAGCAGACAGAGTGAGACCGAATCCCCAAGACAAGTGAGGCTTAAAGGAGAATTCAAGGGATAGAGGTCATTATTCGTGGACTCGAAGCACACATAGTTTTGTGAGGGAATCACTGGCCGTTAAACTCAAGGGGGTACAGAAATCTCCTCGAATACTCAATGTCCGAGTGGCTGATGGAGGAGTTTTAACCTGTGAGATGGAATTCCCAGATTGCGGCTGGGAAGTGCAAGGTGTGGAATTCTTAACAAATTTGAAGGTGTTAGCTATTGGCTGTTATGATCTCATCATAGGAATGGACTGGTTAGAGCAAAATAGCCCCATGACCATACATTGGCGCAAGAAGACCATGTCATTCCTATATCAAGGGAAGAAAATACTATTAAGGGGGTGAGGTCTGATATTTCTAATTGTAGGATTGGTACAATACCAATGGAAGAGCTAGAGCAGAGTGATAGCGCTCGGTTGAGTTCAGTAGCGGTTGAACCATTTCTGATGCCAGACATTATTCAGCATCTATTGTCAGAATTTGCTGAAACCTTCAAGGAGCCTCAAGGCTTACCTCCTCAAAGAGAATTTGATCACTCCATTAATTTGCTTCCAGGAGCTCAACCTATCAATTTGCGATCAGACGTTATCGCCCGGCGCAAAGGATGAAATCGAGCGCCAAGTCTCTCAAATGCTTCGCAAGGGGTGATAAGAGTCGATGCTGATCCTTTCTCTTCGCCGCTTTGCTTGTGCCAAGAAGGATGGTACTTGGCGTCTTTGTGTTGACTATCGCCATTTGAATGCGATTACGGTAAAGAATCGTTACCCACTGCCAGTTATTGAAGAGCTATTGGATGAATTGGCGGGCACGAAATGGTTCACAAGCTTGGATTTACGGGTTGGTTACCATCAGATTCGAATGAAGATCGAAGATGAACATAAAACGGCATTCAAAACGCATCATGGCCACTATGAGTTCAAGGTGATGCCCTATGGCTTAACCAATGCACCGGCAACGTTCCAAGGGTTGATGAACACAATTTTTGGGCCTTTATTGCGTCGGGGGGTCTTAGTGTTCATAGATGACATACTCGTGTATAGTCAGTCACTAGAAGATCATGTAACCAAATTGCGGCAAGTTTTGGAGATCTTGAATCAAAGACAAATTGAAGATCAAACAATCCAAGTGCTCATTTGCTCAAAAACGCTTAACGTACCTTGGGCACATAATCGGCCAGGAGGGAGTCGCCACCGACCCAAAGAACATCTCGGCTGTGCAAAGTTGGCCAACACCAATAAGTGTCAAACAAGTTAGAGGATTCTTAGGCCTGGCGGGATATTATCGCAGGTTTGTCCGTAACTTTGGGATAATCAGTCGCCCTCTCACAGATTTATTGAGAAAGGATGTAGTCTTTGTATGGACCGAGAACACGAAGCCGTTTAGAGCTTTACAAGCAGCGCTCATTTCGGCTCCAGTTTTAGCTTTGCCGGTTTTTACACAAGTGTTTGAAGTAGAAACAGATGCTTCAGAAAAGGGGATAGGTGCAGTATTAATGCAAAACAAACATCCAGTAGCTTATCTCAGCAAGGCACTAGGTCCACGAGCTCAAGGTCTCTCAACTTATGAAAAAGAGGGGCTGGCAATTTTGATGGCTGTTGAACATTGGAGGGCGTATTTGCAATCAGGAGAGTTCATAATTCGTGACCGATCGCAGTGATCTAGCTCACTTGGGAGATCAACGACTCACTACAATGTGGCAGCAGAAGATAATGACCAAGCTTTTGGGGTTACAGTATCGCATTGTGTACAAAGTGGGTGCAACCAATAAAGCTGCTGACGCTTTGTCTCGCCGAGAAAAAGGGGATAATGGTGAAGTGATAGCAATTTCCACCGTAATACCAGACTGGATGGAGTCCATCGCTAGGGGATATCAACAGGATCCTCATACTAGTAAATTACTTAAAGATTTATTGATTACAGGAAGTGGTACTACCAAATTCCAATTACAGAATGGAATTATCAAATTGGGGAACAGGGTGTGGGTTGGAGATAATGCAACAGTGCAGCAAAACATTTTGCAGGCATTACATTCTAGTGCCATTGGTGGGCACTCAGGTTTCCAAGTAACATATCACAGAATCAGAAAACTTTTCGCATGGAGGGGACTCAAACAACAGGTCCGGCAATTTGTTGACCAGTGTTCAATTTGCAAACAAGCGAAGTCAGAACACGTGAAATACCCGGGATTGCTACAGCCACTTCCGGTACCGGACCATGCATGGCAAATCATCTCAATGGATTTTATCGAGGGGCTACCCCGATCGGCTGGTTTCAATTGTATAATGGTAGTGGTTGACAAGTTCTCTAAATATGCACATTTCATACCATTGGCTCATCCTTTCACGGCGTTTCAAGTTGCCCAAGTGTTCATGCAGGAGGTATTCAAACTCCATGGATTACCTCAATCAATTATTTCGGATAGGGATCGAGTGTTTACCAGTGGGTTGTGGAAAGAACTGTTTCAAGCAGCTCAAACCCAACTGAGAATGAGCTCAGCATATCACCCTCAGACGGACGGGCAAACGGAGCGTGTCAACCAATGTGTTGAAGCCTATTTGCGCTGCTTTGTTCACGCATGCCCCAGCAAGTGGTCAAATTGGCTGGCGTTGTCGGAGTACTGGTATAATACTGCCTTCCATTCTACCTTGGGAAAAACTCCATTTGAAGTCTTGTATGGCTATAGCCTAGACACTTCGCATCAAGAACACGAAGTTTGTCGAGCAATGACCGTCGCCGACACGCGTAAAGAAAATTGATGACTAAATTGTTGAAGCAACACCTAAATAGAGCAAACCAATGTATGAAATCTCGAGCGCACTAAAAGATCGGATAGATCATTCCAAGAAGGAGATTGGGTGTATTTGAAGCTCCAACCTTATATTCGCACTTGATTGCGGCTCGGGCTAACCACAAATTAGCTTTCGCTATTTTGGTCCTTTTCAAGTGGAGAAGCAAATTGGCCCGCTTGCTTATAAGCTTAAGTTGCCTTCTACCTCGCCATTCATCCGCTTATCCATGTGTCTCAATTAAGGAGAGCGTTCATCCTTCCGAGATCATACAACCCGAACTTCCCGACCGATTGTGGATCTGCAGATTCCACTCCGAGCATCGCAACAACGGCCGCACGACAAAGGATCCACTTCAACGACTCGGCATCGTGCAATGGTCGGGATCATCGACCTGCGCGCACTTGGGAAGATCGGGAGGAACTTGTGCTCGCTTCCCACACGCCCGACCTTGGGGTCAAGCCGCTTCAAGGAGAGGGGTGTCACGCCCGAATGTCACGCCCGTGAGGTATCCAAGAGGAGAATGGGCCACAAAGACGCCACCAATACACGATTCGTATCTTGAATGGGTCACTTAGACTTTGGGTGACGGTGAATAGTTGAGTCGGTGTCCGTAATACCGTTGTCGCTAGTTACTTAAGGATTGGCCCGAGTACAAGGGAGGTATGGAATTGTAAGAAGACGATTCTACTTCTCTCCTAACTACTTCCTCCTACTTTTCCCTTCCTCAAGAACATCTTCCTCTTTCTTCCCGAGCTCATTCCCTTCTCGGTTGAAGATATTACGAGATACTTTTGGTTATTGTTGTTTTGCATCCGGTACATATCATCGCTGCACCCTCTCCGCCTGCTCTTCTTGGTGGCTCGGCGACAAGATGGGGCCACAAGTGCGTCTACGCATGACGCCATGTGCATGGTGCTCTGCTCCCTCCTTGGGCGCGCCCCACGGGGTCATGGCCACGCTCGCTTCTTCCGCTCGCTCGGCCGGCGGCGGCGACTACCGCTCTCCGCCACCATCATGTCCGAGACGCCAACAAGAAGACGCGCGCGCCTTCATCACCGCTCTTCGGCTCTTCGCCATGCAGGGCTTCGGCATCCTCACAGGCGGCGGCGTCACAAGAGATTTCTATGAGAAGCAGATGGAGCTACTCAAGGAGGAGATGAGATGCATGTCACAGGGGCACAAGGAGAGGCTTGAATCCATACGCAGGGAGATGAGTGAGTGCAACCAGAGAAAGCAGCAGGATCGTGTGGCCTTAATGGCGGTATGTGTTTTATGCTTCAGTTCCTAATTAAGAGCAGAAATGCATCTCAGTTTTCATGGTTGGGAATTTTTTTTGTGTAATCTGTTAGATTTGAGATGTTTTGAGGTGTCAATTTCAAATTGTAGCTATATGTGTGTTGGTGATCCCTGACAGTGATTAGTCGGAGAGTTATGTTGAAGGCTCAGTACTTGTTGCAAAAATGCACACTTATGATGGCAGAAGATAGGGTAGGAGTCAGCCGTTCATGGATTACCTCCTACTAAGCTATGTTCATCAATACCACTCATCAATTGCCTTTTCTGGATTTTTGACAAACCTGGCCTCGTTATAATTTATTACTGATGATTGTTTTTTGTTCATTTCTATTAAGTAGTGTTTTTAACCTTTTTTTATATATAACAGGAGATAAGTAGATCTGGTGGTTATGTTCAGCATTCTCCTGGTCCTAGGTTGGTAATCTTTGCAACAATACTTTGATGGCTGCTGCTTATGGTTCTTTAAGGTTTACTTGTACGTTGAAATGCAGCATGACATGTACATATGTTTTGCATCTGCTAATAACGTTAGCATATTATCAAATGATGATTTTGTTCCATTTTTTATTACTAATTTTAAATACTGCAGTCTCCAAATACTGCCTCTTTTAATTTTTTTTTCCTTGTTCTTTTCTTTTTGCTACATCAGTTGTCAATCAAAATACTAATGGAACGACTCATGTCTCATGTGCATAACATCTGTGGTGCTCCGAGTTGTAGTTCTTTGAGGCGAGCTCAATAATTAGTTAATCGGAAATGTTATTTATTAATTAGAAAGGTCATCTATTAGTTAGGAAGATCATCATTTAGATTGATTTTATCTATAATTACTAGAAGAGCCATTTATATAAGAAGGCTTATTGTAATCATTGGCATTAAACAATAAGAATACAATAGTCTAAGTCTCAATCCTTTTCGTCTCTCCAATCCATAGTCTTCCATCTCCCTAGCAGCCGACATCACCCGTCTATTCTCCGGTGATGTTTATCTCTATGATCTAAGGATCATTACATCCATCAAGTGAAATTCATTAAGTATGTGTTTGACTTCTTCTCATTACTTTTATAGGGTCTCGTCTGATCAGAATTGCATTGTAACACTTTGGTTACAATTTGAGAATTCATGCAGTACTGATAAGTACTCAACACACGAAATAGAAGCAGATGATGGGACTCTCTTAAGGTGGCTGTATATGATTATAACTACAGGATCATTACATATGAACCCTTTTCTTCAATGAGAGTTCACATTGTAGCCATTCATGGTGACTTCGACGATGATCATAAAGGGCAATGGACTGATGATTACTTCCGTGGTAAAATAGTACTTGGACGACCTAAAATAGAACATCTATTGTCTGGGAAGCTATATTTCAGGCTACAAAATGGCGTGGGTTATCTTAACGGTGTTAAATTCCAGGACAATTCCAGTTTTGTTCCAAGCAAAAGGTTCAAGTTGGCAGTCATGGCTGACAATCAAAGAATTACGGAAAGAATTCAAGAAGGAATAACTGAATCTTTTGCTGTAAAGGATGTTCGGGGATATCGTAAGTTCATGTGTTCTTATATTCTAGTATTTATCATTCAATATTCATATATGCTTCTTTCCTAAATAAATATGCCTTCATCTGATTATTCGTACTATAAGACTCAATCAACAAACTGTTTCATTGTCTAACCTAAAGTTGGATCGGTAAATGCAAAACTAAATGTATTTTTTCCTTCTCGAAAAAAGCATGTTCCCCTTTGTTTATGCTAGACATGGACCGTGAACTGTAAATACAATCTTTAGAAACTTAACCATCATCCATTATTTTCAGAAAAAAAAATACTTTTCATCCATTGATATGTTTAGAGCTTGTTTGGAAGCGAGGGGGCAAATTCCAGGGAAGAAAATCCGTTTGGAAGCGAGGGGGCAAATTCCAGGGAAGAAAATCCATAAGGGGGATTTTGAGGGCATATGAATCCTCAACTCCAAGGAAAAATCTTCATACCTAGGAATAAAATCTGTTGCCGCTTGGAAATAATAGGGATCAAAATCCCGCCATAAAAAAATAAAAAATTCAGAAAAACGTAAAATTCATAAACAACACACAACTAACACCCTGGTTAACTGTCAACATGCATTAAAAAAGCTCTTAACACAGTAATAAATACATAATAAAGTTTCTGGAAGACCAAAATAATTAACAGCAGCATTCAAAGGAACTAATGCAAAATGAAGTACTTGCAAAAGAATAACAGATCCCCAGCCATTAGGTTTTGAGAAAACTGAACGTAAGGTCCATTTGCACAATAACAATGTAGTGGTTACTTGTCCACTTACCAAACAAACAATTGGAAAACAGACACACACACAAGCAAGCAAGTGTGCTAGTAAATAGTTGGCTTGGGCCTTTCAGGCCCGAGTTAGGCCTATTTTTGCTTGTCTCATGGTTGGGCCGCATGGTTGACTGAGACGGGCCCATGTAGCTAGCTCGGCCCTCCGTGTACCACGCGGCAAATGCCGTCCATATGCGAGTTTATTTCTTAATTGGTTACTAAGAAAAGAGAGAATATTTAATCTAATAAAAAGAAATAAATCTTCTAGTGGATTGTTTCTTGAGTTTGTATCTAAGACTTTAAATGCTACTTTAATTAATACCCACAAAATAAGTTTTTAGGTAACAAGTAAGTTTTCAATAATTATTTTTTGTTTCTTGTGTCTTAGTATCAACAACTTGTTTTTTTTTCCATCTAAAAGCAAACTCACCTTCTTTCCTCATCATATCTCCTCTACATCACTTAAATACTGATGTGTTCATTCTTTAGTAATAAACAATATGTATTGTAGATGCTCTAAGCAGTAGCACCGGTCAATGCACATGTTGCACCGGGGCGACGCCCTTGCGTAGCTCGTAGCCTCGTGGGCTGGGCCGTCACGCGTTCGCCGCACGCGTCGCCCTTTACACATGACATTCTAAATGGCTTACGCCCTCCATTCCTTATGAAGTATCTGCGGTTCATGAAGGAGACACGCCCCTGCATAGCTCGTAGGCTGGGCCGTCCAGGACGATGCTCATCTCCAGGCCCGCGCCGGACGGGTGCAGGCTCGCGGCAGTGGTACGCGTCGCACGCCCGTTACACATGACATTTCAAATGGCTTACGCCCTCCATGGAATCTGTATATATGCAAGAGGCCTGCATCCAGTTTCCTCTCGACCAGTAGATTGATCTCCCGTTTTGCATACTAGCGTGGGTTTACAGGTACCACCGCGCCTCTCTGGAGTTACGAGATTTCCCAACAACACAAACACACCCTTGAACGGGTTGGTTCGGCCCGAGCTTGACCTTTTACACACACCGTCAGTTCCTCACGTACGATATTAAAAAACGGCGGCGCTCTGGGACATCCTGGGGAAGGCAGCCAGTCTCGTGCAGCTGTTTTTGGTTGGACGCGATCACGGTCATCACTATGGTCATGAGTTTGCTGCAGTCTTACGAGAAGAACATGCAATGCCGGAAACTCGAGGGGCGCCTTCAGTGCTCTGTGCGCTACTGCAGCGGCCGACGGGTTGTTGGACTGTGATTCAGCACTGGGAGATGGGGGATTCCGTTAGAAAGGAACTCAAGGACATGGACGACCTTGTCGAGTCCTACAGGAAGAGCACGCTTTGGTCCCGCCTCCGCAGGGGTAGGAGCACGGCCAGTCAGTTCTGTGACATGCGGAATGTCATCGACTCCCACTGTGGCCTCATCCTTTTCATCGACGCCATTCTCCTCATCATACAAGCGAATCCTTGTCCTCCAGATGTTAGGTCAGATACTCAACCCTGCTGTATTTGTTTAGATGATGTGGCTCGCTGCAATCTAATGAAGGCACGATTTGGTTGGCAATGTAGGATTCCGGTGAACGATGATGGATCAGGAGGCGTGCCAGCAGCGACCGGGTCTTCAGTATGTATTAGTTCTGTTTTCAGTATGGAAATCTACCTGTGCTATGAAATAGAGCTAAAAAATGTAGAGTTTAACATTATCACTTTGCAGATATATGTCTACTGATGATGTAGAACAAAGTGTGATCCACAAACTGTTTTAGTAGAAGAACGACTGTTTGGGTAAAGACGAAATTATATCAGTTCGAAAAGGTCGTGATGATATGAAAATGATTGAGCAGATCAATCCAATCTTTGTGTAAACGCAAGGCTTTTTTTTTTTTGAAGAGTCGTGCAGCTTGAAGAGCCCTTATAGGTTGATCTGAACTAAAGAGGCATTTGGTCATTTGGACAATTGTTCTAAATCGTGATAGTGAATATAATTTGCAGGCGCATTTAAAATGGCAGGTAGTCTATGCTGTTTCTAACACGACACGTAGTTATTCTTAAAGTATCAGAATATGTCATCTAATTGTCTGAATCTAATGTAGCTTTGAATTTACAGACGTTTGTTCTGGAAAAGTGATTGCACACTTCAAATTTGTAAACTGTCTGGTTGCATTTTAAGAAAAGTGATAAACTGTGATGTATAGGTATCTAACTCGAGAGTTCTTCATGGAAGAATAGCATATGAGATAAATTGAACAGACCTAAGTCTTGTTAACGGGTTTGCCGTCGTCACCCTTGAACAGTTTCCTAGTTGCTTTTGATGTACTTATAGAGGTGCTACGTCTGTCGTTACAAAAACACTGTCAAGAGTCATGTATGTGATGGTATATATGGGTAGGTATGTCTTATAAGAGAGTTCTTTTTTTTTGGGGGGTGGGGGGTGGGGGGTGGGTTTGTTAAGGAGGAAAAGCGTAATTCGGAGCTGTACCTTTTAAAGCTCAACTGCAGAGGAACATCATCCATTTCTGGTGGAGTTTTATCTTTGACTGAGAGGCTTTTTTCGGTTGTTTGTGAGGTAGTTGACTACATCATTCCTGTTCCGGCCGGTACCAAAATGAAATTGGTAAGTCTGATAGAATGCCACGACATGATTGGACTTCATTCTTCATCAATCTCTTTAGGATTAAGTACAAACTTCGTCCCTGAACTCTTGCCCTAGTTTAGTTTTCGTCCCTCAACTGAAATACCAGATATAACGCACCTCAAAGTATCAATACCGGACAAAAAAAGTCCCTCCGTGCGTTTGAGGGCGGTTTGGTCTGACGTGGCATCCACGCTGGCCGTTGACTCGAGTCAGCCTCCCTTCTTTCCCACTTCATTCCCCATCCTATTTCTCCCCAATCTCTCGTTTCTCTCCTGTGGTGCTCTCGGTTCCAAGAGGCCGCCTCCTCAGCTCGCCTCCAGCTTCCTCGGCTCCCCGCGCCGTCGTCTCCGGCTGCTGGCCTGCCGTCGTCGCCTGGACCACGGCGCCGACTCCCGGCCTGCGCGCCGTCCTTGGCCCTGGTTCCACCCGCGCGCCCGCACCACGGTGCCCTTACGCCTCGGCTATGCCCGAGCCCCGCCCGGCTGCGCCTCCCGCCGCGCGGCTCGGCCTCGCCGCCGCCGTCGGCCGCCCCGCCACCAGCCGCTCCCACCGGTTCCTCTCCCTCCACGATTAGTCCAGTTCGCACCACGAGCAGTGCAGTGCCGCGGCCAGCGCTGCCAACGTGACGAGCCACTCGGTGGCCAAGCTCTGCCCCTCCACGATTAGTCCAGTTCGCATGTTCTATGTTCTGTGTGACATTATCACTGCTGCAATGAATGGAATTGATGGAAAAATGTACCAGGTGTTGTTGCAATGAATGAAATTGTTGAATCTCTAGTTTCCTTTCCTTTGCCAATTGTGAAAATTTGATGTCATCCGATGCCTTGTCAATTGTGAATGTTTTCACCTTGACTGGATTTAATAGTTGTTGAATGCATAATTGTGATTTTTGTTTCAGTTTTGTATCAGGTTTGTTAGTTGTGTCACAATAGGGAGTCATGTAAGAACTCTTGAATACTTGAATCAATGCAATGCAATGATCTGCTCTAGGAATTTCAAATGAGTCTTCCCCAATTTCGAATGACACATTCTCACAAACATTGCATTCTCACACTTCTTCTGTTACCAACCATTCATAACTTGTCAATCTTACATACATAACTCGGAGTACCAGTTTTTCAAAAAAGTTCAGAACCTAAAGATGCTACCACTACCTTTCCTTACTATGAAAAACAGAACAAAGAAAACAGACTATTAGGATCCAAAACATTGTCCTGTTGCCTGCTTAAGTCTCTAGCTTTCATCTTCCTTCGGTAGGCTCTTTCCGTGCTGCTACAACTTCACAATTCAGGTACACAATCTGAAATTTTACATGCACACTTCTCTGCTTAAAAATCAGACAACAGAAACTTCTTCAGAACTGAAGTGCTAATCTTCACACAAACCTTTAAACTTCAATTTTTTGTTAAAACTTTAGAGTGGTTCAGTTACAAGATCAATTAGCAATTCTGACATCTTACAAGTGGATCCTAACTAACATTGGAAGAGAGAAATATGCATAGGGAGTTCAAGGAGGTAGGATAGGGATGGCTCGGGCTGAAATGGGGCGGTGGTCGTCGCCGGCGGTGGAGCGGCGACGAGGCGGCGGTTACGGCTGAAATGGAACCAGAGAGGTGGGGTGAATCGAAGGGAGGTGGTGGCTTGACCGGAGCTGGTCGGCGGCGGTCGGGAGGTGATGAACGGCGGCCGGCCATGGAGGTGAAAGGGGGGCGATGGCGTAGGGTGGAGTGGTTGATATTTAGGAGGCGCATGAGCAACAGGAGACCGAGTGGGACTTACCTGTGTGCTCGAAGGAAGCGAGAGGCGACTTGCTTGGTCGGGCGGCGACCATGGCGGCATGGGTGCTCCAACGGTGGCGACGACTGGAGAAGAAGAGAGCACAAATCGAGGTAGGGGAGGTCAAGGGTGCTAGGAGATGCTCAAGGCGAAAGGAATCGAGCTCGGGCTCGCTGGAGAGGAAGTGGCGCGGTTGTGGGTGTCTAGGGCTCCCCGAAGCGGCGTGGGTTGCGTGGCGGCCAGGCGGCGTGGAGTTGGCTCTGTGCACTCGGGCTCTCAGAGCTCAGTGAACGTGGGCAAGAGACAAGAGGTGACGGCGAGGCGGGCGAAGAGCTTCAGGAGGTGGCGGCGGCAGGAGCGGTCGAAGGAGGCGGCGACGAAAGGACTCCCCCGTCGCTTCGTCGTGGACCGGCGGCGGGTGCGAGCTGGCCTACGCACAGGGAGGCTACGTCGACAGAGGAGAAGGAGGTGATAGCGAGGAGGAGCGGAGGCGGTGGAACCCAGCGGCGACGGAGCGGCGCTTGGTCAGGGAGCCGAGGACGGCGACGGTCTTGAGTGATTTAGAGAGACAGAGAGAGCAGAAGTTTGCCAACGTGGACATTTGGCTGGCAGGGGAAAATGATTTTTTCCACGTGGTACGAAACACTGGTCAAAACCGCCCTCAAACGCACGGAGGGACTCCTGTTGTCCGGTATTGATACTTTGAGGTGCGTTATATCTGGTATTTCAGTTGAAGGACGAAAACTAAACTAGGGCAAGAGTTGAAGGACGAAACTTGTACTTAATCCATCTCTTTAAGATGCTCTTGAATTTGGACATAGGTTGCGGAGACAGAACACCTACATTTGAGTCAGACTCCATGCTTTACAGGGGCTCATTGACTTCGACCATGCAACATATGATTCTCTGCTTCGAACTTGTTTTCAGAGTACAATATTCTACTGTAAATTTGAGTATGTCCTTTGCATCTATGAGATCTAGGATTAATCAAATATGATTAATTAATTAATACGGGAGCCTAAAAAATCTTTTGTTTTTAGCAGGACGCCCTACATGGCTGCATGTGCCTATGTTCTCCTTGTTCTTGTGCGTACGTATATACGCATAGGTTTGTTTCGTATATATGCACCAATCTTCGAATTTGAGTATATCTATTTGCATTGACGTGCTCTTGGCTTAATGCTTAATCTTCTATAATTAATGTGATTAATTAATTAATACGGCAGCCTAACAAATCAGTCTTCTACCACGCGGACACCATGTGCCCAATGCCCCCCTCCTTCCTTTTTTAAGTACACGCGGACGCATACACACCATACATATCATGTCGCACGACCACACACTTATATTCTTAATACATGCATCTAAAACGGAGATCGCACATACCTCATGAAGTACAGACACACGTTATGACCATTAAAAATATCCTGTATGTGTACTATTCATCCAGAAATTTATTTCTCCTGGCGAAGCTACCACGCGAGCTACGCTCGCACCTCATGCCCCCCTCGTTCTTGTGTGTAGCCGGTACGCATGGATTGGTTTCATCTCTATGCAAGAACATTATCTATCAAATCTCTAGTTGCTTTGAGTCTTCATGCAATACATCGTGGTGTGCACATAACATGGTACACGAAACCAACAACAAATACTATCCTCCTCCTACACATAGTCGACTTCGAGACAAATATAATTGTTCTCTTGTTTCTAAGAAAGATCCTCGCCCTTATAACGTAGGTGGGCTATCTAATGGACGCATAAGATCTATTCTTTTTCTCTCGCCGAACGAGAGAATTTTTAGGATTTTTATTTTTTTATTTAAAAATTATTGTGGGATTTTCTAACCCTCTAAAATGAAAGGTATACCTTTCATATGTGTGTTGTTATTTTCGATCGGTTTGCTTTTTTTTGGGTCCAGGAGCATGTTGATCTTGCTCGATCAGGTGCGTAAACTTGCTTTCTTCCTCTTTGAGCCTTAAGTTTCATGTTGCGTGAGGACCCTAGCTTTGGCCTATGTAAGAAGAGTTGCTCTTGGGGGCCACCGGTTTTGCATACCGCCCAAGGCCGAAGCGCTCGATCGGCGCCTCAGCTGAGGATCCTGGTGCTGGTTGGGCATGAGGAGCGCTTGCTTATTTGTTCGACGAGAGTTGCATTCTGTAATGGGAAGAATTAAAGGTTACAACTCCAACATCCAAACACACATATATAAATAAGCGAATGTCACAAATACAAAACAAGTTACAATCCTTAATTATTAATATTTTGTTTCTTGTAGTAGACTGCTAGTGCATTCCTCGGGGGACGACGCCAGGAGCCCGACGTCCATGATCGCGGCCCTAGCCCAAGCATGGATATCGTGTCGTTCTAGTTCTAGGGCGCGATCATGGACCCCAAATATCCCCGCGATGATCAAGCTTGCGACGGTACCAACATCCTTCCAGAATCTCGCGAACCCGCCGCTCAACAGCGTTTTCATGGGCAGGCTCCGCGGCAACTGCCCCTTGATCATCTTGGCCACGTGCGCGAGGTCGCCGACCTCCGGGCTCCCGCGAGCCACGCGCTTGACGCACGCCACGTGTATGTCCACGGCCTCGCCGTGCATGTGCGAGCGGTAGAACCAGGACCCGGGGCACCTGTCAATGCACATGTTGCACGGGGGAGACACGCCCTTGCATAGCTCGTAGGCGGGGCCAATGCTCATCGGCAGGCCCGCGCAGCACGGGTGCAGGTCGAGGCCGCGCTCGCGGCAGTGGTACAGGAAGCCCTGCACGCGGTCGCCGCACGCCTCGCAGAGCCTGCGGACGTCGGGGTCCGGGGGCGCGGGCGTGGACACGAACATGCAGCCCTCGAACAGAGGGTGCCTAAGTTTGTTCGGCGCGAGGGCGCACCACTTGTGGAGGTTGAAGTTGCAGGTCTCGCACCTGTACCTCGGCCCGTAGCCGGGCTCCTGGCAGCCGTCGCACAGGAACTGTGCGCCGCCGGTGGTCAGCAGCTTGAGCTCGTGCACCGGATGGGCGGGGTGGGGGATCACCGCCGGTGCATCCTTGAGGACCCTATCCCTGGTTGACTTGCTTTCTTCAAGGTCCTACAGTTAGCTAGCACACATTTATAAAGGTCTGTTTGGAACTTCGAAGTTAATCATTTATCCATGATTGATACTTTTAGAACTGACATACCTTAAGTTTTAGATACTGAAAATAAATTTTTTATAGAACCTTTCACGAAGAAGGAAGTGAAAGGAGTTATTTTTCAAATAGAACACAACAAAGCACCTGGACCAGATGGTTTCCCCGTTGAGTTCTAAAACGACATGATGGCCATGTTTCATGAGTTTCATACTTGCTCAATGCCTCTGTTTAGCTTGAATTTTGGGATCATTACACTGCTTCTCCAAAAAATAGATGCTAAGCAAATACAACAGTATATACCTATTTGTCTTCTAAATGTTAGTTTTAAAGTATTTACTAAAGTAGCTACTAATAGAATTATTGGTGTAGCTCAAAAGGTTGTTAGATCTTCCCAGTCAGCGTTCATGCAGGGGAGATCTATCCTTGATGGAGTTGTTATCCTTCATGAAACAATCCATGAGTTGCATAAACAAAATTTGGATGAAATAGTTTTGAAGATCAACTTTGAGAAAGCTTACGACAAAGTAAAATAGCCGTTTTTTACTTGAAACTTTGAGAATGGAAGGCTTTTCAACTAAGTGGTGTTCTTAGGTGGAAAGTTTTGTTAAGGAAGGGAGTGTTGGAATAAAAGTCAATGATAATCTTGGTTCCTTTTTTCAAACTCAGAAGGGTCTTAGACAAGGTGAACCCATGTTCCCAATTCTTTTTAATCTTGTTGCAGACATGCTTGCAATCTTTATCGCTAGAGCTAAAAACGAAGGTCTTTTATCGGGAGTAGTTCCCCATTTGATTGATAATGGGTTGTCAATATTACAATATGTTGATGACACTATCCTCTTCTTAAATAATGATTTAGAAGAAGCCAAAAATCTCAAGCGTATTCTTTGTGTCTTTGAACAACTATCAAGTTTAAAGATTAATTTTCACAAGAGTGAGATTTTTTCTTTTGGTAAAGTCAAAGAGGTTGAAGCACAGTATACACAGTTATTTGGTTGTGAAGTAGATGCCTTTCCTTTCAGATATTTATGTATTCCAATTCACTTTAGAAAACTAAGGAATTGTGATTGGAAAGGGGTTGAGGATAGAGTTGAAAAGAAGTTGAGCAGTTGGAAAGGAAAAAAATATGTCTGTTGGTGGACGTTTAGTACTTATTAACTCGGTGCTTAGTAGTCTGCCAATGTTTATGTTATCCTTTTTTGATATTTCTAGGGAGGTACTCAAAAGATTAGATTTTTATTGCTCTCGATTTTACTAGCAGAGCGATAATCATAAATGAAAATATAGGCTTGCTAAATGGAGTCTAGTGTGTTCACCCAAAGATCAGGACAGTCTAGGCGTTCAGAACTTAGACATAAAAAATAAAAGTTTACTAGGCAAATGGTTGTTTAAGTTACTTAATGAAGAAGGAGTTTGGCAATCTATGTTAAAAAGAAAATATTTGGGGCGTTAATAAGCCTGAACGTCCCATTTTTTGTCAGGTTTAATGAAAATTAAAGATCAATTCTTTCGTTTTGGTTCATTCTAGATTAAAAATGGAATACAAACTGGTTTTAGGAGGATATTTGGTTAGGTGGATCTCCTTTGAAAAGTCAATATCTAATCCTTTATAATATGGTAAGAAGAAAGGATGATATAGTTGGGAATATTACAAAAACGACTCCTTTAAATATTTCTTTTCGTAGACCTATTATTAGGACTAAGTTACATGTTTGGAATGATTTAATTTTGAGAATTTCTAATTTACATTTGATATCTCAAAAAGATGTTTTTAGGTAGAGCTTGAATAAGTCTGGTCTTTTTTCAGTGCAATCTTTCTATGCGGCACTAATTGGCAATTCTCAAGTCCCAATTAGGAACTTTTTTGTACAATTAAAATTCCATTAAAAGTAAAAATATTACTTTGGTATCTCAAAAAAGAGGTAGTGTTAACTAAACATAATCTGCTCAAAAGAAATTGGAAGGGAAGCAAAAAATGTTGTTTTTGTATTAACGAGGAAACAATTCAACATCTTTTTATTGAATGTCCATTTGCACGTCTTGCATCGTGGGCTGTTCAATGTGCATTTTATTTATCTCCTCCTGTGAGTATAGCAAATATGTTTGAGAATTGGTTAGCTGGTATTCCAACAATTTTAAAGTCACAACTCCTAGTAAGAGCTAGTGCTTTATGTTGGTCTATCTGGTTATGTCGGAATGAAGTTGTTTTTGACAAAAAGATTATCACCAATCCCTTGTAGGTTATCTTTTTGAGTGTGCACTGGCTAAGGGTTTGGACAAATCTGCTGAAACCGGCCTAGAAGGAGTCTCTGTTGGCCGGAAGCGACAGATTGGAGGTAGTGGTGACGCAAATTTTAAGCATTCATGGGTGGTAGGTTAATCACATAATTTGTAATGATTGAGCTTAATTTTCAGTCGTCGTTTGCTTGTAAGGCTTTAAACTACTTTTACCAGCTTTGGTTACTTTGGTGTTTTACACTATTTAATAAAATAGGCTGTGTGCATTTTTGATGTAGAGACTGTGAGGGTTTTTCTCTTCTATGATCTAAAAAATAAAAAAGCTAGCACACATTAAGATCCCATCGCTTCCGGTTGCAGGTGATACGTGATAGCAATACGACAAAAGAGCAACTAAATATCAAGGGGGATATTTAGTCCAGCATCTTTAAATGGTAAACTCGCTAATTGACAGGGGTGGAAACCCTTTCTTTTTGGAGACCGGAAACCCATTTCTATTACAAACCTACATAATGCATTCTATTCGTATTCTTTTTGGAGACCGGAAATCCATTTCTATTACAAACCTACATAATGCATTCTATTCGTATTTGGTAAGGAAAGCCAAAAAGCATAGCACAAACATAATTTTATAAAAAATCAAAGGGCTCTAGTGGAGGTGGGATCCCTTGTAAAACCTCGTTTGGAAGGCCTTTTTTGGAACGTATCAGTTCTGTAGCAATTTTGGAGGAAACAATTCTCAGTGCAAATTTGTTTTGTTCATCTGTTAGGAGGTTATCTACAAAATGTCCATCCTTAAGCCTCACATCTCAACGAATTTTATGCATCCAATTCTCACTCAATGGCCCACAAAGCTGAGCTATGTTTTCTTGCAATCATGATAAGTAAGCATGTTAATTAGAACTCAATTTATGTTTACAATAGGTATTTCGCCAAATATGAATGCAACATTGTGATTACCTAAGCAAAATTTGCATGCAGTATCTAATTGTCTATGAGAAAGTGTTGAAAGGGAGACAAAACATTACCTGTGCTCTGCAGACGTGTCCCATTCCCATATAGTAAGGCCTTGTTAACGCTTTTTTGGGTAATTCCAGTGTAGCAATGGGCGGCAAGCTGAGGCGTGGTATAGGATACCTATTCAATCCTATAAAATAGAGACCAAGATGTCAAGTGAAGAGATGTAAAACTACGTAAACTTTGGAAAAGGATGAACATCTATAAAAACACGAAGCTACTGTTAGTACTTGGTGTTATATTTTCTTTAGGAATAAGTCCAGTTTACTCCCTCCAACTATCAGAAAAGTCTAGTTTACCTTTTGAACTTCAAAACCGGTTATTTAACTCTATAAATTTACGAAATCCAGTCACTAAACCTCTCATGCCGGTTTGAAGTGGCGGTTTTGCACACGTGGCCGGATTTGTCCAAGTCAGCATTTATTTGTCATCCTGTGTGGTGGACGTGGCGCACTTGATCCATAAAAGAATCGCCGACCAAAGACAACAAACATCGGTCACTCCCATCAAACAACAAACTCAAGCACGCGCGGCGGCAGCATCACGACAAGCCCATCCCAGCTCCACCCTCGGCAGCTCAGACACGGTCGGAGGCTTCACAGCCGGCTCGAGTCGGTCCTTCCAGAACCTGATGGCCTCCGCGCCCTTCACCACCTCGACCACGGACACCGCGTCGACGATCTTGAAGACGCCGACCTTGGCGACAATGCCGCCGCTCTCCCCTTCCATGTACACCAGGCCGGTGCCCTTCTTCCCTTCTCGCCGACGAACACCCGAACAGCCCCGAGAGGTCGGAGTCGGGCGAGAAGGTCAGTATGTCGAACGCGGTCATGTCCCGTGCCATGTCCTCCTTGAACTCGGTCTTGAACCATGCCTCCTCGTCGTGGCCACGCATCGCAGCACCACCGCCGCCGCCGCGCCTTCACAAGGCTGCGGAGCTCCGACGAGAACCAACTCGAGCATCGGAACTTGCCGGCGTAGATCTTGCGGTACATGTTGGTGAGGCTGGCGTCATTGAAGGGGAGGTACCACAGAGGGTGCCGCAGATGGTGTGGCGGAGGTTGCCGTCGGCGACGGCTCCGAGGCCAAAATCGGCGATTTTGAGGTCGCCAACGTTGTCGAGGAGGAGGTTCTCTGGCTTGATGTCGCGGTGGTAGACACCGCGGGAGTGGCAGTACCGAACGGCGAAGATGAGCTACCAGAAGTAGTGGCAGGCGAGGTCCTCCATCATGCGGCCTGATGCGTCGAGCAGGGAAAACAGCCGGTGGGGTCGAACATTGCAACGTCGGGGTCAGATTCGAGGAGGATGGAGACGGCGTGGGAGTGGAGTGGCGGGGAGTGGAGGCGCGAGGAGAGGGAGGACAAGAGGAAGAGGCAGAGGCGGGAGGCAGCGTGGAGGGCCGGGCAGAGTAGGGCGTCGGAGACGGAGTGAGCGGTGAGGCGGGGCGAAAGGAGGGAGAGGCAAGGAAGGAGGGCGGAGAGCAAGGGCGAGAGCGTGGCGAGGAGCGTGTGGAGGGCGTCGGAGGCGGCGAGCTTAGCGCCCGGGGAAGGGGACGCGGTGGCGGCTATGTGGATGTGGATGGGGAGGCGGCGGGGAGGGGAGGGGGAAGAGGGAGCGTGCCGTGTGGATGTGGATGTGGATGCTGACTTGGACAAATGCAGCCACATGTGCAAAATCGCCACTTCAAACCTGCACGAGGGGTTTAGTAACCGGATTTCGCAAATTTATAGGGTTAAATAACCGGTTTTGATGTTCAAGGGGTAAATCAAACTTTTTTGATAGTTGGGGGGAGTAAACTTAACTTATTCCTTTTCTTTATTAAAAGACATTATTCTGCGCTCCGAGTGAATTTGAAAATTTAGGGGGTTTTTGCAAGGAAAAAAATTCCGGGTATTAGAGTTCACAATGCTCTTTCCACTAGTCAGCCTCCTATGCTACAGATCTGACATCAATTTGCAATTCCAGGATCCACAATGAGCCTTTATTGCTTGGAAGTTGCAATTATATTGTTTTTTTGCCCTTGAGAAAGGGTGCAGCTGGTTAACATGGATATTTAAAAACTTCGTTTGAGAGGTTATGGGATCCTAAAACCTTAAAGGCCAGTTTATTGTGTTGATGCATGTCTAGAAAATGCTTAAAGGCCAGAAAAAGCATAGCAATATTAAAACCTTGCGGATGATAAATTCAGTATGCATTTATCATTTTTATATTAAGTTCTTTCATAAAATTATTTTGTTCTTACGATGTATCAATTTGTCTATAAATACTATATTTTTATGGTTTGTACTGCTGCAACAGCCAGCAATATACCCCTCCAATAATAAAGGCAACATTTATGACTTTTCAAAGTCAATAAGATGCAACTATGACCAAGTTTTGTTCTGATATATTCTAGAAAAAAGTTATAAAAGTGTAATATTACGAAAGCTTTTATTATGAAAAATTTACTCATCATTTTCGTACACATACAAACTACATATTCAAGACAATACCTTTAGTCAAAATTAATATGGTTTAACTGCACGGAATCTATAAAACTAGTGCCTTCTAAAGAAACTTGCAATGCGTTAACCAGAAAATTAGTGCCTACTAAGGGCATGTACAATGATGTAATATCAATTGTTTGTAAACTTTGCTATATAAGTTTTTTACTAACATGAGAGAGAGGAGGAGAGAGTTTAGTTGTCTCTTCATGAAATGACGACCAAAAATACCATTGTGTGAGTTGTTGTCTATAATAAATACTATTTTCATTCAATAATTAAAAGATTATGGGTTCTATAGAGACTAGACCTGTCCACGGGCGACCCAGCCCGTCGGCCCGGCCCGAGCCCGACGCAGTTCGGGTCGGGCTTGGGACTGAGTTTTCAGCCCAAAAGCCCGTTGGCCCGAAAAAAGCATTAAAAAAATATGAAAACCTATTTTTAAATTCTGGAAATAAATTAAATATTAATTTTTTATTCCAAAAAATGATTAAAATAATATATTTAAATCAAAATTTTAAATTTTCGAGCCGGGCCAAGCTTGGGCCCAACGTTTGAACAGGTCTAATAGAGACAAACTATTGTAAAAGTTGTCTTTAGTCTTGTCTCTAGATAACATGGAAGAATGAAGAATATATAGATAACAGTCATCTCTACTATTGTACATGCTCTAATGTTTGGCAGAGATAATCCCTCAACTTCTTGTTTACTTTGGGATTATCTTTCTCTATATGTATATTAGAGTTTTGCGAAATGATTTTACCTTTATAGTGTAAAATTATCATCGTTTTGTTCTAGAGATTATAGTTGAAGAAAAATTCAAGATTTGGAAGAAAGTTTTCTACAGAAACTGGGTTAAACTTCATGTTCATACAACAAAAGGACGTAAAGTGTACCTTTCCCTCGGCGACTTGTCACAGAAAATGATTCACTAATTCCTTCTTGAATTCTCTCTTCTATGGTAATTTTCATCTTCACTCCCATCTTGAACTTTCCAGTTCTGGCAAAGGAGGAGGTCATCTGGAAAAAGGCATGACCAACACTTGCCTCTCCATCAACAAGAACTAAGAGGTGATCACCTCCTAGGGCTGATTGTCCTTTTCCAGACTGTGGGCACACTACGCAGCTACTGAACTCCTCTGAAGTCCAGTAATCTTGACCATTGGCATTGAAGTCACCGTGGAGAACTACGACCTCCACAGAAGCTGAAGACAGAGGACCAGATGTGATCTTCGAGTTGTTCTCATCATACAAAGCTACGTTAAGAAGATTGCCATCATCTGCTTTTATTAGCTCCCGTGTGTAATAGGCCTCGCACACCTTATTAACAAATCGCAATTGATATTTATTGTGCAATTTCCTCTTCAGTAGTGGCCTGAAAAATGTTTTAAGATTGTGCAATTTCCTCTTCAGTTGTGGCCTGAAAAGATGTTTTGAGACAAGTGGATAACAGTTAGTAAGATGGTTGTTAGGAGTGAGAGACCTATAACTGCTGATTGATTGCTAGTACAAGTTTGATAGCTCTGTATAACTGAGGAAGGATTGAGTTAGTGAACGCACTCGTCATCTGAATCATCAGGTTCAAGTGGCTGAATGAGAACACCTCTGTTCCGATGAGTCTGCATGACTTCCTTTGGTATGGTACTAATCTGGAGATTCCTCATCATCTTCATTAAAAATAGCCTTTGGTATGGGCCTTGTGGATATGTGGTCAGTGAGTCGTAGTGTTCAGGCATGAGGCGCATAGTGGGGAAATCGCCACTATGAATCTTTGGTTGCCTTGTATACAGCGGCATGAGCTGATCAAGAAGGTTCCAACGTTTGCTCGGCTCCACATCAGGCCTATCCCATAGGAGCTGCACTGGACGTATTATGTATTCCTCCAAACCTCCCAAACCTGCAAAACAATTTTACAAGACAATCATTGTTTTGCTAGGCAGATTGCCGCAGACCCACATCTTTTCCATATACTCTCATTTTTCCCTGTGCATGCATGTATACCACGTGCTCCTATCCTTTTAGTCGTGTTGAAATACGGAGCTAATTGGATGAGACAAAAAGGTCGTCACTACGCATATCCCACATTCCAGCGACAATGGAGTCCATCGGTTTAGTAGAATAGCAAAAAAAAAAAATGCATTCGGAAATGAAGGGAAAACTTAGGAAACGAGTAAAATATAGATTTTTTTTAAATAATATTATTATTTAAAAAATAATTACAAAAATAAATAGTAAAAAAAAAAACAATTACAAAAATGGATTCCTGTCGAGAGGGCTCCTGTCGCCAATAGAACAGTACTACCGCCAATTGAATTAGCGACAGGAACTGTGATAGGTGGGGTCATGTAGGTGATTTTTTTAAAATATTAAAATTTAGGCAAATCGCATTCGAAATGACGACACAACCTCCCCTATAAAAGACCCTAAAATTCTGATAAAACTCACTTTTATTCAGAAAAAGAGAAAGAGGGGAAGGGAAGGGAAGGAAAGGGAAGGGAGAGGAGGAGAAAGCTAGCGAAGCGCTGCCCGTCCGGTCGTCCACCTTCTAGGTGAATTTTTAAATTGAATGGATTACATAGCTTTAGATGTATGGTTTGGTGTAATATGTTATAGTGCAACCTTTTAGGCGTGTAGTTTAGTTTTAGATATGTTGTTAATCGTAGAAATCTTGTTTATGGTACAGTACATCGAATATGTCGGAAGTAGTCAATTTCGTCATTTACTACGGTCAAGGACTGTTTTACAAGGTCCCAAGGGGGTTGATTTGTGTTATTTCCAATCAGCGACCGTAGGCCTAACAAAACCAGAGCAGCACACATAGGGCTCTGTAATGCGGTGATTGTTCCACACATTCGGTTTGGACCGTGCTACGTACAATTTGAAATTGAGCTGCCTTGCCAACCGAGCACCACAGGGCACATATTGAGAGTTAGTGCAGCTGAAGGGAACAAGGTTATGGCAGTCATACATACGCAAAGCGAGGGAGCGAGGGTGGGATTTGGCCCTTCTGGTCTAGGCATATACCAAGACCATTCCTGCATCTGAGGCTGAACAAGGAGTAGTTGGTGGTGATGCCGAAGAAGAAGTTGGGGACTCTAGTTACAGCGCGACATGCACAATGGCCGAAGGTCGAGGAGTTGCTGATGTGGCCGAAGACGGGGTCAAAGAAGCTCCTTTGGTCCAAAAGCTAGTGGGCTTGCTAACGAAGATGAGGAGATCGAAGCCCTAGTTCAAAGGATGGTGCTCAAAGACCAGGACTACGAGGCATTGTCGGAAAATGATAGAGGATCCGATGATGAGGATGCTTGGGAACAGCAGACGGTTCCATCTGAGTAAAACACATACCAGTTCGACAACCTTGTCATGGATGAAGGCTCCCATGTTCCGTGGGAGTACGACCAGAACGAGGTTAGGCAAAGAGCCATGTACAAATGCAAGGAGGTCGTGCAGGAGCCTGTCAAATTCCGGGCATTGTCGCTGCGGTGTACATTCACAGTAGAGAGTCTAACCCAAGATGCTACGACGTGAAATACGACATAGAGGGATGCCCTCGGCGAGTGCACGCATTCCAGCCTACGTGGGACACCTACTAGAAATACTCTATAGTAGTTCCTCACACGTGTTGTCGTTGAATCAATGCAATCCCACAAGAACCTATCATCAGGCTTCATCATGAACATCATGTACGGCAACATCGTGGATAATTTGGATTTCGAGCCATGATCCATCATTCAGGTAATAGAGGCAAGGTTCTAGTACACAATCAGTTATGCTAAGGCATAGAGGGAAAAACAAAAGACATTGGAATTAATGTTCGGTACGTTCAAATACTCCTACCACAACCTATCCGACCAATTCCGAGTCATACAAGACAGGAATCCCGACACTCATGTCGACCTTCAAGATAACACACATCCGCGGTGGACCGAGAAGAGGTTACTGAAGCTAGCATTCTTCACCTTTGGTACATGCATTAATGCTTTCCGGCATTATCGTCTGATTTTGTGCGTGGATGACATGTTCCTAACTAGGAGGTACAAGGGGCAGATTCTTACTGCTATTGCGACGCTCAGGAACAATTAGGTTCTTCCCGTGGCCTTTGCATTCGTTGAAAGCGAGAACACGGATAGTGGGATGTGGTTTCTCAGGAACGTGAAGATTTATGTTGTACAAAGCCGTCCTAACATATGCGTCTTACATGATCAGCGTGCGAACCTATTGAGTGTAATAACTCAACTGCAACAAGGGGAAAACGAGCCACTTCCGTAGGTGGATATGCAAAGCAATCGGTGCATGAGGCACTTGTGTGCAAACTTCTACAAGTTCCACAATAAGAACTTGATGAACCTATTCAAACTGTTGTGCAACTAGAACTGCAGTAAAAGTTCAATACACTCTAGAAAATTCTGGATAAACGGACAGGGACGCGCAAAAGGGAGTCGGCAAAGAAGCCCGCTACAAGCACTGACAATCTCCTCGAGGTATTGCTAGAGTTACCCACAAACGGTCCTGGTGTGAGGAGGAAAACAGGGGGGTGTTGCAGGTGAAATGCTTCTCAGACGGGATTGAGAACGAGCCTAAAGTGAAGTGGTCATTGCTACATGACAAAGATGTTGCTTGATATGGTGTCATGACAACAAATCTAGCCGAGGTGTACAATTAGGTCATGTGTGGCGTTAGTTGCCTCCCTTTGGTTGATATTATGGAGACAATTCTCCACAGTACCATAAAGTACTTTGTTGACCAAAGCAACACCTCGCTCTATAGGCAAATGACAGAGTACTGTACTCCGTCATGATCACCAAGTACATGAAGGAGAAGAGCAAGAAGGGTGAGATGCACCGGGTATTTAAGATGGGCATAAAGGAGCTTCGCTTCGAGATACCGAAGGAGGCCGCGAGACGAACCACGAGAGGATGATCAACGAGTGCACGCTACGCCGCGCTAGTTACATATACACTTGCAACAAGCCTCTTCTTCTGCGTAGGCCATGCTCATATGTGATTGCCGCATGTTCGACAGTGGCGCAGCATCCCGGCCAATACCTTTCGAAGTATTTCACCAAGGAAGAGGTGATGCAAACCTGGAATGCAAAGTTGTATGATTATGGTGTGGTTGGTCATTTCACCGGCTATCCTACCTGGGAGCAACTGATCTAGGTCGCGGACATTGCTAGGATGAAGGAAAAGGTTGGCCGGCGGCAGGTACAGCGTATCAGGAACGACATGGACGAAGCAGAAGCCGGGCATACCTTCAAGAAATACCCTATGAGAAATCCACAGGATGAAGGGGAGGTCGGCAGTCCGGACGGTGCCGTGGGGTCCTCATCTGACTGCCCCACTTGAGGCGGGCACCGTGAAGGTCGACATGGCGGACGGTGAGGTCGCGGCCACGTGAATGATTTGTCTTGTCCAAATACGTTGTACTGAATATTTTGTAATATTATTGTGATTTGTCGACAAACTATGCGATGACGTTGTGCTGAAATGTTTTGTAATATCATTGTGATTTGTCGACAAACTATGTGATGACATTGTGTTGAAATATGTTGTGCTAACATTGTTTCTTATTACTTATTACTTTATGTTCCTGTTCTTATTATGTCGTGCGTCGAATTGTAATGCGTAACTTATATTTTGCCGTTACTTTCAGTTTTCTTTTGAAAAAAAATTTCTCAACTCCTGTTGCCAATCCAATTGAATTAGCGGCAGTACTGTTCTATTGGCCAATTTGATTGGCGACAGGAGCCTATTTTTGTAATTGTTTTTCGGCTATTTATTTTTGTAATTCTATTTTAAAATAATATTATTTTTAAAAAAATCGTAAAATATAGGGGGTTAACAAGCTAGTACTCTCCTTAAGTTAATTTATGAATGGCCAAAGTAGAAACTATATAAAAAGAGTTATTTCAACATGAACATATGGGTGGTAGGTGGATTGCAGCAATATTTTAACTGGAAAATTTTATTTACTGCTTAAATTATAAAGCTATTCAACACCTGTCCATGCGCTATCAACTTAATTTGAAGTTTTTTTTAGACCAGCCTAATTTGAAGTTACGAATGACCTAACTTTCTTTTCAAGTGTGGGGACAAATGACTAGTGTAGTTATCTTGAATGCTCACAATCCTGAAGTCAAGTGTTCAAATCTCAAAAAATTACAGTGGAAAACCTACATAAATGGCCCACTGTTAGTGAGAATTAAACTCTGATTATCAGTCACGAAATCAACGTGCCATACCAGTTGGGCTATACACAGGTCCGCTCATGAGGTCACTTGTCGGCGACGAATGTAAACCTCCAGCAGGCCAATCCGATAGGGGCTGCACTGGTATGTGCTCCGAGTCTGCAACAAAATCTCCTACACCTGCAAAACAATTCCACGAGACAATCATTGTTTTGCTAGACATCTCATTTTTCCCTGTGCATGCATGTACACCACATGCTCCTTTCCTTTTAGTCGTGTTGAAATACGTACGGAGTTAATTGGATGAGACAAAAAAAAAAAAAACAAAGGCCATCACTACCCACATCACATGTGCTTGATGGACTTCACTAAGGAAATCAATGGAGTCCATCGGTTTAGTAGAATGCTCCTATACCTTGAATGCTCACAATCTTGAGGTCACGTGTTCAAATATATATAAAAAAAAAACAGTAGAAAACCTACATAAATAACCCATTTAGCCCACTATTGATGAGAATTGAACTCTGATCACAAAATCACCGTGCCATACCATTTAGGCCATACGGAAGTGGGTCCACCATGTTATCTATCACTTCAGTGCACGAAGACGGTTGCTGCTGAATAAAATAATGAAAGATGCCGAAAGAAAGTTAGTGTAACCTACACTATGGATTGGAAGCAAAATAAACAACTGTGCTCTATCATATTAAACTTATACCTTTAGAATTATTGACACAATATAATTTTTTTTATATCAAAACCTTGTGCGAATTAACCTTGTGTTTTGATACATGCATCATAGTTCCCACTACATAAAAAAAAGACCGCGGAGATCAAATGTGTAGGGGCCCGTTATGTCCTTAAGAAAAAGCCTATATTCAAAAGTTTGAAGCGAACCTTTAAGTTTAACTCCCTCGGTTTCCAGACAGACACTAGATTGGCTTTCGAATTTTGTTCCTAGTGTAGATGTCATTCTACGATTTCAATATGAATCTTTACCTTTATTTCTTATATAATCTTCCCCTTTTAATGATCTATTTATATTTCTAATGTCATTTACTAATATAAACTAGAGTAATACACACCATCCTAAGAGCAATAACTAACCTAAGGAAGGCTTTGAATGAGGGTAACATGGTCTTTGTAGACGTGCATTGGTTGTGCAAAATATTAGAGTAGTATCTATTTAGAAGCAGAGGGAGCACGCCAATGGTTGTACCAGATACTGTAGATGTGCTCCGTGTGTGCTATTTCCGGGTGTACTTGAACGGGTCGCTTGCTCTGTGCTATTTCCAGGTGTACTTGAACCGTCGACCGGAGCCGACTCTGTGAAAATGCCACTAGTCAGAATGTTATCAAAATTTTCCTCGCAAAAAAAAGTTACCAAAACCAAGTGCATCAAAATATTTGTTCCGAAAGAAGTTCACCAGAACAGTCGTCGTGTTATTACATAATTTTTTTTGTGCCTAAATAGCATCGTTTGGAACCGCATTAGCAAAATTGACCTCCTTGCGTGCGCAAATGCAAAATTAACGCAATGCTACGCCGACGGCGTGCCGTGGTGCCACGTCGCTTTATGCGCGCTACGGCGGCGGAAAGGCCTCGCCCACACCACCTAGTGCGGACAACATCGTAGCAACCCTTGTCCGCACTTCCCAGTGCGGACAAGAATCTGCACGCCTTGTTCGCACTCTCTGCGTGCGGGACGAGCACCGAGCCACAAGAACATGGAACGTGCGAACACGACGAAGCACAGCCACGAGGATAGCCCAACAAGTGGCTACAGTGCTTGTCCGCACCAAGGAGGTGCGGACGAGCCATGAATAGTTCTTGTCCACACCAGGGAGGTGCGGACGAGGTCGCTACAATGCAGTCCGCACAAGGGTGGTGCGGACGAGATGTGAATAGTTCTTGTCCGCACGAGGGAGGTGCAGATGAGGTCGCTACAATGCAGTCCGCACCAGGGTGTTGCAGACGAGGCATTTCCACTCGCCCGTGGCATGGACGAGGCAGACGTGGCGCCACGCACGCGCGTGCGTGCTTCCTCGGTGTGGAATTGCGCGCTAATTTTACATTTGCATTACGAGAAGGCCATTTTTGCTAATTTGTTTCCAAACAGTGCCATTTTCTCGTTATTACATGCAAAGTCTGGACACTTACCTGGTAAAGGAGTGAGAAATTGTTCCATTACTTCCGCTAAAAAAATAAGGACTAATTTCTTAATATCATCTAAATTCTTTCAAGAAAATAAGTTAATCTATACAAATACAAAAAACCGGTGAGATTCAATACACCTCTTTTATTTTGAGGGCAAGAAAACCTAGCAAATATATAATCTTAAAAAAGAAAAAATCCTACAAATTCTCTCATTAATCAAAATCCAAATGGAGAAAGTTCTACCCTACTTATTTTGGTATGGCCAGGTTATAACGGTGCATATTAGAGTTGTATAACAAAAACATAGTCATGTAATTGCACAAATTTCATAAAGAAAAGAATTAGCAGTTACTTGATTTCTTAGGTGGGTCCCGCACTAAGAAATGATTTGACAATCCTTCTAGAACTCGTTCATCCGTCTGCGACACTACCATCACCCCAAGCCTAACTTTCTTGTTACTGGAGTTTTCCGAAATTTTAGCATCTCTGTGACTGCAGCTCCCGCCAGCCAGGTTAAATGTGCCGCCACTCACGGTTGATTCTATTATCTTATTCACATCTCCTGTTGCTGAATTTCCTTCTCGTGGTCTCCTTATGCTTTTCTGGAAGTCCTCTTTGGACCAATTGTATTTAATATCATCTTTGTTGAACTCTCCATTAAGGACAACCATCATAACCGATGCAGAAGCAAGGGGGTGGTCATTTGCAATTACATTACCACCGTCATACAGAACTATATTTATCGGATCCCCATGTTCAGTCAATATGCTTTCCCCCTTTCCAACTTTGTCCTTCACCTTACTAGTGATTCTTAGTCGGAATCTTGGTAGCTGCATTTGATTCGGTTCTAATCTGCAAAAGAAAAAAGTACAGGAAGCTATGCTAAGTTATGAACAAGAGAGCAATGCTAAGAAGGAAATTTGTTTTGTTGCTGATTTATAGTCTATTATTAACACATTCAATACCGTGTGAAGGGAAAAGTCCATCCATGGTCCCTCAACTCTTCGATTCATCTAATTTTTGTCCCTCATTAAAAAATAATGGGTATAATCTGTCCTCTAACTGTCAAAACCTGGGTAAATCACATCCAAAGTCGATTTTGTGGGTGGTTTTAGGTGATGTGGCATCCTAGTTGGCAAATGAGCTAACTTGGCTTGATGATTCATAAACACAAATTATAGGGCCCAATTGTTATCATCATTGTTCTCTCTTCTTCCTTTTCTTCATCTTCTCTCTTCCTAACCTTCTTCCCCTCCCATCTTGAGCCCTCCTCCTGCAGCCTTCTTTCTGTTTTCTTCTCTCTGCTCCTCCTATATCTCTCCTCCTCTCCCCACAAACCACTGCCGCCACCGCTGACCAAGATAGTCGTCTATTGCCCACCGCCTTATTTTCACTACTACAAAAGGCTAATTGGACGCCTCATCGCAGTCGCTGACCAAAACCATCTGTATTACATGCAATCACGACAATTTTGGTTTAGAGACTGCTCTGTTATTCTTCGCTGCGCTAAAAATCGTCTATGAAGAGGTACTATCACGCATTTATCTCATGATGAAGTATCACGACGGTTTTCACAATAACCATCTATGATATTTAGAAATATCACAGACGGTTGTGATAATTGTAAACTTCACATACGGTATTTAATTATAACTGTCTGTGGTAATATCGATACAGTTTCCGGTGAGTTTCCTCGTCGCCCGATGAGCTTCTTCGTCGCCGATGCGCCTCTTCGTCGCATCAATACCACCTCGGCTCCCCGATGCATCTCTTCGTCTCTCGCGCTGAATTATTCCTTATTTTATAAAAAGGATCATCCGCCATCAAAGATGATCCCACATATAAACTCTACAATATATACTTGTAAAGCAGAAATTAATTAATGGCTCCCTCTTCTGTTTCCTTGTCGCCAGCATTGATGGCCTTCCTAGCCATACTATACGAGCACCTCTTCGATCGTACGTTGGTAGATGCCGCGGAAGGACACTGTTTTAATAGTGCCCTCACTCCTCTGGCCGAGGATTTGCCAGAGCAGGTGACGACCACCTTCCATTGCCTTGACATCCTCCTCCGCCGTGTCTTCCGTGTGATCTCCACTTCAGCGAGTGTACTGCGTCATCAATGTGGTCCTCCACAACGACATTGTACGTCTCAGAGGCTTGTCGTCACTTGGATTGCTTAATCGAGGCGGAGGCCGATTGAATCGACCATGCCGAGACCCCTCAAGTGAGAGAAGAGAGCCTATGGGCTCAATTCTTCTTGATTCAACAATCCGAGGGCCTTTAGGAGACACTCGAACGAGCGCGTGAGCGAGTGGACGCATTCGAGCCGCTTGTCGATGATCACGAACCGTCCGATGCCGACACCGCCGCTCAAGTTTTGAAGACGGAGATAGCAGCCTACCTCTGCCACTAGAAAATTAAACTTTATTTATTTAGGTTTCTACTTTTTTAATCTTTGTAAGAAGCGACTAGCCACACTGTTTGGCCACATATGTAAATTCCAAAATAAAAAAAATCTAGTTTGGAGATGATCGAATGACTATATATCACAAACGGTTTAGTGGAACAAATATCTGTCTGTGATATGTATCATAGTTCAAGCAAATTTTCGGCAATATTTAAATGATAAAATTGATACATAAACATGTAATTTCTTCATGTGATGTAAATGTATATATGATAATATATATGCTCAAAACATAGAACTTGAGAAGAACCATATCACAGACGGTTCCATAATAGAACCGCCCGTGATATGGTCTCATATCACAGATGGTTCCATAATAGAATGGTCTGTAATATGAGAACATATCACGAAAGTATCACAGACGGTTCCATAATAGAATCGTGCTGTGATATCCCTTTATTAATAGGAGCTCGCTAGGGTTTGCACCTAACTCGTCACTCCCAATGCCCAAACTCTCACCCGTTCCCCTCCCCACCCAAGTGCCCCCGATCACCTCAACGCCACCGCCCAAAGCTTCCCCCTCCTACGGTGTCATTGTCCTCTCCCCGGCGCACGCGACCTCATCGTTCCTCCCCCATCCGGCTGCGCAAGCACATCCTCCCTCCCCACCTGGAGGTCCACCCCGGCGCGTGCGACCCCGGCTACTTCTCCACCGACCTTCCCCAGCTACCTCTCCACCGACCTCGGCCTCGACTACCTCACCACCGACACCGACGACGTCGAGGTAAGACAAATCTATGACCTATTGGTTTGGTTGTTGGTATTCATGTGAACCGAGCTACAATGTGGGCTACCTTGTCGGTTGATGGTCGGTTTGGACACCCTTAGCCTTCTTTGTCTTGCCTTCGTGGATCGATGGTGGCTAGATGGATGGATGGATCTGGAGGTGGGGAGTGGGGTTGTTCGGGTGTGACTGCTGGTATGCTGCTAGTTGTGGATAGATCCTATTAGGTTGCTTATGTGTTAATCTAGCACAATCACTGATTTTTGTATACTTTGTGTGATTTGTCTATGCCTAGCACTGGAAGGTATTGCAAATTGGTACTTGTATGCTCGTTGAACTGCTCAATGATGTGAATAGTCTTATGTTGAAATTGAATTGATGATTAGTTCATATTTGAGCTCTAATGAATTGCTAAATCTTGCTATCACTTTGATCTTGATTTATCGATGCACACATGCAAATTTATACATTCGATATACAATTGAATTGCTAACTAATGTCACAAATGCAATTGGATGTGATATTGTGTATAGATTGTGTGTCTTTTAAATGACCTGAAGGATTCACATGTTTAGATTGTGTGTCTTTTAAATGACCTGAAGGATGCAATTGGATGTTTATACATTCTGATATACAATTGGATGTGATATTGTGTATAGATTGTGTGTCTTTTAAATTTGCTATTCCATTCCAAAACAAGACCAAATGAGTTAAAAACTACTACAACACCTCTTCACCTGCCTCTCGCCATTCATTTCACTTTTGTCTATGTAACCGTGTTCATGCTAGTCAAGTTCCCCTCCCTTGCGTCCCAGGTACGTCCTACTATTCTATTCCTGATCTCTTCTCCATAAAGTCTCCAAGCAGTGGTTGCTTGTGCCTTTAAAACCGGCTTTATATATATATATAATAATAATAATAATAATAATATCTACTCTCAGGTGTAGTTACTCCCTCTCCATCCACCCTTTAATCCTCGATGAGATCCGTACGTCTTTCAGAGCCTAACGGGCTTGAAAATCACGGATATGAGAGAGACTCGGTCCAATACCTCCTGGCGTTTAATCCTAGCTAACTTTTTGGAGTTTAATCCTAGCTAAATTTCTGGGAGCTTTCCTTTTTTGAGATTTCCGGGATTGAATCTTTCCTGTTCGCCGCCCCCGTTCAGACGCTACTCCTAGTTGGCGACTAGCTAGGCCGATACACTCTTTCTTGGCGGACTAGCTAGGCATAGGCAATTAGCAGGGGTTCAAGCCTTAGATTTTCCTCTAATTGTAAACAATATACTCAATACAGTACACATAGGAGTAGGGTTGTTATTCTCTCTGGAGAAGGTCTGAACCTGTATAAAAATCCTTGTGTCAATCTCTCTACGTGATCTCAGTCTTGGAGACCCCCGAAGAGGTGTGCGTGTTGATGGGTCTATGGCCACGCGCGCTCGCGACGAGCAGCGCTTTGGTTAGGCAAACACATGTACATGCACATGCAAGATGCAGTTGTTTTCTTTCATCCAACGAGAACAACATCACATGTACAAGAAGCTAGTGGTGCTCCAATTTGTTTTAGCATTTCTTGTGTGCATATACTCACTTCCGAATGTACTTCTTTTCCAAGATATGTATTATACTACTTTTGATCTCTTGTCTATATGGCCTTTTCCATCGTCAGTCGTGAACATACTTCTTTTTAATTCCTATCATATCGACATACCCTCATTCATTATGAACATACAAATGCTATAGTTTGATATCCCTCATGTGATTAGGTTGTCAAATTTGCAAGGACGGAGAATTAATAAAAAAAAATTGATACATATGGACGAGAGCCACGCAT
Organism: Ampelocalamus luodianensis; assembly: GCA_036346255.1. Lineage (NCBI taxonomy): Eukaryota > Viridiplantae > Streptophyta > Magnoliopsida > Poales > Poaceae > Ampelocalamus > Ampelocalamus luodianensis. Next base: position 2,501,662 of record CM070625.1, on the reverse strand, counting down.
GTACCAATCAACATACTGCATAAGTACATTCATACATGAAATACTCTTTACTTCCCAAATCCATGTACAGATGTACTAATATACATGTACTAACATACTCCCGAGATATACATACTACCTAAGTACATGTACTAACATACTCTCAATGTATACATACTACCTAAGTACATGTACTAAAATACATGTACTAACATACTCCCGAGGTATACATACTCCCAATTACATGTACTAACATACTCCCGAGGTATACATACTACCTAAGTACATGTACTAAAATACTCCCTTAGGTATACGTACATATACACGTATGATTGGTCAGAGCCATCTTGAATTCTTGATCCTTGCCATGATGAAACCCATGAACATACATTGTTCCATACTACAACCGATCACAGCTTTCTACGCATACATTGTTCCATACTTGCCCCATGGTCTCGCTTGAGGATGACGAGCTAACTCAATGGAATTTACGCAATCAATGGGATGCTCCACGGCAGGTATTCAATGGCATGCTCCATGACTGTTAATCAACAATCGCCTCACGTAGAAAACGTCAAAGACTAAGCAACGCCGACTTATACATCAAAGATTACGTAGTATCCGGGACTTGATTGATTTTCTTTTGCAAGGCAATAAATTTCATTAGCGGGTTACTAGCAACTGATATGGAGTGGTATCTGACCCAATAATTCAATCAAGTATGTAGTATTCGAGACAGATGGACAATAGATACAATGGGAGTAACTACACTGGAGTAGCAAATAGGCTTCCTATATATATATATATATATATATATATATATATATATATATAAGCCTTTTCCTACTCGGGAGTAGTTACTCCCTATTTTGTATCTCACATATCTCACAACGTAGTGAGTATCTTGCGCAACCGAGAGTATGTATGTGTAGTATATGAGTATATAAGACTATATAGGTGATATTTACACATTTTCAGAGGTGGTATGTACAATTTTTAGACATACTCCTTTTTATGTGCGAATATGAAGGTATTTACAAAATATGCTAAAAACTATGGACTCTTTTGCAATTTTTTCGTGTGATTCACATTGGAGTATCTTATAATTAGTATATAAGTATACCCAAAGTGATAATGGAGTATGTAAGTTCTTTTAGGTGGTATATCAAAGGTGGGAGTAACTACTCCCGGGAGTAGAAAGTATTTTTCCTATATATATATATATAGGAAGCCTTTTTTCTACTCCCGGGAGTAGTTACTCCCTATTCCGTATCTCACATATCTCACAACGTAGGGAGTATCTTGCGCAACCGAGAGTATGTATGAGTAGTATACGAGTATATAAGACCATATAGGTGGTATTTGCACATTTTTAGAGGTGGTATGTACAATTTTAGACATACTCCTTTTATGTGCGAATATGAAGGTATTTACAAAATATGCTAAAACTATGGATTCTCTTGCAAATTTTTCGTGTGTTTCACATTGGAGTATCTTATAATTAGTATATGAGTATACCCAAAGTGATAAAGGAGTATGTCAAGTTCTTTTAGGTGGTATATCAAAAGTAGGAGTAACTACACCGGGAGTAGAAAGTATTATATATATATATATATATATATATATATATATATATATATATATATATATATATATATATTCTGTCACCACTTTCGGCGTTGTCCACGCATCATGAGGATGGGACACAACCACGGGCAACTTCATCGAACCCCGCAAGTTCAATAAGCATGGCTGCCAGGAGAGCGCGTGGACATCCAATTACTTGGATGTCGTCGATAGGTAATTGGACGTCGTCATGTTCAAAAAGTGACGTGGTCGCGTAGGTACTCCGACTGGGAAGTGGCTTCATGTATCAGTAACCAACCATTCCTTGATGTCAAGTCACCGATTTTAAAGGCTGCGATCCACCGCTTGATGCTTTATAGAGAAGAGTCATCACAGACGGTTTCAGCTACAAACTGTCTGTGTTATTCAACTATCACAGACGGTTTTAGCTACAAACCGTCTTTGTTATTCAACTATCACAGACGGTTCTGAGTTAATAACCGTGCGGGATAGTTCGCATCACGCATGTTTGAAAACCGTGCGTGATGACCTCATATCATTACTGACCTATAAACTCAGACGACTCACAAAACCGTCTGTGAAGACCTTTTCTGTAGTAGTGTTTCCACATCGATCAAATCTGCGAGGCAATGGAAGACGACTTTCTCACTCCCTACCTCAACAATAGACCACCACTGTTGCCCTTGCTCCTCCCCACCGTCGAGAGAGAGAGAGAGATGTTGGTGCTTGCGGGTAGTAGGTGAGGTCATAGATCTTAGACACGGAGGCAACCTCGACAACGAGGTTTAAGTGAGGCGGCGGAGCTGGTCACGGTGAGCTCGAATTGCACTAAGGCGCTGGACACGATGGCGGCGGGGGAGGCTACCAGAAGCGAGGAAGGCCACTGGAGGCGAAGAGGGAAGCGGTGGAGGATCTCTACGACAGCGGTGGACGAGTCCATCGGTCTATCTGCTTCCGCTTGGGGAACTTGGCCACCATGTGCCGTGAAGCGTGTGCCGCCGCCACCACCAGATTGGTTGGAGAGAAGGATGGGCAGATGGAGGAGCAATGGCAGAGAGAGAGAGAGAGAGAGAGAGAGAGAGAGAGAGAGAGAGAGAGAGAGAGAGGAGGAGGAGGAAGAAGATGGTTGGGAGGGAGCAACAACCGCTGTGGAAGCCATATGGGACAAAACCGGGCTTTATCGGATCCAAGCTGGACTCCAAGTGGGTCAAAACTACGATCAAACAAGCAGAGGGGTAAGGTTTGTTTGATATTGATAGATGGGGGTGGGTTCTACCCGATTTTGTAAATGATGAACTAAAATTAGACGAACCGAAAAGTTAAGAGACAATGGATGGACTTTTTCCTCGTGTGAAATACGTATTGAGCTTTGTGCCAAAACGAAATGTGGGATGGTAGTGAAACTAAAAAAGTAAGATTGCAGTGCCCTTAGCAAAGCTACGCCAACTACATGTAGTGTGGGCTATCTTAAATAATAGCTTCACTCACTCACTCTTGGCACCGTAAAAAAATGATGGTAGCAATTAGCAAAGAACACCTTGGAGCAGGAGATACATCACCACTTGAGCCATTAAGTTGCTCCAATCGTCTGCATAGTACGATCTGATTTTCATTAAGCTTCTTCAATTCTTTTTTCATTCCACTCGTCTCGTCCTTGAGCTCGTCCTTGAGCTCTTTGAGCATCCGTTTGATCCCTTTAGCCTGAGAGAGAGAGAGAGGCACGATCATATGTAATTCCTTATCAAATGGACCGAAATTTGAATTCTAACTCTGTGTACTATGACTAGTGTACAAAGCTGTGTACAGTAAAGTTAGTTCCAATCAAAACAGATAGGAAAAATAATAATTTATATCCGAAATTCAAACAAGTGAAAATTATTATTCCCATGTATTAATTTGAACTTCAAACTTTAATTTATATGCTACATGATCAAATTACATACACAATAAAGATTTGGAAATAATAAATGATAGGGCCTCAGCGATAAATTATAAGTCCGAAATTTATGCCGGGGGTAAACAACCGAGTTATCGTCCTAGTAACTGATCAGGTAAAATGACTAAGAAGCTGACTAATCCGCCAGCACACGTGAAGCGCATCTATACAAAAAAAAAATGAGAAGAAGAAAAAAAAACCAGATGAACCGGGCCTGCGTTGATTGCCCGTCCGAAACCAAACTTTGGCCAACTCAACAATTTGATTGTTAAGAAGAATTTGAACGTGAAACTTGCAATGCCAGATCTATGGACCTCCTGGAACCTAAACAAAAAAAAAAAACTTTGTAGTATATGTACGCAAATCTGCAGCAGATGTACCCTGTAACTGTTTATTTATGCAAAATTGCCTACGAACAAAACCCAAAGACCACTTGTGGAAAATCGTGCAATTTATAAAGAATATAATAGCCCAACAGCCAGATCCATATATTGCTGGCGAAATATTTTGCTAACACCAAACTAAGGACATGTGAAAGTACCTCTTTTCTTGTAGTTTTTCTTATCGCTTCAATTGTAGCATGGTTGCCTGAAGATCGAGTTTCCTCTGTAGACACCCCGTCACTTGAGCTGTTTGGTCCCCAGCAAGTTAGCCAAGAATTGAAGCAAAATAAGAGGTCAATCAGGCAAGCGTGCATGCATATCGTTATGAATAAACACGATCAGACCCTCCCCTTCTCCCAAAGACATACCTCGTGTCGGAGGAGCTTGAGTCGTCCCCCCTCTGCTGCCGCTTTCTCTTCCCCATGGCGTCCCCTCCTTATGGTGCGAGCTACTCGGCCTTCGTCGCTATAAGGGGGTGTTTGGGTGGTTGGCCCGGTCCACACTCTAGTAGATATCGCTGTATGATGCGAGCTACTTGGCCTACATATCTCAGAAAAAGTAGCGCCCTACAATATGTACAGCCAAATTGAATTAATTTTATCAAAACGATATGAGTAAATTGTATCTTACCTTCTACTAAAGCTGGTGAGAATGGCGCTACGAGAGGCACCCCGTACGTTTGTCCGCCCAATCCGGCTCGTGCACGCGGCCGGCTCGCGCTGCGTTCCTTCGTGGACGGGGTCCAGCCAGCGTTTTTGCCGGTACCCGGCCGCTCCGACCTCCTCAGCCGGTGCGCTTGCGGTCGTGCGCGCGCAGCTGCCGGTCGTCGCACGCTTCGTCGGTCGCCGCTTCGGGAAGCAAATTCTACGGGGCGGGGCCGCCGTCCGTTCTTCTCCTCCTCACTCTTTTTCTTTTTTTGATGGACGGCAGATGTGAGGGGTCTCTCCTGAGGCCCCATCTAATAGAATTTATTTTCCCGCATCGAGACCAGTGCGGGCGTCAGGGGCGGAATCCGCGAGGCTTCCCGGCACTGTTCACCCTCGCGTTCTGTGTTCGCGGTCCTTCCATCTCTTTTCGGTTTTCGCTCGCCTCTGTCCTCTCGCGTTTTCTTCGTTGTTAGAACATTAATTCTGATCTAAACCAGAAATTAACAGATCTCATATCCTGTAATTACAACACCATAAAATTTATAAATGCGGAAGCATATTTGATAACGATGTCATTGTTCGTCGTAGAGTTGATCTGAAGTAGTAGATGAACAGATGCTAAATCTACCTAGAGTTTGGTCTTTCCCCGTAAAAGGTAAGCCACAAACTCCAACTACAGATGTGGATAAGTAGTATGGCTGAGTTACTCTGCTAAGAGGATCTAATCCTTATTTATAGTCTTTTGGTATTGACGAGGATTAAAATCTCTATGTATTATTTTAATACATAATAAAAGATCATACGTCTTCATGGTCGTAACCCCTAAAGCTAACAATCTCATTGGTCGTAAGGATTTTAGAGGTTACTTAATGGGTACCCTGGTCGGATAAGGTCTTGTACCTAGTCTCCGACCAGTTAGCTGCTCGTAAAAGCTATGAACTGGCATCTAGATCTAACTCCAGGTATATTCCTACCGTGTGATGAATGAAACACATGCTATATATTCCATCCCACGCGACGTTTCATTATCCTAAGACACTGACAAACAAGCATCATACGATTGAGTGTCTCACAGACACTTAACCGCTGAATGGTTGATACCTTATCAACCATCGCCTCGTTTTGACCAGTCGCGACGCTTCACAACAGACGTCTCTCCAGGAGTAACTGCCACCTCTCTAGAAGTTATTTAAGGATGAAGCACGGATGGAAGAAGGAGCAACGGAATCATATCAGACCACATTGGATTGGAGCACAAACAATAAGCCTCACACTTACGTTCTAAGCCTGATTCTGTAGCACAGCAAGCATTACACTCAGTGTAATTAGAAGTAGTTCACCGCCTGGTCGCCGGCACCTCCTGTAATAGCTAGTTCGTATCACTGGGAGCAGCCTTAGGCGCAGAGACAACCCCCACAACGAGGTTTAACTGAGGTGGCGGAGCTGGTCACAGTGAGCTCGAATTGCACTAAGGCATTGGTCATGATGGCGGCAGTGGAGGCTACCAGAAGAGATGAAGAAAGCAACAAGGAAGGCCACCAGAGGCGAAGAGGGAAGCGGTGGAGGATCTCCGTGGCAGCGGTGGAGGATCTCCGTGGCAGCGGTGGAGGATCTCCGTGGCAGCGGCGGAGGAGTCCACCGGTCGATCTGCTTCTGCTTGGGGAACTTGGCCACCATGTGCTGTGAAGCGTGTGCCGTCGTTGCCACCAGAGTGGGAGGAGAGAAGGATGGGTGGATGGGGAAGCAATGGCAGAGAGAGAGAGAGAGAGAGAAGGAGGAGGAAGAAGATGGCTGGGATGGAGCAATGACCGCTGTGGAAGCCATGTGGGACAAAACTGGAATTTATTAGATCCGAGCTAGACTCCAAGTGGATCAAAACTATGATCAAACAAGCGGAGGGGTAAGGTTTGTCTGATATTGATAGATGGGGGACGGGTTTTACCACGTTTTGTAAATGAGGAACTAAAATTAGACGAACTGAAGAGTTAAGAGACCATAGATGGACTTTTTCCTCGTGTGAAATGCGTATTGAGCGTTGTTCCAAAACAAAATGTGGGATGATAGTGAGACTAAAAAATGATGGTAGCAATTAGCAAAGAACACCTTGGAACAGGAGATACATCACCACTTGAGCCATTCAGTTGCTCCAATGGTCTGCATAGTACGATGTGATTTTCATTAAGCTTCTCCAATTGTTTTTTCATTCCACTCATCTCTTTTTTCATTCCACTCATCTCGTTCTTAAGCTCTTTGAGCATCCGTTTGATCCCTTTAGCCTGAGAGAGAGAGAGGGGAATGATCATATGAACCCAGATGAACCGGGCCTGCGTTGATTGCCCGTCCGAAACTGAACTTTGGCCAACTCAACAATTTGATTGATATGAAGTATTTGAACGTGAAACTTCCAATGCCAGATCTATGGACCTCCTGGAACCTAAACAAAAAAACTTTATAGTATATGTACGCGAATCTGCAGCAGATGTACCCTGTAACTGTTTATTTATGCAAAATTGCCTACGAACAAAACCCAAAGACCACTTGTGCAAAGTCGTGCAATTTATAAAGAATATCATAGCCCAACAGCCAAATCCATATATTGCTGGCGCAATATTTTGCTAACACCAAACTAAGAACATGTGAAAGTACCTCTTTGCTTCTAGTTTTTCTTGAAGATCTTGTAGATCGAGTTTCCTCTGTAGACATCCCGTCACTTAAGCTGTTTGGTCCCCAGCAAGTTAGCCAAGAATTGAAGCAAAATAAGAGCTCAATCAGGCAAGCGTGCATGCATATCGTTATGAATTAACACGATCAGACCCTCCCCATCTCCCAAAGACATACCTCGCGTCGGAGGAGCTTGAGTCGTCGCCCCACTGCCGCCCCTTTCTCTTCCCCATGGCGTCCCCTCCTTACGATAAGAGCTACTTGGCCTTCGTCGCTATAAGTCGCACAATACAGGCTAGTGGTGTGGACCATAATTTTTAAGATAGATGTTCGGACTTTGAAGTTAGGTTATTCAGATATTTCGATATTAATACGTTGATATCGTGATATGCTATCTTCAAAACATTGATACGACGATACATGTATATATACTAAAATACAAAAAAAATATAGAAATTAATAATTTCATATAAGAAAATGGGAGATATAAGGCAAGATGATAACATGAATTAAACAGTAAATTATAGATATCAATGACAGTTGATGAGGTAAAAACTATGAATAGAGCTATTTTTGTTTCAGGCTTCTTATTTTGTTGAGTTATGTTGTTGTTGCAGGGTGCGGCCAAGACTTGTGCTTGATGCTTGGTCGTTGTTATTTTCTCTATTTTTCTGTTCTGAGTTGTAGCGGCTATACCGCTAAATTTTATTTTCTTCCTCTAATAGTGATCGGTAGAGGTCATATCTTCTTTTTTTAAAAAAATGTGCTTGATCTTGGTTAGTTAGACTGTTAAAACTTATTTTCTTCCTCTAATAGTGATCTGTAGAGCTCCTGCCTTTTTTTTCAATTTTTTTGACAAATGCATATCTTGTTAATCCTACTCTCTTTGGCTCTTTTCTCATCAGCAAAAATTCAATATAAGAATGTTCCTTCTATAGAGCAAAAATTAGCATGTAAACATATACAACAAGGGCCTAACTATCTGTTCATTGCCCAAGTCAAAGATTGTATTTTTGTACAACATCCATTAGAAAGAACCAAAAAAGCAGAGTAAGAGGCTAGACTCCATAAAGAACCGGAGCTGGTTCGGAGCAAAGTTAAGGAGAAGAAGTGGAGTGCACAAAACACACCTAGTTATGGAAAGAGAATGATGACGGTGAGCTGGGTATGCTACTCCCTTCCCGCCGCCACGCTCCCTCTCGGCCACCGTGTTGCTCCCTTGGTGCTGGCCACTCCCTTCTTCCCTGTTTATCGCATTACCACCCCGCACGCTCGCCCTGCGCCGCCTCACGTCTGCTTGCCATTGCGTCGTAGCACCGTGTACACTGACTGTCGCTCGCCTTCGTAGTCCGCGCCTCTACTAGTTAGCTACTTGAAGATCGGAGCCTCCCCCACCCCTCCCCCACACACAACACACACAGCCATAAGATAAAAGAGAGAATAGAGGTTAAGGTTTGGTGGACTGAAGTAGGAAGTAAAATGAACCTAATGTGTTACATAGGCCACGTGCGAGGTGTGAAAAGTGCGAGCTGAATCTATTTGTAGATACAAATATATAATTTTAATCTAATCAATAACATATATATCTAATATGCATATTTACTAGATATTTTAAAGAAAAAATAGATGTTCGGTTGAATACTATGACCCTTTGAGATTCGCCCATGATACAGGCGCAGCTCCTCCTTTCAGTCATTTAGAGACAGATTTCTACCGGCGAGGCACTAGGCCCGGTCGGAGCATCACTTGGGTTGTTGGCCGGTCAACTCTAGATATCGCTGTACGATGCACTGTATCTGCTAAATATCTCATAAAAAGTGGCGCCCTACCATATGTAAAGCCAAATTGAATTGATTTTGATCAGAACAGTTGTTAAAAAAAATGTAGACTGAAGATATCAAAACAAAATGAGTAAATTATATACTCCCTTCGTTCTTTTTTACTTGACACAGTTGACTTTTTACAGTCAAATTTTTTAAATTTTGACTGCTAATACATTTAAAACTATTTAGATTGACTATATGAAAATTATATTTTTAGATTTGTTATTAAAAATACTTTCATAATATTATAATTTTATTAGTACATCTTAATGTAAAGTTGTAAAAAGTTATAGTCAAAGTCACATCTCGAAGACCGTGAAAAGTCAACTGTGTCAAATAAAAAAGAACAAAGGAGTATCTACGAACAACGTTAGATTAAAGGTCTCTCTTTCTCTTTAGAGGTTAAGAAATCCCACAATAGTCCTTACATAAGAAAAAAAGGTAAAATTTCTAGAAATTCTCTCGGGAGAAAAAGAAAAGATCCATCGGTTGGCGTAGGCAATTATAACAGCGAGGGTCCTTAATTAGTATGAGACTGTCAACGAGGAGCATGTTGCGGCCGCAGCAGGCTCACCCGCGGCAACACGGGGTGGGGGAAGGCCGGAATGGGCACAAGGAAAGAGGATGTCCATTGTGGCCTATGGCTATGATGACGCTGCCCTCCTCTGATGTGGGCGTGAAGCGACACATAGGAGCGCCACCCTCCCTCTTTCACGCGGTAGAACAACCCTTCTCTTTCGTGGATGTCGTAGTCGTCACTGTCACCTCGGGGAGTAAGGAGGAGGAGGTAAAGTCGGGGCGGAGACGGAGATGAGAGCAGCCGACGAACAGGTGGCGGGGCAGGGCAAGGCGAGGAGGCGAACAAGAGGTGGGGGAATGGCCAGAGAAAGAGGAGTGACGTATCGAGGGAAGAAGAGATGGAAAGGCACGGGAAGGGAAAGTCCACACGAAAATTCCTCGTTACATTCCCTAGTAAGTTTTCTCTTTCTCGATTGACAATCCAACCATCCATCTGAACACTTAGGTGATGAAAAGGGTGGAAAAACTCAAGTGACGTGGCTTTCACCAGAAGTGGCGCAGTCTCGCTCTTTACGAATAGTAAGCTAGCATAGTATTATATTAGAACTTATAGGATACCGTCGTCTAGAATAATATATTTTTTTCATCGAGACAACGGTAACAGTGTTGTTTTGGGTCTCCAGTTCCTACCGGTAAATAAAAAAGAAAGAGGCAAAAATATGTCCCGTAAACAAAAAAAAAAGAGGGAAGAGAAATAAGAAGATACAATATATTTTTTAACGAACAGGCAGAAGAGCTGCCTAGTATATTAATAAAGTTAAAGAAAAAATAAAAAAAATAAAAAGAAACAGTCACCACCCCAAAGGGGTAAACAACGTATATATGGAAAGGACCTATCTGAACATATGGTGAAGTGACCTAACACACAGGCTAGGATAACACTAACTAGTCACAACGAACACCGATCGACTCTTACACACCCAAGCCACACACTGCAGCCAAAGGAATGATGACTTCCTCACCACCGAACAAGCTAAGTTTATGGTAGTCGAGTTAGCGATACAAAGGTTAACCAAAGCACAATGTTTGAGAGAGAAGATTAGAAGCAAAAGCCTAGAGAACCAAAGCTGCGCCGCGGCTAAAGAACCACGGCAAACACTCCACCCTAACTAGACGACCAACAAGCTTTCAGAATGAAGTGGGTGAGGGAAGCGGTCCTCCACTTGAAGACGACGATGGACAGCGCACAGAAGAGATGGCAGCTCCTGCACCTCACCTCCTTCTACAGGGATATCGATGGTGACTTGTCTCTAGGTCCAAACCGGCTATTTGACAAAGGACATCCACAATGGTCAGTCCAAACTCTGTGGGCCTCTTCAACTACAAGCCTTCAACAACAGCGGAGTGGGATCTTCTAGTGTGGACCAGACGACAGCCAATCCAAAGAGGATGGAAGACGGGAAGGGCTTCGGCTCCCGTGGCGAGGAAGGCTCTCGGGAGGCGATGAACGTTGTAACCAGAGGGGAAGAGGAACACGCCACCCAAGACCAGGCATCAGCACCACCTGCACTTGGCCCCGTCATGCTACCTGCGCCACCCGTCGCAACGCCCCACCACCGGTGTACCGTAGCACGCCGCCGAGGTACAAGCTGCGATGCGCCACCACCAGAACGCCACCCACCGAGCGCCGACCACCGCCTGATCTTCCTCTACCTTGGCCCCGGCCCTGCATTGGGGGCAGATCTAGCAAAGATGCAGGAGGTCCCCACTGGTACACGGCTACGTACCGGATCCAACGGCGACAGGGCGGTCCGTGTCTGTGCCCCGGAGACGAAGGGATGTCTACAGATCCGGATCCAGAGGGGATGGAGTCGGGGACGATAGTGGCGCCTGGATCTAGGCCCCGGCGACGAAGGGAGGCTACAGATCCGGAGGAGAGGTAGTCGGGGACAACGATGGGCACCCGGATCTGAGCCCCAGCGGAAGGGAGGCAGGACAGTGGTGGGGGTGCAGAAACCGAGCTGGTGGTGACTCCATGCCATCGGAGAGCCTAGATCTGGCCTCAGCAACGGCCATGCCCGGGAGCCTATAGAACCAGATAGAGGCGGCGGGGAGACGCCGGATCCACCGGGATTCAAGGCCGGCAGCAAAAACTAACAGCGGTCGGGGGTCACCGCCTAGTCCCGACAGAAACCGATAGTGATAAAAAGGGGGCTGCAAGAAAGGAAAGGGGGCAGCCCCCCTGCCGCCGCCCTGGTTGGGGAGCTGTAGCGCCGATGAGGAGGAGGGGAGCGGCGACTGGGGGCTTTTGCAATGTGGTTGGAGTCGCCTGATAGCGGCTCAGGAGACACGTCACGGTGTAGTGAACAGCTACCAATGGAAGAGGCAAAATGATCGTCCTTGCGCGCATAGTCGTTGGTAATCAATCACCATACAGGCCCAAGTTAGGCCATGTTTTAAATTCTGACAAAAAAAAGATTTTCCTTGATCTAGAGATGCTTCAACCTGGATCAACACATAAATTACATGTAGAAGGGCACGATGCACAACGTTTTACTCTAGTACTCGACCACGTTGCGAGGGCATGGGCCAAAGAGGTGATCTTCTAACAAGCATCAAGCGAAGGCAAATAAGTTATTAAGTGTTAAGAGTACATATATGGAAAGATTATAAGAGGTAGAATAGAATCAGTTAGGATGATTTGTACCCGATATGGTTCCTTCCATATCTCTAGTAGATTAACTTATCTCCAAGTCTCCATGTACTCTCTATATATATGCCTTCAAGGCTCAAGCAATACAATTAACAATTATTTCGGCTATTCTATCTTCCGACATGGTATCAGAGCAGGTTTGCATTTGTACCTATTCATAGCCACCATCAAAATTCCGCTGCGCGTCACTCCTAGGAGAGACGATCCAATCTCCATGATCTAATCTCCTGGGGGCTGCGTTAGATGTTTCTTTTGTTTTTTTCTTCAATCAATAGATTGGTTCCTTCCTCCCTCTTGATCAATAGATTGGTTCTTCCCACAGATCTATAGATCGAATCTGCTATTGGTTTCTTCTCCACTGTCATCCATGCCTACCAATGGTGATTTTCAGCTGTCATTCTCGTCTCTCCTTGTTTCCAACATCGTCGTCTTAGTCGTTTCTGACGCCGCCACCATGTTGTGGCATCTTCTTTATATATTTTTTTCCTGTAGATGTTGTTGACTCGGCGGGTCTCCTTGAGCTCTCGGCTCCGTCGTTGACATCGCATCATCTGCTATTCCGATTGCATTCTATTTATTTAGATCTTTTTCCTTTTACATGCAACACGCATGCATACATACATTCCTTTTCTTTTATCATTCCCATCCATGCCTGTGCCTTGCATAACTGAATGCATACACACGTGGTATCTCTTATGTCGATGATGTTAGTCTTTTTTCCCCTACCCATCTTGCCTCTCCACCACCACCAAACTTCTCCCACGCACTCTTTCCTACTTGTGTGCGATTCACGATCGACTTCCTTAGTCAGCTTCTCTAATCGCTGTACCATTGGCTTCTCCCCTTACTTCACCGAGGTAATCCTCTTTGCCATCATCCCCTGCTGTTCTCAATGGCCAACACAGATTTACCTCCAGTGTCCCTCTTCTTTCTTTTTTTGGTTGCATGCGTGCACCACCCGTCTACTCCGGCAACCGATGTGTTGCATGACCCTCTCACATGCATCGATCTGCACACCATCACCGCCGTTGAGTCCTCCCACTACTGTTGTTTCTGCATCTCCCTCGACACTGATGGCCGACATGTCCTCCCATAGACTCGGCGGGGTGGCCACAGCGCGCCGCCCGTCTCGAAGGCCATATCTCCGCAGGGTGGCCTCGCATATCCTGACTCCCGAGGGGCCAGGGGCGAAAGGATTGCGTCCGCTCGCCCATCGGGACCACGGGACCTGTCCTCGCGACCTCAGCCCTTGCAGACGAGGGAGTTGTCGTAGTAGGGCACCAAGGGGTGCCTCGGCCCTATGGTCGTTGACAATACCCAGGAGGCCCTAGGGAAATTCATGTGTGTATAGACTAGATCCATGTGGTGTATCCATGAAAATGTACCTAAATACCCCCTCTCTCAATGTAAGGCAAGGGCAAGAAGTGAAATGTCCCTTCTTGCCCCTATATATATGACGCTAAGGGCTTGTAGGGGGGTGCTCTCTCATTCATTCACACTCATAATATAACACACTCATCCTTCTCATACTCTGGGCTCCTCTCCTGTTCGGTCCTCTCCCAAGACTAAAGGGTACTCCTTAGTCCGTACCCATTGTCTAGTTTTGTTACTACGACACCTTCCATATCTCTGCCTTCAAGCCTCAAGGACACTATTTCAATAGTGTCCTCACTCCTCTGTCCGAAGATTTGCCAAAGCAGGTGACGGCCACCTTCCACCGTCTTGACATCCTCCTCTGCCGCGTCTTCTAAGTGATCTCCTACTTCTGACGAGTTTACCGCGTCATCGACGTGGTTTTCCACAACGACGTTGCACGTTTTCAGGAGACTTACCATCACTTGGACTGCTTAATCGAGGCGACGAATGACTGAGTCGACCTTGCCAAGACCCCTCAAGCAAGGGAAGAGAGCCTATGAGCTCAATTCTTCTTGATTCAACAGTTTGAGGGTTTTCGAAAGACACTCGAACGAGCGCGTTAGCGGGTGGACACATTTCGGGCTTCGTTCGCTGATGATCACGAACCATCTGATGCCGACGCCACCGCCTATGAAGTTTTGAATACGGAGATAGCAGCCTACCTCCGCCACTAGAAATTTTTTGTTTATTTAGGTTTCTACTTTTTAATCTTTGTAATATACGACTGGCCACGCTGTTTGGCCATATGTAAATTCTAAAATGAAAAAAAATCTAATTTGGAGGTGGAGTTACTATATTATATGTTGAATTATATATCACAAACGGTTTAGTGGAACAAATTATATCTGTTTGTGATATGTTTCATAGTTAAAGCAAATTTTTAGTAGTATAAATGACAAAATTGACATATAAACATGTAATTTCTTCATGTCATGTAAATGTATACATGATAATATGCTCAAAACATAGAACTTAAGAATAACCATATCACAGACGGTTTTATAATATAATCGTCTATCACGGACAGTTCTATTATGGAACCATCAGTGATAAGTATCACTCTTTATTAGTAAGAGCTCGTTAGGGTTTGTGCCCTAACTCGTCACTCCCCAGTGCCCTCACTCCTCAGCGCCCTTACTCTTGCTTGAGTGCCCCCAACCTCGACGCCGTCGCCTGAAACCTCCTCCCCGATGGTCGCCCCCAAGTCACGCCTTCTCCCTGACCCCGTCGCCGACACCGCCCTTCTTCCCATCACCGTTGGTTGTGACACCACGGTTCATTGCACAAGACACTCTCACGATAAGAGTGTCTTATGCAGTGGCACCATCGTGACACTCTTATGCAGTGGCACCATCGTGACACAACTACAGTGACACCACCGCTGCCGCTGGCGGTCCAATCGACCTCCCCCCACCCAAATCCACCTCCCCGCCACCAGATCTGCCTTCCCCTTTTCGTCCTCTCCACCGACACGACATCCCTGGCTACCTCTCCACTGACCTCCCCAACCTCGACGCTGCCACCCCCGACATCAACGACGCCGCCCGAGTCGCGCCTTCTCCCTGACCCCGTCGCTGTCGCTGACCTGGCTGTGGTTTGATGCCCAGTTATTGTAGTTTCATGATTGAGCTTATTTTAGTTTACTGATGTGAGTTGATTATTTAATGATATGGGTTAATTTATTGATTAAGCATGGTAAATGAAATAGAGGTGGGTTAATGCATGGTGGAGGTATTGCCGCCGGTATTGCATCGCACAGAAGTAACCACTCCCCTCTACTCTCTATCGCTTCCCCTCCCCTTGCTCTGTGATGTAAACTGAGGGCTATTGGTGTATGTGCATTCTGTGCATCTTGCTTAGTTCGGATTGACAAAAATGAATGAGGCAAAACATCAGTCTATACATATACAAATTTGTACATGTAACTAATCTTATGGTATGTTCCTATGTGGTATTCTGCTTATGAAAGCTGCAACTAACTTTTCAGATTTGTAAATGTTAGGCTAATTTGTAAAGCTGCAATTAACATACAAATTTCTAGAATTTTTACTTAGTTTGTGCCTCTGATCATCAATTATTTATTAATTAGTGTGTATTTTATTCTAAAACAAGAAAAATGAGTCAATAACTACTACAACACCTCTTCATCTGTCTCTCACCATTTATTTCACCTTTGTCTGTGTAACCGTGTTCATGCCGGTCAAGTTCTCCTCCCTTGCGTCTCAAGTATGTTCTACCATTCCATTCCTAATCTTTTCTCTATAATGTCTCCAAGCAGTGGCTGCTTGTGTATGCTTTTAAAACCGGCTTCATATTATATATATATATATATATATATATATATATAGTTCGTAGTCCCTAGCCACTTTCGAGAGGTCATGAGGAGGATGAGACAGCAGTCACGGGCAATCTCATCGAGGCTGCAAGTTCAAGAAGTACGGTTGCTAGAAGAGCGTGTGGATATCCAATTACCTGAATGTCGTCGATAGGTAATTGAACTTGACATCAAGGAATGGTTGGTTACTGATACATGAAGCCACTTCTAGGTCAAAGTACCTATGCGTCTGCGCCATGTTCAGAAAGTGGTGTGGATGCTGATTACTCGATCGGGAAGTGGCTTCATGTATCAGCAACCAACTATTTCTTAATGTCAAGTCCAATTACCTATCGACGACATCCAGGTAATTGGATGTCCACGCGCTCTCCTAGCAACAATGCTTCTTAAACTTGTAGGCTCGATGAGGTTGCCCGTGGTCGCTGCCTCATCCTCCTCACCATCTCCCAAAAGTGGCTAGAGACTACGAACAATATATATATATATATATATATATATATATATATATATATATATATATATATATATATATATATATATATAAAATCGGTTTTAAAGGCACAAATAGCCACCGCTTGGGACTTTATAGAGAATATATATAGTACTGTCGTGATAGTATGCATACCGTCTGTAATGACCTCATGCTATCACTGATGTATAAACTCAGACGGCTCACGAAACCGTCTATGATGGTGTTTTTGAACCGTCTGTGAAGACCTTTTATGTAGTAGTGGTGGGTCATCTCCAGACTTTGAATATCCGAAGTCCTCGTGTGTGTACCGTACTAGTCCCATGATCAGTAGGTAGTACACACATTCACAATATTGACAATCACATTCATACATATGAAACAAATATAGTATATAACTCAGACGATTACAGGGTTTACATCACAAGAGCCGATCAACCAAATAAACATTCAAATATCAAAAGTAAGAACTGAAATAATGAAAACATAATATGTATAAAGTCTAAAAGTCTAACGGTGTATCATCGGAGCCCTCAAGCAACCGACAAGATAAGCTCGTGACAGCTGGCCCCCTTATGGTCGAGAGAGGATGCCTACCAACATTGACATTTGCTCCGAATCTGCTGCAGCAAAATCTCCCAAATCTCCAAAACCTGCAAAACAATTCCACGAGACAATCATTGTTTTGCTAGGTAGATTGCTCTGTTCGAGTGTTGCTAGTTGTTTGCCGCAGACCCACATGTTCTCTTTACTCATGCTGCGCTGCAAGATGATCCACATGCTCCTATCCTTTTAGTCGTACTCCGAAGCAGACCCGTACTCCGAAGCAGAACCGTACTCCGAAGCTGCCAAAATATCTCGCAAATCTCCAAAACCTGCAAAAACAATTCCACGGGACAATCATTGTTTTGCTAGGCAATTGCTTCTTCGAGCACTACTACAGAACAGCATTTTGGCCCTGCGCAAAGGGCTCTAGTCCGGTTATAGAGCGGGACTAGAAATCGACTAAATGTCTCACCTTTAGTCCCGGTCCCAAGCTCGACTTAAAGCCGATTTAGTCGGTTGGTAATACCAACCGACTAAAAGGTCCGCCAGATCACAGGTGGCCGTTTTAATCCGGTTGGTATTACCAACCGGGACTAAAGGTGTTTTTTTTCTTTTGTTTCCATTTCAATTCATTATTGATTTTGGTTTACAATTACATTAGGTTTTCAAATGCGTATTCTTCATTTGCTAATATATGTATATGCTGCACATATAATTTAGTTTGGAACATTATTACACACAAATAAAGTATGAAACTATATATATTATGGAGCTATATATATGTATAATATATATATATGCACAAAAAATTTACAAAATTATTCATGCATCCTTGGTATTTACAACACAAATGTTGTCCTCCACTTAAATGTCATACAAATGTTCGCCCTGGTTTGGCTTCAATGGTTCATCTGGGTTAAAGTAGAACTCGGTGTGGGCTTGAGGACATGCTCATTAAGAAATCTGCGATTGTCTCTTGAATTCCTTTGAGGCGGTCCATATCCAACACTGCTCCTTCAACCATATCTCCTTCAATTTGCATTAAACGAAAGAAGTATTAATATACATAAGATTTATTTAATAGCAACAAATAAATAAAATGGATTTATTATATATACTTGTTACGCATTTTCATCTGTAGATGGGTTCTTTTGCATACACCATGAGGAACTCGCAAACGTAGTATCCACACAAATTGTTGCCCGGTGGGTCGCCAGAGAACCCATCTGCACGATATAAAAGATTACTCTCGTCATCCCGCGTGAGTCAAGCATGATAAGGTAAAGACGCGGGAGCTAGTACAACTTACATCCATCGGTGTGGATCGTGAAGTGGCGCTTTCGGATCCGGACGGTGTAGCCGAACGAACCAAGCCCAAACCCCGCCCAATAATTGATCGTTAATTAACTATTGCAGAGTTAAAGAGCAGGAATAAATATTTAAAGATCGAAGTTACCCCGGATAATGTCTATCATATCTTGGTAATGTTCTGCGGTTTTCAACGAGTCATAGATTAGCAAATGACCGTTGAGAGATCAAGACAATCGTTATCCGATGAAAGTCTGCATTTGTTTATAGAGTCAACATATATATCTTTATGTTGGATTGAGTAAGTAAAGTAAAATGTGCACACGATAACAACACTCACCCAAAGTTGTAGGGAAGAGTATAAATCTTTTGTTCTTTTGGTTGATCAAGAACCTCCAAAATTCCTCTCCATTTGAGGTCTCCATTGATCGTGGGAGTGTTTGGGTCCTTGAATACGATATATGGATCAACGAAACCAATGTTCTTGTCATTTCTACGTGTGAGGTCTCTCATCATGTCTCTGCATATGTATAGACATGCTAGCTAGTGTGAGGATAATTACTTATACATATACATATGCTAGAGTGAGATTATTAAAAGAAAGAATCACGCATGCACAAAAGCGGTGATGAGAGATTTGTCTAGAGCGTCCATGTGGCATAGCTGGTGTAACTCATTAAAGCGAACCATTATAATGTCATCGCCACGGAAGTAATGATGGTTTATAATTTTGACGCAAATAAAGTCATCCGCTTTCTGCGACATGCCGCCATGTACCACTTGTTTAACAAGTACATTTGCGCACGGTTCCATGAGCTTCTCGGGTTGTATAGACTCTTGCCATATACATATTCCTTCTTCCAATGATCAACTTCCGAGCACTTTCGATGTGTGCTCTTCCGAGCATTTGGGAAATGCTTAGACCGTTTCGCGAAAAATTCATCAAGTTGATCCAAATGCACGTTTCGGATATCGTTCTAGCACGTTCGTGTTTGAACCATATTCATTCCCAATAACTAGTGGGGCAATCGATTCTCGTGATTGTTCCCCGAGCCGCAACACCCTTCCGTGCTCTCTTCTCTTCTTCTTCGCCTCCTCAATTGACTTGGTGAGAGTGCGGTCATAGTCCGATAGTGGCGAATCCTTACGAGCATGACGTAACTTTTTCTCGTGAGCGCCCACCCTTGCCTTAGAACTTCGGACGCACGAAGAAGCACGGCTCGTGGTTTCGCCGCTTCACTTTTAGCCTTGACTTTCGCGAAGAAACCGCCCACATCTGTTTTCAAGCATCTATTTCTCAGCGATCTTCTCATAGGAAAGTTTCGTCGCCTTAGAAATAGCCGGTGTTCTCCCCGAGGCTTTCTTCTTGGCGGCGGGGCCGACGCGCCGCTTGTGGGGTGGGCCTCTTCTTTGGCAGAGGGCGGCGGTGTCGGCGTTGGAGCCCGCCGTGGAGGCGATGGGGCGTGGCGGCGTTGGAGCCCGCCGTGGAGGCGGCGTGCTGGGCGGTGTCGGCGTTGGAGCCCGCCGTGGAGGCGATGGAGCGGGCGGTGTCGGCGTTGGAGCCCGCCGTGGAGGCGATGGGGCCAGTGGCGGCGTTGGAGCCCGCCGTGGAGGCGATGGGCGACCGGTGTCGGCGTTGGAGCCCGCCGTGGAGGCGATGGGGCCGGTGGCGCATTGGATCCCGTCGTGGAGGAGATGGGGCGGTGGGGATGCAGCCGTGTCTTCCACTTCATTGTCATCGCCCGCAACACTGTGACCAGGTGGTGAATGGATAATTGGACTTAGGTTGGGGGAGGTTCTGCTGTGAAAACAACGTGGTATGAGTAAACCGTTATTTAAGCCAATACATAATTAGTGAAAAATGTTTCGTTCACTTTCATCCGCACCTAGGGTTAGGTTGTTGAGGAGGAGGAGGTGACGCCCAGAATAATGATATAGCGCTTGCGCCAACATATGAATGTCTTCTCCGCTTCTCCTAAACTCTTCTCCCATCACCTCCTTCAATGTCAAGACGCACATTGCTATAACCTTTCACAACTCTATCCATCGATACGCTAGCATATCCAGAGGTATTAATGCCCCATGGCATCTTGGTGTCTTCGTAGGGTCGATACGAGATACAACACCGATAGCCACCATGACGGTGGCATTCCTCTCGAATGTGCAGCTCACATGTCGTGAGAGGATCGGTGATGTCATCCACGGAAGCGCACCTGCGTCATCTTGAATCACCGGCACCTCTGTGGAAGCGCAATCGCTTTCAACCGATGAGGGGCGATGTTGACTCCGGCTCGATGCGCTTTGCCTTTGGATGGAACTTACCGCTATCCGCACTTGCCTTTGATTTCTCATTCATTTTGGCTTCAAGTGCTTTTTCTCATTGTCAGACGCTTCACGAGCCACTTCCGTGACTCAAGAACCATTTCTCCATCCTGCGCATCCGCTCTGCCTCCTCGCCCTTCTTTCTCTGCGGCTTCTATAGGTGGCTTTGTCTTTAGGAAGGCATGCTCCCACGACACCTCCCCATAGCCTCTTGTTCGCCCACCGTGTTCGCAGACTCTCCGGGCGTATGTCACTCATCCTTATCTCTGTTCGGCCACACTGCCACTCTCACCAAGCCTCGAGCATAAGCAAATCTTTCTGCGCTCTTTGGAGTTTTGCGCCATACACTATCTTTCCAGGTCTCTAGGTCCAGCTTCCCATGACCGAAAAACCAATACTTGGCGCTCAGCGCTTGATTGATTCTCGGTTCGATCCTTGGTAAGAATCTCTCGCTCCATTCTTTCCCACTTAGGAATGGCACTCAGAGCCACCGATCCCAAGTGATGGTGGTATTGCTTTTGTCGGGCATTCTGTTGGTTCCTTCTCACCCGTGCCTCACCCTCTTCCGATGTCTTGAACTGCACAAACTCATCCCAAAACGGCCTCAACTTGACGTAGGCCTTAGTGTTGAAATCGCGCCGAGTTCTTCTTGATAAATGTGTTGTACAATTTCTTCTTCCAACACCGAATTGTGTGGCCATCTTCTTCATAGCCCAGCTTCCTAACTCTCTCCTTCAAAGCTTCATCTTCGACGAGCGAAATGTTGAAGGACATCTTGCCAAACTAGTGCCTTGTCACGATCGAGAGACAAAACTAATATGAGGAGCCTCTTTCTTTTGCTTCCATTCACGAGCATTGATCGGATCCTGTCCCTTACAAGGCACCCACAGTGGTCGACAAATTCTCGTGCATGTGGTCCAAGTACTTTGCCTGTATCCTCCTCAATTCCGAGAGAATGAACCGACCCTCCAACGGCTTCTTGGCCTCGTACATTTCTACTCTTCCCGTTGTTGTCGTCGATCCGAGGGCTACGAATGTAGAAACACAAAGATTGTAGATACATAAGAGATTGTAGATACATAAGAGATTGTAGATACATAAGAGATTGTAGATAGACCCCATCTTCATAATCGCAAAGCATCGACTCCGTCATCTACTTCTTGATTGTTGTCATCACCTTCGACTTGGGCACCTTGTAAGGCGCCATTGTTGATAATATCCATGATGGCATCGTCCATGTTGTCATTCGAATTGGCCATTTACGCAAATATATCGGCGTAATATAAAACTTATCATTCAATAATATAAAATTGTTCTTCGAAAGGAAGCACATATCCACACGCAATTGATATCTAGGGCACAAGATTGCACAAAACATCAACTAAACTCGAGAGGACAATGCTGAGCTGAAAGTAGCATTTGTGTCCCAAAGCACTTGTCCAGCAATGTATGAACTCCAAGTATTCCCACCAACCAGTGGTTAGTTTGATCTTTTGTATTGTTTTGTACTATTTGGCATGCTATTAATTTGTCAGGTATCAAAATGGTAACAAAACTCAATCGGTAAACATTATGATTGGGTTTGCCTTGCAGCTGATATGCTAATGAAATATTTTCTAATCTTCTCTTTTGAGACATATCAGTTATCGCTTCGGCACTCATTGTTGTGGACTGAAAAAGAGGTTGCACCAAATGTTTGCCATTTGTTTTCCATTAAGTTAAAACCTAATGTCATGACGTGATTTAAACCTAATGTCATGGCGTGATTTATTGACATCTGCTCGGCAAAATGTTTTTAAATAAACACAAAGCTAGATAGATATGACAGGGCAAAATGTTGTGAATGAAATAAAGGTAAAAATAGTTCCTCTCACCCCAAAATGGCTCCGGCGTGGAGGAGGAGGCCTAGCGGTGTGGCTCCGATGTGGAGGTGGCTGAGTCGGCGGCGGCGTGAGGGAGGACCGGAGGAGGCGTTGGAGCTGACGGCGTCAGGTGCATCACGTCGATCGCGTTGCGGACCTCTAGGACTTGCCAATAGGGTAGCTCCCAAAATATGGACTTCTTCTTCCACATGGGTGCGTGTCCCTTAGCATCTTTGGAACAGGTTCACGCCTTGTCCCTTTCCAAAGACTACTTGCACATCCTTGACCATATCAAGTACATCCTCCCGATTCGGTTTGCGAGGCTTGGTTGGTGGTGCGCCTTACCTTTAAAATGCTTGCCTTTCTTTCTTAGTTGGTGATTCATAGGAAGAAAACAGCGATGGCCAAGGTACACGACCTTTCGACATTTTTTCAAATATATCTCATCAATGTCATCAAAACAATTGTGTGCATGCATTGTATCCCTTGTTTGTCCGTCACGAAAGATTACTTAGAGCAGGCCAATCATTGATTGTTACGAACAACAATGCTCGCAGGTCGAAGTGTTCTGTTTGTACTCATCCCACACACGCACACTGGTTTGCTCCATAAAAGCGGAGTTCCTCAACTAATGGCCTCGGTAGACATCGATGTCGTTGCGGGTTGCCTCGGGCCTTGGATGAGCACCGGCATCATAATGAACTTCCGCTTCATGCATAACCATGGAGGAAGGTTGTAGATACATAGAGTAATGTGCCAAGTGCTATGACTAGTGCTCTGGTCCCCAAAAGGATTCATACCATCCGTATTTAAAGCGAACCTTAGGTTTCTTGCGTCATCCGCAAACTCGGGAATTCTCTGTCTATTGCTCTCCACCGGGACCCATCAACAGGTGTCTCAACATGTTGTCTACCTTACGGTCTTCTTTGTGCCATCGCAACAACTTTGCATGGTCCTTGTTTCAACAGACGTTTCAGCGTGGTATTATAGGAGCATACCACATAACCTTGGCGGGATTTTCTTCCGGGGCGTTCTTCGCCTCAACATCGCCAGGTCATCTCGCTCGATCTTATATCGCGACGCTTTGCATACGGGCATTCATCCAAATTCTCGTAGTCCTTGCCATGATACAGATGCGGTCATTACGACATGCATGTATCTTCCGGATTTCTAATCCCAAAGGGCGACGACTGTTTTGCTTCGCACGTAGTGGCGAGCAATTCGTTAGGCCGGAAGCATCTTTTTGGATCTTCGCATTGCCCAAATGCCTTGTCGGATACACCATTCATGCCTTCCATTGTAGCAACTCCGGTGTTGTACCCAACTTTTTGCCCATCTTCTACGGGACGGGTATAGTAATTTCTTGTGATCGTCTAGCATGCGGTCAAACTTAGCCTTCTCCTTTTCACTTTCGCAATCTCTTTGTGCATCACGAATGACATCACCAAGAGCATCATCTTCAGCGAGTGTGTCTTTCGCCCGCCTCTTCTTCGCCCATTGCGGTATCATCGAAGTCACCGTATTGAACAATAATGTCGTCGGGTCCAATTGTTCTTCTTCACCTTCTTCCATTATAACCCGGTTTCTCCGTGCTTGGTCCAACAAATATAGTTTGGCATGAAACCCGACTTCAACAAGTGTGAGTGAAGACTCCTTGAGCTAGAATATTCCTTCAAATTCTTACACAGGGCACATGGACAAAGACATGAAACCATCCCGCTTGTTTGCCTCGGCCACTCTTAAGAAATAATGCACACCATCAATGAACTCTTTGGAGCGGCGATCGGCATTGTACATCCAATGGCGTGTCATCGTCGCATTATATGACATATCACATAATTAAATTTCTCATTTTGTAAACAAATGAAATTAAAAATACACCAAAATTCTCTATTTCTCTAATGAACTAATTGAGTAACATGCCATGGAACACCATCATGTGTCATGGCAAAACAATTTTCAGAATTTTGGATCATTAATTTAGCCTACAAAATTCATGGAATAATAATTAAATAAATAAGCATAAAATAGGTATAAATTCAACTTTGTCCAAATAGCCTCAAAATTTTTATATGGACTGTTCACAGTGTAACTTAGTGGAAAAACAAATTTCATGATTTTTGGAAATTTATTGTGGCCTACAAAAATCATGAAAGTTCCATTTATGAATTAATTGGCAATTTTATAACATATAAAATTATTCAAATTTCACATTTCATATTTTTCATAGATAGTATACATGTCAGAGAGCATACACAAAAACTTTCAGAATTTTTGGAGCTCTAGATTTAATTATACAAAAATCACAAATCTCTGTACTATTCAAAAATCGAAAATAAAAGAAAAATGGACGGCAGTGCGGTAGATGTCAAATGGACGGCAGGGTTAGCATCAGGAGCTTACCGCGAACACGCCGGTGAATACGGTTGAGTGAATGAACGGCTCCGGCGGTGGTGACAAAGCAGCAGCGGCGGCGTGTCCCGCGGCGACCACGGCGTTCCGGCCCGTGACGAACGCCGAAACAGAGTTTAAATAGAAGGGACATTTAGTCCCGGTTGGTGTTACCAACCGGGACTAAATGTCAACCTTTAGTCCAGGTTGGTACTACAATCCGGGACTAAAGATTTAGTCCCGGATTGTAGTACCAACCGGGACTAAAGGTTGACATTTAGTCCCGGTTGGTAACACCAACCGACTAAAAGTCCCTCCTGCAAAGCTCGCTACGAGCCGTTGGGCGGGGACTTTTAGTCCGGTTGGTGTTACCAACCGGGACTAAAGATATTTTTGGTCCCGGACGCAATTTTCTCCGAGACTATTGCCCATTTGGCAGTTCGACCAAAGGTCTGTTCTGTAGTAGTGGAGTGTTGCTAGTTCTTTGCGGCACACCCACATGTTCTCTTTACTCATGTTGCGCTTGTTTACTGCAAGATGATCCAAGCACTCACAACTATTACGTAACTAAGTGGCTTATCAGAGGTGTTGAGGGTGTGATTAGCAACCAACAGTGGTGCTTCAGCTTTTGTGCGACTTAGTTTTTGAATACGTAAAGCCCACCTATTAGTCACCGCTTTACCCACATGTTCTCTTCCTCCCCCATCTTTTCCATATACTCTCGTTTTTCCCTGTGCATGCATGTATAAAGCTACTCAACACCTGTGACCTGTCCATGCACTATCAGCCTAATTTGATGTTTTTTTAGACCAGCCAAATTTGAAGTTACGAATGACCTCACTTTCTTTTTGAGAGTGTGGAACAAATGACTAGTGTAGTTATCTTGAATTCTCACAATCTCTAGGTCACGTGTTCAAATATATAAAAAAAATTACAGTAGAAAACCTACGTAAATAACCCATTTAGCCCACTATTGATGAGAATTAAACTCTGATCATCGGTGACAAAATCAATGTGCCATACCATTTGGGTCATACAGAAGTGGGTCCATCATGTTATCCGTCGTTGCAGGAAAATGGCGCCCTTCAGTGCACGAAGACGGTTGTTCCTGAATAAAATAATGAAAGATGCCAAAAGAAAGTTAGTGTAACCTACACTATGAATTGGAAGCAAAATAAACCACTGTGCTCTATCATATTAAACTTATGCCTTTAGAATTATTGACACAGTATAGTTTTTTATATAAAAGCCTTGTGCGAATTAATCTTGTGTTTTGATATAGGCATCATAGTTCCCACTACATAAAAAAAGACAGCAGAGATCAAATGTGTAGGGGGTCTGCCTGCCGTTATGTCCTTTAAAAAAGCCTAGATTCAAAAGTTTGAAGCGAACCTTTAAGTTTAATTTACTCCCTCGATCGGTTTCCAGACAGACGTTAGATTGGCTTTCAAATTTTGTTCCTAGCGTAGATATCATTCTACGAATTCATATATAATCTTCCCCTTTTAATGATCTATTTCTATTTATAATGCCATTTACTATTATAAACTGGAGTAATGCACAACATCCTAAGAGAGCAACGCTAAGAAGGAAATTTGTAGATGTGCATTGGTGGTTGTAACATGGTCTTTGTAGATGTGCATTGGTTGTTGTACAAAATATTAGCCTTGTATATATCTATTTAGAAACGGATGGAGCACACCAATGGTTGTACCGGACACGGTAGATGCGCTCCGTGTGTGCTATTTTCGGGTGAACTTGAACCGTCAACCGGAGATTGCTCTGTTAAAATGCCACTTGTCAGAATGTTACCAAATTTTTCCTCACAAAAAAGTTACCAAAACCAAGTGCATCAAAATATTTGTTCTGAAAGAAGTTCACCAGAACAGTCGTGTTATTACATGCAAAGTCTGGACACTTACCTGGTAAAGGAGTGAGAAATCGTTCCCTTACTCCACCTAAAAAAATAAGGACCAATTTCTTAATATCATCTCAATTCTTTCAAGAAAAGAAGTTAATCTATGCAAATACAAATAACCAGTGAGATTCAATACACCTCTTTCATTTTGAGGGCAAGAAAACCTCAAAATATATAATCTTAAAAAAGAAAATTTTCTAGAAATTCTCTTATTAACCATAATCCAAATGAAGAAAGATCTACCCTACTTATTTTGGTGTGGCTAGGTTATAACTGTGCAGATTAGAGTTGTATAGCAAAAACATAGTCGTGCAATTGCGCAAATTTCATAAAGAAAAGAATAAGTAGTTACTTGATTTCTTAGGTGGGTCCCGCACTAAGAAATGATTTGATAATCCTTCAAGAACTCGTTCTTCCGTTTGCGACACTACCATCACCCCAAGCCTAACTTTCTTGTTACTGGAGTTTTCCGAAATTTTAGCATATCTGTGACTGCAACTCCCGCCAGCCAGGTTAAATGTGCCGCCACTCACTGTTGATTGTATTATCTTAGTCACATCTCCTGTTGCTGAATTTCCTTCTCGTGGTCTCCTTATGCTTTTCTGGAAGTCCTCTTTGGACCAATTGTATTTAATATCATCTTTGTTGAACTCTCCATTGAGGACAACCATCATAACCGACGCAGAAGCAAGGGGGTGGTCATTTGCAATTACATTATCACCATCACACAAAACTATTTTTATCAGATCCCCATGTTCAGTCAATATGCTTTCCCCCTTTCCAACTTTGTCCTTCACCTTACTAGTGATTGTTAGTCGGAATCTTGGTAGCTCCATTTGATTTGGTTCTGATCTGCAAAAAAAAAAAAGTACAGGAAGCTATGCTAAGTTATGAACAAGAGAGCAACGCTAATAAGGAAATTTGTGTTGTTGCTAATTTATAGTCTATTATTAACACATTCCATATCATGTGAGTCCATCCATGGTCCTTCAACTTATCAGTTCGTCTAATTTACGTCCCTCATTAAAAAAAATGATGGGTATATAATCCGTCCTCTAACTATCAAAACCTGAGCAAATCACATCCAAAGTTGATTTTGTGGGTGGTTTTAGGTGACGTGGCATCCTAGTTGGCAAATGAGCTAACTTGGATTGATGATTCATAAGCACAAATTATAGGGCCCAATTGTCATCATCATTTTTCTCTCTTCTTCCTTTTCTTCATCTTCTCTCTCTTCCTAACCTTCTTCCCCCTCCATCTTCGAGCACTCCTCCTGTAGCTTCTTCCCGTTTTCTTCCTCTCTGCTCCTCCTATATCTCTTCCTCCTCTCCCCATGAACCACCGTTGCCACCGCTTGACCACGAGAGTCGTCTGTTGCCCACCGTCTTATTTTCCCCGCTGACCAAATCCGCGAGGCAATGGAAGGTCACGACTTTCTCACTCCCTACCTCAACACTGGCCACCGCTGCGCCCTTGCTCCTCCCCACTTTTCGCCTGCTCCTCCCACCGCCGCATTTTGCCATGGATATATATATATATATATATATATATATATATATATATATATATATATATATATATATATATATATATATATATATATATATATATGTGTGTGTGTGTGTGTGTGTGTGTGTGTGTGTGTGTGTGTGTGTATGTATGTATATATGAGGCTGCTTTGTACTCCTAAGGGTATGTACTCTCACTTCCAATATACCACTTAAACGCATATATTATACTTTTTATCACTTTCAGTATACTTAAATACTAATTATAAGATACTCTAATGCGACTTGATTGAAAAATTTTATTGAAGCCTTTTGTTTTTTGCTATATACCCTTTTTCATATATAAAAGAAGTATACTCGTAAATTTTGCTATAAAAAGTGGATTTTAATAAAAATTTTCATGGAACTCACTTTGGGTATCTTATAATCATTATTGGTGTCGGTGTTTTAGAACCGATCTTACATAAAGATTATTTGATTCGGGGGGTCTCCACAATTGATCACGCAGACAAAAGAGACACGGGGATTTTTATACAGGTTCGGGTCTTCTCCTGTGAGAATAACAACCATACTCCTGTGTGTATTGTATTGGGTATCCTGATTACAATCAATGGAAAGACTTGCGCTAATACTGCTACTGATCGTCTCTCCAGAAAGCCTCCCCCAAATATCTCTAAAAGACGCCTATTTTATACTATGTTGTGGTGGCGGTTGTTGTTCCAGGCTAATTAGTCTCTCATTATTGCGTAGTAATGAGAGTAATTACCGGAGTAGTAACCTCCCCACGTTGTCCAATGGTTATCGATCAGAGATAGTGGAGAATTATTTGTAGTTATTTCAGGTATAACTACTTAATTTGACTGCTTAGATTCTCACCAATAAATGGGCCTTCTGCCGAGTGGACCCAGTTAATTATGAGGAAGTCGTAGCAGGGTTGGTCGTAGCATGATTTACGACTAGGGGGTAGTCGTAGAAAGACTTACGACTGGTTACTGGTCGTAGAAAAACTTACGACCGAACGTAATCGTAGCAGGACTTACGATTACTCCATAGTCGTAGAAACACTTACGACTAGGGGTGGTCGTAGAAGATCTTACGACCACCTAACTTACTCTCCCCTTAGAATATTAAGGGGTATACCATGTGACATCATATTACATTATAATGGGATAATAAAATAAGGATTATTAGATCCTTGTCAATTGGAGTATACTCAAATAGATAAAAAAAAATATCATCATACTATTCAAGTGGTGTATAAGAAGTGGGAGTACGTACTCCTGGGAGTAACATACCATTTTCATACACACACACACATATAAGAGAGAGAGAGAGAGAGAGAGAGAGAGAGAGACGTTGGAGCTTGCGGGTAGGAGGTGGGGTCATAGATCTTAGGTGCGGAGGCAAGCTCCACAACGAGATTTAATTGAGGCGGCGGAGCTGGTCACGGCGAGCTCGAATTGCACTAAGGCGCCGGTCACGATGGTGGCAGGGGAGGCTACCAGAAGTGTGGAAGGCCACTAGAGGTGAAGAGGGAAGTGGTGGAGGATCTCTGTAGCAACGGCGGAGGAGTCCACTGGGCGATCTGCTTCCACTCGGAGAACTTGGCCACCATGTGCCATGAAGCGTGTGCTGTCGCCGCCACCAGAGTGGGAGGTGAGAAGGATGGGCGGATGGGGGGAGCAATGGCGGAGAGAGAGAGAGGAGAGGAGAGGAGGGGGAGAAGATGGTTGGGAGGGAGCAACGACCGCTGTGGAAGCCATATGGGACAAAACTGGGCTTTATCGGATCCCAGCTGGACTCCAAGTGGATCAAAACTACAATCAAACAAGCGGAGGGGTCAGGTTCGTCTGATATTGATAGATTGGGGACGGATTCTACCCGGTTTTGTAAATGAGGAACTAAAATTAGACGAACTGAAGTGTTGAGAGACCACGGATGGACTTTTTCCTCGTTTGAAATATGTATTGAGCTTTGTGCCAAAACGAAATGGGGGATGGTAGTAGACTAAAAAAGTATGATTGCAGTGCCCTTAACAAAGCTACGCTCACTACATGTAGTGTGGGCTATCTTAAGGATGGTAGTAGACTAAAAAAGTATGATTGCAGTGCCCTTAACAAAGCTACGCTCACTACATGTAGTGTGGGCTATCTTAAATAATAGCTTCACCGACTCACTCTTGGCACCGTAAAAAAAATGATAGTAGAAATTAGCAAAGAACACCTTGGAGCAGGAGATACATCAGCACTTGAGCCATTAAGTTGCTCCAATCGTCTGCATAGTACGATGTGATTTTCAATCTTCTCGAATTGTTTTTTCATTCCACTCATCTCGCCCTTGAGCTCTTCGAGCATCTGTTTGATCCCTTTAGCCTGAGAGAGAGAGGGGGGGGGGGGGGGGAATGATCACATGTAATTCCTTATCAAATGGACCGAAATTTGAATTCTAACTCTGTATACTATGACTAGTGTACAAAGCTGTGTACAGTAAAGTTAGTTCCAATCAAAACAGATAGGAAAAAAATTAATTTATATCCGAAATTCAAACAAGTGAAAATTACTATTTGTTTTAAATTTCACTATTGGATTTCAAATTTGAACTTCAAAACTTTAATTTATATGCTACATGATCAAATTACATACACAATAAAGATTTGGAAATAATAAATGATAGGGCCTCACCGCTAAATTATACGTCCGAAAATTATGCCGGGGGTAAAGAACCGAGTTATCGTCCGAGTAACTGATCATCAGGTAAAATGACTAAGAAGCTGACTAATCAGCCAGCACACGTGAAGCGCATCTATACAAAAAAAAACTGCCTACGAACAAAACCCAAAGACCAGTTGTGCAAAATCGTGCAATTTATAAAGAATATCATAGCCCAACAGCCAGATCCATATTTTGCTAACACCAAACTAAGAACATGCGAACGTACCTCTTTGCTAACACCAAACTAAGAACATGTGAAAGTACCTCTTTTTTTAGCGCTTTAATTATAGATCTTGTAGATCGAGTTTCCTCTGTAGACATCCCGTCACTTAAGCTGTTTGGTCCCCAGCAAGTTAGCCAAGAATTGAAGGAAAATAAGAGCTCAATCAGGCAAGCGTGCATGCGTATCGTTATGAATAAACACGATCAGAACCTCCCCTTCTCCCAAAGACATACCTCGCGTCGGACCCTCGCTGCCTCTTTCTCTTCACCATGGCGTCCCCTCCTTATGACGCGAGCTACTCGGCCTTCGTCGCTATAAGTCGCACAGTACAGGCGCAGCTCCTCCTTTTAGGCATTTAGACTTTACAGAGAGATTCCTGCCGGCGAGGCACTGGTCCCGGTCGGTACATTGGTTGGCCCGGTCAACTCTCTAGTGGCTATCGCTGTACGATGCATTGTATCTGCTAAATATCTCATAAAAAGAGGCGCCCTACAATACAATATGTACAGCCAAATTGAATTAATTTTGATCAGATAAGTTGTTTAAAAAATGTAGCCTGAAGATATCAAAACGATATGGGTAAATTTTAATATTTTATATCTACGAACAGCTAGTTAGATTAAAGGTCTCTCCTCCATTGCGGCCTGTGGCTACAATGACGTCGCCCTCCACTGCTGCGGGCGTGAAAACACACATAGGAGCGCCACCTGCCCTTTTCCACGCGATGGAACAACCCTCCTCTTCCGCGGATGTGTAGCTGTCACCGTCACCTCGGGGGAGGAAGGAGGAGGAGGTGAGGTCGGGGCGGAGACGAGAGTAGCCGACGAACAGGGGGTGGGGTGGGGTGAGGTGAGGAGGCGAGCGAGAGGTGGGGGAACGGCAGGGAAGTAGGAGTGACATGACAAAGACGGAGAAGGATGAGGAGATGAGAAGGATGAGGAGAGGAGATGGAAAGGCACTGGAAGGGGAAGTCCACACGAAACTTCCTCTTGAATTTTTAGCCTAAATGACACTATTGCAGCTGGTATTTACCAATCTAGCACCTTTTGCGTCATACTACCAAAATTAGTAGCACAAACATGCTTCCTCCCGCCACTCGTCCTCCACCTCTCACTACCTGGACGCATCTCTGCTGGTCGTCCAGCGCCGAACACGCCCCTGCTTGCCACGTGGCCGCTCCACCGTGCCACCCGTGCCTAGCCTACGCTTCCTCTGTGCCACCCGCGCCCAGTTTCCCTGCGCAACACTCGCCCATCAATCATGTCACACTTAAGCAGAAGATGAGAAAAATAGAAATTAGATATGTGGCGGTCATGTGGTATTGTACAATGATGTGACATTAGCTATCTGTAAGTTTTGAAACATATGACATGAGATGATGTAGATGAGAGAGGGAAAGCATAAAGAATTGAGTATCTCTCGTGCAGTAGTTAACTGTAACGTGAGAAACAAGACATGTTGTATATAAAGGAGCTGTCTATAGAGATATATAAAAAAATAATTCATTGTAAAAGCTATTTTTAATACTATCTATAGATAATATAAAAAAAATATTATAGACAACAGTTATCTATATCATTATACATACTTTAATGGAAGCCACTCCTGAAACGCACGTTTCCAAAAAAAAAAACTCACATTCAATCTTATCGCCAAAAAGTGCCGGACGGTGCGCTACTGAAAGGTATGAGGAATGAGTCAGGGCAAGTAGGTTAGGGAAACACAGTTGACCAAGGAGTAATTTTTTAAACAATCAAGACTATGATTATGTTGTTGATTCATATTAGCGTATTCTATATTTGGGATGCTTGATGTACACGGAATATGCCTGGTTAGACAGAGTACGTAAACTCGTCAGTCGTTACAAACTCTCGTAAGAAGGAAAAGCGCGGAAGTCCCCTGGAGTCGCGGGGAACTCTCTCTGGAGTCCAGGGGAAGTGAGGAGGGAGCGACGGAGAAAAAGCAGGGCTCTCTCATCAGGAGTGAGCCAAGGCTACTCACATGTTCCCTGTCAGTCGCTTGGAATTAACTCTGGAGTCTAAGGGATGTGAGCAAGGAGGAACCGCGAAACACAGGGCTTCCACAGAGAGAGGCAGCTGCTCCCATGTGCCGACCGGGCAAGTCTTACTCAAGGCCGCCTAAACCTTCCGAGTATGCAGATTAGGAGTGCATTAGGCTATACGAGTAAGTCCATTTGTTGTTTAGAGGACATAAGGGGATGAAGGGTGGGGAGATCCCCAACCTTCGAAATATGCAGAAATGTGAATAGGATGCCAAAACTTTACACACGACATTTCAAATGGCATACGCCCTCCATGGAGTCTGTATATATGTAAGAGGCCTGCATCTAGTTTCCCCTCAAACGGTAGATTGATCTCCCGTTTTGCCTTCAACAATAGTACACAGACAAGTGCCACAAGTGTGTTGGATGCACGTACCGCTCCATGCCCGTCCCAAGTGAGCCTATTTAGTGAACGAATGAACATCTATAGCACTCGACCGGCAACATCTCCCCTACCGCAGCAAGCCCGGATCATACACGCCGAAACTCCGCCATTACTGTTTCCTCTCGATCAGCAGATTCATCTCCCATTTTGCGTACTAGCGTGGATTCAAGTATAGGTACTAGCCATCTCTCTATCTCGGTATGTTACACACACACCCCCTTGAACTGTTTTGTTTACTTGTTGCAACACTGTCAGTTAATTTGTCACGTGCGAAAGAGTAGTGACCAAATGGCGGCACCTTGGGACATCATTGAGAAGGCAGCCAATATCGCGCAGCTGTCTGGATTGCACGCGATCACGGTCATCATTATGGTCATGAGTTGGTTGCAGTTTTATGAGAACAATAGGCAATGCCGGAAACTCGAGGGGCGCCTGCAGGTGCTCCGTGCGCTACTTCAGCGGCCGAATGGTTGTTGGGCTGTGATTCAGCTCTCAGATACGGGGTATTCCATTACAAGGAAACTCAAGGACGCAGACGACCTCGTCGAGTCCTACAAAAAGAGCACGCTTTGGTCTCGCCTCCGCTGGGGCAGGAGCACGGCCAGCCAGTTCTGCGACATGCGGAATGTCATCGACGCCAACCTCCTCATCATACAAGCGAACCCTTGTCCTCTAGATGTTAGGTCAGATACTCGACCCTGGTGTATTTGTTTACATGATGCGGCTCGCTGCAATCTAATGAAGGCATGTTTTGTTTGGCAATGCAGGATTCCTGTGAACGATGATGGATCAGGAGGCGTGCCAGCAATGACTGGGTCCTCCATGGGTGCAGAGATATCTAGTACTGTTCCTGACATTCACAGCCAGGAAGGAATAGGCAGTGACACAGGCACTACAGGCGACTCGACCAGGGTGTGAAATCATCCCTGCCTACCTTCTTACATTGTATGATGCGTTCTAGGTATGTGTGGGTGTCCATTCAAAAAAAAAAGAGGGAGGGGATGGGAATAGAAAAAAGTCTAAGAAAATTTGAAGAGTGTGTATTTGTACGTGTATTTTGTTTTTGTGTGTGCGCATGTTTTTCTTCTCTTTTTTTTTTTTTGCTTGGGATGGGGTGGGGTGGGTGTGTAACTCCGCCTATGTCATCTTAGATGCATAGCCGGTCCCAAGCCTAGAAAAAAGAGAAGGGAGTAGCACTAATTCTAGAGTTGTTTTAAGGGAAAATTTGTTCGGTAACATTGCAATGATGTATAGGTTGAAAAATTGCATCCGATGTAATAATGACAGGTGAATCATGGGGCCACATGTCAGTGGCACATTGATGTTATTTTTCAACTCAT
Organism: Ampelocalamus luodianensis; assembly: GCA_036346255.1. Lineage (NCBI taxonomy): Eukaryota > Viridiplantae > Streptophyta > Magnoliopsida > Poales > Poaceae > Ampelocalamus > Ampelocalamus luodianensis. The sequence continues at coordinate 2,466,618 of CM070625.1, read as the reverse complement.
GATATCTTTGTAGTGTTATTGTGCAAATTGCCCCCTTTTAAAGGAAACCATATCATAGCTACTTATTCTTGTAAATAAGGTCACACAAGTCAAATCGAATCGGAGGCACTGCTTGCAAGTTCTTAGAATATTTGACTCAGGAAAATGGTCACTCATATGTAACTGATGCAAATGATTCTTGTCCATTCCTTGTATGTAGTACTATCAATTATCAAATGATGTGAAGTACTATTACATATTTATCTTCACCGGACACTCTTCGATCGACTCCTTCGGTTCTCTTTTGCGGAGTCTACATATAGGTAAATCTCGTCAAATTTACTGCAAATAAACACCGGAGACTGATATATATGGTTTCGAAAGAATGATGATCTTTCACATGCTGTGCATGTGAATAAGCTGCAATGATCCTTTTTTCAATTTTTTTTTGTTGCTGTAGGATCGAGTACAACAATCAGAGGGGGGTGAATAATTGTAGCAATTTATTGCCCGACAAAACCGAATTACCTGGTTGTAGAAAGATTACGATCACCTGGAACAACCGGCGCTGGATCGAACCAAAACAGAGGAATCGTACTCGTACGTGATGCCTCCTCGTAGTCGTGCACTGATCTACTCTGTTCTGCCGATGCTGTTGTCGATGATCAGGCGAAACATCACAACTCATGATCGGAGTAAGCATAGTCGACAGAGATGCGCTATCTCGCCACGTGTGAGACCCCGGTTTATTTAGTTTGTAATACTTGGTCTTCCATTGATCTTAGCATCACAAATCAAATAAACCAAGTCTCGAGATATGTATACTTCCCAGAAATACAGTATACACACCTCGTTACAAAAGCATGCATCAATCCCATACATCACAATAATACGAGTCTAGCAAAAGACATACATTATAAAGAGTTAATACAAGAGAGCCAACTGGCCAAAATAATCAGCAAGTTAACAAAAGACAGCGGAAGCAAAAGCGTCATAAGATGGCTATAACCAAAATACGACCGGTTAGCCATAACCCACAAGGCAACCGACCGGGCCACCAAGCTAGTCGTCCATACCGCAGCCAATCTCACAAAAGTCGATCCCTTGGATCAACCTCTTCCTCTGCAACAATTAAGCAAAACAAATGAGTACAAAAATATACTCGCAAGACTTACGGGTAACAAACCTAGATACTACTACATGCAGGCTTAATCAAAGGAGAAGGCTCAAGGTTAATTTCCAGCATAAAACAAGTTTTATTTGCAATAAGTAATAGTTTGAAGGCAGTTTTAACAATCTGAATTTTATTTGCATAAATAACAGTGAGATATTAAATAATTAACATAAAGACATCCTGTAGATGACTAACCCAATAGCCATCACAACAATAGCACGAATTACCCATTCGTACCACCCATGTCAAGTTTTAATTTAAAAGGTTGTAGTCTAGTTCTCACGGGGCGTATCCGAGTGTGTCCATAATCTAGGACGAGGCTATTCGAATAGATCAAACCCTGCAGGGGTGTACCAATGTACCCACACTTGCATCGCCTTTCCACTACCACGTTAGCATACTTCCTTTGGTATGCAGGCACAGCTAAGTCTAACAAGACGTTTTCCAATGAAAAATGCTAATCAAGAGCCGCACGTATGGGGGTTAACCCTTAGTGATCTGCCGACGAAATATGGATCACAAGGACCCATACGTGGAGTAGGATACACCGCCTCGCGGTGCTCCTCCCCACAAACATGTCCATGTTGCATATATTCCATATGCAACCCACCACGCGACTCATTAATTAACACCCCCCAAAGTACTTAGTCAAGAGAGGTCACATACCATCTTGTGTGGTTAGCACGCAAATTGCTCAGTACGGTAGCACAAGTAACTCGGTCCTTCATGACCCGGGCACCATTCCAGTCACACCCAAAAGCACATCATCTTACCATTGTGCCCAAGTTCAAATCATTTTGTTTCCAGTTTTAGTTTGGCACAAATAAACAAAGCACAAAGGTATTGATCATAAGTAATAACAAGTTTTGTGTGATCAAGGTCACCGACTAAGCCGATAACCACCCAATTCTACCGGTCACTAAGCATTGCTAAGCATCATATCGTAAAGACAATAAAAGGATCATACATCATTCACCGGGCTCTAATTCACCAGTGAGAATAATAACTTATGGTTGTGGCAGGTGTGAACAATTTCAAGGCAACAATGCAATAGGCTTAACTACCTCTAAACGACAAAATTAATCTTGACACAAAGAAACATGCATACTTAGTTTTTGCAAACAAGATATTAGACTTTAAAAGTAGTAGGAGCAATATGATCAAATGATGTTACACTGCTTGCCTTTGCTTGCTGATAATATGGACATTCTCACAATCATTTCGGTTGCACTCCCGAATCTCCGTCATCTAACGAAAAGAATTGACAAAGCAAAAGCATCGAATAAATACCAAAATTCCCAAAAATCTCAAAATATTGAGAACTTAAAACAGAAGGAAGATAATGACCTTAGATAATTTAGGAACAAAAATCATTGGATTTGGAGTCGATTTGAGTTAGTTATAAATTTTGAAGTTTAAGATTATGGCCTAAGGTCTCCTGTTGTTCACTAACCTCTAATTTAATTCTAGACTCAAGATTCATTTTTAACCTTATAGATTAGATGCTAATGGCTAACAATTATATTTTTCTAACCCATTTACTTTAGCATTTGACAGGGTGCTAACCCACTGCTACTTGGGTACCGTTTTCCTAACTTGCCTCCTATTTTAAATCTTGCCCTCTAGGATTAGTTGTTATAAGCAGAAACACTGATACAGATGAGGATTACAATCCTGTTTCTATGTTCATTAGGTTGATAAAGGCTACTTACTAAGTATTGTCAAATATATTTAATTACTGGACTACTAACATCAAGTGGTTTGAAACTTTGAAATCTTTAATAGTTATTTAACCTTACTGACTGTGCTATGCAAACGCAAAACTGACTTTCTTTTCTGTTCAAACACGCTACACAACATCATTCTTAATTGAGAACTACCAATAGACTTCCTACAAAATTCACTTTCAAAAATTGATAATCCCCTATAGTGACCTAATTGACATACACCAACTTCTTAGCATAAGACAGTTGGTTATGCCAGAGGGTGTCATAGCCAATTCAATTTTTCTTCAAACCCTCATCTCTGACCACCAAAGCATAAGCAGGAGTTTTCAAATATGAATACTCCTGCTAGCTTGAAGGTTCAAAAGCCTAATTGAAACCATAATATTTCTAACTACTTGACTGTGCAAAGTCACACCCTAATACAAATTTTATTATTAGCTTACTGACAAAACTAGTTATCTCCAGAAAACCTTTTCTACTCAAAACTTCATCAAACAGAGTTAGTTATTCTCTGTTAGTTTTTCTGGAAATTTCATATCCACATTGGTTTTTCAGGTTGGAAAGCTACTGATAGATACTTGTCCAATTGACTAATTGAAATAGACAAGCTTTAACTACTGCCTTAACAGAGTCAAGCCCAAAGACAAATCTGATTATTTTCAGGTTACTGTTTATGCTCCTACAACAGCAAAATTGTTCAGACAAAAATGCTATGGACTAACTTTCCTTTACACTCAAACCTCCAATTTGCTAACTCTATTGTGTGACTCAAATGACAGTCATTAAAATTTGGTAGCATTAGACCAAAGATTTATGCAAGAGAGTTACACTGACAAGTTAAACTTTCTTCTTCTTTTCTCTGTTCAACATCTCAACTCAACAGACTAAGCTGATTTGTCAACTAGACTTCACACTAATTTACTTATTCAAATGCTAAACACAAAAAGGAGTGATTTAATTTAGTTCATCCTAGTTCTTAGCTGCAAGCCCCAAACCTTTTACAGGTGAACCTTACAACTCAGTGACCAAGACAAAGAACAGGAAGGAAGCTACAGGAGCAGACAGGGAGGGCTTGGCCGTGGTTCGTCGCCGGCGAAGGAGCGGTGGCGAGGTGAATACGACCACCAAAATGGATTGCACGGAGGCTACTGGAGCTAGGGTGGCGGTGTTAGGGCTCGGGCGGCGCTGAGGCGGCGCGGGCAAGGCGAGCGGCGGCCGGCCGTGGAGGTGGAAAGGGGCGCCGACGCCCGGAGGGAAGAGAGGGGAAGGGGAGGCGAGCACGAGCACTAGGGAGGTGCGAGGATGCTCACCGTGCGGTCGGTGGAGGCGGGGGAGCTCCGGAGCGGGCCGGTGACGGGAGCCAGGGGCGGCGCGAGGTGGACCACCGTGGCGGCAACCCTGGCGAGAACGAGGGCACAAGTGAGTGATATGGGGAGGTAGAGGGAGCTCAAGTGATACTCCAGGAGAGAGTAATTGAGTGGAGGCTCGCTGGAGGAGGAGTAGTAGCGTGGGCGGCGTGGCGGCCGGGGTTGGAGAAGAACCCGGGTGCGCGGCTCCACGGTTGATGACCCCTAAAATTGACGGAGGGCTTATGCTTCCCGTGGTGTTGGGCGCATCATGACACGGTCGGCCGAGGTCGGAGCTCGCCAGAGCGGCCGGGATGGCGACGCGCGGCTCAGCGATTTTGGCGGTCGGCACTGGAGCTCGAATTGAGCTGAGAGGAAGGGTGAGGATGGAGAGGGAGGTCAAGAGGATGAAGTGATGCTCGGGAGCGACCATTTATAGGCGAAGGACGGAGCGGCCGAGCAGGGAGCTCGCAAGGCGATGACGCTCTCGGGTCATGGCGCACGGACAAAAGCGACGTTGAGGAGACGGTGAGGGAACAGGGGCAGGTGGGAGAGGTGATGGGAGCATGGGGTGGGTGCGGACAACGCGGCCGACCGTTGGCGACGAAGCTGAGCTGACGCGGGCGTGAGGGAGGCCACGGTGAGCGCGAGCGAGGTGGCGTGGGGGCGGCGTCCGCGTGGGGAAGAAGACAAACAGGCCGGCGGGCCCAGGCTGTCAGCGAGAGGAGAGGAGGGGCTGGGTTGAACCGTAGATCGCGAATCGAATGGTCCACGGTGATGGGGACGATCGGACAGCCCGAATGCTCAATCAATCTGGGCCGTTCATTTCAAAATGGATGGCCCACGATGTGCTGGTGCGGTGCGTCCGAGCCAGGTACCGCTAGGCGGTTCGATCACGTCGGCTCGGTCGGGCTTGGGTCTGAGCCCAAGGAACAGTGAAAACGGGTTTTTGAAGAATAGGCTGAGATGATTAGGGAATTTTTAGATGGAGTTTCATAACTCCAAAAATTCCAAATTTTTTACTGGAGGTTAAGGACTCTATTATTAGTCTTGAGTAAATCTTTCATAGCCTTTCATGAAGTCAAATTTTCTGTAAAATTCATTTTGTTCTATGATTTAGGGTTTTGACTAAGAACAAACTGGTTTGACTTGTCCTTTTAAAATAGCAAATAAATTCTAAACTTATGAAATTATTCAGAGGGGTCTCTAGGATGATCTAGAACCTGGGAAAAATACTTTCAGAGGATGATCACAAGACTTCCAAAGGATCTGATGCCATTTGGGTGATCATCGATCGTTTAACTAAAGTGGCTCATTTTATTCCGGTCAGGACTGATTTCAATGGCAAGCAATTAGCAGAGCTTTATATTGCCAGAATTGTTTGCCTTCATGGTGTTCCCAAGGTCATTGTTTCTGACCGTGGTCCTCAGTTCACTTCCCATTTTTGGAATAGCCTTCATCAGGCTATGGGGACTGAACTCTCTTTCAGTACTGCTTACCATCCTCAAACTAGCGGTCAAACTGAAAGAGTGAACCAAGTGATGGAAGATCTTCTTCGAGCCTATGTGCTATCTTATAGCAAAGACTGGGAGAGATCTTTGCCATATGTTGAATTTTCCTACAATAATAGCTACCAAGCAAGTATTCAAATGTCACCTTTTGAAGCCTTGTATGGGAGAGCTTAGAGACTCCATTGAATTGGTCCGAGTCCGTGAAAGATCATTCTTTGGTCCAGACTTGGTAAAGGAAGCAGAAGAGCAAGTTCGTCAGATTCGAGATTGTTTGAAAACTGCACAGTCTCGTCAGAAGAGCTATGCTGATCATCGCCGTCGGGAGTTGAGCTTTGAGGTGGATGACCATGTCTATCTTAAAGTATCACCCATGAAGGGCACTCATCGTTTGAGTAAAGGAAAGCTAGCACCTCGATATATCGGACCTTCCGGATCAACGCCAGCGAGGAGTCAGAGCTTACCAATTGGAATTACCAATCACTCTCGTGATACATAATACTTTTCATGTGTCTCAATTAAAGAAATGCCTTCGTGTTCCTATTGAGGCAAGCTGCTATGAGCATCTTAATCTCCAACTCGATCTTTCTTATCAAGAGCAACCGATGACGTATCCTCGACACAATGGAACGCAGGACAAGAAATCGTACTGTCAAGTTCTTGAAAATTCAGTGGGCTAATCATTCTGAGGATGAGGCCACTTGGGAGCGCGAAGATCTGATGCAGATTGAGCACCCCCATCTTTTTGTTGTTTAGAACTTTTCTTTGAATCAAGAAAGGAAAGTTTAAACAAAGCATTGTAAACAAAGATGTAATAATAACACTATGTTGTTATGTAAGAATCTTCTTTGTTATCTTTGAAGGAAATCAAAACAACAGATGTTGAGTTTCCTCATAATTCATTTCCATTTCACTTCTTCCTAATCTTAACTTGTTCCAAATCTCGGGGACGAGATTTTTCTTAAGGGGGGTAGGTTTGTAACAGCCCCAAGTTTATAAACAGTAATAAAATGCTTTATGAACAGTAATGAGTCTTGTTCATAGCATTCTTATTCATTTTACACTTTGGGCAGCATGTTACAAATTAAAAACCTTCCTTTTTAGCCAAAACCCTAAAGGACCAGTTAAAGTCTTAAAGGAATACAAGATAAAACTTGTATTATGACTGGGAAGTATTTTTATTAAAGCCTAGACAACTTATCTTGGCTAAAAATATTTTTGTTGCATTTTTAGAAATTAAATTGACTTAAAGAAAAATTTATTGTCTTTAAATAAATACTTTCGGCCTGAAATAAAAATTTATGTATTTTATAAAGTGAAAATGTGGTTTATAAAATTTATCTGGGAAATATATCATCCCAGTAGCTTACAGTAAAAATTTCATGAAATTATAAATTTATTTGCTATTTTTGAAGTCCCAGTCAAATCTTTTAAGTATTTAAATGGGTCTGGTCAACTAATCCGGTCTAAACCCAAACCTAATCACTGTAGCGACCCAGTCTCATGTGGACTTGGTCCAACCGAACCATTTAGTCCGGCTCGGTCACGTCCCAACGCGAGCCCGAACTCCACGGTTGATATGCGCCGTTGATCTTCCATCGAACGGGCGAAGCAATAACACCCCGCGAGCTGTCCACGTGTACTCTTTAATCTCCACCGTTGGATATTGATCTAACGCGCGAGATCGGTGTATGCAACCGGACAACTCCGGATCCTTATTCAATCTCCACCGTTCGTTTCTAATCCAACCGTGACGCCCTTTTCGTTTTAAACTTAAAGGCGCGCGTTTATCTCAGCCGTTAGATTCAAATCCTACGGCTTTTCCCTTTTTCCCGCGTGTTATAAAGCCCGCACTCCTCTGGACCATTGGATCTTCATCGTGTGGCCCAGATTTGTGTATGCATTCGGACGACTCGGATCCCGCTGACAATCGTGGCGCCCATCCTGATCCAGTGGTATCGTTTATTTCTATTTGAAACCAGAGGCGCGCGTTAATGTGGGCCTTTGGATTTCAATCCTACGGCACTCCATTTAGACCGTGGGCCTTTAAAGCCCAAAATCGGTGGATCGTTGGATCTCAATCGTGCGGACCACATGGATGTATGCAATCGGACCATCCGGTTCAACTTTACATCCTGACCGTAGAAATCAAATCCAACGGTGTTAAACCATCGCATCTAAAAGGGTGACGTGTATATCTTTTAATTGATCGTTGGATTTCAATCCAACGTCTGCTTTGAAAGCGGAACCCGCGGCACCATCGGGATTTCGTTTTAATCTCGTTCGATCGATCTTGATCGTGCGGTCCATATTAAATGATACCGATTCAAATCATTTAATCTCTCTATTTATCGTAGCCGCCTATTTCCAATCGGACGGTGACATTTGTTCGAGCCTTTACGAGTGCGCTGGTGAGGATGACAATGGGGCCCACATGTCGGTTGGCTCTTATCTCCTTCCTCTCTCTCGTGCAGATTTCTCTGAAATCAAGGAGAGGATTATCCCAAAGTTTTGCAACTAATTTTTGGGATAATTAGCCCTAAATGGACACCTCATCAACTCTAGATCTTTCTCTCTTGCTCAGAGCTCCACATCCACATATATAAACCCTAGTTTTTGAGTCTGCACCATTGTTGACCACAAGCTCATCCTTTTCTTGTTAACCAGTGGAGTTTCTTGCTTCTTGCTCATTGCTTATCCATCTTAAACTCGTTACACTTACAATCAAGATTGGTTATCTTTTCTAGGTTAAATCAGAGTTTAACTCTCTGTTGTTCAACATCGGGTTGTCGTAACCCTTAGCATATTTCTTCTTACAGTAGCTAAAACCCTAGTGTTAACATCTTGAGCATCTTAAGGACTTGAGAAGCTCCATGAATCATTCTTTTAAGCATCAGTAGCTTCAACTGACTTTAAACTGAAAAGTTGATATTGCACCTTTTCGGTTTTCATGTCATTTTCAAGACCTAGGTATCTTCCTGTCAACTTATCATCTTATTTAGGTTTTGACTAAACCCTAGCAGCATGACAAGTTGATCTTTCAATTCTTGTCATCATCTATTTTGACTCTTAGTTGAAATCTGTCTCTGTTCTCTTGTCGGCTCAACCGACAAAATAGGTTTTTGCTTTAGCTTTTGCAATCTAACTAGTTAGGGTTAGACTAAGGTTGGTTTGGGATATTAATTACCCTAAAAGATCATGCTAAGATTCATTTATGAACTTTTGCATGATCTATACTTCTTTTTCTGAAAATTTGCAATCATCTGTTTTGACTCTTTTCAAATCAAAGCGGAACTTTGCAATAAACTCTAATTTCTGTCTTTTGAAAACAGTGAGCTAGATAATGGGTTATTATCACTATTATGGGTAGTTATGGCTTAAGCATACTGTAATTATGCATTTCTAGATTGATCATGCATATTTCCTCCATGTTGGACTTATTGTCAGTTTTGGTATTTATTTGATCTTATTGCTTCTTTTAGAATCTGGTTCTGTTGAAGCCATTGAATCTTTTTCTGAGCAATCTGAGCCTGCAACAGAAGTTTACTATTACCAAGGCAAGCATCCTCTTTGCACCATATTGAACCCAAATTTTGTACAATAGTCTTTACAAATCCAGTGATATCTGTGCATGCTATTTGTCTAAAAATACAAAATGTGACTTGTAATAGATAGCTATGACCTGACATGGTGGATTACCTTGATTATGACCATACACTCAACTCTAGTGTAGTACTGTATACTATATGGTCTATTTTCAGATTTGGCTTAGATATGCAGTCTAGAGATTTTAGAGTTTGGCAAGCATATCTTGTCAAACATGGGAATCACAACTGAACTATTGTCATTGTCAAACTCTTTGTCCAGTTTCTTTAAATCAGTCTTGTATTTGAAATTCAAATTGATCTGGACAAGAGGAAGCTAGTGATGGTGCTTTGTACGAGATTGGGTTTTGTGGTGGACTTGTCCGGTTAATTAAGGACCGAACTCGATTATTCAATTCAAGTCCCCACGTACTTCCACATGCGGTGTATGGCGCTATTTGGTTAAGTAAAATGTTGAGACTATTGAGTTGGAAACAGAGAGTAAGGATATGTGTATTGGCCTTGCATGGCATAGATGCTTAGGTCCGAGGAGCGTGTCTTATGCCATGTGAGCGTGTGTATGTCGAGATCGGATGTTCTTAGGAGGTGAGGCGTATATGTGCCTCGTCGCATATACGATACCTTAATGGTGCCGATAGCATTCTATTATGGGTGGTGAGCCCAATTCGTTTTAAATTGTTTGGATCGGCATTCTCGACACAACATGTGTGCCCTGTGGTTAGTAGGTGGTGTAGCCTACACTATGGGATTAGTTCACACATGGGGGTCCAACTCAATAGTGTTGGCTTGTTGAAAAATACCAAATCTTAGTTTCCGGTCGGCATACCAAAGGAAGTATGTCATCATTCGGAGGCATCCGAAGGCAACGGTCTAGCTAAGTCATGTGGGTAAAGATGTACACCCCTGCAGGGTATAAACTGTTCGAATAGCCGTGTCCACGGTCATGGACGACAACTTGAATTGATGTCACCTGTATAGAAGTTTTGATTTTCAAAAATCTAGTTTTGGTTTATTTTCGGTTGGCATGAGGGAATCATGCAATGTACTGTTTACTTTTATGTCATTTACTTACTGTCTTAAACAAACTTTGATTTATTAAATCGCTTTATCAAAATTTAGCCTTTGTAGGTTAAGATGTATCGCTTTATGCAAATTTGAACCTTTATACCTTCCTGTTGTAACCTTATGCATGTAAAAACTCTACTCCTTTGATTAGGCTCTAATCACCACTTTCTTTTATTAGTTTGTGTAAGACTTGCTGAGTACCTTTTGTACTCAAGGTGCTACCACCTATTGTTGCAGGTGAGGACGGTTTTCTGTATGAAGTACCCGTTAGCGCCGATCAGGGTGACGCTAACGAGTAACGCTACTTTCTTTCCTCCACGCAATTGCCTGCGGGTGGATGGGGCCATTGGTGGACATTTTCCGTTTATTTTTGCTTCCGCTGTATACTGTTAAAGTGACCAAGTCACTTAATATTGTAGTATTAACAGAATGATGTAACCCTATGTTTAATTATATCAATGTATGACTTGTATGTGTTTGATGCAATGTTGATGAAGGATATATATGCAATGGTCATTGATCCTGGGAACCATTGAGAATCATATATATCCGGGAATCCTGTTTACTGGATCTGTCACTTGTTAAATTTATACCTTTAGCATGGTATTAATAAAGGGGCAGCACTGTTCCTTCATTAATAATCATGCTACAGTGTAAATTTAATTAGTAACATTTCCAATAACCGGGGGTCCTCACAGCGTTGGTATCAGAGCTTACATTGCCCGAAGTAGCATGGTATTAATAATCACTAACTCAGCAGGTGTCGTTCCACGCAATCGTTGGTCTGATCGCAAGTGAGAGTATCACGAACCAGCCACCGGTTGTACCACATCTTTGCTGCATTGGTAAGAACTTGTAAGGACTGGGTATAAGCTTGAGTGTGAGTGACTTGTGAAACTCCGAACCTAGTAGTTCATAGGACATATACATCGTGATCTTTTCTTTGTTTTCTACTCACAATGGCAGGTTCAGGATCACAAGGGGAGAATAGCAGGCCCCATGTTGAGGAAGATGCACCTCTCACGCCGCGCACGAAAGACATCATGGAGCACTTTTCACGCTTGTTGAGTCAACATACGGAGCGTATTGAGCGAGTTCTAGATCGCACCAATAACAATCTTGTTGCGATTGCTACACGTGTGGAACAGCTAGAGAGAGCTTCCCCTCCTGCCGCGCCCCTCTTTGTTGGCGTTGCATAACCGCGCCGTAATCCATCCGTTGCTCGTGCTCGCTCTTGGGCTGATGAGGTGGAAGAAGAAGAAATGAACAACTACACTGCTGATACAGAAACCGATGGAGTCAATGTTCACAATGATCATAACCATCATTAAACCGTCACAATCATCAAGGTATGGAAAGAAATCAACGAGAGACGTGCGACCATAATGATGCAATTGGTAAAATTAAATTTACTATGCCATCTTTTCTTTGGAAAATATGATCCTGATGCTTATCTCACATGGGAGTTAGCAGTAGAACAAAAATTTGCTTGTCATGAATTTCCTGAAGATAAGAAAGTTAGGGCTGCTACTAGTGAATTTTTTGATTTTGCATCTATTTGGTGGAGTGAATATGGTCGTAATCATCAAGACCTACCTAGAACCTGGAATGCTTTGAAAAGAGCAATGAGACATAGATTTGTACCTTCATATTATTCTCGTGATTTGCTTAATAAATTGCAACGTTTAAGACAAGGTAGTAGTTCTGCAGAGAATTATTATCAAGAATTGCAAACTGGTTTATTGCGTTGTGGTTTAGATGAAACAGAAGATGCTAAGATGGCTAGATTTTTAGGTGGTTTAAACCGAGAAATTCAGGACATACTTGATTATAAAGAATACAATTCTATCACTCGTTTGTTCCATCTTGCTTGCAAAGCTGAAAGAGAAGTGCAGGGTCGACAATCTCGCTCTAGGGGCAATTTTGGAGGATCTTTTGCCGGTCGGACAAGTCAACAGCAACACGAGGCACCCTCCTCAAGTCATGTGCCCCCTACTGCTCCTTCCACTCATTCGCATGTTCCCGATGTAAGAAAATTAGCGAAGGTACAAGTTCCTACAAAAAGTGCTTCTTCTGTTGCTTCTACAGGGCGATATATCTAGAGATGTACAATGTCACCGTTGCAAAGGATTTGGGCACTTGATGCGCGATTGTCCAAGTCAGCGAGCTTTACTTATCAAGGATAATGGTGAGTACACTTCTGCTAGCGATATTGAGGAAGAACATGTTTTGGTTGCAACTAACAATACAGGTGATGACACTGAGGAAGAACATATAAGCCATGAGGTAGCTGGCATGTACCAAAGCTTAGTTGTTCAGCGCGTGCTCAGTGCTCAAATGGAGCTTGCTGAACAAAATCAACGTCACACCTTGTTCCAATCGAAATTCGTCATCAAGGAACGTTCCTGTAAAGTCATCATCGATGGTGGAAGTTGCAACAACCTTGCTAGCATAGACATGGTCGAGAAGCTTGGCTTGACCACAACTCAACACCCTCATCCTTACTACATTCAATGGCTGAATTCTTGTGGTAAGTTGAAGGTGACTAAACTTGTGCGCGTACATTTTTCTATTGGATCCTATCATGATTATGTTGATTGCGATGTCGTACCTATGCAAGCATGCTCATTATTATTAGGTAGACCTTGGCAATATGATAGATATACTGAACATCATGGTAGATCTAATCATTATACTTTCAACTATAAAGAAAAGAAAATCACTTTGCTTCCAATGTCTCCTGCTGCTATATTAAAGGATGAATTAGAAAGATCTACGAGATTAAGTAAGGAGAACACAAACGATGATCGTAAGATTATAGCTCCAAGTGAAATTAAATTGAAAGCACCTGTTATGTTAGCTACAAAATCTACTTGCATTGACTTGGAACAACATCAATCTGAATGCTCTAGTATGGTTTGCAAAGACTCTTTGTGTCCTTTAGAAGATATGCATGTTTCTTTGTTTCCTGTTGCTACTAACATTTTGCAGGAAAGTGATGATGTGGAGACCACGATTGAGTCGAGGAAGACTCCAATTCAAGAAAGGGAGGATGATGAGGACATCAAACCTAAGGATGCAACCACTGCTTCGACCTGCTGCACTGCATCCTCTACTTCAACAACATCTTCGCCAATAGAACTTTCGGCTAATGCAAGACCATATTACTCAATTGGATCGAGCTACATCTACATGCCATGGTATTATGTCTACAAGCCATGGTGCTACTGCATGTGCCAAGCTGGATACGTTTTGGTCAGATCAGTTCGGAATCAGCCTGACAGCACCAACTTCAAACGGGCATAACTTTCATATACGGAGTCCGTTGGAGGTCCACAAGTACTTGATTGAAAGCTTATTTCGTCCTCTTTCCAACGGATCTGGCCTCATCTTCAAATTCTTTCCGGACTGATCACAATCATCTAAAGAAGGCGTCATATTACCTGTTTGGGCCAATCTGGGCTTTGTAATCGAACTCCACTTGGCCCATATGCCAGCGGCCCACCTAGATGCGTGGTTACTGTTCACGTGAACAGTAACCCATGAGATTAGTCCCACCTCGCTAGTCCCTTTAGTTTTGTGGCTCCTCATTCCCTATTTAAGGAGACTGCATCCCTTCTAGTTTACTCGGATTTTGTTTAGTTAAAAGTTAGCTTCATAGCAACTTCGTGTATTGGCTTGTGTCGGCTAGACCAACCATAATACCGCTTCAGAATTCCAACTCAATTAAATATTTCAATCCTATTTGCAATTTCAGATTGCTTATTATCTTGTTCTTGCGTGCTTCTTCACGTATGCGAGAATCGACCTTCGTGGTCGGAGTCAACCGGTATTCGTGCGGTTGATAACGACTTGTCAATCGATTCAGCGATTGCGTGGCCGAGCCTTGCGTGTTCGTAGCCGGATCGTGAGAGTTGGCGACACCCCACGGACTTATCGTTCTCATCGAAAGATCGGGCCAACAATCGGACCTTCGGGTTCATCAGGAGATTATTATCGAATTAAGTCCTTAGGGTCATCTGGGTGGTTCAAACAACATACCAACCATTCTCGTGCTACACCAGCACCCACCATCATACCATCCGCCCAGATGTGGTGTTAGAAGTTGGGGTTTTGAGGAGAAAAACCAATTTGTCTCAAAATACCTCAGTCGTGTACCTCCCACGATTGCTCCAAAATAATTTCAGAATTTTAAGAGATGATGATGAGGACACTTGGTGCCCTGATACTTAAGTAAGACTAGCATATCGCTCAAGTACAACCTATAGCTAGTAAGTTACCACATAATTACTAGGGTGACATAAAGTAACGGATTCAAATATCAAAAGATGGTATAATACATAATTAATCATCAAATGAGTATTTAACTACCTTAAGAGTTAACATACATTTGCTTAAAGAATTAAAGCATGCAGTTTCGGTAATTTAAATGAATATAATTTGCGAAAAACGTAGGCACAATATGATCAAAGTGTTGACTTGCCTTGATAAAAAGCAGAAGGGTCTTGGAGATCTTGTGCTTGGTCAAAATGGAGATCTCTTGCTTCTTCGAATTCTACTCGCACGAGCGTACCGGAAAGAGGAATAAACAAGCGGAGAGAACAAATAAATATACAAGAAATACTAAATGAACTCCAAATCAAATAAGACCAGAGCTAACAGAAAGATCTTGAATTTAGACAAATTTAGAAACAAGAAACAACGTAATTGGAGTTATAACAGAGGAGAATGGAGTCCTCAAAGGTTGTGGTTTCAAGTACTGATTATCGACTTCACGAGGTCGGAGAGAGGTTCGACTACATCATGTGGTCGGAAGGGGTTCGACAATACGAGTGGTCGAAAGAAAGAAGGATGCGACTACTCAACGTGGTCGTAGGAAAGATTCAAGAGGGATACGACTACTCAACGTAGTTGTAGACAAAGAAGGACTCGACTACTCGACGCGGTTGAAAGAACAAAAAGACTCGATTGCTCGACGCGACCGAAAGAACAAACGGCAAAATAGTGCACAAGAAGTTGGCCAAAAGAATAAGAGAAAGCAGGGTACGGAGAACTCACCAGGACCGAGAGAGAGGGGCCGAAGGGGTTCGGCGGATGGCGAACGGCGGCGAGGAAGCTCGCAGCCGAGGGCGAAGGAGGCCAGTGGTGAAAGGGGCCAGCCGGGATTGGAGGAGAAGCGAAACAACGGTGGCTCCTACAAAACAAAACTGAACTAGAGTAAGGAGATTACTTCAAGGAACTCTGGGTTACCAAAAGGGTGCGGGTAGAAGAGGGGCTGCATTGGTGCGGCAAGGACCAAGGGAAGGTGCGCGACGGCTTGTACTTGGAGCTCAAAGCTTCGGGCAATCTACAGCAATAAAAGTGAGAGGTGGAGAGTTGGAGGAAAAACAGGGGATGCAAAAGGGCTCCTGGTTGCTCCATTTATAGAGCAAGGAAGGGGGGGTCTGGGCGATAAGATGGAGTGGCGGGATTTGCTTCGACGAGGCGAGGACGATGGCACTTAATGTGCACGTCGCTACAGCATGGCGGAGACAATGGCATTTAATGCGCACGTCGTGGAGAAGACCATAGCCTTTAAATGTGTAGACGGCCCAGCAGAGACAATGGCATTTAATGCACACGTCTCTACGGGGAAGAGAGAGGGAAAAGGTTGTCGACGATGAAAAGGTGGTCGAAACCAAAAAGGCAAGTTTACACCAGGAGGCTGATCGAACCGAAAAGGTGGTCATCAACGAGAAGATGACCGAAAGAATCTTTCGACCACCTGATCGACAGGAAAGAAAAGAGGCAGAGGAAAGAAAGGGGCCAGAGGAGGTTGAGCCCATCAGAGAGGATTTGAATTGAAACCGAATCTCAGGTTGAAACTCGAACCCAAATTTTGGAATGAGGCAGAAACTAGGGAATTTTGCAAATACACAATAATTTGAAATAGGTTTTGAAAACTAAAAAGGCAAATGGAAAGATACTAAAGGCAACCGAAAATGGTATGCTACACAGATGTAGTACAACAAAGTTTGATTTGCTAATATTAGGGACCTACGGCTTTACTTTCTCCACATTTTCTATGGTAATCCCCATGCTTTCCTGACAGCATCGACATATGTACTAGCTGCACATCATTGTTCGGGTCTACCTCTTTCAGTCTTGCAAATTGTGGGCTCCACGTACTTCACTATTCCCAAATCTGAATTATCCAAGAAAGATAAGCTTTGCAACGATGGCACTCCTAATCTTGACGAAACCAACAAAGTTTTAATTTACAACCAACCATCTGTGTTCTTTTGACAACAGGCTTATCAAAATTCAGTTTCGCTGAGCTAGCGGATGCCACAGATAACTTCTCACCTGAAAACCAAATTGGACAAGGTGACTTTGCCACTATTTACAAGGTAATAAACGCATATGCTTGCTTTGATTAAATTTTGACCATTTTTTAAAATGCTTGCTTTGATTAAATTTTGACCATTTTTTAAAAGGTAGGCATGCTTGTAAAAGTATTGATATGATTTGGGAATCACGCGCACACCAATCCGTTGGCGTTTCCTCTGTATATATAGATTGCCGGATGATGAATACGGCAATACTGTACATGGTATATACATGATGTTATGGTAACAACCAAAATATACATGAAAGTATCTCCAAAGATAATTGGTTTACAAATATGAAGATAAGCTTCTATCTTTAACTATGCATACAAGAATTTGCTCCATATATATGAAGACAATTCAAGCAATGACAGTTTTGATTTTTGAAGATCTGTGCCCCATATCTAGATAGGGTGTTTGTTGGGGGCGAAAAGGGCTAAGTAGTGTTAGACCCATTTGCAAGAGCCTCATAGTGTGGACATTTTACCTAAACCGACCCAACGGGTTCATTAACATAGTTTAGTCTCGTATTGTTTATTCTATGATTATGAGAGACCTACTCCTCCTATATAAAGGGGCAGGGGCTCTCAATCTAATTGTACACTCATCTATCTAGCAGTAAAGGTGAGAGAAAAGTTTATGGCTACATCCGCATCTCTTATTCTACTTTTATTCATGTGAGATTGAGTGCTTGATTTTCGACAGCGCAACCACCAATATACAACAAGTAGAATGCTTGTTGCTAGGGGCGGAGCCAGCGCCGAGCAAGGCCTTGGGCCGGCCCAGAGCATTTCAGCCCAAAGTCAAATTCCAGCTTGCTTTTAACGTTAGCATTTTTATTTTTAGCAAGCATTTTTTTTGCTGGGCCTCGGTCCATTACCCGGGAGGTTCGAAGCCTAGCTCTGCCCTGCTTGTTGCATTTTGCAAAGATCGATCCATCATCGTCATTTGAACTCACCTGATCTCTTTGTCAGGGTCGTTTAATTACACGATGGACTTGAGGTTGCCATGAAAAGATTTTAAAGTTCAAAGTTACAACCACGGGAAAACTTTAGACGTGAAGTTCACCGTCTTGCAAAGCTTGATCACGCAAATATAATTAGAAATCTGGGATACCGCGTTGAAGAAAAAGAGACTATTTTGGTCTATATGAGTGCATGCCGAATGGAAGCTTGGACAAATTCGTCAATGGTGCAACTATATGATATTGGACTTCCCTCTAATTTATTAATCTCTATTAGACCATTCTTTCATTTGGGACCATATTAGTTGTTTTCTGTCCTGATTACCATGATGTTTACATGCATTTTGTAGACATGGGAGAAGGAATTCCTCTCGACTGTTCCTCACGCTTCCAGATAATTAAAGGGATAGCCGAGGGTGTAGCGAATTAATCTACACAAGAGCTCTGAGCAAGGCACTGTCCATGGGGATCTAAGATCACTGGTTTTGGAATCTCTAAAATATTAGAGAAATTCCCCGAAGCTACGACGACGCGGAAGTAGTGGACCCAATGTAAGACGGTATCGCATATTTCTGTTTGGATCATGCATGCATGCCAATGCCATGAAGATCTTTAGTTGATCAGCTTTTTTTGCTTTTATCTTTTCCAATGATTTTTCAGCGGTTATAGAGCTCCCGAAAATGCTCTTTCCGGTGTCTCATCCACCAAGAGCGATATGTACAGCTTCGGCATAATGGTTCTTGAGATGACTACAGGGACGATCAGTTGATGGCAAACCTGTACTTACGTGGGTAAGTGAAAAGAACTCGTTTTTTTTTTTTTTTGATAACTCGTATTTTGATCGAGCACAAATATTAAAAAAAAAAAAGCTCTTAGGTGAGCAAGTCTCACCAAACAGAACGAATGAATGTATGCTCCCTCAGTCCTTTCTTGAGATCAATTAGATGTTGTTTTAGGTTAAAAAAATAGATGTTGTTCAAGAGCATGTGCAGTCAACCTTTTAAAACTTTGAACATAATACACGGAGGTATTTATATTTGTCATCAAAAATATTTTATTTTTTAAAACAATAAAAAATACATACTTTCATATAATTATATTTCAACAAATTTTACTAACATGTAATAAAAAAAGTAATAGCCAAAAGTTTGTTTTGGAGATCACGCCGATGTCTAAAGCCACAAGTAAAAAAGAACTGACAGAGTACGGTCCGCTATTTCAGTTTTGACTGTTTGTTTTTTTTTTCACTCCATTTCCCCCTTCTCAGGCCTGGGATTTACATGATGCTCGTCGGTACGGGGAGCTTTAAGACACGTCGCTCCAGCTTAGAGCTTATTTAGATATATTGTGATCCGACTCGATCCTTTTGGATTGACTCAGAATTTAAATCAAAATAACTTCTAATCCGAAGGGATGGGTTCTAATCTATACCTATCTAAACAAGCCCTCAGGGATCCAACGCCACCTGAAGAAGTGTTCTGAGTACGTGGATCTTCAGCGACAAAGAGAGATGAATAGATGCATCAAGGCGGCAATGCTGTGCATCCAAGAGGAGCCGGCGGACCGGGCGACCGGCCCACCATGCAGGAGGCTCTTGAAGTCATTGGGCCCATTTTTGCTAAGCAAGCAGCCATGTATTGATCATCACAGCAATGGTTGCACATCAACGCCCTGAAATACAACCCATAGTCACAGGGATCATGGGTCCACGCTGCGTCCTACGATTTGGATTCATTGATCCAGGTACAATCTGTGAGAGGTGGTATACCACTCTTACGTAATTTAGAAGGAAAAGTAAGACTATCCGCTCCTGAGCAGGTCGACCTACATTTCTGATACAACCTTTCTGTTGGGGTATTTTTGTTTTGTGCGGGGCTTTTGTTTCGGCCAAAACCGACTCGGATGTCAAGTTGTACAAACAGTCTAGTGTACAAATCTGTAACATGTGTTTGCCGCAGGCAGAAGCGTGATGGTGAATGGATCGTGATGTTTTTCACTCCTCATTCTTAATTTCCCGGAAGAGATTTGATTTTGAGGATCTAATGGGACTGTATTGTTAATATGGACTTTGTGGTTGGGCCTCATAATCCAAGCCCGATTCGTCGGCCTAAAATAGAATTCTTATTCATCTCCTCACGTCTCGGGATGGCAACGGGATCATTCCCCGTCAGGGAGTGGTGGGATATCTCCATCCTCGAGAGACGAAAAATTCTCTGTCTCCATCCCTATCTCCGTCTTCGGGTGCTATTCTCCTCCGTCCCCGTCCCCATCGGGTTATCGGGCCCCACAGGGACTCATACCCGCAAGTTAGATCCCGAAAGAAGAGAAAATAAGATTCAGAATGTTATAAAATGAGTATGAACATTCACATGCAATACTACAATGATAATATTTTTTGATTAATTAGTATCTAAAAAGTAAAAAATGCAAATAAGATTATCTGACTATCGTCTTATCGAATTGTGTGGTACTAAACTAGTGACCTACATGTATCCCCGTCCCCTAATAGATGAATTCCCCGTCGGGGAATGGGGAATAGAGCCCATTGCTATCCCTACTCACGTCCGGTGGTGTTCGTTGCGTAGAGAGGCGCCGGCCGCCGAGAAGCCAAAATGTTCTCTCGGTCTCGCCGCGCGGAAGCAAAACCAGAAGGCTCTCGTCCTTCACGACAAGGGTGCGCGGAGTTGCCGCGCGGTTCCATGGCCCGGGTCTTCCCGGAACCCCGGAAAAGCCCGGCCTTGCTTGGTGTTGTCGTTCTCTACAAGGTACGCCTGCCTCTGCGAGCACAAGGTGTTTGTGGAAATGTTCGAAAGCGTCCGGTTTTCTGTTCCTTGTCCGCGAGGCAGTGACGTTTGCTGGAGAGGGTTGAGCAGGACGTGTTTGTCGCAGCTAATGCCGCGCTCCAACTGGAGCCCGGCGCCCAGGCGTGGACTCTGCTGCGGAATTTGGTCTCATCGGAACCGACAAAGACCACGCTTTGTCGAGAGCTGAATCACCTGGGATGGGGTTCTGTCGTCTTGTACGGCCAGTGCGCATTAAAGAGTCAACCATGTCCGCGACGATTGGAGGAGACGGTGGTTGGCACGTTGGTTTATCGATTATCGTGGTCTCTCTTTGGATATCCAGATGCTGTGCTGGGCTGTGCCAAATGCGACGTTTTGTTTGAGGTGAATTTCAATGCACTACCTTTGGTGTTATTCATGTACAACGTATGGTTCTTGCCAAATCGGCATCTATATATAGTCCATCTGGTTGAGGAAACTCTCTGCAGGTGTTAGTGGTGCACCATTCTGAAGAGAAGAAGACAAGATGGTGCTGTGGAACAGTTTGGGGCAGGCAGCCACCCTTGCCCAGCTGTCTGGATTGGATGCCTTTGGGCTCACCTCAATGATCATGCAGGCGGTGCACAAGGTTCGCCGCAACAAGGAGGCCTGCAAGCAGCTCGTGCAGCGGGTCCAGATGATCGCTGACCTGCTGCAGAGCATGCAGAGCTCAGAGATGATGCAGCGCCCAGAGACAAGGATGCCACTAAATGGACTTGAAGAGGCCCTCCGTCGTGCGTACATTCTCATAACGTCCTGCCAGAACAGCAGCTACATGTACCGCTTCTTCATGGGCGAGAAGCTAGCCAGCCAGTTCAGTGAGGTTCAGAATAATATTGACTTCTACCTCCAGCTCTTCCCTGTCATCAGTCACATTGACACCACACATCTTCTTGTACGAATTCTAAATGGTGTCTGTCCTCCACAACAAGAGGTACCATACATTATTCTCCTGTTTATTTGAATACAGCAGTAAAAGGAAACAGTAAACTAAATTCAGCATTTTAGTTAGTATAAGAGAATGAGGTAACGGATTTGTTTGTGGATAAAGCATCAATTAATAAGAGTTGAACGTGCGAGGTTGGAGATGAATGAATATTCTATCACATCCACCTCCAGTCCTCCCTTCTTTCGAAAGCTTCCACACAGGTCTAGAAAACAGCTTACTGTTGGTCCCCTCTCCCTTCTATCAATAGATTGTCAGGGAAAATTGAGAAGGTGGAAAAACGGAAATATACCATAAGATATTAAAAAAAATGCATACACTGCGATCAGGAGAATATTTACGCGTAGTTGATAATTTAGATTCCTATGCCTTTGACGGAACTTCATCTTACCAATGTCACTATTATATAGAGAAGCTTATGGTTGCAATTCTCAATTGTGATTTTTTGCTCGTCTAACATAAAAGTAAAATTATTTTGTTATTTCAGGCTGCAGCAAAGTTGCGGAGGTCATTTTCTAGTCATCCAACTCCTCATTCTAGGTAAGATATTCTCAATCTGTTTATCTCTTCAATATGACATTTGTATATCTAACAACAAAGTTCTGCATGTTCGTGAAAAAATATTGGATCCGTCTAAAGTACATCCTGAGAAACTAATTCAACTTTTAACTTTTCAATGCAACGAAAGAATTGTGGGCAATAATATAGTATTTACGAGGTTGTATACCATGTTTACAGAACATTCATTACATCAGATAGCATTGACTCTTAATATTTGGCAATGACAGGACTGAAATGAGCGGTTCATTAGAAAGAGTTCAAGCAATAACAGAGCCATTCAAAGTTATGGAATGCCAAGTAGCAGGTATCTGTCTGGATGTATTTACTGCTTGCAGAGTAATGCTACCCCTGGAAGTTAAAATTCCAATATATTTTTGTGTGTGCTTCTCATACTTCATACACTTCTCTCATAAATTACTGCATTTCTTATGTAGACTGCATGTGTGCTTTTAATTGGCCATGTAATCTGTAAGTACACTGGGGTATGAATCAAGTGAGGACTCACCTTAAGTTAGGAGAATCTGAAGTTATAATCTGAAAATTTTGATCGGTGTGTCAAATATTATTGTCCGTTCGCTTATGGGAAGCTATCAGCACCATTGTCCCAACAAAAGCTAACAATGTCAGCATCCCATAATGTTGATCCAACCAGCACAGTTCATCCCAACACTGATCAAATAGCTTGGAGTGCAAGTTCCCATCGTCCTTCTTTAAAATGAGTTCCCAGCACTGCATACTGATATATTATTAGAGGTCACCAGTTTCTGAATCAGGAAAAATGCTTCAAATATATATTACTGATTACGTAACTCCATAACTCCAAATATATTCATTTGGACATATTGTGTCCAAACTCTCTATTAGATAGTGGGAGGTGTCGGGACCCGGATTTACAGTTCGGAACCCTCTATGTACAACTGCACTAGTTACTAGATCAGTAGCTAGTGCACACAGTAACGTCATTGAATATCAAACATATATCTCGCAATAAACAAAGTTATTATATAGTATTAAGCAATACATAAAATAGACCTTACGGCTTTTGACTAATAGAATGGCCGATCAGGTCAAAACCTTTAAAGATCAGTCGCGGAAACGGGAACAAAATCCAGGTGGGGCCCTCATGATATGACCACAGGCAATCGACTAGTGCTCGCGACCTAGTTCTTGACCTCTTATTCTTCCAACCCCTACCGATGCCTTTAAGCGCTCACAGGGTCTTCTTCTTCACTTAGTGAATGATAGTAATTGAGCAATAGTGAGTACGAAGGTACTCAGCAAGCCACCACACAGAATGCAATTATAATAGATGCAAGGCTGAACAAAGGAAGACTTGAGGTTCTTTTATTTGTAGAAAGCCACATTTCAAATTTTATATGGAAGGCCTAAGACCTAGTATTTTAACTAAACCAATTTTAATGAAATTGAATAGTTATATAATACTAGCGAAGGCGCCAACCTCTTGTTAACAGAGAGTGACTCCTACCACTAGATGCTATATTTCCATCGGGCTACTACCCGCACTTTCCACTGGCTACTACCGGGACAAATCAAAACCTCGGGCTGCTACCCAGTTGTTCATCCCTCGAGCTTGGAAGGGCATGGTGGTGGTGGACGAAGCTCACCTGAGCGGCTGGAGCGTATCGGCGGGCATGGCGGCTGGAAACAGAGAGCTTGAGTTCTCTTCTCCTCTGATTCTTGGTAGGGAGGATGGATGGGAGGAGAGGTGCAGAGGGCAATGCGGTGAGTGCGATGCGAAGCTCGGGCGCGGCTTTTATAGGGCAGAGGAGCTCACGATTTATTGGCTTGATGCGACGGCGAAGTGAACGAGCGGAGCGCGAGTAGTTGCTGTGCACGGCGACGTTGCAGCAGTGTGAGGCATGGGCGTTGGAGCGGCGATGCGATGAATAGGAGAGTGGGTCGTCGGGGCGGCGGTCGGGCGAGGACGACATCAATGTGGGCGACGGCATGGCCACAGTGCGCGTAGGCGTGCGAGCAGTAGCGAGACGATGCTTGTAGGTGACGACGCGTGGGGAAGGGGAGGTGGGCTGGGTGCTGGGCCGAGGGAGAGATGAAGTTGGGCCTCAGTTGGATCAAGAGAAGGGAGAGGACGGTCCGGGGAGGAAAGGAAAATCATGGGCCGGCCTGGAGGGAGGCAGAAGAAATAAAGAAGTTTGGGCTAAACTAGTTAGGGTTGCGGCCGAATTAGGTTAGGGGTTTCATTTGAATTTTGAGAGAGAGTTTAAATTCATAATATTATTTCAATTTTTCTTTTTTTATCAATTTGAATTTGAATTTAAATTTGTTAATTTGCTTCTTTGGGATTCAAAACTCGACAAGCTTTCAAATAAAATCCAAAAAATTTAGATAACACCAAAACGTATCGAAAAGTTTTTAAAAATTCAAGTTTTTCACAACCTCAACATTCGGGATGTTACAGGAGGGATGGTGCAAAAAGACAAAGATGCCTTCTGAATCATATCTTGGATCACATGTAAGCTATATCAGCCAAGGATCCAAAAACCGTTACAGGGACAAATCCCGCTCGGCGGGTGGTACCTGTAACCGGAAATCCCGGGAAAAAACCGAAGAAATCTCAAAATCTGAAATTTGATTTGCAGAGTTTGAAAACCGTTCTGGGCGGTTATATATGTAACGGTGATTCTGACAAAAAAAACTGGTCAAAAACCACAAAAGCGTGGAATTTTGAATTGACAAATTTTGAAATAGAAAGTGTTTAATGAAGTACATATTTAGCTCATATAATACGTAATCTAGCATATTTAGCTCATACAATAATACGTAATCTAACATATTTAGCTCATATGAAGTGCAAACCGGCCAGAAACAATAAATCTAGCGTATTTAGCTCATACAATAATACGTAATCTAACATATTTAGCTCATATGAAGTGCAAACCGGCCAGAAACAATAAATCAAGCATATTTAGCTCATACAATACGTAATCTAGCACAAAATAGGCCTAAACCAACCTAGGAAGTGCATTATGCATTCAAAAATTCAAATTCGGAATTCAAATTTTCCGGCCGGTTACTGTTCACCCGGTCCCATCGGAAATCAGTTACGCGATGAATCGCCGATTTTTTCACGATATCAGCTACCGAGGAACAATAGGACTGTAGTTGTTTCTCTAATGTAACTTGATGCATATCCGATTTAGTTAAGTATTGCTCCCTCTAGCTACATGATACACCAATCTTACATCAAATGCCTTGTAGGCCCTCAAAATGTTGTTGAAGCACTGCCAACCAGAAAACGCAAAATGAGGTGGCCTTGGAAGGAGGCAAATGATGCTCCCTACATTGTACATGGGCTCATTGGACATAAAGGAACAGGTATTAAGTTAAGACACTAACTAAACATTTAAAGTCATGTCCTCTATCATGATACCCCTACATGCATAATCATGCAAGTTGAGCTAACTCTACATCGTTATCGAATCATTTCAACCATGCTACTTCTATGGCTCATGCTCACTATTAATATTTTTTTCGTTGTGATTTAGTCACAGTGCCTGTTTTAAAGGGAAAAAAGCTTGCATAATTCATAAATTTCAAAAAATGAATACAGAGATAGAGTGCTAATTGATCAATGGGGCAGTAACTGTTAACTCTTCTTTTTTACTAACAGGGTTTATGAAGTTCAGCTTCTCCCAGTTGGTGGATGCCACAAATAACTTCTCAACTGAAAATAAGATTGGACTAGGTGGCTTTAGCATTGTTTACAAGGTAGTAAATATGCTTCCTTTTCAACATTTAGCCTTTTGGAAATTGGAGTTTCAAATGAGGAATACTCTAGACTTTCTTAATGATAGGATTATTTCTTTTCTAGTTCATGGAACATTTCGCAACTTTCCGTAATCTTCATTTCTTTTTGCAGTCAGTAGGAATGATTAATAAGGTTTTTATTTTACCATAATTTCATGAAACTTGACACAATTTCCTTTTGAATGCTTAAAATGGGAGAGAAAGCAGGGTTTAATAGTTCTCTGTGTAAGGCAAGTAGATTTGTCTCACTGTTGTAAGTTGTAACTATAATTCATGCTTATGCAAGTTGCATCTCTGCATAAAACGTAACATCGTTTTTGCAGGAAAGCGGTAAATAAACTAGGACTTCTTAATGATAGCAACAGTCATGGAGTGTCTTATTTTTACCTCCTAAGCTTACTGTTAACTACTTGACTGGATTATTGGAAGGTCATGGATATCCTTATTTTTGCCAACTTTTTTCCTTGCGTACTTTGTAAGGTCAACGTCAACCCAAACAAGAAGGCGGTGAGCTGCATCAAAGTATATATTTATTAGGTGACCACAAAAATCAACAACCTTGTGCGAGTTCAAGATACAGCAGCAATAAGATCCAGAAGAGAATGAGAAAATCATTGTCATTATGTTGATATGATTGTTTAGCAAATGAAGCAATGGCAAAGTAATCTGATTATCATATACTCCCTCCGGTTATATTTACTTGACATCCTGGCTGCTGTGAGTCATTATGGAAATGTCATGTATATAAAACCAGAGGGAGTACCTAATTTTTCTTTAAAGTGCCCAAATATAATGCAGGTTTATTATTAAACATTTAACAGCATTTGAGCTTGGTGCTTGCACTTTTCAGGGTATATTTCCTGATGGACGTGAGGTTGCCATAAAAAAGCGCTTTGAAGTACCCACTAAACTAGATTTCTAAGATTTAGATTTCGACAACGAGATTCGATCCATCACGAAGCTTCAGCATGCAAATATAGTTAAGCTTTTGGGATGTTGCTTTCACGGAAGAGAGAAGATTTTGGTCTATGAATACATGCTGAATGGAAGCTTGGAATCCTTCATCCTTGGCATGTCTCTGTTAATAATTTGATTATTTTCTTCATAAATGTACCAATTTCACTGTGTTCATTTAACGGTCTTCCCCTTACAGGCACAAAAACCGGGGTGTCAATGGACTGGCCTATGCGCTATAAAATAATTGAAGGCGTAGCTCAGGGAATTGTTTACCTTCACAAGCAATGTGGGCTGCATATTATCCATCGTGATTTGAAACCAAGCAACATTCTTGTGGATTCTGATATGAACCCTAAGATTTCTGATTTTGGCTTATCCAAAATATTAAATCCAGGGGTGGATGAAGTGTTTGAAGAAAATGTGTTTGGCACGCCGTAAGACTTTTAATATATTTCCATCATCGATTCAAGTTCTTTGCCTTGTTTCCTTTGCTCTTCTTTCTTTGGAGATCTTCAGTTTTACTTTTCATCTTTCAGTGGTTTTATCGCCCCTGAATATCGGGAAAAGGGTCTCTTATCGGTGAAGTCTGATGTGTATAGCTTCGGTGCCTTGCTTCTCCAGATTATTAGTGGAAAGAGATTCTGTCCACTTTCAAGTGGACGTCGTGATTATGGACCTCTGAATACGTGGGTAAGTGAACTTTTGAGCATGTATATTTCCTTCGTCATTAATCTGCAAGAGTTTTACCATGGCCTGCTTTAGAATGTAGGTAGCTCAACTTTGCAATCAGAAAATCAGATTACTCCTATTTTATATATTTTGTTGACAAATGTATATTGCTACTGAAATTATTTTTTTCCTGTCACCTGACATTCTAACTTTGTTAGGTATGGGACCTGTGGACGGATGGAAGATTGGTTGAGTTTATTGATCCCTCGTTACGCAATGAACCTCAAATAACGGAGATTATGCGATGCATTCAGATAGCACTGCTCTGCGTTGAAGAGAACCGAGCCGACCGGCCTGCCATGTGGGATGTTGTTCTGATGCTAAGCTGCGAGGGTGTGACCTTACCAGTCCCCAAGCATCCTGCTTACTACAAGAGAGATGGCTTGGGCACAGATCTGAGTCAGTCAGAAGATACAAGCATGGTGCCACAACCTGAATTGAGCTGAGTAGCTGACAGATTGTATTATGCATATCACTCTCTCTCTAGCAAATTCTTAATGGTCGCCATTGGTGTGCCTAGTGTGAAAACTTGAGTTCTTGCGAGCATTATCAATTCATCATGAAGGATCCAAAAAATTATATGTCTGGTCTATGTTTTTTAATCCTTGCATTTTCACTAGTACCCTGAGAAAGAAGACAGAGTTCTTCCTTTTCCTTCATTAGATATGTTTTCTGGGGATGGAGGAGTGCTTTTGGGCTTTTGGCCTAACGGAGAGGTGAAAACTGAAAAAGGATTGAAATGTACAAATAGTTAGTCTTAAAAAATGTACAAATAGTTTGAGGGCCTCTTTTGCAAAAATCCCTGTACCGCTATTTCCCTCGTCGATCTGGGCCACATATGTTTGATCGAACGGTAGAGATGCAACCAATAGGCTTAGAGGCCCGCTTGTCAGCTTCATCCATCCACCGATCACGCCGCTCACCGGAGCTCCACCACCTCCCGGCAATCCGCGTGCTCTCCTTCCCGCCCAGCCGCTGCAACGCAAGAAATCCACTGTGTATGGCCCTCCTCGGAGCTGGGACTGATGCACTGTGAGAGGTGCATTTGTTTGCAGAAATGGCGGCGCGTGAGGAGGACCCTCCGGCGCGCCCGCGAGGTGTTTGTGGAAATGCCGCAGCCACTGACTTGGGTTCTCGGCGGGGCAGGTTCTGCCGTTCTGGTGCTGCGGCGCATGTCAAAAGAGGCGAGCAAAAGGTGTTTGTGGAAATGCCACAGGCAGGCAGTTGTTTTTTTGTGCATTTGGTTTGGGGTGTGGAAATGCTTGTCCAATTACAGTCATCCAATCTCCGTTTCCCTAGAGTTGAGTTCCAACTTTCAAGAGAACAGGACACATATATCTCCTATTCGCTCAAGTTAACACTTCGTATGTGGCCGTCCATTGCTGGAACTTTCTTGGAGAACCCCTATCCAGTCGCTTAATGCATTGATATGGAAAAAAATTCTTGTTCATGTAGGGCACTGAAAGGTGTTAATGGAAAAACTCTTTCAAGTGAAGCATCTATCTCATGTGGGGCGCTACGGGAAGCTCCTTAGAAATTTCATTGAAGTTTCTGCTCCATTGACCTTTTCTGCAATGGGCAAAGTGACTAACTTTTTTTTACCGAACGGTACTTTTCTACTTTTCTATTTTGATATAAACTTCCAACAAATCTCCCAAGGAAAGAAGCATCTCCTTCTTAATCTGAATTAATATGCATTACCAACACCTGTTTCATTCATGGTTGTATTTAACTTTGCACATCCACTGTATCGAATAAGGATATGCACAACTGAATCTCCCTTTTAAAGCCACCTCATGCTTGTATTGCAATTATAACAAACTTTTAGAGATACCCATTTATATTTTTTGAATGGTACTAATGTCCACAAGCCGACGGGCAGTTGTTTTGGGGGGGGGGGGTGGGGGGGTGGAAATGCGGTGCAAATTACAGTTACGCAAGGTCCATTTCCTTGTAGTTCAGTTCCCACTCGCCGAGTCAACAATTCGGTGGACATCCCATCATTGGAACTTTCTTGGAGAATTCGTACCCCCCATGTTCATCGCATGAAGATGGAAGATCTTGCTCATGTAGGGCGTCAGTGGAGGCTCCTTAGAAATTTCAAGATTGCATTTTCTAAGGTGGCCACTGATCAGACTCACTGCTTTTCTAAGTCCTGAGGTTTACTAGCTGGCTACTGGGCGCTTGTTTTCAAGAAACGTTGTCTTCTTCTCGCTCTCGGAGGTAGACCTGGAAACAAACTGAGAGAAGATGGCGCTGTGGAATGGCGTGGGTCAGGTGGCCAGCATCGCACAGCTTGCCGGGGTGGATGCATATGGGCTCATCATGATGATTGTGGAGGCTGCACGGACAGTTAAAACGAACCGGGAGACATGCCAGCTGCTGGCACGGCGGGTGAAGATGATTGGGGACCTTCTAGAGCAGCTCCAAAGCACACAGCTGATGCAGCACCCGGAGACGAGGAACCCGGTGGAGCAGCTGGAGGAGACGCTCCGGCGTACGTACATGCTCATCACATCCTGCCAGGACAACAGCTACCTACACAGCTGCTTTATGGGAGGGAAGCAGGCTGACCAGCTCCGCGAGGTGCAGAATGAGATCACCTTCTACCTTCAGCTTTTCCCCCTCGTTGGCTTTGTTGACACCACCCGTACATGGGAGCGACTTCTCAACGGACCTCGTCCTTTGTGCACAGAGGTACCGATAGATCACAGCGATTTGCAGTTTCTAAGATTTTCTGTTGTAGGCCCATTCTTGTGTCATTCTTTCTTCTTAATGAATGACGCGCAAAAGCTTTGCGTGCTCTCGGGAAAAAAAAAGAGATTTTCTGTTGTTTCAAAAGGAGCTAGCTAATGCCTTATTACTCAAATCTAAAATCATATAAACTTGTTTCTAAGTGCAAATGGTATACTCTCCCTCTATCGCTCATGTGTTAATCAAAAACTAATCTAATATGATAAATTCTCAGATTGATTATAATCTTAACACAACTCAAGACCATGCAAACTTCTGGAGCCTAGAGAGATCCTATAAAAATATAGTTCAAAGGGACATAAATATAACAAGTGGTTTGCGGTAAGTTAAATATTTTTCGTCTAGGAAAGCATGTGGGAAAATCTTCCATTTACACCTACCATGCTTATGTATATATATATATATATATATATATATATATATATATATATATATATATATATATATATATATATTTAGTACTGAATTACCCATTAGCATATATGAATATGAAAATGGTATGATACTCCTCAGAGTACGTACTCCCACCTCTTATATACCACTTAAATCGTATGATGATACCTCTTTAGCTATTTATGCATACTCCAATAATGATTATAAGATACCCTAAAGTGAGTTCTACGAAAAATTTCATTAAATTCCACTTTTTATAGTAAAATTTGTGTATATACTTCTTTTATATATGAAAAAGGGTATATAGCAAAAAAACAAAGGGCTCTAATAAAAAAAATTCAATCAAATCGCATTGGAGTATCTTACAATTGGTATTTAAGTATACTGAAAATGATAAAGAATTATAATATATTTGTTTGAGTGGTATATTCGAAGTTGAAGTACGAAACAGGCGTGTGTGTTTGTGTGTGTGTGTGTCTATATATATATATATATATATATATATATATATATATAAATACTTTCTACTCTCAGGAGTAGTTACTCCCACCTTTGATATATCACTTAAAAAAACTTGACATACTCTATTATTACTTTTTTGTGTCCATTCCAAGGATCTTATTTCCATCTTTTTTGTGTCCTCTCCAAGGAGACTACAGATGAGTTACATACAGTACATCATTCGGTACATGAAGCTAGGTATGGTATATCCAGGGTATCCCTTTTTTTTGTGTCAAATTCATGTTACGCTCATCGATTTCCCTGTGCATTTAAGCCATTGTAAACCTGCTTCATTTTCTTGACATTTCATTCAAAGTGTAGAATGAATGATGCACAAGCATCTTATTATTATACTATGAAAGATAATTTGTTGGGCAACTCACCTCTTCAAATTATAACCAGTCTGACATGTGTCATTGCTCTATATCATCTTTATGCTCTATCTTTGCAGAACCTGGCCCTGTTGGAACCGATCGAAGAAACTCACACGCACTCGCTAGAAGTCGATAGAAGATGAAGCAACGTACACATACGCACACGTCGCTGGAAGCTCACATGCACATGCACCGGAGGCAATCGACTAGAAAAAATGTGGTTTGGTGCTGCACTCCGCAGCTTTTTCCTCTCTTTTCTCTATTGCATTGCTCACGCTAGCTTACAAGACTCACGCAGTTTACAAGCCTTATAAAGGCTGCTCACACGACGACTCAAAATCATACTCGGATACAGGCAGACGTGAATTCGTACTCGGCCGTGGCTAACTTTCGGATCTGAGCGAACCACTGAAACCTAAACTTAGAAACTAATACAAAGATTACCTAACAATCACTCCTAATCTTTGTATACTTACTTATATTTTGTGTCTTGCGATTGGACACAACTTCAACATGGCTCCCCACACTTAGCGAAGACGGTGGCACAACTCAAACACGTCTTGGGCTCCAAGTTGAACACAACTTCAACTTGGCTCACTTATTTGTCGAAGAGCGGTGGCACAACTTCGAACACGTCTTGGACTCTTACTCATTGAGGCGGTCGGTCTCAACTTCGACTTGCACCCCAACTCACTCGGACTTCAAGTTGGTCACAACTTCAACTTGAGTAACACCGCAGGCGGTGCATCGGTCTCGCGCGTCGAGCGTCGCACCCGCCACATGCTTTGCCGCCGCGCGCGCGATCCGCGCGGGATCGCGGCGTCGCCTCCGTCTCGCCGCGCGGTCACCCATCGCCGCCATGGCTCACCCGCGCCACACGCCCTCGAACGCCGCGCGCGCTAACGCCATGCCGTATATGCCACCGAAGTCGAGATCATCCCTCCGGGGCAGCGGCTAGGTATTAAACTGAAGCTCGATACCAATTGTTGGAACCGATCGAAGAAACTCACACGCACTTTTCGCTAGAAGTCGATAGAAGATGAAGCAACGTACACATACGCACGCATTGGAAGCTCACATGCACATGCAGGAGGCAATCGACTAGAAAAACTATGGTTTGGTTCTGCACTCGCAGCTTTTTCCTCTCTTTCTCTATTGCATTGCTCACGCTAGCTTACAAGACTCACGCGATTTAAGCCTTATAAAGGCTGCTCACCTGACGACTCAAAATCATACTCGGATACGTGCAGACGTGAATCGTACTCGGCCGTGGCTAACTCGGATCTGAGCGGACATGAAACCTAAACTTAGAAACTAATACAAAGATTACCTAACAATCACTCCTAATCTTTGTATACTTACTTATATTTTGTGTCTTTGCGATTGGACACAACTTCAACATGGCTCCACACACTTAGCCAAGCGGTGGCACAACTCAAACACGTCTTGGGCTCCAAGTTGGACACAACTTCAACAGCTCACTTATTTGTCCGAAGGCGGTGGCAACTCGAACACGTCTTGGACTCTTACTCATTGAGGCGATCGGTCTCAACTCGACTTGCACCCCAACTCGTACTCGGACTTCAAGTTGGTCACAACTTCAACTTGAGTAACACAGACGATGCATCGGTCTCGCGATCGAGCCGTCGCACCCGCCACATGCTTTGCCGCTGCGCGATCCGCGCGGGATCGCGCGTCGCACTCCGTCTCGCCGCAAGCGGTCACCCATCCTTCGCCATGGCTCGGCGCGCCACCACGCCCTCGACGCGCGCCGCGCCTGCGCCATGCCGTATATGCCACCGGAAGTCGAGATCATCCCTCCCGGGGCAGCAGCTAGGGTATTAAACCTGAAGCTCTGATACCAATTGTTGGAACCGATCGAAGAAACTCACACGCACTCGCTAGAAGTCGATAGAAGATGAAGCAACGTACACATACGCACACGTCGCTGGAAGCTCACATGCACATGCACCGGAGGCAATCGACTAGAAAAACTATGGTTTGGTTCTGCACTCCGCAGCTTTTTCCTCTCTTTTCTCTATTGCATTGCTCACGCTAGCTTACAAGACTCACGCAGTTTACAAGCCTTATAAAGGCTGCTCACACGACGACTCAAAATCATACTCGGATCTGATGGGCGTGAATACGACTCGGCCGTGGCTAACTTTCGGATCTGAGCGGACGCTCAAACCTAAACTTAGAAACTAATACAAAGATTACCTAACGGGCCCGGTGTATGTGGGGGTTCTGCACGTCGTCGTGAGCGAGTGTTATGATACTGTAGCATAGGATTAGGAAGGGATTACATTCCCCATTAAGAATATCTATTTACTTAAATAGTTGATTAATTTCCTTGTATAGGGATTAATTAATCGAAAAGATTATCTATTAGTTAGTTAGTCTAAGTCTCAATCCTCTTCGTCTCCCCAATCTATAGTCTTCCCTCTCCCCTAGCAGCCGACGTCACCCAACTATCCTCCCGGTGATGTTTACCCCTATGATCTAAGGATCATGACAACTTGGTATCAGCAGCGCAACATCATCGTGGTCCTGATACCTGCCACGCCCCGCACCTACGAAGGCATGACGCCGCCCCGGCGCGTGGAGAAGACAGTCGTTGGGCAATGGCCTTCTTCCTCGGCGAGGGCACCGTTGGTGCAACTAAGGGCAGCGAAGTCGACGATACGGAAGTTACCGGCGAAATCAGAGACGCCTCTGGTGGCACAGATCGCGCAGTAGCTGCTGCCCGTGCATTCTTCTTCTCCTTTTCTATTAGCTTAACCACCATATCCGCCATGTCTGCCAAGATGGCTTTCATGTCATCTACGTCAGCACTCATCTCGTTGAGGGTGGCCCTCATGGTCTTAAAATTCTCAGCAGCAGAAGTCATGGTGTTGGCTCTGATACCAAGTTATCATGATCCTTAGATTATAGGGGTAAACATCACCGGAAGGATAGCCGAGTGACGTCTGCTGCTAGAGGAGAAGGAAGACTATAGATTGGAGAGACGAAGGGTATTGGGATTTAGACTATCGTATTCTCATTGTTTAATTCCAACGATTACAATGAGCCTCCTTATATAGAGAACCCTTATAACAATTATGAATAAAATCAATCTAAATGATGATCTTCCTAACTAATAGATGACTTTCCTAACTAATAGATAATCTTTCCGATTAATTAATCCTTATACAAAAAAACTAATAAACTATTTTGGAAAATAAATATTCTTATTGGGGAATGCAATCTCTTCCTAATCCTGGTGCTACGGTACCGTGGCACAGTCTACACATGTGAATAGTAACCCAGCCCATGACGGTGTGCAATTCTGTTGCAGGTGATTTAAACTTCACTTACAAGTTAGTCACCATGTGTGCTACCTAGTTAATCCAGAAACACAAAAGAATACATTATTAAATTTTAATGGCCAATGTTGATTTCCTTTGTTCATGTGTATCATTTGATATATTTGATACTGTATCAGGCTCAGAATAGAGGCCCTCAAGGCAATTGAAATAGAAAATCAGGGAGTAACTGAACCTCCCACAAAATCTGGTGAAGAACAAACAGCAAGTATGGCCATGCACTTGATCGCAATTTAATCTTCAAGTTTCTAACTTGTTTTGCAATATCATCCAGCAGCTGCCATCTTTTGTGGTGTTATTTTCATTATT
Organism: Ampelocalamus luodianensis; assembly: GCA_036346255.1. Taxonomy (NCBI): domain Eukaryota; kingdom Viridiplantae; phylum Streptophyta; class Magnoliopsida; order Poales; family Poaceae; genus Ampelocalamus; species Ampelocalamus luodianensis. The sequence goes on along the minus strand of CM070625.1, from coordinate 2,431,382 downwards.
ACATCCCCTTTTGGGTGTTATTAAGTTCATTTTCCCTACTTTGAAGTATATCTACGTAACTCTGGAACACCTACTCATATCAATACAGGACAATGTAAAAGCTATACTATAAAAAAAAGCATAGTATAGCTATACCATAATGTTTAGAAACTATCATTGCACAAATGTGCTTCCCACTGTTCTTTCTTTTTATTATTCTGTTCAATCTCATTCAAATAAAAACTTCCAGTTTACTAGGATTCCATTATTTAGTGCATCTTACCTCATCTGTTCCACTGCAACTCCACTAAATATGCAGATTTCTTTTCGGGCAAGACAAGGAAGCTTTAGATTATTGTTCTGGTTCAGTCCTACTGTACCCTATTGTTTCTGACTATGTGGATATTAACTATATCCCGTAGAAATGGTTTAAGTGGTTTTTGACTCGTCAGTCATCACTGCCATTCATAATTAATAACAAGGTGGAGTTTTTCTATGAATCAGGCCAAGTCATGAACATTGAAGAACTATTAAATCTCATCGGTGTTGGAGGAGGAGCAGAGTTGTCATGTTTTAATTTCTCTCAGATACTGGATGCTACAGACAATTTATCATGGAAAAACTTGGTTGGAAATGGTGGATTTGGGTATGTTTACAAGGTAGTGCTTTCTTGAGAGAAACGTTAGGATGAGACAAAATCTTGAACTGCTTAGGAACTTATAATATTATAAGTATGAAATTTCAGTTTTTCACTGTAGGGATGGAATAAATAACTTTGGCATGCGAACCCAATTGTTGGCATTATAGTTCACCCTGATGTTTATTTTTCAATAATATTTTTTTGTTACAATAGCAGTTCATCAACCTTGAGGATAGGATATTTGCAACTTTGTTAGCTCCTTCCCATAGATAAACCCGCTTTTGAATGTAGTTTTGTATCCAATGGGGGTATCATTGAGTCATGATTGAATTTAAGTGGGATAGTACATTTCACAAATTTTCACAAATGGGGGGTGGAACTCATAAGGACACCCAGAAATTTGTGATATTTGAATACCCTCCTATTTGATTTTTCAGTTCAGCATAATTTCAACTTGATTACTTGCTATTCTAACTAATGTAATACTAGTTGTAAATGCTTTATATGTCTCGGTTATCATGCTACATATATTATCTCATCTCCACTTCAGGTTATCATGCGCTGCTTGCATATGCCAGTAATGCCATTGATGATGGGCCCACCAGTCATTAGCACCAGCTGTTGAGGTGTGTTCTTTAATATTGAGATTCAACCTTTTCAGGGAAAACTGCCAAATGGACTTGAGATTGCTGTCAAAAGACACAGGACATCTTCATTACAAGGTGCGGGAGAGTTCAGAGCTGAGATTGAAACAATTGCAAATCTTCAACATAAAAATATAATTACACTACTGGGGTTTTGTGTTCAAGGAGAAGAAAAGATTCTTGTCTATGAATACATGGAAAACAAAAGCTTGGCGTCTTTCATTGCTGGCAAGTTTTCACTAAGATCAAGGCATCTTTTATTTTTCCTATTCATTGTTCAGCAAGTACTTCTCTCTAAATGATCTACATTGCATGGATGTTTTTGTAGATGAAACAAAAAGGAAACTGCTAAATTGGTCTAAGCGTTTTCAAATAATTAGAGGGATAGCAGATGGTCTTGCTTATCTGCATGACCATTCTCAGATGTGCATTGTCCACAGGGACTTAAAAGCAAGTAATATCCTGTTGGATCATGAAATGAGTGCTAAAATTTCTGATTTTGGTCTGGCTATAACTGTAGCTCCAAATGTGACTGCAGAAGTGGCCGTTTGTGGCACACGGTAAATGACATCTGATACAACAATCCAGTTAGAGGCGCAGCCCTCTTCTTTCCTTTCCTTTTTTAGTGTGTATGCATGAGCATTGGCGTGATGATCCCATCTTCATGTTTTAGGGGCTATGCAGATCCTGAATATGTTGCTACTGGAAAGATATCGGAGAAGACGGATGTGTATGGCTTCACTATATAAGACAAACACATCTTTCCACATATTATCTCAAGAAGTACAATCCCAGGGCACATCTCGAGGGCTACCGCTTCCTGAATATGTAAGTATTTTAAACAAGCATGCCGTAAAATATCTCGCAATATTGTTTTTGTTTGCAACATAGTTATTACTGATAAACAGTGATCCCCTTCCGTGAATAAAAAATGTGCCAATGTATTTCACTCGACATGGGAAATTGTTAAGTGCGACAGTCTCTGAGTTGCCTTGAACTTCAGGGTCTTTCTTCTCTTAGTTTTTAGAAGATACACTGCGATTTCTGCGTTACAGATGCATAACTTCTATGACTGATGCACTACCGAAAATTTGTCTGTTGTTTTGTTTCTGTGCTCAAAACTTGTAATAGCTGGTAGCACCAGTTCTGTAAGATTTGTCCGAAATCTATACTGAAAATTTGTAACATCACCTGTAATGATTTGAAAATTCTTTCAGGCACGCACGTATCAAAACCGGTTGCACAAACTTATTGATCCATTATTAGGTGGTAAGAAGCGTGAAAGAGCTCAGATTATGGAATGCGTTAAGGTGGCACTGTTGTGCGTTTGCAGTTATGCTGAATATCGGCCCACCATGTCAGAAGTTGTTACGATGCTTGGCGGCATTGAGAGTGCAGGAGTACCAGCCCGTTGTCACTAAGCAACCAAGAGGTGTTCTTCAGTAGCTCACCGAAGATGACCAAAAGGTACGACCGCCTTAACCATCGCATATATGCAAGCTTGCACATGAAACTACTGAACATTTTGGTTTGGCTCTGCAGAATCTATTCGTCTCTGTCGGACGGGCTTGGATGTTAAGCTGTTAAAGTCTACTGTTTATTGTGTGTGTTGAGTGCAGAGGCATATAAGATATAACTGTTACTACGCTTGACACTTCCATGTCATTCTGTTGTGCGCTTTCTGTGCTATACAGTATAGTACTACAGTCACAATTGCCAAATAGGTTGCAGTCAATTGTCCTCAGATGGAGATTCTGCTTGTTGCTATTGTGCACTCACAATTGCCAATAGGAGTACTAGAAAAGTTTTTTTTTTCTTTTTGAGTGGTGCAACGATCAGTAGACTCTGACCTGTAGTTTTTAATAGAGGTGGCCAAATAAGTGGTGTCTGCCGGGTTGGCTCAAGGCACGGTACCGTTGGTTCGGTCTAGGCACAGCCCGACATGTTGTGTCGTACTTGATCACCACCCTAGCTCAGCGGACTGGCCAGTCCGACGTGCCCTGTTATGCTCGTTCATTTTTTAATATTTATATGATTTTATTTTAAAAAATTATATTATTTTTTAAAATTTCATATAGTTTATTTTATAAGTATATTTAAATTTATATTGATTTTTATATATTTTATAGAATTTTTTACATTCTTTTCAAATTTCCAAGCCAAATGAACTAAATGGCCAACATCGGTCCAACAAGTAGCTGCTGTCCCGATACAACTCCTCTAAATAATATGACGTTTTAAACGGTTCGTGCTGTCCGTTTGGCCACCTCTGGTTTTTAATGTTCTCAAATACCGATGGGCCCAAACGTCACGGGCTTACACCATACGATACGAGAGCACCTATCAACTCTGAGCGCTCCTTCCTGCTGTGAGTATTTCTATAGCCGTGCCCACATGCATCATCGCCGTACGCCGTGTGATTTTTAAGAAGATGATGCACAGAGATGGCATGCACGCGACTCTAGTTTTCAGGGCTGGGAGCGTGACACATGTGTCAAAATGATACAGGCAACTCAACCCGTGGATGCTCCGAAAAAGAGAAGAAACATGAAAGAAAGAGCAGAAGTATGGCTGGCTCCAAGCTGTCATTCCTGGAACGCATCTTCAGGGGAGGAGCTGTTTACTACTCCAGCACTATTGTTTAGGGAGGTTGGGTCAGTCACCGGTGCAGGTAATGAGAATGAGAGCATCAGGGCCTCTACATTTCAATTTCATTATGGTGGTATGAGATCTCGGGGTATTTAGCTTGTAATATTTAGTCTTTCATTGACTCTACCATCATAAATAAAATATCCCGTGCCTCGCGAAAATATATACTTCCCAGAATTGCAGTATACACACCTTTTTATAAAACATTGCATCAATTTCATACAACACCCAGAACCAAAGCTAAAGTTTTACAAGCAAAAGACATACATAATAGTTATTACAAAAGAGACCAACCGGTCACAAGACAAGCTAAAGAGCTAGAATAAACAGCGGAAGCAAAATGCCATAAGATGGCTATCAACAAGAGCTAACCGGGTTACCATACACCCACAAGGCAATCCGACCGGGCCGCCGAGCTAGTCGTCCACACCGTAGCAAAACTCACAAAAGTTGATCCCTTGAGGATCAACATCCTCTGCAACAATTAAGCAATGCAAATGAGTACAAAAATGTACTCGCAAGACTTACCAGTAACAAACCTAGATACTACTACATACAGGCTTTAATCAAGGGAGAAGACTAAAGGTTCATTTTCAGCATAAAGTAGATTTTATTTGCAATAGATAATAGATTGAAGGTAGTTTGCACAATCTGATTTTAAATGTTCAAATAATAGCGAGATAATAAGTAATAACAGTAAGACATCCTGAAAGTGACTAACCCAATAGTCACCACAATCATAGCACGAATTACCCATTCGTACCACACATATCAAGTTTTAATGAAAAGTTAGAGTCTAGTTCTTGCACGACCTTACCAAGCATGTCCATAACCTAGGACGAGGCTATTCGAATAGATCAAAACCCTGCAGAGGTGTACCAATGTACCCACACTTCAGACCGCCTTTTTGCCAAGCTATTAAGCACACTTCCTTTAGTATGCCGACACGGCTAAGTCCTACGAGACATTTCCAATGGATTATATTAATTAAGAGTCGCACGTGTGGGGTTAACCCTTAGCGATCCGCTGGCGACAAAGATCACCAGGACCCATACGTTGAGTCAGAAACACCGGCCCAGCCGAAGCAACTGCGGGTGTTCCTAGGTATGGAGAACCTAACAGGAACCCATCCTCTCATCTCAAAGCAACATTTTCTCTATCACTACCACCACGACTCATTAATTAACACCTAAAATCTCGAGTCAAGAGAGGTCTCATATCCCTCTAGTGTGGTTGTACGCAAATATCGCTTGACTTAGTGACATAAGTAACTCGTTCCTTGATAACTGGGCACCATTCCAGTCACACCATAAGATCACACCATCATACCAATGTGCCTAAGTCTAAAAATTTTTATTTTCAGTTTTGGTTTTCACAAATAAACAAAGCACAAGGTGCTGAACATAATGTAATTGTAAGATTTGTGTGATCAAGGTCATCGACTAAGTCGATAACCGTCCAATTCTACCGGTAACTAAGCATTGCTAAGCATCATATCGTAAAAACAATAAAAAGAGCATAAATCATTCACCGGACTCTAATTCACGGTGAGGATAGTAACTTGGGTTTGTGGGGGGTGAACAATTTCAGGAAACAATGCAATAGGATTAACTACCTCTAATTGACAAAAATTAACTTCGACACAAAGATGCATGCATACTTAGTTTTTGCAAACAAGATATTAGACTTTAAAAGTAATAGGATCAATATGATCAAATAATGCTACATCTGCTTGCCTTGTTGGAGATCACTTAATTGCTGCAGAGGATGACTCTCGTACTCAACAATTTCTTCGGAACCTATCGCAAGAACGAGAAAATTCAATAAACACGTCGAACACCGAAAAAGACTCAAAATTTAAAGTCAATCAAAATCCATGAAATTTACACAGCAGGTAGAGCATGATTTTAAATGAATTTAGCAACAAGAATCATTTAATTTGGACTAATCATGCAAAAGTTATAACATAAACAATTTCAATCTGCTAGAAAATTCAATTTTAATTGCTTTATGTTACTGTTTATCGCACGAATTTTCAGAAAGTTTTGGAACATGAAATTTTTATGGTAGGCAGATAATGACATCCTAAGGTCAACAAAAATTAGTTTACTACATTTGGAGTTAAAATAATTTTTTTATGATTTTTCTAAGTTATGAAACTAGGGCATAATTAATTTCAGAGATAAAGACCACATTAAAACCTATTCTACACTAAAGCATATTAACAGAGGAACCTAACAAGTTTTAGTTTGCTCAATTTGGAGTTACAGAGAAAAACTTATGCATTTTACAAGTTTGAACAATTTTTAGTGCAAGAAAAAAAGCTAAACCCTTAATGTGAAGAGGTCCTGAGGAAGGTCCCAGAGGAGGTTTTAAGGGTCAAGATCTAACTGAGAGAAGTCCTGATGACTAAGATCTCTCAAAGGGAGGTCCTAACGGTCAAGATCTACAAGAGGAGGTCCTTAACGATAAGATCTAATAGAGGGGAGGTCCTGAACGGCTCAAATCTCTATGGGGAGGTCCTGAACGGTCAAGATCTCCACGGGGAGGTCCTAAACGATATCGCTACAAAATCCTAGGGGGTGGTCTTGATGGTCCAGATCTGCACGGGGAGATCCTGGACGGCCTAGATCAATAAGAGGTGGTCCTGAAGTTTGTCAAATGTGGTCTAGCGTACGACAACAGGAGTCTAGTACAGCGCAGTTTTGCTCGTCAACTCGCCACCGGTGACTCCGGCCACGGCGGCGCAACCCAAAGGCAGCAAAACGAGCACAATAACATTACGCACCCAGGGGATATACTCTCAACGGCTGAATCGACCTAAAACGCCGGCGAGCTAGAAAGTGGCGGCAGCGCAAACACAGCCAAAAACGAAAACAGCAAAGGAGCTCCACGGCAGTCCAGATAGCAAGTGCCCAAGCAACTAGGGACTATCGAGGAGCTACCTGAGCACAGAGGAGGTCCAGAGGTGGTCGGGGGAGCTCCGGCGATGATGACCACTGTTGGCGCTGAGGAAGATAACACGGAGAAAGGTCCTGAGCAAAATGGAAAAGCACTAGATGGTGAAGACAGCTTCGCAAAGGTCCAGAGGTGGTCCACGAACAACCGATTGAAAGGGAGAGGTCCTTACCGGAGTTGAGGACAAACGCGAAGAAACGCGGCCGAAGAAGAGCAAAACCCGATTCAAGCTACACCTGTAAGGGCAAACTTAAATTGAGTTAGGAGCTTTGCTCAAGATGATGAAAGGGACCAGGCGATGCGAAAAGAAGGAATGAAGAACCACTGGAGCACCGTCATTGACGAGGAGCTCCAAGGTCTAGTAATAGCGAAAAGGGGCTCTCGGGTGTTTGAGCTCAAGCAACAGAGATAGAGCAAAGTGAAAGCTGCGGGGTGTTGAAAGTGAGACAGAGGTGGAACTCTAGGGCTATTTATAGCCGGAGGAGCTAGGGTTAGCAAAAGCAAAGCTCAGGGGTGAGCTCGGCTTAGGGCATTGCCAAGGATAAGCTTGAGTGACAGGAGTATGTAGAAGGGGGACTTTGGGGGCAAAGTCACTGGCACACATTTAATGTTGGCAGTAAAGAGCCGTTGACAAGGACGAAGAAGAAATGACAAGGCTCTGTTCCTCCTCTGCCATGGCGCTCGTGCGCGAGGAAGGTGATGATGACCAGGCTCAGAGGTCCCACAGTCAGTGAGAGAAAGCCAAAGTGGTTCGGTCAAAAGAACAGAATGGTTAGGTTAGACCCAGATTTGAGCCAGGAGGTCTTGGCAGTTGTATTAGAAATGGAGGGCAACGATTTAAAGTAACGTTCGGAGGTCACAAACGTTCAAGGAGATCTGAGATACAGATCAAGACATGGACGGTCCACGATCACCTAGGCGCTACACACGCACGCCCAAGGGTGGTCTGGAGGGTTGTCTTTGCAAAAGACCGTCGGGGTGGTCTTTGCAAAAACACAAAAGGTGGTCTAAGGGTGGTCCCAGGGGTGGTCTTTGAGGAGGTCTTTGGGGAGGTCTGAGAGAGTGATCTTTGCAAAAATACACGAGGTGGTCATGACCAAGGGTGGTCTGGACAAGGGGAGGTCCGATCAAAAGTGGACAGCCCGATGGAGATCCAACGGCTAAAGAGGAACGCGCCTAAAGGACTGAGCCCGAGTGCGCTAAGAGGTTGGGTTCAACCGAGACAAGGGTTTGAGCTCGAGTCTGACTTGAACCCAAACAGGACTTTGACTTAGGGTTTGAAATTGAGCTGAAACTTGGAAGAATTTTTAGAGGTAACAAACCAACTCTAAAATTTCTAAAATGTTTACAGGAGCTTGCTGACTCTAGGATTGATCTTGTGTAAAATTTTCAGGGGTTTTTATGTAGAGTATTTTTCTCTAGAAATTCTACAAGGTTCTGAGTTAAGGTTTGACCAAAGTCAAACTGGTTTGACTGGTCTCTTAAAATATTCAAACAATTTCTAAAAATTATAAAAATTCTCAGAGAAGTCACACAACATCCCTAGAACCAAGAAAAAATATTTTCAGAGGATGATCACAAGATTTGATAAGGTTTGAAAAAGGAGGGTTATGACTTAGTCAATTGGAGATTTAGGTTTTTGATTTCCCACAATTCCTTTACAAGAATTACAGTAAAGTTCAAAAACTTCAATATGCAAGAAAAAGTTTTAATTTCTACACATTCTCTTACATTTGAAACACAGACTTAGAATTGGGATGTTACAGGTGGCAGTGACACCAAGTGCATCGTCAGTGCATTTAGACTGTTGAATCTCGGGCTTGAAGTCGGTCTCAAGCGGTTGGCTCGAGTCATCTGGCACGAAAATTGATTTTTTGATTTAAAAATATTATTTTAGTCCTTTTTTGGAATAAAAAATAATGTTTAACTCATTTCCATAATTATAAAAATAGATTTTCATTTTTTATTACATTCTCGGGCTTTTGGGCAGAGAATCAAGTCCCAAGCCCAGCCAGAAACTGCTCAGGCTTAGGCCGGGTCATCCGTGAATAGGTCTAATTCAGTTTCCAAGCTCCATCCACTTTGACACCACCAACTTGATCATCTACCTGTTCAGGCACTTTTTTGTATTAACGTTCTTTAAACCTTTTCTTAACAAAGGAAAGAGAGTCATTGATTATTGGCTCGCTCAGGCCATCTCCTTGGGACTCGTTGTGTGAGTTGTCAGTACAATTTTAACCCTTATCTTAAGTAGATTAAAAAAGACACCACCAACTCATGAGTATATTGAACACACACATGAACACGTTCATGAGGAGGATGACAGTGATGTAGCTCCTCGAAGGAGCAAGAGACAAAGGATTGCAACATCTTTTGGTGATGACTTCATTGTGTACCTTATGGATAATATTTTCAAATCTATTTCAGAGACATGCATCTCCTGATGCAAAGTACTGGAATGATACATTTCGTAGTGAAATGGATTCTATTATCGCTAACAGAACTTGGGAAGTCACTGATCGTCCATTTGGTTGTAAGCCAGTTGGATGCAAGTATATGTTCAAGAAGAAGCTTAGACTTGATGGTACAATCGAAAAGTACAAGGCTCGGCTTGTGGCTAAATGTTATACTAAAAAATAATGTGAGGATTTGTTTGATACATACTCATATGTTGCCAGATTATCCACTATTTGAGTATTATTATCTTTGGTTGCCTCACCTGGTCTTATTGTACATCAAATGGACGTAAAGACGGCTTTCCTCAATGGAGAGTTGGATGAGAAAATTTACATGGACCAGCCTAATGGATTTGTAGTACCCGAATAAGATGGCAAAGTCTATAAGTTATTGAAATCTTTATACGGCCTCAAACAGGCACCTAACCAATAGCATGAGAAGTTCGATAGAACTTTGACATCTGCGGGGTTTGCGGTAAATGAAGCCGATAAATGTGTATACTACCGCTATGATAGAGGTAAAGGAGTAATATTATGTTTGTATGTTGATGACGTGCTTATCTTTGGGACAAACATTGATGTGATTAACGAGGTTAAGTTATTTTTATCCCAAAGTTTTGACATGAAAGATCTGAGAGAGGCTGATGTTATTTTAAACATCAAGTTGATCAAGGATGAGAATGAGATTACCATGTTGCAATCTCATTATGTGGAAAAGGTCTTGAACCGTTTTGACTATATAGAAAGCAAGCCCTCTCCAACACCCTATGATTCTAGTTTAATACTTCGAAAGAATCGAAGACTAGGAAATGATCAATTGAGGTACTATCAGATTATTAGTTCACTCATGTATTTGGCTAGTGCTACTCGTTCTAACATCTCTTTTGTTGTAAGCAAATTGAGCCGGTTTACCGCTAATTCGGGAGATGATTATTGGCGCGCACTTGAGCGGGTTATGCACTATTTGAAAGGTACAATGGGTTACGGAATGCACTATACTGGGTATCCTATATGAACCCGACTGCTGGTCGTAATCCATGAGATGTGGGTGATCTCTAAGAAGCTCATGAAGAGACACATGAGTATGACATATATTCTCCATATGAGGAGTAGCCAATCGGCGACCAAGTATTAGCAAAGGCCTTAGGTGAAACTTGTTTGCACAAAACTGTCAATTCAAGGCTTAGTCCATTGTGCAGTTGTGGGCGAGTGTATCTTGAGGTTGTAGGTGGATGTTCAACCTTAACCAATCTCCATCGAAAAACTGATATATCAACAACACTTTGGAATTATGGACAAATTCGTAGTCCTTTTGGGATCTAGTGGGGAATTATTGGAGTTTTGGGTTTGACTCATTCAATATTCTAATTAAATCCTAGAAAAAATCCCAAAGGACCACTCATGCATGGTGAAAGATGAAAAGTTTAGTACCATATTGTTAGTTTAGGTGGGAGGAGACTAATATATATGGTGGAGTTGGTCTTACCTAGTGGAAGCAAGTAAAAAAAAGAACACACGCGCGCACTCGCTCATTGGAGCTGCCTGCGCATAGCGTGCGTGTGAATGGTCCAATGATTTCATGTCCGATTATCGTGGAGTCGCAACTTCTTTTGCACCTTAAAACAATACATACAAATTAGAAACTAAAAGTTTGAATTACACTATTTTAATTGGCTTTTATGGCACACATTAACTGTGTTTAAAACAAAGTAATGACAGTAATGATGACAGTTTCTTCTGCTGGAGTTGGTTCTATATAAAGGATAGATCAATATCAGAATTGCAAGTCTCAGACTCAGAAATAGAATAGAGACATATTCAGTTTCGTTTTGTCGCCCGGTTCCTCTGTGCTGCGCAGCCTCACCTTCTCCATCCCTTCTTCGGCGTGCACCGACGTGGGGAGAGCAGTGTCTCCGAAGCCGACGTCCCTCGTGATGTTGCACGGGTTGGGGTAAATTAGGTTTTTGGGAAGCGTTCACGCGACTGCTCACGACTTCTTTCGTCATCCGCTTCATTTCGTCTTCTTTGGATCAAACTCTACCACGACCTTCGACGGAGCGATTCTCTGTAAGTCGCAGTGATATCATTTCTTTTGATATGGCTAGGACTTGCTTCCTAGATTTTTGTCATGTGATGATGTTGATATCTACTTCTGTTAGGAGCATTCTTGTTTTAGGCTTTGCCTTGTTCATGCATATATATGAGATAGATATATTTGAGCCGATGATCATGTTACTGTTTATAGTCCCAAATATGCCTAGTATATATGCTGCTGGTGATTCAATTATTGTTTTAGAAATTATAATAATCACAAAAATACGCAAATACCTAACAATGAGAGCATCAGGGCCTCTGCATTTCAATTTCATTCTGGTGGCAGTGACACCAAGTGCATCGTCAATTCTGTTTCCAAGCTCCATCCGCTTTCAGACACCACCAACTTGATCATCTGTTCAGACACTTTTTTTTATATTAACGTTCTTTAAACCTTTTCTTAACGAATGAAAGAAAGTCATTGATTATTGGCTCGCTCAGGCCATCTCCTTGGGACTCGTTGTGTTGTTGTCCGTACAGTTTCAACCCTTTTAAAAAGTAGATTAAAAAATACACCACCAACTCATCCGTTATTATGGAAAAGGGGGATCATTTGACCCTTTCCACTGTGTCATCTATTGCTCTCAGCCGTCAGGTAGTGTTTGCTTATATACTCCACTCCAGTTGCTTCGTTCATTCGATCGAATTCATTGGTCCACCTTAAGTAATTGGTCGGGTAGATTAATGTGTTTCGTTGCTTCGTTTGTTCGCCGTGGATACTGGGTAGCACCGCAGATTCGCAGGCGGGCGGGCGAGATGGACGCAATGCTCCCCGGCCCCGGGACGATCATCAAACTGGCGCGAGCGATCAAGACTGCGGCGGACAAGGTCAAGCAGAACAAGGAGGAGTGCCGCGAGATCGGGAGGCGCGCGGCGATGGTGGGCGACCTCGTGTCGGAGCTGCACAAGAGAAACCCGGAGATAGCGCGGGATCAGCCGGCGGAGAGGGTGCTGACGGAGCTGCAGGTGACCCTCGATACCACGCTCGAGCTCGTCAGGTCCTACGACAAGAGCAATGCCGTCCGCCGCTTCTTTACGGGCGCGAAGGAGGCCAAGAAGCTGAGAAAGGCTAAGGACGACATGAGCTTCTTCATCCTCAGCGGGGTGTTTGCCAGCCTTGTCCACAGCCACGGCCGTGCGGCGGAGCAGATTCGAGATCATGAGTTGGTTGGTGGATTAGCTAGCACCGGACGATGAGCTTGTTGTTGAGTAGGGAATGGATCCAGCCGAGCCAATTGCAGTTCCGTGCTGTCATGCGCTACTTCCCGTACCCGAACCTCCGTGTCTACATCCTGTAATATTCCAAAAATTCTGTACATTTGAAGTTGTTTAAAAATGTGAGTTTTTTTTTTAAAAAAAAATGTTCTGCTTCATCGATATTCAAATTTCTGGGTTGTTGTTCGAAATTTCAACACAATTCGAACCAGAGTTTAAAAGAAGAGAAAAATAAAAAGAAATAAAAACCTCGTAGTTTTAATGTAAATTTGAAATATTTATTCATAGCTCCATCATATGTAGTCGGTGTTTTATATTATTTTCTTGTGACATGGGTTAGTATGCTACAGTTTATAAGCTTTATAATTGATGTACTAACTGCAGATTGCATGATTAATGGTCAAAATGACAAAGCGTGTCTGAAGCCCAAGCATGAAGTGTTGACTGCAGACAGGAGAAACAAACTTTCGAAGAACAACATATAGCTGTGGACTCACAGGTCAGTTACTGATGATACTTCAGAATGTGTGGTTACTTGTATTGTAATGTGATGGCATTATAAAATTGTGGTCAAGTAAAATTGAGCCGTTCATTAGTTATCCTGCAGTCCTGCCTCTTAGTGAGTTCATAAACAGGTACCATTTTAAAATTTACCAAGTTTTCTGGCTGTTTTTATATTCTGGCGCCTGAGGAAAATTACACCAAATTTTCATTCCTGTATTTACCACAATCAAATTATCAGGCGAGTGCACTGAAAATTGAAGCACAGGAAAAGTATGTTCTTTATTTGGATAGAGTTTGTTGCATCAGCCTTAGGCCTTCTAGTTTTTCCATGTTCTTTTTAGGGCAAATGTGAAGCACCAGTTTAATAAAAATCCTGTGGTTGGGTAAATGATGCAATCAGCTAACTGTGACACTGAGTGGTGCTGCGCATTTGACAGAAATCTAGCCCACCTTGGGAGTTCATGGAGTCTGTTGCCTGTGGGTGTCAGTATCACCAATTTTAGTAGGAAATTTGAATCATAGATGCAGCCCATCCAAGTAATTATGGATGTTTAATGTCATATTTCCTGAATTATTAAATGAAAAATGCTACGAACCTTAGTCCTCTCCTCCACAGGGCAGCCAGTGGATAATGCTGCTATTAATGTTCATTACACCATATTTGTTGTGTTCTGTGACTCCAGGTTTTAGACTGTAGGTAGTTAAGCATATCATGTGTACATCTACACTGATCCATCCTGGACCTATAAACTGGTACTTACACTGCAATTCCACAGCAGCAATTTAACAATTAAAATTTGAATTGCAACAAAATTATGTCATGCTTAAACTTTTCTTTCTCCATGGAATTACTTTTTCTCAGCTGGAGCTTATACCATAATAGATTTCATCAGTATTGTCACCTCTGTTGTCTTATGTTCTTGATAGTCAATTGTTCTGCCATCATTTTTCTACTGGTTTGATATCAATTCAATGTTAAATTTTAGCTCTTACATTAATTTCTGACATGATTTATGTTACTGATGCAGACCGTTATTCATACCCTTGTGCTATTGAGAGGAGGGGTTGTGATGCTAGAAAAGAAAATGCAGTAGCAAATTAGTGTTTCTATGCAGGTAATATCAGTATTCTAGTTAGTATATCCTGTTTATCAGTTGGAGTAGGGTTAGATTTCACTCGAAAGGACAACTAATAGAATCACATCAGTAAACCTGGAAGGTATAATCCCTGTTTATCTAGGATATTGACGAGTCTCTGGATGTATATTTTGGGTTTTAGGGATGTAAGGAGATCTCTCATTGACAATAGTTCATCGAATAGGGCAATTGTGCTGTCTTTTGCATGACATTTAACACCTCTTGTTTTTTTGTCTGCAAACTAGCATCTGCATTATTATCTAGCAAAATTGAACGATTGAAAGAATAGAATGCAAGGATGGGCAAGTAATCAAACATAATTCAGTGAAACAAAAGACTCAATAGGTGATTACTTGCAAACAGATGCTATTCAGTATTCAGAATACAATGGTTTCTCTCTCTCTCTGTCTCTCTCTCTCTCTCTCTCTCTCTCTCTCTCTGTGTGTGTGTGTGTGTGTGTGCTTATATTACAGAATTTAGTGCTTCTGGAAAAATATTAAATTGTTGCTCCAGGTTCGTGTTGTTAGATGATTAGAAGCACCGAGATATGTCACATGTTTTGCCTTTCGTATAATATGAAACATTTCTGTTTAGTAACGTGGATTCAATGTTGTTATTCCAGGTGAAATTGGAAAGGCTGTGGTTGTCAGCGTTATGTCAAGAACCGAAATGGCTACGCACTCTGAGGATCCAGACAAAGGATGGGTGTGTATTGTAAATGAACCCGAGCCTATCAAAATCACTACTGCTCGTGAGTCGTGACATATGGCTAAAGCATTGCTACTGATATTGCAAAGCATAATAACATTGTGATGCTCTATCCTAAAATGACATTTCTGTAAGTAAAGAACACATTTTCTGTAATTTACGATTAGCCAAATTCTTCAAATGCTATTCTTGGAGCTTATTCTCTTTAATGATTGCACTACTTATGAATCAAAGTTCTAATCTGTGTTTCACCTTGACAAGATTATCATGAATTCTTATCTAAAGAATGGTTGTTTGACATGGATGAACTAGGGAAAAGAAGTTAATTAACATCTTAGAAAAGTTATTTCTCGCATAATTTGTAATATTCCGTTCCGCTTTAGAGAGGATAATTGTATTAGAAAAGGAATTAGAGGCTTAAAAGGGATATTTTTGCTTAATTTAGAGAACTTGAGCCGTAGCCGTAGGCTTTCGGTCCACGGCGTTTGGCCCAAGGGGGAAGCCGGCCTATGGGGTGGGGGGGAGGGGCAGCCGAACCCTACCCCCCCTGTCCAACCACCGCCGCCCCTGCTGCCTCTGCCTCCCTGCACCACCCTCCCTCCTGGCACCTTGGTTTCCCTACGCCAGCACTCTGCATTGCTACTAGATAATTAGTGCTTCATGTTTTGCACTTGTCCACCATCCTTGCAACAGTAGAGAGAGAGAGAGAGGGAAGGGAAGGAGGAAGAAGGAAAGAAAGAGGGGGTTTTCGTGGGAAGGTCGGTGATCCTCATCGCGATCTCCAAAGGTGATGATCATGTTTCTCCTTCGTTTTGTTTAACAATTTCTAGTCGGGATAAATCTTTCTGCAGTTAGGTAATCTGCTGTTTTTGTTGCACTGTAGATTTGAGTACCAGTTGTGCGTAATTTGGAAATTCTGTCTCCTAAAAAGTTGTAGAGGGTCTCGATAGATTTCCGTAGAATGTTTATTCATGCTGATCTGGTTAGTTTGTCGAGTTCTGGCAGCACACAATAATCTGTAGATTAAGAATAGAAGATGGAGTAATTTGGGATTTCGATCTACATGAAAAGGGTAAGTAACTTCGTAAGGATTCCATAGAGTCTAAGAACATGATTTTTGGGACGGATAGAACATAAGTTATGAGTTTTGGAAGATTGTAGTCTAGAACCTAGTTGCTGCTGGAAGCAGACGTGTGAAAACTTTAATTTGACAAAGTTAATAGCAGAATAGAATTTTTGGCATAACTAGGTTATGGTAGATAATTCCCTGTAGTTTATGAAAAGTCATAGATCATTATATTTGCACATGTGGATTAATAGATATGAAATTATTAAGTCTGCTGTCCAGAAGATGATAGATCTGTCTTCTGTGTTGAAAACGAGAGTTTAGATAATTTAATCTGAACTTTTGATCACCTAAGAAGTTGTAGAAAATTCTGTATAGATTCCATAATGATATGTTTTACTATTTTACGATGTGGGGGTTGAAAGTTATGATAATTTTAGTATCGAGACAACAAGAGGACTGTTCGGTAAAGAGGAAAAAATTGTGGATTTGGAGAGCGCGTATAGTAGTGTTGTAGATTACATGTTGATTTGTATTACTGTAGTTGTATTGAGTTGGGTGTTTGCTGTAGGCGGAGTGGCTTCGAGATTGGTATCACCCTCTCATTACTCCGGTCGTCGCAATTAGAAAGGCAAGTGCACGTAGAATGATATTGAATGTTGGAATTTTTATTTGGTTAAATGAATGTTTGTCATGATTATTCACCTGAGATATACTTATTTTATATTGCTCATATGTTTTCTGTAATTGATGATGATTATTCATTACATTGCATATTGAGTATTCATGTTGGAATGATTTGACCTATGTGAGTGAGATGGGGTCCCCATATGTAAGATATGGGCAATGAGATCCCTGTATGAAAAAGGACGGGCAATGGATCCCCATATGAAAAAAGACGGGCAATGGATCCCCGTATTTGAGAATGCGGGCATGAGTGAACACCGACAAGTGTTACACTCTGCTATACCAGTATAAGCAGAAGTGAAGTGTCGTATGAGTATGAGTTTGCATTGCATTGCATTTATGAAAGATGAAAATATGTTATGGGAATGAATTATTGATGAAATGATGATTCGTTGTTATTTTTTTTGTATTTGCTGAGTCGTAGACTCACTCTTGGTTATTTGTTGTTTTAGATGAACGTTGATGACAACATACTTTGGGGTGGAAGTAGAACATAGAACTATTGCATTTGTGTAGCACTTCACTTCACTTCATAATTTATTCATTTTGGACTTGTAATAATTGGATAAATCGTGGTTTCCCTTAGTTCCTTATGGTTGATAATATTGCTAGTTGATGTTTTTTCTTAAATGAAATCTATTTATAATACCTTAGGTAATTATTTGGAACATATTACATTTGATATAAGATTTATCATCTTGCTGAAATATATGATTATCATATTGTTGATTATTAATTCTTGAAGTCTAGATGTTAGTAATACTTGATTATGATTTAAAACTGGTAGAGACAGTAGTTGTAAGTGACATCTTGAGCTTTTGTTAAGCCGGGATGCTACATAATTAAACTTTTTCCTCATTATAATATAGGTTGATTATTTTAAGTGGCATTCTCTACCGTCGTCTGAAGCATCCCAATGCACTTAAACTTATCGACTTGTACTTTGATTATGCTGCCACAATTTGCTCGCAGAATCTTTTAGGTCGGTTTGGTTGCTTGGTATTTACCTTTAAAAGTGCAAAATTAGAATGAGACCCAAAATAATCATGTTTATTCATAGATTGAGATTGAAATTTGTATCCTCGTTGCATTCTTCAGGAACTTGTTGGACAATCAAAAGTGAGCGTATCAGTTCCAAGGAATTCAAATTCTAGATGCATGAAATTTTTGCTTTCCATATCCTCTAGGTTAGCCAATCTCCTGTGGAATTTTCCATCGTATCATACATTTGTTTCTCTTAAATCTTATCTCTTGTATCCTCACGTTTCATCATCAAATATGGTAAACATTTCTATCTATGGTGGTATATACTTTTATAGTTTTTCAATGAGATGGTAATTTAAACTGGAATTTCTATCTGTACAGCTATATCAATTGTAATAACATGGTTTGTACGAAACTTAACAAGCAAATGTATTGAGATGTATAACGATTGTTTTTACTTTTTCGTCAATCTTTAGTCTATTGATACCATTGTATCGATGTTCGGGTTTGGTATAGACAAAATATGTTTTACTGCCATTCACTTATGTGTGTTTGCTATTGTGGTATCTACTGACTCCTACAATGGATTAGTTAGCACATAATGCAGTATGGACTTTCTGCAAGTATTTTTTTTGTGTGTAAATCTGAATTATTTATTCAGACGACCATTGTTTTATCATATTTTGTTGTGAATTGGGTTAGTATCTACAGTTTATAAGCTCTAGTTGATGTACTCTTCAACTACAGATCACAGAAATAGTAGTCAAAATTACAAAGCATTTCCTGAAGCCCAAGCATGTAGTGTTGATTGAAGAAGAGTTAAACAACCATTTAAAGAGAAGACAGCATGGAGCTGTGGAGGACTCACAGGTACATTACCTATAACTTATTGATGATACTTCTGAATTTATGGCTATAACTTACTAATAACACAAATGTGTTGTAATTTGGTGTCGTTATTAAATTATAGCCAAGTAAAATTTGCAACTCATTGGTTATCCTGCCTCTTAGCAAGTGAGCTCATAAACAGGCATCTATTTTAAAATGCACCAAGCTTTCTGGCAGTTTGTCTTTTCTGACAAGTGTACTGAATCTCTATTCCGTTATTTCATTTTCACCAAATCTCAATTCCTTTATTTGGTACAATCAAATTATCAGGCATGTGTAATGAAAGCTGAAGCTTTCTTGTTTTTCTAATTTCTTCTTAGAGCAAAAGTGAAGCACCAGTTTTTTTTTTTTGTAAAAAAAAAATCCCCTGGTTGGGTGATGATGCAATCAACTAACTATTAGACTATAAAGTGCTACTGTGCATTTGAAAGAAATTTGGCACGTATTAGGAGTTCATGGAGCATGTTACCTGTGGGTATCACCAAGTAACCTTTGATGTTTCATGAATTTAAAGTAATAAAAGCCACGAACTGTAGTTCTCTCCCTCACAGAGCAACCATTTAGTTAAGATTTGTTGGTTAATGGTGTTATTACGGTTCATTGCACCGTATTTGTTTTGTATTGTGGGTCTCCATATTTTAGACCATAGGTGCTTAAACATCGTGAATGTGCATGTGCATGTACGTTGATCCTTCTTGGCGGGTTGCAAATTTGCAATTGTGCAGCATGAATCAAACAACTAAAATTTGAATTTCAACAAAATACATCCGCGCTTAACCTCAACTGGAGCTTATACCATAGTGTACATTTCATCAGTATTGTCACCTCATTGTCTTATGCTCCAGATTTCTACTGGTTTGATATCATGCCGATGTTAAATTTTAGTTCTTATAGATTAGTCTCATGTGATAGGAATTTTTTTATTAATTAATCCTTTTTAAAATTTTATTTAAAGCTAACCCCTGCGTACTTTATTTTCAATTCTGATCCTTTTGATCACGCTAGCACCTGTGGCGTGACAAAACAACACTGTCACGCGCTAAGATAAATCCTCAAAATAACACTTTTTGTCACGCCACAACCAATGGCATGACCAAACAACACTGTCACGCCACAGGTGGTGGCGTGACAAGAGATTGCCTAGATACGGGCTGACGTGACAGTGTTGTTTTGTCATGTCATGGATGGTAGTGTGACCAAAGAGGTTAGAATTAGAAATAAAGTGCGTCGGGGTTAACTTTAAAATAAAATGTTAAAACAAGTTTAATTAATAAAAAAATCCATGTAATAGCATCATGCATGCCACTAATGTTGTAGATAAGTTATCCATAACTTTGCTGTGTCGTTGAGTGTGTGTATAATCACACCAATAAACCTGGAAGGTATCATATCCTATCTCGGATACCAATTCAGCGAGTCTCTGCATGTAGATGTAGTAACCTAAAATGGATTTTTTTATTAATTAACTTATTTTTAATTTAATTTTATTATTAACCCTTGCCAACTTTTTTCCCAGTTTTAATCCTTTTAGTCACGCCACCACTTGTGTCGTGACAAAACAATATTATCACGCTATAGTTTTGTTTGGTCACGCTACTATCAGTGGCGTGATAAGAAGTGTTATTTAGCTAGATTTACCCTATAGCGTAGTAGTGTTGTGTTACCACGTCACGAGTGGTGGTGTAGCAAAAAAAGTTAGATTTGAAAATAAAGTTGATGGAATTAATAATAATAAATAAATAAATAAATAAATAATAGGTTAATTAATTAAAAAAAAGTTCCCTAAAATGCCACGCCCTGAAGACCTGTTTGTACCCGAACAGCGATAAGAGGCCCATTAGAGAGTTACGGAGCTTGTACAGCCCAATTGAGAGTTACGGAGCTCATTTAGGGCCCAACAGTGAGTACTAACGACACAGCAAGACTAGTTATTACTACTTGCCCTAGTCTGAGAGCCGGTGTTAGACGCAGCTAATGGCCTATTAGCGAGAGTCGAAGTCAAGGCCAGCCGCTTACGACACATACTAGGCTAACAATCAACACAACAACCTGAACAAAGGCCTTGCGCAACACGCCATTACATTACGGCACAACCAAGCTCAGCTCATTACACAAAAAAAAAAAAAAAATCAAAAGCACGCCACCCAGAAGGCCTACGACCCTACCAACCATTAACAGTCAATGGGTCCTACTCCTTGCCAGCCAGGTAGGCAGCCTGACTCGCTGGCACTATCCCCTGCAAATATCACAGAATGAACATCGTCAGGGCTTTCAAAAACATCAAAATGGATGCGAAGTGCAGGGAATTCGGACCAAATGTGAAAAAACAAAGAACGCAGCAAGTTTGAAATTCATCTGTGTAATTACAAGAGAGGAATTGAAATAACGCAGCAAGGGGTACCAGCTAGATTGGTCAGCAAAGTACAGAATGATACATAGCATAAGAACAAGCAAGCCAAAGGGAAATTACGTTTACCACTACAATTCACCACGACAAGTTCCAACCAACAATACTTCAAAAGTATAATATAAACCATTGTAGCACCAGCGAATTGCAAAAATAACATCACAAATGAATGAGATTATTTGTAATTTCATACATGCTGATGAGACGATCTGCAATGCTAGTGAAATTATAAATAACAGATCCATCTTAGCGAAAGGACAATTGAACTTGACTCAGCACATATATGCCTGAGATTAGGAGCATGATAAAATATCAAATTTATCTAGATTAAGAGTAGACGGATCTGAAAGTATCGTGTTGCATGTTTATTCAATGATATGCAATACAAGAGCTAAAACAGAAAGGACTTTCATTTAACTATAATTAAGCCTAAGTCGTCCAACGGTATAACGAGATATGATTATTTCTGTCAAAATAATAATATGTTATTATTTCTATAATTCTAAATAAAAAAATTGATTATTAAAAAAAAATCTCCAAAGTAGTAATGCCTTTTCTTCTCTTGAGAAACAAGTGACCAGAAGCTGCGTACAATCTAGAGATGGCAATGGGCCCCATTCCCCATTCCTCGATGGGGAATTCATCTATTAGGGGATGGAGATGGGGCTATTTCTCCCCCCACCACGGGAATATTAATATGCAAATGCAATTCCCCGTCAGGTGAAGCGGAGATGAGGTTATTTTCCTACTCCCCATCCCTGCTACCCGCATGGACCCCCATAAGACATGTAGGCCACTAGTCTACTACCGTATAACCCGATAAGGCGATAGCCCGATAATCTCTTTTGCATCTTTTACTTTTCAGATGCTAATTAATAATAAAACATTATCATTTTAGCATTGCATGTCGATGTTCACACCCATTTTTATAACATTATGGATCTTATTTTCTCTTCTTTCGGGATCTAACTTTCGGGTATGGGTCCCCGTGGGGCCTCGATAACCCGATGGGGATGGGACGGGGGGAGAATAGCACCCGAGGACGGGGATGAGGACGGAGAATTTTTCTTCTCTCGAGGATAGGGAAGTTCCACCACTCCCCGATGAGGAATGACCCTGTTACCATCCCTAGTACAATCCCATATTTGTCGTCTTACACCCGCACACACCTCCGTACGAACAAAAGAAGGAGATCAGCTTGTGACTTTGATCAACAAGATCAAAACCCCGCGGCAACAATAAATTCACACAAGAAATCACAAAGAACGATATGGCACTACTACAAAAACAGGTCATACTAGACGCCTCATCACAGACGGTTCCAAAGGAGCCGTCTGTATTGAACTTATACAGACGGTTCCCTTTAGAACCGCTCGTGATAGTGCTCATCACGAGCGGTTCTTATTACCAACCGCTCGGATACTTCCTGACGGTTCATAATAAGAACCGTATGTGATAGTGCCTCATCACGACGGCTCCTTCTACCAATCGTGCGTGAAGTATCACGAGCGGTTGGTAGAAGGAGCCGCTCGTGATGAGGACACTCATCACGCAGCGGTTAGTATAACGAACCGTCTATGATACTTCGCAGACGGTTCGTGATACCAACCGTCGGTGATAATTACCTCATCACGCAGCGGTTGGGATTAACAACCGCGTGATTTTGATTTTACCATGGCTTAAAATTTTTCTTACTCTCGATTTTACCATGGCTTAAAATTTTTCTTATACCATGGCTTAAAATTTTCCATGGCTTAAAATTTTTCTTACTCTCTGATTTTACCATGACTTGGAATTTTTCAAGCCATGGTAAAATTAGAGAGAGAAAATTCTAAGCCATGGTAAATCAAATCACGACGGCTCTTAATACCAACCGTCGTGATGAGGTATTATCACGCACGGTTTGTATTAAGAACCGCTCGTGATGAGTTATTTATCACGACGGTTCGTGATACGAAACGTCGTGATTTGTCATCACTGACGGTTTTTGTATGAAACCGCTCGTGATTCGCAAATATGGAATTTGAAAATTTTGAACGCGCGCGCGGAGGCAAAAATATGTCCTTATATATTATGGCCGACCTCCTCTCAGGCGCTCGCCTCGCACTCCGCAGATCCGGTTCTCCTCTAGGCTCGGTCCTCCCTTGCTCGCAGTCCTCCTCCGAGCTGGGTGTAGCTGCTCCTCCGGTCCTCCCAGCTCCTCGGCCCCGCTACACCTCCGTGCTCCGGTCCTCCCTTGCTCCGCAGATCCGACATGGTCTTCCTCCCCAACAGTTGAGAGTCGACGCCGACACCAACGCTGACCTCCTCTAGTCCTCTGACGCCGACGCCGAGCTCCTCCAGTCCTCCTCCGACGTCGATGTCCGTTGGTACTTTTGTATATGAGGTTCTATTAGATTCAGATCCAGATTTGTATGTATGAGCTTGTGGTACTTGTGTTAGATTCATATCCAGATTTCTGTTAGATTCTCTTCCAGATTCTACTTCTGTTGGTACTTGTGTATGATCGAGTGTATGTGTGTATCCATGAATCCATGGCTTGAGAAATTTATTGGGAGGCTTAGGAGTTGGGAATCTATGTATGTGTATCAATGAATCTATGTTTAGAAGGCTTCGGAAATGGCAGTGTATGTGTATGAGTGTATCCATGAAAAATGACAATATTTTTTTTTTGTAATAAAAAAAGCTATCACATACGGTTTGGAACAAGAGCCGTCTGTGAAAACAGGTATCACAGACGGTTCGGAACAAGAACCGTCTGTGATAATTGATTATCACAGACGGTTCTTGTTCCGAACCGTCTGTGATACCTGTTTTCACAGACGGCTCTTGTTTCGAACCGTCTGTGATAGCTTTTATCACAGACGGCTCAAAAACCGTCTGTGATAACCGCCTGTTATCACAGACGTACTTTTACATAGACGGTTGGAAACCGTCTGTGATGACGGTTCCGAACCGTCTGTGATGAGGTTTTCTGTAGTAGTGTGGTCGCCATAAGCGTGTTTTCTGGGTTTTCTTTAGGACATCTTTAATAGTGTATTTATTGTCATATTTTATCTATACCATGTTAATAAAATCCTACATAGAGGAGAGAAGGGATAAGAGAGAGCACAGGTCGTCTCTTCCTGAAGAGATTGTCGTGCACGCGAAAGAAGACATGATATATTAATCTACTCTAGTTGACGTGTAGTCTCGTTTCAAAGAAAAATTATAAAATATAAATATTAGAGAGTGTGCTAGAAACTATCTACTAAAGATATTATCTTTAAAGATAATATAGCATATATTAGAGGTATTATCTCTAACTATTGTAGTTGCACTTGCTGAAAAATAAACTACGCTGCCTCCAACATGCTCGCAGGCCTGAGACTTTATAGTCCACAAGACGCGCATTAAACCGCTGGACAGGCCGTGGCGATAAAACCGCCGTCTCGCAGCAGAACTTGCGCCCGAACGAAGCAGCAGACCGGTCTACGCACCCGGGAGAAGCGAGCGGCCGATGCGCTCGGACGCAAAAAGGCGTGTACGTGGCGTGGCGCTGATGCATGCGTTCGGACGTCCAGTCAACGCGTCGCAACAGCTGCGCGGCCGCGCGCGATCGGACGGACAGCAAGACGCTCTCGCGACGGCTGCGCTACCTAGCGCGATCGAACGGCGAGCAAGCCACTGGCACGCGATTGGCGCAAACGCGGGAAATGCCGACGTGGACACGCACGCTGGGAGGCCGACGATTCTTCCAGCCTTAAAGAGAGCAATAATTGGCACGCTAAGCGTCAAAACATAGTTGCTTAGACCGACAAAAAAATACACAACTAGGCACGTTTCACATAAAAAAAAAACATGCCAACTAAGTTGTTTCAGTACGAATGCATATGGATTAAGATAAGAAAGATGCTGTATGACGGCATGTGGATTAAGATAAGAACTAGACTCTTCACCGATGCCTAGTTGTTTCAGTACGCAAAACTAAGTCCATCCTTGTTTACGAGACAATCGCTTGGAACAACAAATTCATTCACATTCAATCCAAAACAAGCAGTGAGGTCAAAAACAAAAGAGCTGTGAAATGTTCAATACAGGCACTACGGATCAGTGCTTTTGTCCACATATCCAATAGCATCATGATATTATGCGACAACTTGTAATGCTTTTTTAGAACATTGATTATAAATTTATAATCAAATAACACAATAGAAGTGCGTATATCTATATAAAGGTCACATCTTACCTCAAGTGTAAATATAGCTACTGCACTGTGCATACAAGAAATCAAAAGCAGACTCCAGATCAAACAGGGCCTAACGTGAAGTTAAAAGACTATCCAGATCAAACAGGGCCTAATGTAAACTCAAAAGCCATTGGGATCTTCTGATGGAAAGGTGGGCAGGTATGCGCGTGGTTTGAAATAGGAAGTGATATTTCACACTAGTGGTGTGACTTTTTTCAGAATCAAAGTCCAATGCAACGCATGCCTCATTCAGAATTTTGGATGTTTCGAGGGATGCTATTTCCCCCCTTGACCAAATGCATGAATGAATCAGTCACGAGTTTACAACCAAGTTTCGGTCCAAATGAATAAATTAGTTATTTGTCATCTTCTCTAACTACAAACCTCATTGGTGTCCGTACGTGTACTCTAGGCTATAGAAGAAGATTATTTGTTACTCCATAAAAGTGACTGAATTTATTATTTTTCATGTAGTTTTCTGAATAGAAGAAACAATTTTTTTTTTCTCGTGAATAGATACCGAAACTAGCACAGTGCCTAGGCCTCTTACCAGTCTAAGTCGATCTTCATACCTAAACTACAAATCGGCACGGCTTGACTGCGGAGTGCTGACTCGATCGGGGAGATTAGAGGTGTAAACCGTATAGAAAATCATTTTTTTGATCGAATAACAGTAGGAAAGGCTCCTACTGTATATATATAGATAATAATTGCTTGACTGACTCGATGAGAGGTACATCTAAGTGTAGTGAGAGAACCATCTAGCAAGAAGCTCATTACGGATTCAATATTGTTCTTGGGAGCTAGCTCCTCCACCCGCCGTGCGCCGCCTTCTTCTCCACCTCCGGCCCCCTTCCTCACCCAGCCCGCCGTGCCTCTGGGTGACAATACATGTATAGATGGACGACGTGCTGGGGTTGGCTGCGAACGTTGCGGGGCTGGCCGGCGTGAGTGCGTTCGGGCTGATCGCGATGACCGTGGAGGCGGCGAGGACGGCTCGCCAGAACAAGAGCGCCTGCATGGAACTCGCGCGACTGGTGGGGCAGGTCGGCGACCTGCTCCGGGCGCTGCAGGAGCAGCCCGGGGTAACTGTCATGCAGCGCCCGGAGACGAGCGCGCCGCTCCGGGAGCTCGAGGAGACGCTCCGGCGAGCGTGCGTCCTTGTCCAGTCGTGCCAGACCGGCGGCTACGCCCGCAGACTCTGCGCCGGCCGGGAGCGGGCCGGCCGCCTCCGCGACGTGCAGAGCAGGATCGGCATCTACCTCCAGCTCTTCCCCGTCATCAGCCACATCGACAGCACGCGCCTCCTGGTGCGGGTCATGGCCGACGGCGCCGCCATTCGTACCCCGCGCTCCGAGGTACGATCGATAAGCAGCCTGTCGGAAAATAATCTTATAGGATCTGATCCACAACTCAATTGATGTGGACCAACTCTATTATGCGACACGTGTCTTTTTACAAATCTCAAAGCGCACAATCTCATAAATCATTGATGCGAATTTTCACGAATTAAATACTGAAGACTATTACGTTACGCTTTGAGATTCGTGAAAGGACACGTGTCATGCAGTGGAGTTAGTCTACATCAATTGAGTTGTGGACCAGGTGCTATAGGATTATTTTCCCAGCCTGCCTTGATTTTCTTAATTTTTGTGATCATGTTTTGTCTCGACCGTATGCAATTAACTTGCTTAATTGATTTTTGTGATCATGTTTTGCCTCGACCGTATGCAATTAACTTGCTTAATTGATTTTTGTGATCATGTTTTGCCTCGACCGTATGCAATTAACTTGCTTAATTGATTTTTGTGAATTCAGGGGAATGAAGATGAAGTAGTGCTGACGTCACCTACCAATCACCCCAGTCCTCTTCGTAGGTTTCAGAAGTTCAGTTTTTCTCAGCTGATGCATGCTACAAATTACTTCTCGTTTGAAGAACAAATGGAACAAGGCGCCTTGTCCACCTTATACAAGGTATAGTAAGCTAGCTAGCCATATATATGTGCCTGTGTTCATGCATGCTTCCTTTTGTGTTTTGCAAAACACGATTAATCGAATGCAAATTTTTAATGGGAATTGATCTACATCATGGTTTATAATCATCTGAAGCGCATGCAAATCTTTAACGGGGATTGCTATACATCATGGTTCACAATCATCTGAAGCGTATGCAAAATTTCCATGGGAGTTGCTCGACATCATGGTTTACAATCATCTGAAGTTAATCGGTGCATGTTTACACCTTAATTAACTGATTTTCAGGGTCGACTACAAGGGAGTGATGTTACTATCAAAAGGCTTTCAGTTTCAGGTTCAGGGCAACAGCTACCGGCATGTGTGAACGAATATGAGCTATTTAAGAACGAAATCAAGATCCTTCCGGAACTTCAGCACGCAAACATAGTCAAACTTGTGGGATACTGCGCTGAACGGAGCGAGAGGGTCTCGGTCTACGAATACATGCAAAACGGGAGCTTGGAGGACGTCATCTTTGGCATGTCTTCCCTCTAAAACCCTGTTCATTTCTTGTCCATTTAATCCTGGACATGTTTTGATCACAACACTAGCTCTCCTTGTACATTGATGATGAAGTGAAATTGAGATTTTGCAGGGCGCGTGAAAGGAGGGTTGGAACTTGACTGGCCGTCGCGCTTCCGAATAATTGAAGGGATAGCACAGGGTGCAGATTATTTACACAATCACTCCAGGCTACGGGTTATCCACAGGGATCTGAAACCGAGCAACATTCTGCTGGATTCTGATATAAACCCAAAGATATCTAATTTTGACTTGGCTGAAATGTTAGCTCCAGGCGTGAAGCAGAAAACTGACCGTGTGATAGGCTCAACGTAAGATGCTCTATTGCCATATGCTACATCACCCAAAAAAAATCCATGGATGAACTCCTTTATGCTCCTTTCTTTTCTGCAGAATAGTTGATTCCGAGTTTATTTTGTCATCTTTCAGTGGATTTATCGCTCCAGAATATATGCGAGAAGGCCTCTTCTCGGTCAAGACCGATGTGTATAGCTTTGGTGTGATGGTCCTGGAGATCATCAGCAGAAAAAGATGGACTCAACCAATTCAAAAACGTTTCTACCGGGATCTATTAACCTGGGTACGCACCTAAACCATCTTCCCTTGGAGTAGTTTTCTTATGAAGTTTTCTGGTGAATCATCTCTAAAACCGTATATATTTTCACCGCCGTTATTTAATCAGTACAGAAACTGTCAATTATACTAATCTTTAGCGTGACAAATAATCAAATCTCCCTTGTATATAAGGAGGACATATATGTATATATCTTTTTGTCAGGCATGGGCCGACATTGGCAGGCCACCATGCTGCGGCGTATTTCTGGCGCGAAGGCTCAAGGAGTTCGTCGATCCGTCGCTGCACGGCGTCTCGTTTCGCGGCAGGGCTCTCCCCACCGCCTCCTTCCCGGCGAGGAGGCGCGCCCTGTCGCAGCAGAGGGGGATGAGGAGATGCGTCCGGGTGGCGCTGCTCTGCATCCAGGAGAAGCCGGAGCGGCGGCCGACCATGCCGGAGGTCATTCGGATGCTGAGCCCCACGAAGGCGAAGGTGCCGCTCCCGCGCCGGTCGCGCTACACCACGAAGAGCTCGCTGTACGCCGGCGACAGGGGCGCCGCCGCCTGAGCTGGCTGGTGGATTTTGCTATACTATGGACTGTACTCTAATAGAGTCAGCTCATGATTCTTAAAGAGTATCCACTCATTTGAGAACAGCTGTGAAAAGCGTTTGGTAAGTTCCAAAGTTTGGGGACCAAGTGGCATAACTTGGTAAGTTTATGGATCTATAGTTCAGTTTACTCGAAGAAAAATCTTTGGAGTGGTATCTCTGTGGTTGCTAACGTTTGGAGTGATATAGTATGAATTATCCATTTGTATTACTACTAAAAAGCTACAAATATGCCGAAGTCTCGAGCCTATTTGGATAAGATAAGGGTATCTCCAATAGTTAGAGATAACCTTGTCTCTAACATATGCTACATCATCTTTCGAGACAACATCTTCAATAGATAGTCTCTAGCACACTCTCCAATATTTATATTTTATAATTTTTCTTTGAAACGGTCCTACATATCAACTAGAATAGATTAATGTATTATGTCTTGTTTTGCATGCACGACAGTCTCTTCGGGAAGAGATGACTTGTGCGCTCTCTCCTCCACGTAGAATTTTGTTGACGTGATATAGCAAAGAAATGACAATAAATGCACTATTGAAGATGCCATAAGCCTGGCCAAATCGGTCATTAAGCATCCAGAAGCAAGCATTAATTCATCTTTCTTATTTATTAAAGTCATATAATCAAGGATTTAGAGTTCTGACCCTGATATGATCTATGCCAAATCGCCAACAGGTCCACACCCACGGCATGCATTCGAGGCTAGCTTGAACGCCCGTTACATGTTAATTGCATTTGCAGCCTCATGAAGCCGTACGTTCATTTGATCGCCAGCTGTGAGCGAGGGAGAAATTAATGTAGCAAATCTGAACACGAGCGCGTTAATTAAGTCGCCAAAATAAAGTTTTGGAGAGACCACGACAAGATTGCATGATAGTAGTGTCCAGCAAGCTGGCAAGATACAGAAAGCAAAGAAAAATCAACACCAACAAGCACGAACATTTTCATCGAGGAAAAAAAGAAACAAAATAGAAGTCCAATCCAACCGGTAAGACGCACCGATTGCTCGAGTAGATCAGGTAGGGTTAATCAGTGTGGTTTCTAGGTTTTACGCCTTTCCTCCCACGATCTCCTCGATGGCTATACATTTCAGATGTGCCCTGTAACCAACTACTGTTCCTGAGATAATAGGCTGAGATTAGTAGTCCATCATCGTCAGTCAGCCGTTGCCAACTTAAAGTTATGCCGTGCTAGCGCTGGCACCGAACGAAAAATGACTAGTGCCCTGGGCTCTTGTTAAACGCAGGGATCCCACTCCAAAACAAATGGACAGGAGAAGAGAACGGCACAAAGGCCAAAACGACTCGTAGATTAGCCGGGCTTGCAACATCTGATGTGACAGGGCCTGAATCCGAAGCGCATGCATGGAGGGCTTGATTGCGTCTCTGCCTTTGCGAGAGGCGATTTTAGGCCAAATTGGATATACATGACACTCTAGAAGATGGTGAATTGAAAAATACCACTTCAAAACATAAAATTAGAAATTTACCACTCCAAAAGTTGGTTCTTTGGATTTTTGCTACTCCTAGACACTTTTGTCCCCCCCTTCTTCCTTCTTCCTCCTGACCAGCCATCGCCACAGCTCCTTCGACAGGGCTTTCAAAAACATCAAATGGATGCAAAGGGCAGGGAATTCGGACCAAATGTGAAAAAAACAAAGAACGCAGCAAGTTAGGAGCGCAACAAAATATCAAATTTATCTAGATTAAGAGGATACCATGCATTAAGAAGGTGGTATCGAAATGTCTTTCATGCAATAAGTAACTATAGTAAGAAACCACCCACTGGGAGCAGCCTTACACCTGCACACACCTCCGTACGAACGAAAGAAGGAGATCAGCTTGTGACTTTGATCAACAAGATCAAAACCCCGCGGCAACAATAAATTCGCACAAGAAATCACAAAGAACGATATGGTCGCCATAAGGGTGTTTTCTGGGTTTTCTTTATGACATCTCCAATAGTGTATTTATTGTCGTCTCTTAACTATACCACGTCAACAAAATCCTATGTAGAGGAGGGGGGAGAGAGCACAGGTCGTCTCTTTCTGAAGAGATTATCGTGTACGCGAAACAAGACATGATACATTAATCTACTCTAGTTGACGTGTAGGTCCGTTTCAAAAAAAAATTAAAAAATATAAATATTGAAGAGTGTGCTAGAGACTATCTATTAGAGACGTTGTCTCTAAAGATGATATAACATATATTAGCAGTGGCGGACCCAGGATTAAATCTTAGATATGACGGCGTCGCTTCCGTGTTGGACACCGCCTCGCCGCGCACCGCTAGGGTTTGGTCACTCGGTCCTCGCTCGATGACTTGACGTATTACGTTGAGCTTTTGTTCAACTAAACTCCTTTTTAGATAAAAGTGCTCAATGAACTAATAAAATGAATCCTTTTAGAATACGTAAACATCCTAGATGCATTAAGTACTCATACTACTCCATGTACATCTTTTCATGGTTCTTATGAAATTGTGATCATGATTTAGGTTGATTGCTTAGTATAAATCCTAAAAGAACAAATCAAAGGGAACATCATACAAGTACTTACTGGCTGCCTCACCGATGTCGTCCCCCACGCGCGCGCCCCTCTGGGCTTGCAGCGCAGTCATGTATCTTTTCTGAATCTGCCAGCACAAGAAAACATGTGTGTTACCATCCCATGAATTATTGGATCATATGCTGTTCAATGTTTTTGGATTCGGATTCCCAGGTTTGTTATACATATATGCATGCCTACTTGCTGAATTAGTTGATTGGATGGAAACTTTGATCTCCATATACAAATTAAGAACAGAAAACAATACTACAAATAATGGGGAAATATATAGGAACTGAGCCTAGCTCAGTTGGTGGGATGGTGTAGATGTACACCCCCACCACTCAGGTTCAAGTCCTCTTTGAGGCGAATTTGGCTGCCTATTATGGCTGTATGCATCCTTAGTTGGTGCAGAGATCGAGAGTTGTACTTCCATTTCTAAAAAAAAATAGGAAATATATACCATAACAAAACCTTTAGCAGGGTGTTGTGAGATGATAAACCTGCTGAAGGTCATGACAGATGATTAGAAAAAAAATCATCAATAGGCACAAGTTACGGCTATCTTTACCTTCTTCTACATGTTGAATATGTAAATGATGAATACACAAAATCAATTCTCACAATATATGCCCAGTCTCATTCTCACAAAGTCACGAAGTAACAAGTCACAATCTCATCCTCACAATATCAATTCTCACGGTCTCACCTCAGACCTCAATCCGGCTCACCGCCCCGCTGCTCCACCACGCGCCCATGCCGGTGTGCCGCCGCACGCAACCTTCGCCCTGGCTGCCGCCCTACGTCACGCGCCCACGGTGCGTCGCCTGCCCGCGCGCGCTTCACCTCGCGGTCCTCGCCGCGCACGCCGCCGCCGTGCACGCCGCCTTGACCCTTCACCGCCGCAGCTGTCGCGCGCGCTGCGCGCTTCACCTGCGTCGCCGCCGCGCACCGCCGCCGCCTAGGTTAGAAATTGGGGCAAATGGAATGAGGATTGAGGAAGCCCGAAGGGAAGGGGGAAGGGGTCGTGCGTCTGTGCCGCTGTGGGCTGAGAGGCTGAGTGCCAGAGTGGGCCGTGGGCTGAGTCTGAGTGGGTTATGAGCAAAGCCACAGATGCCTGCCATTCCATTGCGTCCGCACCACCCGCTGGCCGAAAGGAAGGGGCAACTAGGAAGGATCGCTGCTCGTCGGCGTCCGGGAAGGGGGGAGGGGGGGCGGTGTACCACCAGCGGTTACCTCGGGCGGCCGTCCAACCTTGCCCGATTGCTGGGACCGCCCCTATATATTAGAGATATTATCTTTAACTATTGTAGTTGCCCTTGTTGGAAAATAAACGACTCTGCCTCCAACATGCTCGCAGGCCTGAGGCTTTATAGTCCACAAGACGCGCATTAAACCGCTGGACAGGCCATGGCGATAAAACCGCCATCTCGCAGCAGAACTAGCGCCCGAACGAAGCAGCAGACCGGGAGACGCGAGCGAACAGCACGTCTACGCACCCGGGACCGGGAGAAGCGAGCGGCCGATGCGCTCGGACGCAAAAGGCGTGTACGTGGCGTGGCGTGGCGCTGATGCATGCGTTCGGACGTCCAGTCAACGCGTCGCAACAGCTGCGCGGCCGCGCACGTGAAATGCCGACGGGGACACGCACGCTGGGAGGCCGACGATTCTTCCAGCCTTAAAGAGAGTAATAATTGGCACGTTAAGCATCAAAACATACTAGTTGCTTAGAGCATCTCCAGCAGGAGCTCTCAAAACAGAACCCTTACTTTTAATTTGAGAGCTCCCCTTACTTTTGAGGGCCCTGTTTTCTGGGCTGCACTCCAGCAGGAGCCCTCATAACAAGGCCCCTACTTCTTAATTCCCTCTATTTCCTCACACACTATATGCATATGTATTTGAGAACATCACATTATATAATAATTTATTTAAACTATAACTCTAAAGCACTATACTTAATATTATGAATGAAAATACAATTATTCAAATTTAAATTCAAAGACAAATTTGGTCCGAATTTAATGATAGTCGATCACAACATAGTTCATAACATCTCTGCAAATCAAATGACATAATCATCAAACATATCATCAAGAGGCGGGCGGGGGAAAGAGGCGGACGGCGCTCGCGGGCGGGCTGCGGGAGGGGAAGAGGCGGGCGGGGGAAGGAGCGGGCGCGGAGGGGAAAAAAGGCGGGGAAGAATCGGGACCAGGGCGCGCAGGAAACCGTGATTTGAGGGCTTGGCCTAGAGCCCCCAGGAATGAGGGCTGGAGGGGGGATTTGAGGGGTCCCTCAAATTTGAGGGCTCTAGTAGGGGCCCTGCTGGACCTCTGTTTTTACCTCAAACCCTCAAATTTGATTTTAGAGGCTCAAGTAGAGGCCCTGCTGGAGATGCTCTTAGACCGATAAAAAATACACAACTAGACACGTTTCACATTAAAAAAAAAAAAACGTGCCCTATGTTTCAGTACGCAAAACGAAGTCCATCCTTGTTTACGAGACAATCGCTTGCTGGAACAACAAATTCATTCACATTCAATCCAAAACAAGCAGTGAGGTCAAAAACAAAAGAGCTGTCAAATGTTCAATACAGGCACTATGGATCAGTGCTTTTGTCCACATATCCAATAGCATCATGATATTACGCGACAACTTGTAATACTTTTTTAGAACATTGATTATAAATCTATAATCAAATAAAACAATAGAAGTGCGTATATCTATATAAAGACCACGTCTTACCACAAGTGTAAATCTAGCTACTGCACTGTGCATACAAGAAATCAAAAGCAGACTCCAGATCAAACCAGATCAAACAGGGCGTAATGTAAACTCAAAAGCCATTGGGATCTTCTGATGGAAAGGTGGGCAGTTGTGCGCGTGGTTTGAAATAGGAAATGATATTTCATACTAGTGGTTTGACTTTTGTCATAATCAAAGTCCCCTTGACCGAATGTAATGCATGCCTCATTCAGAATTTTGGATGTTTCGAGGGATGCTATTTCCACCCTTGACCAAATGCATGAATGAATTAATCACGAGTTTATGGCCAAGCTTCGGTCCAAATGAATAAATTAGTTATTTATCATCTTCTCTAGCTACAAACCTCATTGGTGTCCATACGTGTACTCTAGGCTATATATACAAGAAAATTATTTGTTACTCCATAAAAGTGACTGAATTTATTATTTTTAGTTTTCTGAATAGAAGCAACAATATTTTTTTCTGGTGACATGGATAGATACCGAAACTAGCACAGTGCCCAGGCCTCTTGCCAGTCTAAGTCGATCTTCATAGCTAAACTACAAATCGGCACGGCTTGATATTGCTGACTCGATTGGGGAGATTAGAGGTGTAACTGTAGAGAAAATCATTGCTTAACTGACTCGAGGAGAGGTACATCTAACTGTACTGAGAAAGAACCATCTAGCTAGCAAGAAGCTCATTACGGTTTCAATATTGTTCTTGGGAGCTACCGAGCTAGCTCCTCCACCCGCCGTGCGACGCCTTCTTCTCCACCTCCGGCCCCCTTCCTCACCCCGCCCGCCGTGCCTCTGGGCGACAATACATGTATAGATGGACGACGTGCTGGGGCTGGCTGCGAACGTTGCGGGGCTGGCCGGCGTTAGTGCGTTCGGGCTGATCGCGATGACCGTGAAGGCGGCGAGGACGGCTCGCCAGAACAAGAGCGCCTGCATGGAACTCGCGCGGCTGGTGGAGCAGGTCGGCGACCTGCTCCGGGCGCTTCAGGAGCAGCCCGGGGTGACGGTCATGCAGTGCCCGGAGACGAGCGCGCCGCTCCGGGAGCTCGAGGAGACGCTCCGGCGAGCGTGCGTCCTCGTCCAGTCGTGCCAGAGCGGCGGCTACGCCCGCAGACTCTGCGCCGGCCGGGAGCGGGCCGGCCGCCTCCGCGACGTGCAGAGCAGGATCAGCATCTACCTCCAGCTCTTCCCCGTCATCAGCCACATCGACAGCACGCGCCTCCTAGTGCGGGTCATGGCCGACAGCGCCGCCATTCGTACCCCGCGCTCCGAGGTACCGTACGATCGATAAGCTGCCGGCCTTGATTTTCTTGATTTTTGTGATCATGTTTTGCCTCGACCGTATGCAATTAACTTGCTTGATTGATTTATGTGAATTCAGGGGAATGAAGATGAAGTAGTGCTGACGTCGCCTACCAATCACCCCAGTCCTCTTCGTAGGTTTCAGATGTTCAGTTTTTCTCAGCTGGTGCATGCTACAAATGACTTCTCGTTTGAAGAACAAATGGAACAAGGCGCCTTGTCCACCTTATACAAGGTATAGTAAGCTAGTTAGCCATATATATATGTGCCTGTGTTCATGCATGCTTCCTTTTGTGTTTTGCAAAACACGATTAATCGCATGCAAATTTTTAATGGGGATTGATCTACATCATGGTTTATAATCATCTGAAGCGCGTGCAAATGTTTAACGGGAATTGCTATACATCATGGTTTACAGTCATCTGAAGCGTATGCAGAGTTTCCTTGGGAATTGCTAGACATCATGGTTTACAATCATCTGAAGTTAATCGGTGCATGTTTACACCTTAATTAACTGATTTTCAGGGTCGACTACAAGGGAGTGATGTTACTATCAAAAGGCTTTCAGTTTCAGCTTCAGGGCAACAGCTACCGGCATGTGTGAACGAATATGAGCTATTTAAGAACGAAATCAAGATCCTTCCGGAGCTTCAGCACGCAAACATAGTCAAACTTGTGGGATACTGCGCTGAACGGAGCGAGAGGGTCTCGGTCTACGAATGCATGCAAAACGGGAGCTTGGAGGACGTCATCTTTGGCATGTCTTCCCTCTAAAACCATGTTAATTTCTCGTCCATTTAATCCTGGACATGTTTTGATCACAACACTTGCTCTCCTTATACATTGATGATGAAGTGAAATTGAGATTTTGCAGGGCGCGTGAAAGGAGGGTTGGCACTTGACTGGCCGTCGCGCTTCCGAATAATTGAAGGGATAGCACAGGGTGCAGATTATTTACACAATCACTCCAGGCTACGGATTATCCACAGGGATCTGAAACCAAGCAACATTCTGCTGGATTCTGATATGAACCCAAAGATATCTAATTTTGACTTGGCTGAAATGTTAGCTCCAGGCGTGAAGCAGAAAACTGACCGTGTGATAGGCTCAACGTAAGATGTTCTATTGCCATATGCTACATCACCCCAAAAAAAATCCATGGATGAACTCCTTTATGCTCCTTTCTTTTCTGCAGAATAGTTGATTCCGAGTTTATTTTGTCATCTTTCAGTGGATTTATCGCTCCAGAATATATGCGAAAAGGCCTCTTCTCGGTCAAGACCGATGTGTATAGCTTTGGTGTGATGGTCCTGGAGATCATCAGCAGAAAAAGATGGACTCAACCAATTCAAGAACGTTTCTACCGGGATCTATTAACCTGGGTACGCACCTAAAACATCTTCCCTTGGAGTAGTTTTCTTATGAAATTTTCTGGTGAATCATCAAACTGTCAATTATATATAAGGAGGACATACATGTATATATCTTTTGTCAGGCATGGGCCGACATTGGCAGGCCATCATGCTGCGGCGTATCTCTGGCGCGAAGGCTCAAGGAGTTCGTCGATCCGTCGCTGCACGGCGTCTCGTTTCGCGGCAGGGCTCTCCCCACCGCCTCCTTCCCGGCGAGGAGGCGCGCCCTGTCGCAGCAGAGGGGATGAGGAGATGCGTCCGGTGGCGCTGCTCTGCATCCAGGAGAAGCCGGAGCGGCGGCCGACCATGCCGGAGGTAATTCGGATGTTGAGCCCCAGGAAGGCGAAGGTGCCGCTCCCGCGCCAGTCGCGCTACACCAAGAAGAGCTCGCTGTACGCCGGCGACAGGAGCGCCGCCGCCTGAGCTGGCCGGTG
The DNA here is from genome assembly GCA_036346255.1 of Ampelocalamus luodianensis. Classification (NCBI taxonomy): domain Eukaryota; kingdom Viridiplantae; phylum Streptophyta; class Magnoliopsida; order Poales; family Poaceae; genus Ampelocalamus; species Ampelocalamus luodianensis. The sequence goes on along the minus strand of CM070625.1, from coordinate 2,393,975 downwards.
GATTTTGCTATACTATGGACTGTGCTCTACTAGCTTCAGCTCATGATTCCTAGAGTATCCGCTCATTTGAGAACCAGAGCTGCTGAGAAAACCGTTTGGTAGAAGGCTTCCTCCAAAACACTGGAAGAGAGAATTGGAGGCAAAAAAAGACCATCATACGTATGGTTTTAAGACTTCAAATGTATTTGTTTCTTACTCCTTTATATCTGTACACAAATTTTTAAAATTTCTTTACAATAGCACATTCTGTAACAATTCGGTATTCACAAGTGTAAAGACACATTCATTCAGAATTACAATTTCTCTCTCACAATCACAAGAACTAGGAAATTTATCTCATCAATCTGGGTTACAAATTTTGAAGTAAAAGCAAGCAGTACCATGTAGGTGCAGCCAAACCAAGTTACACAATGATAGATGTGTTAAGGATATAAGGATATTTATGGTATTTCCTATTATATTAGGGTTTAGACTCGTGTTCCTTTGTACCCTATATATATTGCCCATTGAGTCTCTTCAATATACACACAATATTCATAACATGATATCAGATCAAAGATTAGGGTTATGGTTACTGTAGCCACGGCCGCCGAACCTCTCGTCGCCTCCACTACCCCTGCTCCCGGGGGGACCGATCTTTGCTCCCGAGGGCGGCCTCTTGTCGCTGCCAATCCAATCGCAAGCGGCGGCATGATCTTCGGTGTCGTCTTCTTCGACACCCGAGCCTAGCTACTCCCCGCGCCATCGGAGCCCAGCTGGGAGGAGCGTCTATTGGCCCAATTGGGATGGCAGCTGTTTATTCCTCTTTGCTTCGTGGAGGATGGAGATGGTTGGAGTGTGCTGGCTCGATTGGGAAGGCTCGACTGTAATTCCCATCCGAGCTGCTGCTAGTTATATGTCGGTCTTTTTTTTCTTTTTTTTTTCTTTTCTTTCTTTGTGTCGTTTCTTTCGTTGTGTCCATCTAAGTCCGTAAAACCTTATCCTTAGAGTTCGTTTAAGCCATGCGAGTCCACAAATTTATTGCGAGTCATAGAAGCATAGGAATTTCTTTGCATGACAGCAGCCGCTGCTCTTTTCTTCGAGCCGCTGTAGATCCGTCGCTCTAAGTTTTTAAGGCCACCGCACTTCTTGTGCACTGCGTCTCTATTGCGCTTCTTATGCACTGCGTCTCTATTATGCTTCTTGTGCACTGCGCCGCCGCCGTCTTGGGCTTCGATCTACGCCGCCATGCTTCTATCTATTCCTATTCGGCTTGATTTGACAGCCTTCTCTATTTTGGTCGGTTTCATAATCTTCTTTATCATGTTGCCGTTGTCGACTTTGCTCCCGCACCTTGTGCTTTATGGGTTGTTGCACGACCCCAGATGAGAGAAGATCTTTTATCGACATATTTTTCAAGAGCTGCATGCTACGAAGACATTATCAAGACTCAGACTTTAAATTTTTTTTCCCCCCTATTTTAATGTCAACCCTTTCCAAAAGCAATGCTATTGCATACGCCTTACATTTGAGGGAGGATGTTAAGGATATAATGGTATTTGTGGTATTTCTTATTATATTAGGGTTTAGACTTGTGTCACTTTGTATCCTATATATATTGCTCATTGGGCCTCTTCAATATACATACAATATTCATAACAAGATGAACATGTCAAGAAGGCAATAAACCAAAGATTAATTACAGAGGAACATAAAGCACATGTCAACTCAGGTAATGGTTCTTGATACAATCATAGTTCATCACAAGGTTATTGATGATCTTACAATAGTTAGAAGCCCATATTACTTGACACAAAAGGAGAACCAATTCATAGCTCCGAGCAAGTGTCAAGATTGAGCGTCAACGGTAACCGGGAGTACACGCTCACCGTTGAGCTGAACATCTAAAAAAAGCTATACACCTATAGCATGTAGAACCTTTGGACATTTTCAGTTCACATCCCATATGTTCTTGCTAGGCCTTGAATGCAAACATTCTCGTCTGTCATACTCATGTAAAGGCATTAACAAATTAAATGACACGATATATCTGCAATGCAATCTTTAAAATGAAACTACCAACAAACAAACTTGTTGTAGCTCAGATATCGAACTTGGGATAAAACTACACATATAGACTTTCAATTAACAAAAATTTTGAACCAATACATATGGCAGAAGACACCTAGCTGGACCCTAAATTCATTTATGCCAATACGACAATGACATAACACACCCCTCAACTATGGCCAACAACCGAAAAAAACATGATTTTACCAAGCATTTTTCAGTTCTTGTACCAAATCCTCGTAGGCACATCTTTAGAATAAGCATTGTCTGCGCAAACAGAACCACATGCAAGGCTACAAGAACGAAACGTCAAGGTAAGAACGTAATAAAACTAAACTCAACACTAAACATTCTACAGAAAAGAGGTCGTGACAAAAGAGGTCCCAACGAACAGGAAACAGAACACGGAAACTCACCGGAACAAAGAGAGACGCTAGAGGAGGTCGCGAAAGAACTCCAACGGAGATTGAAGACGATGCAAACTCCAGCAAGTCCTCCGAAGGTGAGGAGGTCGAAGATGACGCAGACTCCAACTGGCTTGTTTGACGGCGAAGCCATTGAAGAAGACACAGGCTCCAATCGCTCAGGCGAACTCAAAGCACGAAGAAAAACAAACGAGCTAGAGGAAGAGGGAGTGGAATTGGAAAGCTGCGGGAGAAACAAGAGGTCTAAAGGGATTCCCTGGAGTTGTATTTATAGAGGAAGGAAAAAGGAACTAGGCTACAAGATGTAGCAATGGAAGTCACGGGAATGGCAAAGGTACACTGCCATGGAGTGAGGAAAGGTCAAAGGGGTAGGTAGGGGAAAGAGACAAGAGGGGAAAATGGTCAAAGTGGAGGTAGCATTTATTGCGATCCATCAGCATTCAAAGTGACACAGTAGCATTTAATGCGACTCAGTAGCATTTAATGCGTGGACAGACTACGTCGAAAATGATGCGATGGGAAAAATGTGAGTAGGGGACTGACTGGTAGGGCCAGTCTAAACCAAGAGGTGGTCCTGAGGAGGAGGACCAAAGGAGGAGGAGATCCTGACGGTCAAGATGAAATCAAAGGAGATCCCGACGGCCAAGTTGAAATCAAATAAGGTCCTGACGGTCAAGATGAAATCAAAAGAGGTGAAGCGATAGCGAGGAAATACGCGGTGGAGTGGTAGAGGTCATATTTCAATCGGACGGAGCAAAGCGATAAGAACGTTGAGACCGTCCGGAAGTTGCAACGCAATCTAGCCATCCATCTAGATCAGACAGATCAAAACGATAGGAACGTTCAGAGGTCCGAACGTAACCAACAGATCTAGCTGTCCATCAAAGATTGGACGGTGCAAGGAGGGAGGTCGCGACTGAGTCGCAAAAAAGGAAAGCGGATGGTGGAAACCTGATTTAAACTCTAAGTGAAAAAGCGATAGAGTTCAAATAAATCCAACTTTAAGTTGATTGAAGTTTCAATTATTCAAATTAAATCATTTTTGGAATCTAAATTTCGAGTTAAGCTTGAGCCACTTAATAAACCGAATGGTTCCTTTTTTTGTTTTGAAAACTTGCAAGAAATCTGGACAAACGGGACATTACAGATAAAGAGAAAAAAATTGTGGATTTGGAGAGCGCATAGTAGTTTTGTAGATTACGTGTTAATGTTTATTACCGTAGTTGTATTGAGTTGGGTGTTTGCTGTAGGCAGAGTGGCTTCGAGATTGGTATCACCCTCTCATTACTCCGATCATCACAACTAGAAAGGCAAGTGCACGTAGAATGATATTGAATGTTGGAATTTTCATTTGGTTAAATGAATATTTGTCATGATTATTCACCTGAGACATGCTTATTTCATATTGCTCATATGCTTTCTGTAATTGATGATGATTATTCATTACATTGCATATTGAGTATTCATGTTGGAATGATTTGACCTACGTGAGTGGGATGAGGTCCATATATGTAATATATGGGCAATGAGATCCCCGTATGAAAAAGGACAGGAAATGGATCCCCGTATTTGAGAATGCGGGCATGAGTGAACACCGACAGGTGCTACACTCCGCTATACCGGTATAAGCAGAAGTGAAGTGTGGCATGAGTATGAGTTTGCATTGCATTGCATTCATGAAAGATGAAAATATGTTATGAGAATGAATTGTTGATGAAATGATGATTTGTTGTTATTTTTTTTTGTATTTGCTGAGTCTTGGACTCGCTCTTGCTTATTTATTGTTTTAGGTGAACGTTGATGACAACATACTTTAGGGTGAAAGTAGAACATAGAACTATTGCATTTGTGTAGCACTTCACTTCATAATTTATTCATTTTGGACTTGTAATAATTGGATAAATTGTGGTTTCTCTTAGTTCCTTATGGTTGATAATATTGCTAGTTGATGTTTTTCTTTAAATGAAATCTATTTATAATACCTTAGGTAATTATTTGGAACATATTACATTTGATATATGATTTATCATCTTGCTGAAATTTATGATTATCATATTGTTGATTGTTAATTCTTGAAGTCTAGATGTTAGTAATACTTGATTATGATTTAAAACTGCTAGGGATAGTAGTTGAAAGTGATATCTTGGGCTTTTCTTAAGTCGGGGTGCTACATAATTAAACTTTTTCTTCATTATAATATAGGTTGATTATTTTAAGTGGCATTCTCTACTGTAGTCTGAAGCATCCCAATGCACTTAAACTTATCGACTTGTACTTTGATTATGCTACCACAGTTTGCTCGCAGAATCTTTTAGGTCTGTTTGGTTGCTTGGTATTTACCTTTAAAAGTGCAAAATTAGAATGAGACCCAAAATAATCATGTTTATTCATAGATTGAGATTGAAATTTGTATCCTGGTTGCATTCTTTAGGAACTTGTTGGACAATCAAAAGTGAGCATATCGGTTCCAAGGAATTTAAATTCTAGATCCATGAATTTTTTGCTTTCCATATCCTCTAGGTTAGCCAATCTCCTGTGGAATTTTCCATCATATTGTACATTTGTTGCTCTTAAATCTTATCTCTTGTATCTCACGTTTCATCATCAAATATGATAAACATTTCTATCTATGGTGGTATATACTTTTATAGTTTTTCAATGAGATGGTAATTTAAATTGGAATTTCTATCTGTACAGCTATATCAATTGTAATAACATGGTTTGCACGAAACTTAACAAGCAAATGTATTGAGATGTATAACGATTGTTTTTACTTTTTCGTCAATCTTTAGTGTATTGATACCATTGTATTGATGTTTCGTTGGTTAGATCCAGCGACGAGGTCGTACTGTGGTGTGGTCTTGGAGCGCTGATACCTTCGATTCGGAGTGAAAACTCCTGATCTGACTTTCGCTGGTTGGATCCGGCGACGACGACGTGAGTCGTATCCCTTCTTAGAGGTGTCGCTACAGAGATTGTCTCATCATCACCTCTTTGCTGCGCAGCTGCTGTTTGCGTGTGGACGATCTTCTGGTTGGTCCCGGAGGTGGGGTTAGGTGGTTTTTTTAGGCCAGCCTTTGTATGACAATTTGTTTGTCATTGTTGACTTTTGGTCATTTTTTATTTTAAGTTTTTAGCTGATGGTGGTGTAATGGCTGTGTGCATTCTTAGTTGGTGCAGAGATCAGGAGTTATACTTCCATTATCTAAAAACTTATGTGTGTTTGCTATTGTGGTATCCACTAACTCCTATAATGGATTAGTTAGCACATAATGCAGTATGAACATTCTGCAAGTATTTTTTTTTATTATTTTTGTGTAAATCTGAATTATTTATTCAGACTACCATCGTGGATGGTCGGTGTTTTATCGTATTTTGTTGTGAATTGGGTTAGTATCTACGGTTTATAAGCTCTAGTTGATGTACTCTTCAACTACAGATCACAGAAATAGTAGTCAAAATTACAAAGCATTTTCTGAAGCCCAAGCATGTAGTGTTGATTGAAGAAGAGTTAAACAACCATTTAAAGAGAAGACAGCATGGAGCTGTGGAGGACTCATAGGTACATTAACTTATTGATGATACTTCTGAATTTATGGCTATAACTTACTAATAACACAAATGTGTTGTAATTTGGTGTCGTTAGTAAATTATGGAACAATTGTGTATTTGCCACTGCAATTGAGTGAGTTTTAGTTTTTGCCACTTTATGTGAGTATGACATGTGGGTCTCGGGACCACATGTCATACTTACAATAGTGACAAAAACTAAAACTCGCATGAAAGTACAGTGGTAAATATGTGAATGCCTCTTAAATTATAGCCAAGTAAAATTTGCAACTCATTGGTTATCCTGCCTCTTAGCAAGTGACCTTGATGAGGGCATCCCTACGACACCTTCTTCTCCTTCATCTAATGCTCAAGATATACATATCGCGCTACCGACTGGACTAATTACAAGAGCACGTGCCAAGAAACTACAAGATCGGGTGAACTTACTCCTTAATGAACATGTCATTAATTTTAATGAGAACTTTATACTATCTAAAAATAGTGTTTTGATTGTACTCAGGCTTGAAGATTGCACGATAGAAGGAGAAGTTGATGATAAGTGCAAGATGAGCTGCATACTAGTCCAGAACTTGGTCCTCAGATGGCAGCAAGGGAGGAAGGGCTGCTAAATAGGAGGAATCTGCATGGTGTGCTGCGTGTAATCTGTATGGAAATAGAAGGCCGCATGCATATTTATTTTGCTGGAATTTCGGTTGGAAAAGTCAAAGGAAGACTTTTGCATGCAAGAATGCCATCCTGAGTTTGCATGCATGGAAGGAATTGATTGGATTAAATGCTGACGTGGGGAAATAAAAGGAAGGAATCTTTTTGCATGCAAGAAAGAGAAACAAGGAAGCTTCCTTTTATTCTGGCCGAGTCTACATAATCAACTTGTAAACAATTTTGGCTGGTTCGGTTTGTATTAGAATTGACGTAGATAGCAGGCCGCACCAATAATAGGGTGCGTCCAGCCCCTAGCATTGGTAATTCAGTGCTAAGGTGCTAATATCAATCTTGACCGTTGGATCTGGATTGAACAACTAAGATTAATACACTCTCCCACCTCCAAACCATTTAATCACCTTGCATGCTTCCACCTCCAATGCGTCTTCATTAATGCACCTTCATTAAACACTATGCATACTTCCACATCCAACGGTCAAGATCCGCATCCAACGGTCAAGATTGACATTAGCACCTTAGCATTGAATTACCCATTAGCACTATATATATATATATATATATATATATATATATATATATATATATATATATATATATATATATATATATATATATATATATTCTCTAGACCTCATATTATTGAGGGAGACCATGTTTATGCAAAAAAATAGACAAAGTTATTGCTTGCTTCTTTCGTTCCAGAATTCATGTGAGGATTTCTAATGGAGAATTAGACGATCCGTTGTTCGTTTTGCATGTTAAAGTCAAGTTTGCTTTTCCGCTGGGAATTGAGGGCTTGGCGATCTCCGCTCGTAGTCTAGCGGCGATCATCCCGGTGTGTGTGGGCAAATATCTATAGAGCTGTAAGTCCGTACACTGGCGCGTGGTGTACAGTTGAGTGTTGTTCATTGTCAAGCACTATTTATCCACAATTCTACTCGAGAAGATCGGGTCACCCCGTATCAAAGCTCATAAACATGCATCTATTTTGAAATGCACCAAACAGTTTGTCTTTTCTGACAAGTGTACTGAATCTCTATTCCGTTATTTCATTTTCACCAAATCTCAATTCCTTTCTTTGGTACAATCAAATTATCAGGCAAGTGTAATGAAAGCTGAAGCTTTCTTGTTTTTCTAATTTCTTCTTAGAGCAAAAGTGAAGCACCAGTTTTTTTTTTTTTTTTAAAAAAAAATCCCCTGGTTGGGTGATGATGCAACCAACTAACTATTAGACTATAAGTGCTACTGTGCATTTGAAAGAAATTTGGCACGTATTAGGAGTTCATGGAGCATGTTACCTGTGGGTATCACCAAGTAACCTTTGATATTTCATGAATTTAAAGTAATAAAAGCCACGAACTGTAGTTCTCTCCTTCACAGAGCAACCATTTAGTTAAGATTTATTGGTTAATGGTGTTATTATTGTTCATTGCACCGTATTTGTTTTGTATTGTGGGTCTCCATATTTTAGACCAGAGGTGCTTAAACATCGTGAATGTGCATATACGTTGATCCTTCTTGGCGGGTTGCAATTGTGCAGCATGAATCAAACAACTAAAATTTGAATTTCAACAAAATACATCCACGCTTAACCTCAACTGGAGCTTATACCATAGTGTACATTTCATCAGTATTGTCACTTCATTGTCTTATGCTCCAGATTTCTACTGGTTTTATATCATGCCGATGTTAAATTTTAGTTCTTATAGATTAGTCTCATGTAATAGAACTTTTTTTTTATTAATTAACCCTTTTAAAAATTTTATTTTAAAGTTAACCCTGCGCACTTTATTTTCAATTCTGACCCTTTTGGTCACGCTACCACCCGTGACGTGACAAAACAACACTGTCACGCGCTAAAATAAGTCCTCAAAATAACACTTTTTGTCACGCCACAACCAGCGGCGTGATCAAACAACACTATCACGCCATGGGTGGTGGTGTAACAAGAGATTGTTCAGATATGGACTGGCGTGACAGTGTTGTTTTGTCACATTATGGATAGTGACATAACCAAAGAGGTCAAAATTGAAAATAAAGTGCGCAGAATTAACTTTAAAATAAAATTTTAAAAAAGCTAATTAATAAAAAAAAATCCATATAATAACATCATGCATGCCACTGATGTTGTAGATAAGTTATCCATACCTTTGTTGTGTCGTTGGGTGTGTATAATCACACCAATAAACCTGGAAGGTATCATATCCTATCTCGGATACCAATTGAGCGAGTCTCTGCATGTAGATGTAGTAACCTAAAATGGAACTTTTTTTATTAATTAATCCATCTTTTAATTTATTTTTATTATTAACCCTCGCCAACTTTTTTTTTCTTTCAGTTTTAACCCTTTTGGTCACGCCACCACTTATGGCGTGATAAAACAACATTATCACGCTACAATTTTGTTTGGTCACGCTACCATCAGTGACGTGATAAGAAGTGCTATTTAGCTAGATTTACCCTATAGCGTGGTAGTGTTGTGTTACCTTATAGCGCTAAAAAAGTCAGATTTAAAAATAAAGTTGACGGGATTAATAATAAAAATAAATAAATAATAGGTTAATCAATAAAAAAAAAGTTCCCTAAAATGCCACGCCCTGAAGACCCGTTTGTTCCCGAACAGTGATAAGAGGCCCATTAGAGAGTTACGGAGCTTATTTATAGCCCATTAGAGAATTACGGAGCTTATTTACAGCCCAATTGAGAGTTACGGAGCTCATTTAGGGCCCAACAGTGAGTACTAACGACGCAGCTAATGGCCTATTAGCGAGAGTCAGCCGCTTCCGACACATACTAGGCTAACAATTAGGGAGCGACTAGCGCTCGGACGTACGTCCGAGCGCTAGCCATCGTACACAGCGATTGGCCGTTGGATTGTCGTAGATACTTTTCAGCCGTCCATCTAGAACTCCCGAACTTCACGCGCAGCGCAGCCGCAGACAGCATCAAAATCCCCCCATTGCTGCGTCTCCAAGCTTCCTCGTCACCCAATCCCAATCTCCTTCGCCCCGTAATCCCCCGTAAATTCGTCCCGGCCGATCTGCCCTCAACACCGACCATAAATCCAATCTTGTTGGATTGCATTTGTCGCTCCCAATCTTGCAGCATCACGCACCTCTGCCCCAATTTCCCGACATCAACAAAATCGTCTTCGCGTTTCAAAAGTTCATCCCCAAAACTCATCCCAATGTCTCATCTGATCCGTGACCTCGAGTTCCCACCACCAAATCATCCTTTCACAAGGCATCCGCCACCCATCGTCGTCGCAAATCCATCCAATCTCGAGTCCCAACAATCTGCTGCCGAACGGATGGCGGTCAACACGGCGAGTGCCTCCAGTAGCAACCATGGAACGCATCCGAGCAGCGAGGTCTCGTTATTGGTATGTACTGGTCATACTAGACTTTTGATGATTTGTTGCGACAAAACATGCACATTGTTGCAAGCATTATGTTGTTGACATTGTACTCCTGATTAGGTGCAACAATTTTTGAACATTGTAAAGAAAGTTGCGTACTGTTATTTTAGATGTTTGCATATGTAGAGAAAAAAGTGTTGCATACTTTTCACGGTGATGTTGCAAGATTGGAGATCTCAGTTGCAACTTTTTTTTTGTTCAGGTAGATGCAGATCTCAGTGTTGACCAAGGTGAATCGCTGAAAAATGGAGATGATGATGATTACACTATGGTGGATGTTGCGAGTGACGAATGTGATGATCAAGATAAAGATGTTGTGTGCTCTCAACCAATTGTGCCTTATGTTGGGATGATGTTTGACACTCTTGAAGAGACTACGAAAGTGTACAATGATTATGCATACAAATTTGGTTTCAGCATGAGGATAGCGTGCTCAAGAATCAGCAAGGTCACAAATCAAATCATTAGGAGAGAATTTGAGTGCTCACATGCAAGAAAGCAGGTAGAAGAAGGCGAAAACTCTACAAGAAATTCAGTTGGCATCTCTACAGTCAAAACCATTGGGGCAAGGAAACGGAACAGACTGACAAAATTTGGTTGCAAGGCACACATGGCAGTAAGTCTGAGGGATGGCAAATGGAAAGTTATTGTTATGCAAGAGGATCACACCCACCCATTGGTGGAACGTGTTGCAAGGAGAAGGTTTTACAGGTCACACCGCCGTATCTCTTGGGAGGATTTTGAGTTCTTGAAGACTTTACACCACAGAAACATCTCTACATCACACATAATGGCGCTGCTTGGTGACGTACATGGTGGGATCCGTAACCTCACTTTCACGAAGACGGATGTTTGCAACTTAAGGACAAATTTGAGGCAAGGGCTGACTTTCCGAGATATGGCTGTCACCATCGAGTACTTCCAAAAAATGCAAGCTGAGAGCCCCTCATTTTTTTATGCAGTAAGACTGGATGAAAATCATGTTGTTAGAGCTTTGTTTTGGGTAGATGGACGAACCATATCACTGTACCAGAGTTTCCGGGATTGTGTCTTCTTTGACACAACGTTCATGACTAACCGCTACAATATGCCATTTGCACTGTTTGTTGGGATCAACAATCACATTCAAACCATCCTACTTGGGTGTGCACTTCTCCCTGATGAAACAACTGAAACATTTGTGTGGTTGTTTGAAACCTTGAAGTTAGCAATGAATGGGCAGCCTCCAATCTGTATAATGACATATCAAGATAGAGCGATGAAAGCAGCGATAGCTCAAGTGTTCCCAGATGCCATCCACAGATGTTGCAAATGGCACGTTATGCAAAAAGCTCGGGAGAAGCTTGCAAGGTTGATCTCAACTAAACATGGATTCTCTGACGATCTGCATACATGTGTGAATCTATCTGAAACTGTTGAGGAATTTGAGAGCAATTGGCAGGAGATGTTGCAAAAATACAGCTTGCATGACAATCAACACTTACAGAACATGTGGAACTCAAAACACACATGGGCCCCAGCGTATTTCAGGAAAAATTTCTTCCCATTCACTAGCACGACAGGCAGATCTGAAGGGTTGAATGCAATCTTTAAGAAAGTCATTCACCCTCAAGACTCGGTTTGGACATTCGTTAATCAGTATGAGTACATCATGGATACTAGACTCGACAGAGAAGATGGTGATGGCTTCAAAGGAGAAACAACAAATCCACCAATGTGGTCCAGGTACATCTTCTTTATCCAAAAAAAAAAATCTTTTGGACCAATGCTTTGAGTTACTTTTATCTCTTGTGTTGTGCAACATTGATGTTGTATCAACTGAATGTTTCAGCTACTCATATCTCTTGTGTATAATATTTGATTTGTTATCAACTGAATATTTTCATGATAGTCTGGCTTGCTTGTTGCAACATATTGATACAGTGGCTTGACAATTTATTTGTATGTGTTTCATGATAATCTGACTTGCTTGTTGTGTTCTACTGCAACAATTTATTTGTATTGAGTCATGATAACCTGGTTTGACAATTTATGTGTGTATGTTTCATGAGAATCTGGCTTGCTTGTTGTGTTTGATACAACATAAAGCAAGATTATGTTGGAAAATCAATTTGGTTGGTGTCAAACTGAATGTTAAATATTTGACTGGTTGTAACTGAATGTTTCATGTGAATCTGGCTTGTTAATTTTGCTTGCAACATTTTTTTTGTATGAGTGCAACATATATTGATACTGTGTGCAACATAGATTGATACTGTGTGCAACATTATGTTTCACTGAAAAATTTCATGAGAATCTGGCTTGCTTTTGTCTTGAGAATTCAGCTTACCAATCTATTTGTATATGCAACATATATTGATATTGGGAATTCAATTTGATAGGTACAATTTGGAAAAAGAGGCATCCAAATTCTACACAAGAAGTGTATTTTACAAGTTCGAGGAACAATTGATGCGGACAACATATTATAGTTGCACTATGCTTGAAGGGCATAGTCAGGTATTTGTACTGGCTGTGCCGGGTATGAACCCCCCCAAGACCTTCAGAGTTGCAGTTGATGAAGATACTTTTACATATATGTGTAGCTGCAACAAATTTGAGATGGACGGGCTTCTGTGTGCACACATCCTGAAAGTGATGACGCATCTCAATTTGCAACAAATACCTCAACAATACTTGCTGAAAAGATGGTCTGAGCAAGCAACTCAAAAGATACCGGAGCATCTTTCAGGACAAGCCCCAACCTTTGGAGTACCCGCAATAAACAAGTTAAGGTATAACTCACTGTGCAGAAAAATGACAGATCTAGCATCTGATGCATGTTTAAATGAAGAAACATACAAAATCGTATCAGATGCTATTAGTAGCCTGCTGTTTTGGTTGCTACAACAAGCAATCCAGCTAATTCTCAACAAGGTGATGCTAAAAACTCTGCTCCTGGGTTGGTGCAAAACCCACCAAGGTCTGTGCGCAAAGGGCGACCAACAGAGAAATCGCAGCGAAAGAAACTGCCCATCAAGAAGGCAACTGATAAGAAGAAGAAACAAAAAGCAAAGATCCATTGTTCATACTGCGATGAGGATACACACAATGTGCAGAAGTGTCGTTACCTAGAGCTCGCGAAGATTCGTGATTCGTTTTTGGCAGATAAAGCACATCGCGATATGGAATTAAAGTGGTAGATTTACTGATGCATTCACCTACTATAAAAAAACCATGGCTTAAAACATGTACTTATGCTAGTGACTTTTCTACTGAACTAATTGATTTTAGCTACTATTGACTCTTTATGATTTATGTTGGGGTTGTCTGGGAGAATGTGTGTCCTATAGATGTCATGGGACATTAGGACAATCACCTATTTTTTGTTTTTTAAAAAATACGAGGCGAAAAAGGTGTTTCATGATAACCAGGAACAACTGCAACAAATTGTTTGTGTGGTTGCAACATATTATTGTGATGTGTACAACATGTACTATTTTGCAAACTTTGCGTAATCAATTTTTTTTTTGCGACATTCTGAAGAGTTTGGCAACAACAAAAAACATTAGTTTGATTTTTGTTTCCTATATTACCAATAGGAAACACAATTTGTTCTCGTTGATTTGGAGTGAATTAAGTGGTAGAAAAAGAAAACCATGATGGCACATTGATTTAACCTAAAGGAATTTTATTCTTGGCTGCTTTGTTGCTGTACAAGTTCTGGAAAAGACTGCAACGGTCTGCTTTGCATTGGTATGGTGATAGGAGTTGGAACATTGCAGAAACATCAGTTTGGATTAGTAGCCAAAAAGAAATTCCATATTCACAAAATCGTCGTTGTATATAAACATTTTTTTTATCTTTTCCTACGATTTGTATTTAAAAAAGAAGTTTGTATGGATTGCAGAAAAAGGGAACATCTGGCAGACTGCAACAATTTGTTTATATGGCTGCAACATATGTTGATATGAGTTGCAACAAATATTAACCATAAAGGCAACATTAATAGTAATTGCTTGCAAAATGGACTGAGAATCATATCTGGTGCAGCCAGAATTCCTTGTTGCCATAGTCAAAATACAGCGTCAGTTCGCAAACTTTCATATAATCAAAAAAAAAAGTTATCACTTACTATGAAAAAATTAACATCTTGTTTAAAACCACATTCACACTTGTGAGCGCTAGCACGCAAAATAAGTTCCTACATCTATGCTTGCACTAAATCTGACTTGTAGCTCTGCATCATCTCATTTACCCCCCTCCATGTTCTTCCTTCCCACTGAGCACAAAACTTGAGTCAATTACATTGAGTGGAGACTTTATCAACCTTGATGCAACAACCTTACGGAAATTGGGGATGTTTTCCTGCATTTAAAAATTAAGCAAATACCAACGTGTGAGTCACTGATAGTGAAAAGTGACATAATGAGAGTAACAATGTGCAAAACGAAAAACAGGAATTACCGGCAGAAATGGCTTCAGTGTCTTCCCATCCCAATTCTCCATAAATATCATCATGTACATCCCGCAGCCAAAACTTTTTTTTTTTTTAAAAAAAAGGGGAAAAGTAGTGAAACATATTTGCATTACTATTGCAGCAAAAATAAAATGAAATTAATGCAACATTTACATAAGTATGATGCAACAATTAAAAATAAAAAACTTAAACATGTAATACTGACACATATTGATGAAAAAAATCATAGAACATAATTAAAAAAAGTGGACAACAACCCGATATGTGCATTAGTTATTTTTCATCGCATAATATAGATACTGTTGCACACATATCATACGTAATATAAAAAAGCATTCACGACGAACATATTATATGTCAAGCCAGATCATACAAACTGAATTGTTAAAGTCACAAGGAAACCATGTTCTGATGAAACTTTGTCAAACCAGATTGTCATGAATCATAATATTGCACAGTATCAAAATATGTTGCACGCATAAAATAATAATGTTGCATACATGATCAATATATGTTGCACCCATACAAAAAATAATGTTGCTTACAGTATCAATGTGCAAAGCCACAAGGAAGCCAGATGAATCATGTATCAATTGTCAAGCAAGAATAAATAGTTAAAGTCACAAGGAAGCCAGTAACTGATGAAACCTTCACTATTGTCATATTCTCATGTAACATAATGTTGCACTCATACAGAAATGATCTTGCACACAATATCAATCTATGTTGTAATCATATAAATAAATTGTTGCAAAGTAACAGCGGAAGTCAGATGAAACATGTATTAATTGTCAAGCCAGAACTCATCCAAACAAATTGTTAAATTCACAATGAAGCCAGATTCATTTACAAAAAAATCGTAGAACATATTTAAAAAAAGTGCAACAACAACAAGGAACATATTGGCTTCCTTGTGACTTCACTGCAATAAATTGTTGCAGTAAATACACAAGGAAGCCAATATTTTGATTGCATAATATAAAAAAGCATTCACAACAAACTAAAAAAATGATAATTGCTGGAAAACATTACAAACATACATGGTAGATTGTTGTGGGTACTCTGTTGGAGAGCATCGCTGAAACTTTGAGACATCTTTCTTCATGACATTTGAGACGTTCACAAGTTTGCTGAAGTTTGCAATCTGACAAAAAAACAAAACAAAATTACAACAAAAAAAGATAAAACCTGGCAATACATGAAAATTAGTGGATCTGCTACCAGGTTATTTGCTGTAGAGTATGCATCAGAATTCCTTGAGTTTTTTATTGAGTCAAAGAAATTAACTTGGCTATGCAAAATGTTAACGCATATAAGGACTCAATGCTTGTTACACACAATGGGGAAGAACAGCTGCAAGAAAAAACATGGATTAAAAATTGTATGTTGCGTACAGGTCAAACAAAAAAAAGCCAAAAAAAAATACCAGATCTTTTTTCGCTAATTTGTACTTTGCATCGATCCTTTGAATAACTTTCACGCAAGACTGAGGCATAAAGTTTTCTTGGTTCATGAGAAATTGTGACTGTTTCGGACAAAAAAAGGAACAAACAACATAAATGGTACCAACATCAGTGGACAAAAAAAATAATATGCAACAATTGCCATTTTAATTACAACATTGATGGAACAAAAAAAAATGTTGCACGAAAAATAAATTTTATTAACTACTTTACCGTGATAACAGGTGTGAATGCCAATTTCTTCGGAAAGGTCCTTTTTAACAACAATTTAATTGCATCTTCGTTAAATTGCTCGACGAATACAGTCATCAACTCATTGTCAATGTCCCCTCTAGGCTTAAGTGAATTGTAAAAATGATCATAACATATGTTGAATCCACCAATTTCAACGAAAGGAGGACTGCAAAACAAGCAGGGCACATATTTATTTGATTTGGGACAAACAGGTTGTAGACAAAAAAAACTGAAACAAATGAATCAATCAATTGTAAATGTGTGATGCAACATTTTGTGATGAGACAAAAAAATGATATTTTTCATGAAACAAGTCGTGTTAATTGTTGAAACATATTTACATTACTATTGCAGCTCAAAAAGGAAAGTAATACAACATTTACATAAGTATGATGCAACAAGTCAAAAATAACAAGTAAACAAGCAGGCAATTGATTTAATTGGGGACAGAACAGATGGTAGACAAAGAAAAAATTGGATGCCTCTTTCTCCAAATTGACTTCCCATAAAATGTGTTGCAAATATTATCAATAAATGATGCACTCATACAAATAAATTGTTGTAGTAACCAGATTATCATGAATTGTCAAATTTGTATCCACCAATTAAACAAAAGGACACGACAAGCAAAACCAGATTCTCATGTTCAGTTACATCCAAATCCTCATGAAACATAGTGTTGCACACAGTACAAATATATGTTGCACAAAGTATCAATATATGTTGTACGCATACAAAAAAATTGTTGCAGTACAAACAAGCAAGCCAGATTCTCATGAAACATGTACAAAATAAATTGTCAACTTTGAATCCACTAAAAAGAGCAAAAACAAACAAATCATTGATTTGATTGGGGACAAAAAGGATGGTAGACAAAAAATTGGATGCCTCTTTCTCCAAAATGACTTCCCCATCAACTGTGTTGCACAAAGTATCAATAAATGATGCACTCATACAAATAAATTGTTGTAGTAACCAGATTCTCATGAATTGTCAATTTTCAATCCACCAAATCAACAAAAGGACACAACAACAAGCAAAACCAGATTCTCATGTTCAGTTGCAGCCAAAATCCAATATTTGAAACAATCAAATTGGTTTCCCAACATCAAAATGGATTTATAATGTTGCACACAGTATCAACATATGTTGCACTCATTAAGAAAAATTGTTGCAGGAATAATTCAGGCCCTTGAAACAAGATGTAAACAATGATTTTGATTGGGGACAAACAGACTGCACATACTACAACAAAAAAGAATGAACAAAAAAACGATACTGCAACGTTTATATTTAAAAAACAAATAGGCGAATAAATACTCACGACACGACTCCCTTCTTAGCCTTCTTCACACATCGCGTGGATATGTATTTTGCATATAAATCCTCGGCCATTGGGTCCACCTTGAACTTCTTCAACTTGGTGCCATCCTCTAATGCCTACGCTGCCCTCTTCTTCCTATTCTTCTTTTCATGTGTGCTTGGGCCGCTGCTTGCATCAACATGTTTCTCACTGCCAGCTGCAACTCAATAGGACCCCAAAAAACTACATAAGTACTTGTTACTAAGTAAAAAAACATACAGGTGACTTACATGCATTTTTAGACAACTTGCTGGTGGTGGGGCTGACATTGGCTTGGCTGTGAATTGGAATGCTGATGAACCCGAAGGTCCGATTGTTGTTCCGATCTTTCGATGAGAACGATACGTTCGGTAGTAGTCGCTCCACTCTCACGATCCTGGCTACGAACTCGCAAGGCTCGAAACCACGCAATCGCTAAACTGCTCGACAAGTCGTTATCAACCGTGCACGAATACCCAGTTGACCTGACCACGAAGTTCGATTCCTGCATACACCGAAGAAGCACGCAAGAACAAGATAAAGCAATATGAAATTGCAAATAGGAATTGAAATATTTGAATTGAGTTGGGATTCTGAATAAGGATCTTAATTGGGTGGTCTAGTCGACACACGCAAAAGATACAAGTTGCAACGAAGGCAAACTAAACATAAACAAAATCCAAGAAAAACTAGAGGGGTGCGGCCTCCTTATATAGGGGAGGGGGAGCCGCACATCTAATAGAACCAGCGGGGCGGGACTAAATTCGCAGGGTTACTGTTCACGTGAACAGTAGCCACGCCCCCAAGTGGGCCGCCGGCAGATGGGCCAAGTTCAGTATGATTACAAAGCCCAAATTGGCCCAAACAAGTGATATGATATCTTCTTTTGATTATTGCGATCAGCCCAGAAGGAATTTAGAGGTGAGGCCAGATCCGTTGGAAAGAGGACGAAATAAGCTTTCAATCAAGTACTCGTGGACCTCCAACGGACTCTGTATGTGAAAGTTATGCCTGTTTTAAGTTGGTGTTGTCAGGCTGATTCTGGAGGCCGAACTGGATTCTAAAACGGGTCCAGCTCGAACTGCTTGCTTGTCTTGGACCAAAAGTGACATGGCGCTGATAATTTAAGTGAAGCGTACGAGCTCTTATACATGGAACAGTAAGCATAGCAAATATGGTTGTATCCATAGGGGTCATGTCCTCATCATCCCCCCTTTCTTGAAAACAAAGCCGTCCTCGGCTTTTGATAAGCTAAAAATAGGGTAACAAAGAAGCCAAAGTGTATGCATGGTATATGTATATGTCATCTGTTTTAACGGTTCTTCGTTGTTGCACAATTAATGTTAGACGACAGCAGTGATCATAAAATATCATTATATTATTACCCCAAGAATAATCATATATGTTAATGAGCAAAATAAAATTTCTCACATAGCAATTATTGCAACTAGTTTTGCAAATACAAGTGAAGTATTTATGCAATTCAACTCTCTGAAGTTGTAAACTTGCAGTGGTAGCATATATGGGCAAATCTACAACTTTTGGAATCAAACAAAGTTCATCCATATTATTAGATTTCAATGGAGCAATAGTAAATTCATCTAGTAAGGGTGAAAGGATGTGTAAATTCTTCCATACTTCAACATCTTGATGCAGATTGTCCACACTAGATGGTGCAACAAGAGATAAACACATGGGCATTGAATGAATACTAAATTTTAATTTTCTCTCATAATGAACAAGATTCTGCACATAATAATTGTTGTTCAAAACAGCAAGCTTCAATTCATCCATGTAATCACAAGTTATGCATATTCGATAAACAAGAAATTGATTGTCTACACCATAATCTCCAATCAAATTAAACTTATACCTGTGGGTGTAGACACTAGACAAGCATTTTGAACATGCGATTTGAAACTTTCTCCATAGCATGTGACAATTTCACGGTGGATCCAACATAATATAACATAAAGAGTCAGAGGAGAAATTCTAGTCAAAACGTCTTTATCTCTAACCAATTCCACATGATCATTGTATGTGATTAAATCATCACATGACTCATTCAAAACAGCATGCAATTCAATTATTTCAAGACATGGTGCACTCAACTTGTTGGCAAATCAATCAAATTATCACGAGATTCATGCAAATTCTCAATAATATCGATTCTGTAGCTAGGAAATTAATTTCTACCTTCTCAAGACTAGATTCATCCACCTCATGTGATGCGATGGTTTCTACTACAATCTGATTTTCCTTTGCTCAATGATACTAGGCATGAAATCATGGTTATTGTTCTTAGGCTGAGTGTTCAAATCAGTACCTTTGGTATTACTTTGTAGGCTCGCCTCAGATGATGTTGATACTGAAATTGGTGAGTAGTTAAAAGCTTTTCCTTCCTCTTCTTGCTCCAGCTCAATTAACAATGAGCGAGCCATGGGTGCAAGACAACGAGACAGAGTAACGCCCACAACAGTAGGGGCGGACATCATGGTAGATGCAGCAGCAGGAGAAGCAACCGAAGATGATCTTGATGCAGAGGTGTAGTGGAAGTAGACAAAAGAGCACGAACGGTCTTGGATTGTCGTCCCTGTACTTCTTTTTCAACTTGGCAAGCAAGACGAAACAAACGAGTGACAGTGGGAGGTTTATAAAAAAGTTTATTCCGAATTTGATGGTTTAATCCTCCTAGAAATCTAGTTATCTTTGCATCTTCAGTTTCTTCTAAACCACAACGAGACAAAGCAGTTTGCAAATCTTGATAATAATCCTCTACAGAACTACTACCTTGTTTTAAGCGTTGCAATTTATTAAGCAATTCACGAGAATAATATGAAGGTACAAATCTATGTCTCATTGCTCTCTTCAAATCATTCCATGTTCTAGGTATGTTCTGATTAGTACGACAATATTCACTCCACCAAATAGATGCAAAATCATAAAACTCACTGTAATGTACCCTAACTTTTAGATGATCGAAAATTCATGGCATGCAAATAATTGTTGTACATCTAATTCCCATATGAGATAAGCATCAGGATCATAATTCCCAGCAAACGAGGGTACCGTGAAGTTAATTTTATGAGACATACTATCACTATCATATACCTCCCGTGGTGAAAAAACTTGTCTCAAGTGTGCATCTTCCTCATTCACTATCTTGCACTCCCGTCCAACAGTTCGAAGAAGAGGTGGATATATCTTGCAATCTTTCCGTGAACCTGCCATAGTTAGTAGAAAATAAGGAAACAAATCACAAGTATATGTCCTTATCAACTACTAGGTTCTGGAGGCTCAATCAAGTCACTCACACTCAAGCTTATACCCAGTTCTTACAAGTTCTTACCAATGTAGCAAGGAAGTGGTACAACCGGTGGCTGGTTCGTGATACTCTCACTTGCGATCAGCCCAACGATTGCGAGGAACGACACCTGCTGAGTTAGTAGGAAGTGGAGCTTGGAAGGCTTCAATATGGTAGCAAGGATCAGCAATAATCAAAACAGTTAATGCAAGTTGAAAGATTGTTCAAAGTACTAGCCAATGTTGCTGATCCTAGCCTAATCAAAGCTAGCTAATCAAAGCCCTATGCAAAGAAGTGTATGTACGCACACGCAACGATCAATGTGACTTGATGCAAGCAAGGGAAAGCCTCACAACAAGTGCTAGGAGAGACGCTAGCCAACTACTCAAACTTCTTTCTAAGGGCACAAGATTGTTCGCGTGATGTAGAGCACAAAAACAGCAATATCGATGCACGCAAACAGCCCTCTAGATTGAGCAGAAACAATAGCTAGTCTCAAATGATGAAATAAAACAAAGTTTTATATGGATTATATATGCTTTTCTGAAAGGTTTCAACGATATCTACAACTTTTCAGTTGAGGCGAACTCCAAATTCTGAAAGGAAGATTGAAGGAAACGGCAAAAACAGAAACCAAAAACTTGCGACGCGAAATCGGGGCTGAAGATGGCCGATTTTGGGGCACCTGGATGGCAACTAGTGGCTTAGGTGGAAACGATGTGCCTCATCATTAGCTTCGAAACGAGCACAAGAACGTCGAAAACGGACACCGTATGCAAAAGTTATGCCCGTTTTACTGAAGGTGTCTCGGATACGGAAGTCTATTCGGACTCGAATCCGTCTCGGGTTTAAATTTGAAATTGCTATATCTTTCAAACCCTTGAGCCAAACTTGCTGAATTTTTTTGTGAAAGCTTTTGGTTATATGTAGAAGGTCTCCACCAATTTTCATGCACTTTTCTTTTCTCTTTTTTTTTGTTACCGCGGCTTTTGTTTTTGCGGTTGCCTCTTTCTCCTTCTACTATTTGGCCGACCCTAGGATTTGCCGCAAGTTGCAAAAAACATCAACTCTCCCAAAAGATCACATCAATCCTCTCTTTTTTTTGGATTAACAACAATATGAATTTTCTATTTTTGGTGCGGATTAGAGGAGTTCTAACCCACGAATTTCTGTTTTAGATGCAAAAACTAAGAACCCTGAAAGGGCGATCAAGCGACGCGAAGGAAAACACGAAATACAAACTAGACAACGATGAACTAGACTCTAACTAAACTAGCAATCAGCAACTTGAACACGACAATGCAACCAATGATTCAACGAACAAAAACTGAAAGAAAAATTGCAATGGCTCAAATTGGTTCGGTATGGATGATAGATGCGAATTTTTTTTGGGCAATTTTCTGGACTCTAGGTATGAAAAATAAATCTACTACTAAGGGTACTGATTTCTCACCGAAGAACTGTAGCTCTGATACCACTTGATGAACCCGAAGGTCCGATTGTTGTTCCGATCTTTCGATGAGAACGATACGTTCGGTAGTAGTCGCTCAACTCTCACGATCTCGCTACGAACTCGCAAGGCTCAAACCACGCAATTGCTGAATCGCTCGACAAGTCGTTATCAACCGCACGAATACGATTGACTGACCACGAAGGTTGATTCCTGGCATACACCGAAGAAGCACGCAAGAACAAGATAAAGCAATCTGAAATTGCAAATAGGAATTGAAATATTTGAATTGAGTTGGGATTCTGAATAAGGATCTTAATTGGGTGGTCTAGTCGACACACGCAAAAGATACAAGTTGCAACGAAGGCAAACTAAACATAAACAAAATCTAACAAAAACTAGAGGGGTGCGGCCTCCTTATATAGAGGAGGGGGAGCCGCACATCTAATAGAACCAGCGGGGTGGGACTAAATTCGCAGGGTTACTGTTCACGTGAACAGTAACCACACCCCCAAGTGGGCCACCGGCAGATGGGTCAAGTTCAGTATGATTACAAAGCCCAAATTGGCCCAAACAAGTGATATGATATCTTCTTTTGATTATTGCGATCAGCCCAGAAGGAATTTGGAGGTGAGGCCGGATCCGTTGGAAAGAGGACGAAATAAGCTTTCAATCAAGTACTCGTGGACCTCCAACGGACTATGTATGTGAAAGTTATGCCTGTTTTAAGTTGGTGTTATCAGGCTGATTCGGAGGCCGAACCGATTCCAAACGGGTCCGCTCGAACCGCTTGCTTGTCTTGGACCAAAAGTGACATGGCGCTGATAATTTAAGTGAAGCGTACGAGCTCTTATACTTGGAACAGTAAGCATAGCAAATATGGTTGTATCCATAGGGGTCATGTCCTCATCAAATGCTAACAGCATCAGCGACATCCTCAGAAAAAATCAATTGAGTGCTTGCTGGGCTGCTATGTGATCCATCGTTCCTCTCGAAGATATCAATGTACCCTGGCTCACCAACTTTGAATAGGTTAAAATCTGGATCTTCCTTGCAGTAAGAAGGCCAATTGCTTGCATCACTTCTACTGGGACTCGTTCGCTCCTCAACCCTCCCAGCTGGACTGCCAACATCTTGCACATAGCTAGTGGTGCCTTGCCTTGCGCTGCCAGGTTGGTTCACACACAACTTTGCCACAATACAATCGATGTTTTCACTAGCGCAGCGTATATCAGAAATGGTAGGGCTAGCGCAGCGTCTATCAAACATGGTGGGGCTTCCCCCCGCTACCTGCTCAACAATCTTTCCAACATCTAGGCGGTTGGGTCTGTTGATGTTATCTTTTGGGGTCACATGAACAATCGTTTGGCTCCTATGGGGTGTACCAACCACTCTGTTAGCATCAACAAAATCTGCCTTGGATTCATTTTCTTGCGTGCTTTCGACATTTGTTGCAAAGCAACGCCAGCAGTACCTCCAACTGTGGAACCCCCGCCTGGTTGAAAGCATATATTGTCGGGTCAGTCCCCATGTTTGGTGCTAGTGCATCTCTAACTTCGCTATCGAGCGCTTGTTCGGTTGGTATGCATTGATTTCAATGTTGCAACAATGACTTTCATGTCTTTTGCCCACAACTTGTCATGCTTCTCAATAATTTCTTGAATGTTTTGGGGAACCAGAGGAGGGGATTGCATGCTAAGAAACACAATATAAGCTAGTGTAACACGAAGTGGTAAAAAATGTAGAAGGTTGGGAAGCATATAAAAGATGCAACATTTGGTGATGCGACAAAAATAAAATGATAGTTTTCATTAAACAAGTCGTGTTAACTGTAGAAACAAATTCACATTACTCATACAGAAAAAAAAATGAAAGTAATGCAACATTTACATAAGTATGATGCAAAAAAAAGTAATAAATAACAATACTTTAACATGTAGTACTAACACATATTGGTGAAAAAATAAATCATTAAAACAAATTTGTATGGTGGTGATGAGACAAATTATTTACAATGCTATTGTAACATTAAAAATGTACTTAATACAACATTTACATACATACGATGCAACACACATTGATTTGATTGAGGACAAACAGGTAGTACACATAAAAGATGAAACAAATCAAACAAGTCATATTAAATGTTGAAAACAATTGCATGCTAAGAGATACATTACAAGACAAAAACCTGTGAGCATTGGCTGCTGGACTGAGACATTCGCAACCACTCCTCCAAGGATGCCGAGTCAACTGATGCAGCATTTTCATTGCTTGGACCATTGTGATATGGAGTGCAAGCTAGCTCACGGAACGGAACTGTGTACATAGAAACACACAAAAAAAACAGTAGGCTACATCATTAAATCAAACGAAAAAGGAAAAAAAGAAATGGTGAGGTGACGTACAGGACAGGATCCATAACTCGTGCTATTCAAATTCAAACGATTCTTGTCAGCCTTTTGAACAAACGCAAAATCCGCATCGCATATGTGACAAATCCTAGGGCATAAATAGTTGATTGCATGATCCTGTAGAGGTCCTGAAGGGAGGTCTAAATAATCCATATATATAATCTGCACATCAAAAGTATAAAGAACCTGATTCACAACATTCAACACAAAAAAACACAATCAATATACAAAAAAAATGAATTAAACAAAAAAATATTCGAATACATACGACAAGGAGAGTCAGACATCCCCCAATGAGGAAAGGGTTGGAACACTGCTCCGGTGTCAACTTCTGATACCTTTCAACCTCCTTCATCAACACATAAAGGATGTCACCGGCCCAGTCATATTCCACAAGCTCTGATATGTTAGCTAGGCTGAATAGGTAATCCAAGTGAACCATGTTTCCAGTGTCAGGGCTTAAGACGGTTGCCAATGCAACAAGCATGAATGATCTCATGAAAATATCTTCATCATCGCTTCCGATCATCACTTCAACAGCCTTTGATATCGGTGCCCTTTTCCCTACTCTATACATATCTCGAAGCTCACGGATATCTTTCTGCATGCCCCCTGTTTTCAAGGGCTTTTCTCCGGAAGGTATCCCTAACACCTTCTGCACCATTCCCTTGGTGAAACAGATAGACTTGCCACGGTAACAGAACTCGCAAAGGAGTGGGCTGACATTTCTCATTATCCACTCAAGTAATATGATGGGTATATTGAAATCAGCTATTGACAGAAAATGGCCAAACCCATGCTTCAAAACAAAACCCCGTTGTCTAGGGGTTAGCCCACTCGCAACTCTCTGAAACCTCTTGGCACCAAAATGGTGCCTGAAACATGATTTGCCGCCTTCCGCATTCATGGTGAAAAACTAGCCTATGGAAACGCAACAACAAAAAACATAAACAAACACAATGTTGAAACAAAAACATGCAACATCATGTGCACCCCAGACAGATCATAGGGCATCGTCGCTCAGGCCTCCGACATCAACAAAAACCCACACCTTATCTCACTCTAGAACCCCCATAAACCCCTCTCTGTTCATAAACAAAACTCCTCCCGACTCAAACATGCAACATCAAAATCACACCCCAGTCAGCAGCAAAAAAACCCAAATTCCCAACCAAAAAAAACCCTATCCCAATCACGCCACTCGCACCGTCACACATCTCCACTTCCAAAAATCCCACATTCCCACCCCTAGCTGGCACTAATCTCGACTCGGCCGCATCTCCTCCTAGACCAACACGCCCTCCCCCACTACTTGTTGCCTCTCCTCCCACCCCGCTCGTCGGTCCGAGCCTCCGACATCAACCAAATCCCCTCTCCTCACCCGTCTCCCGTCTCCCCACCCCCCTCTCCCCTCTCCTCACACATTCAACACAACAATCTCAGTCGTCGCCCCAAACCTCCGACATCAACAAAAAAAACCCTCTCCCCAAAACTCTAACGCGATAAAATCACATTTCGCATCAAATAAACGACAAGCAAAGTACACACCTGCGACGTCGCAGATCGTGTTCGTCGTCGGTGGCGGGGCCAGACGCTTCACCGTCTCCTTCTCGCTATGTGGTCACTCGCCCGACGCTCGCCCAAATTCTCGCTGTGTGGGCGGAGGAGAATGGGGAAGAAATGGACACACGGAACAAATGAATGGGGAACGTAATGTCGTAATGTGGTCTCTCGCCCGACGCTCGGTGACTCAGTCGCTCGCCCGACGCTCAGACGCTTAGATGCGTTACACGTGGACGGTGGATGTAGCGTACGACGTTAACCAGTCGCTCCGGACGTCTTCACCTTATCATTATCCTAACAATTAACACAACAACCTGAACGAAGGCCTTGCGCAACACGCCATTACATTGCAGCACGACCAAGCCCGGCTCATTACACAAAAAATCAAAAGCACGCCACCCAGAAGGCCTACGACCCTACGAACCATTAACAGTCAATGGGTCCTTGCCAGCCAGGTAGGCAAATATCACAACATGAACATCGTCAGGGCTTTCAAAAACATCAAATGGATGCAAGGGGAAGGGAATTCGGACCAAATGTGAAAAAACAAAGAACGCAGCAAGTTAGAAATTCATCTGTGTAATTACAAGAGAGGAATTGAAATAACGCAGCAAGGGGCACAGCTAGATTGGTCAGCAAAGTACAGTATGATACATAGCGTAAGAACAAGCAAGCCAAAGGAAAATTACGATACACCACTACAATTCACCCAAGGCTAGAAAGATGGTCACTCGACAAGTTCCAACCAGCAATACTTCAAAAGTATAATATAAACCATTCTAGCACCAGCGAATTGCAAAAATAACATCACAAATGAATGAGACTATTTGTAATTTCATACATGCTGGTGAGACGATCTGCAATGCTAGTGAAATTGTAAATAACAGATCCATCTTAGCGAAAGGACAGTTGAACTTGACTCAGCACATATATGCCTGGGATTAGGAGCGTGACAAAATATCAAATTGCCCTAGATTAAGAGTAGACGGATCTGAAAGTATCGTGTTGCATGTTTATTCAATGATATGCAACACAAGAGCTAAAAAAGAAAGGACTTTCGTTTAACTATAATTGGCACATTAAGCGTCAAAACATAGTTGCTTAGACCGACAAAAATACACAGCTGTGGGGTTTATGGAGCAGCGCAACGCGCCAACGCGGGCACAATAATAGGGAGGCGGTCTCCGGGACGATCGAAGACAAAGACGACGACGCTGTTGAGGAACCGTCGCTGGCGAGTCCAGTCCGAGCGATTACCTCGTAGACAAGCGTAGAATCGTAAGAACAATGCATGAACAACAAGAACATAATAAGAGATAGAGCACAGAGATGTAGGGGGACTTCTTGCTTCTCTTTATTCCTTCATCCAACCATCAATCATTTACAATGAATAGTACCCCCTATTTATAGGCTACGACCCTGCTAGGGTTTGGGATGAGGAGCTCACCTGGGCCGTGACTCCCGGTCCTGGGCCTGGTTTCCTAACACTCCCTTGGGCACTCATCCTTCATGTCCATGTCTCATCAAAACTCCATAAAAACACAGTGGGAAAAATTTGGAGAAAGAGTACATGAATCATGTTCGCTATGCCGCACGAATTGCCTCATTAAAAACCTTAGCCAGAAACTTCGGAAAACTCGTCAAGGGAAAAGAGTACAATCCACCCAATTTCATTTAATCTCCGTGATTTACCTTTTGGGTACTCGGTCTTCGTGATCAAGCTTTAGTAATGAGTTCGTGAAGGTTCTCCCCGACTCTGCACTTCTCTAAGTCTCATCATTCCAATTCCACATATGCATCTTTCAAAGCTAGACTGGAAGTGACTTAGTGAATAAATCTGCAAGATTCTCACATGACCTAGTATGCGAGACTTTGATTACGCTCATCATTTGCAATTCATGAGCATAGAAGAACTTGGGGTTGATATGCTTTTGTAAGAGGATTCTTCACAATAACCCATCTCGCACTTGTGCAACACAAGCCGCATCATCTTCATAGATAATAGTGGAGTTTGTGCGGTATTCAATCCACATAATCAGCTGGATGTAGTGAATCATCCATGAAGCCAAGCACATTCTCGTGAGGCCTCGTGTAGTGCTATTGTTTCCGAGTGATTCGTCGAAATCGGTACAAGACATTGCTTAGACGATTTTATGGAATTACGGTTCCACCACATAGGAATACATAGCCTGTTTGCTATTTGGCTGTATGCGGGTCCTACAAGTACCCGTTATCTGCATTGCCATTCATAGTTAAGTCTTTGTTCTTTCAGAGAAATGTACCAAGTTCTTTGCTTCCTTAGAGGTATCGGAGATGTCCTTCATTCCCCGCCAATGCCTTTGGTAGGTTCTTGTACTATACCTTACTAATAGGTTCACGGCAAATGCAATGTCCGGTCTAGCATACTTTATTCAATACATGAGTGTTTCTATCACACTTAAATATGAGAATTCCGGTCCCAGGACTTCCTCCCCCTCTTCTTTAGGTCTGTACGGGTCTTTGTCTTGCTGCAAAGATCTCCCGACCATTGGCACTTTCAAAGGGTACGCTTTGCAAAGTCGAACCTTTCTAACACCTTCAGTGTAGGTCGATCGATGCACTAATATCCCTTCGTGGGCATGCTCAAGTGCAAGCCTAAGTAATATTTGGTTTTACCCAAACCTTTCTTTTCTGACTCTAACCTGTGTAAGAGCTTGCTTTCTTAATATCCTTGTGGTTCCAATGATATTCGGATCATTTTCATACACCGAGATTATACAAAATCCATTCAGGATCGTCGATAAATACACGAGATTATTCTCATTGTTCGTGTAGCCTTTCTTACATAGAAAGTCGCCTGCGATTATACCACATTACACTCGATTGCTTAAGTTCGCATAATGACTTTACGAGTTTCACATGCATATATTTCTATTTGCTCTGCTTTGATTCGGACGATGATACATTCAGGTATCTTCATATAAATGTCTGAATCCAATATTTCATAAAGGTATGCTGGTACCCCATCCATCAATTTCACTTCAAACTTCAAGTTCACTGCCATTGAGATAAATATTTAAAAGGGAGTTCCGCCCATGACCAGGGAATATGTTTCTTCATAATCATCTCCTGGATGTTCGGTGAAAACTTGTGCAACAAGCCTTGCTTCTTTTTATTTCTCTTTCGAACAAATACCCACTTATACCATACGGGGTGCACAGGGGGGAGACGATGCTTACTGTGCCCAAACGTCTTTCTTTTATTCGGAGAGAATAATACGATTTCTATTGCCTTCTCTCAATCTTCTCAATCTTTTTCTTTCATTCAATGAGCGATGCAGCTCGAATCAAGATTGATGATTGTGGCAAGTTTCTTTGCAAAGTAAATGTCGACATTGGTCGTTGTCATATTCAAAGGTTCTCCGAGGTCATAAAGTTTATAACTATTTCTTCAAGGCGATTCTTTTAATGCTTCTACTTGCTCACCGCATTGCTTCCAATTGCGGGCAAGTCCTTTAGTTTTTCAGCTCCGATGTGTGCGCACACATCCATGCCGATGTCTCCTTCTTAGGGATGTTCAATTCGTATGCCTTTTACGAAGGTTCCATACCGATGCAGTCTCAACCGCTCCCTTCCGTTCGGCACTTCGGTGATCGGTGTGTCAAGTCCTTCTTATCCTTTTTCACCAGCGCCCGGTTACTTCGGATTCGAGGACCGGAGTTCTCGTCCTTTTGTTCTGAGGCCTCTGGACGGGATTAGGGATACCTTCAATGGTATTTCAACCCTCTCCGGTGCATTGCTTGCAGGCAAATGCTACTTATTCACGCTCTTCAAATCACTAAAGTGGTCTGGCAGTTGATTCGCTAATACTTGCAAATCAATTATCTTCTGGACTTCAATTGTCTTCTAGACTTCAATTCAGTTATCTTCTGGACTGCAATTATCTTCTGGACTTCTCTATTTGCTTTACTAGTGCGCGGGTCATATGCATAGATTTCAATTATCTTCTGGACTTCAATTGTCTTCTAAACTTCAATTATTTCCCGACATTATCATCAAGGGTTGATTTCCTCCCCCTAATGACGGGAAACTAACCTCATCTAATGTATTATCAGCGAATCGGGCATTTTTCAAATCTCCAGTCATATGGTCCAAATACTTGATTATGGATCTTTGTCTCATAACCAACGATATCCCGGACTTTCTGAGAAGACCTATTGCGTCGTGGTGGTGGTATAGGTATATAACCCTTGCAACCAATCTGCGGAGATGAGTAGTTTTCTTTCTTGACCCTTGCGCTAGTTGTATAGTTGGATGGATGTTATGTCGACGGTCTAAAAATGATGAGAGGTCCTGCGAGCAGGAATGCGTGTCCCCAACATATAGTTGGTAAATTACAATTCTTCAAAGTTCTGCTAGTCTATTCTGGGTGCGGACATGCGCATGTAATGCTCAACTTTTAATTCCCATTTTCATGCAATAATCATTAAATATTTTCGGAGTAAGTTCTCCAGCGTTGTCCATTCAGGTGGACTTCTCATAATGATCAGGGAAAAAATATTTCTAATTTAATTATCTACGAGATTTAGCTATACAGAAGCATGATTTCTCGTAGACAATAAATATATATGCGACCATTCCGAGGAAGCATCGATGAGCACCATAAAATACCTAAAATGACCCTTACAGGGGCTATATAGGACCGCAAAAAATCTCCCTGGATACGGTCCAGGAATGTAGGGACTTCATCCTTCGCTTTCAGAGCAAAAGGTCTAATAATTAATTTCCCGGTGGCACATGCGGGGCACACAAAATCTTCCAGATTCGGGAAATTCTTTATATTCATATTATGTCCCTGTG
Source organism: Ampelocalamus luodianensis (assembly GCA_036346255.1). Lineage (NCBI taxonomy): Eukaryota > Viridiplantae > Streptophyta > Magnoliopsida > Poales > Poaceae > Ampelocalamus > Ampelocalamus luodianensis. Next base: position 2,362,780 of record CM070625.1, on the reverse strand, counting down.
AATTGTTAATTATATCTCTCATTATCCTAAGACCTAGGCGGCATAATCTATCATGCCAGAGATAGAAAAGTTCAGAGCTTCTAAATATGATTTTCAAGACAGTACAGGCTGCAGGTGCCTTACTATTAGTGTAGTATAGCCCAGTTTCATATGAAGGAAGACATTCTAATGCTATTATTCACTTTCTTCACGCTTTGTAATGAGCTGGTCTTATGTACCATACTCTTCTTCAGTCTCTACGTGGAAACTGTTAGCGCAAATATCCTTGAGAGTTCTAGTCGATTCTAGGTACAACAAGTCTTCTTCAATGACCAAAGTTGTGCCCATTGGGAGTATAATTATGACCCTTTTTGAGCCTATTATACAAGTATTGCTGCCTGCGATTGTCGTAAGACTACCAGCATTCTTGCTGATCGACTGAAAAAATTTCGTTTCTCAGATGGTATTCGTTGTGCCGCTACCTGCTAAGCACACTTCCTCCATAGGGCGCCACACGCGTTCTAATGTAATGTACTTTATTAATATGTAGCAGAAAGCAAGCAACACATAAATAAAATATTTCAAACATCATAACATAACTTGTTATTATAAAGACGGGAAAATAAGTCTTGCAGGACTCATAATACTAATTTAATGCTTTGCTCGCTAGAGCTTGCAACCATTATTCAATAATTCAAAATTCGCTTTAATTACAAATCTGCAGTTATTATAAAAGATTCGAGTGCAATGCGTGCACTAGATCTAATAGACGAAGTATTCAAGAACTTCTGCCTCAATCGGCTCCATGCGCGATCTTCTCCTTTGGGCACGCTACGGTGTGGCGGCCGCGATGTCCAAAGGAGGGATGATGGGGTGCACATTGGTCATCCACATTCATAAGTGCAACTAATGGATGTGAATCCTCCAGGCTGCAATGGCGAGGTGTGCCTCATGCTATCATTTGCCCTTTTTCTTAGACTGGAAAGCATCAATAACGTGCGACGCACTACCTTACCCTTCTTGCTCCTCTCATTCGTGAGAGGCTTCATCACCTTGTAGCTGCTAGCAGTGGCTTCATGGCCAACATTGCTATTAGGTGGTTGCGAGATGAAGTTCTTTCTTAGAATATCATCTTGAGCTTCCGCAACTTGCATGATGTCAATTAATTCGGCAAACTTCATGTAGCCGTAATGACGATAGTTGCGTGCGGATTACACTGCGTTCGGGTGAAAGGTAGAAAGTCGTCTTAATCTTCTGCTCATCTGTGATTACATTACCACAGAATTGAAGACTGATACAAATTTTATACAAAATCTGGCCGTGCTGGGTCAGTTCTTCGAATTCCTGATTCGTGATGCCAGTCATCTTCATATTCATGCCAAAATTCATAAGATTACTGCTGGTAATTTACGTAAGATGGTTGCAAAATTCTCATAATGCTATTCGAACTTCCGGTTCGTGATCCCGTATTTTTCTATGCATTTTAATGATTTACTGCTATTTTCAGTGATTAAAAGTAATATAAACAATCACAGATAATCAAAACAGTAAATTCAGTAAATAAATTGCATAGAAATAATAATAACAAAATTAAACATGCTTCATATGCAAAAACTGATTCAAAATTGAATTCCCGAGGTCATTTTCACTGGAAAAGTATTTTCAGTAACTCGCAATTTTGCAGGGGTTAACACGTAAAATTTCATCTGAGAGAGAAAAATTATGCGCAATTTTCAGATTTCTAATGGGTTATTCTGCAAGAATGTGCATAATCCCGTAAATTTCCAAATTTCAGGGGGGTTTCTGCAAAAATTCTAGATCCTTGATTAATTCTCGTAATTTTCAGAACTACAAGGGCCTTCATGCAAAATTTCCTCATATGCAAAACTACCTCGTGATTTTCGAGTCGGAGGGTTTGTTTCGCTAAAATTCGAATTTGCACCGTGCCCTCCCCCTTTTTCTCCCTTGCGTTTTTGAGCCCGATTTCTAGGCTCGCCTGCACGCCCCGCTTGGCCTTTCTCGGGCCCACACCACCGGCCCACTTCGGCCCTTCCTTACCCGGCCTGTCCCGTTTCTTCAAGAACGGGAGCTAGGTTTCCCTAGCTCCACTGTGAGTGGCGGCGGCGCATGCGGCCTTGCGGGGCGGCGCGGCGCAGTCGGAGGCGTTGCGGCAGCGCGGCTCGGACCGTGTGTCGGCGCGGCTTTGCTCCAGCCGCGCGCCGGCGAGGGGAGAGGCGCGCGCCGCGCGGCGTAAGTCGTGTGTGGCGGCGGCAAGCGCGCCCGGAGGCGGCCGAGGCGAAGCGCCGTTTAGGCGGCGGGGCCGGGTGCGCTGGCGCCGGTGGCGCGGAGCGCCGCGCGCCGGCAACGCGCGCCTGGGGCGCAGGAGGCGAGGCGGCCCGAGGCCCGAGGCGGCGGCGGCGGCGGTTCAAGGCCCGGCTCGACGGCGGCGGCGACGCTCAAAGCTTCGGCTCCGACGGCGGCGCTTCAAGCGGCACGCCATGCGGGTAACGCGATCTACCGACTTCAGCGGGGCGGCGGCGCGTGTATGGCGCAGTGGAAGCGGCCGCCGCGGCGGGCGGCGCGGGTGTAAGCGGGCGGCGCCGGGTGACCGTCGCGGGCCACGGCGCTCCCCTCGCTTCTTCTTTCCCTTTTTCGTTTCTTCTTCGTGTGGTCATGGGCGTGGAGGCTGCAGGCGCGCGCGCGTGGCGGTGCTCGGCGGCGCCATGCGAGGCGGCGGCGGCCGAGGCGGCGGTGTCGCTGGGCGAACTCGCGGGTCGGCCGTGGCGGCCGGGCCGCCCATGCGCGCGTGAGTTCCATGCGGGTGGAGGTGCCGTGCGGGCGAGGACCGGCGGTGGCGTTCGCGCCGACGGGCTTCCTCCTCTCCCCGCGGCGGCGGCCTCGTGGCGGCGAAGTTCATGGTGGTGTGGCCGTAGATGCGGGAGATAACCGCTTCGCCGGCGGCTAGGTGCGTGTGGTGGCGCAGCCATACAGGGCGCCGTTATTTTCATTACTTTTCATGCTATGCATTATGTTCATGCAATGATCTACGGTGCAATCAACATCGTCTCTTTCATGCAATCCAACCGATCGGCTTGGCCGGCGACTTCAAGTCGGCTCGCGGTAGATTAGAGAGGATTTGCATCGTAGAAAACAATCTAGAGAGCAACAATTGTAGAATTGAAAGCAATCTAGAAAACGATTCAATCTACGAGTGTCGTTCATCGACGGTTACCTTTTCGATGCGAGGAGAGTCGATCGTGCTGATGACGTGTTGAGGAACCGTCGCTAGCGAGTCCAGTCCGAGCGATTACCTCGTAGACAAGCGTAGAATCGTAAGAACAATGCATGAACAACAAGAACAGAATAAGAGATAGAGCACAGAGATGTAGGGGGACTTCTTGCTTCTCTTTATTCCTTCATCCAACCATCAATCATTTACAATGAATAGTACCCCTATTTATAGGCTACGACCCTGCTAGAGTTTGGGATGAGGAGCTCACCTTGGGCCAGGACTCCCGGTCCTGGGCCGGGTTTCCTAACAGACGCCACCGAGCGCCACTAGAATCCGCTCAGCAGAGGGAGATGAGGTGGTCGCACCGCGAAACTCCCGGGAAGCCAGGCGAGGACCCATACGCGTTTTCTTGCTTTGCTTGACCTTGACTGCTCGTGTTAGTCCCGTGGTGCCTGCATGCTCATCTCATGGAAATGACGACGTACTTGGAGTCCAGCAACGGAAAAGGGGCATGGCTCGTGCTGGTGCTCCTTGCGGCGCGGCATTTCGTCGAACATCTCGCGGACACGGCGCAAGCGCCGCCGCCATTTCGACGAACAGAGCAGGGAGGTCGACAACTCTGGACGGTCGGACTGCTCCGGAAGGCGGGGCGGGGCGCGCCGGAGCACCAGGTGAGGTCACTGACGGGCGGCGGCCTCCATGGAGTGGATGACGAAGACCTCCGAGTTCTTTCGCGCGTCGGTGGCGTACTGCACAGCATTTGCCGCGTAGTAGTCCTAACTCCATCCTTGTTTACTAGACAAAAATACACAGCTAGACACGTTCCATATATATATAAAAAAAACCATGCCCCATGTACGAAAAACTAAGTCCATCCTTGTTTACTAGACAATCACTTGGAACAGCAAATTCATTCACATTCAATCCAAAACAAGCAGTCAGGTCAAAAACAAAAGAGCAGTGAAATGTTCAACACAGGCACTATGGATCAGTGCTTTTGTCCACATATCCAATAGCATCATGATATTATGCGATAACTTGTAATGCTTTTTTAGAACATTGATTATAAATCTATAATCAAATAAAACAAATAGAAGTGCGTATATCTTACCACAAAAGATCACGTCTTACCACAAGTGTAAATCTAGCTACTGCACTGTGCATACAAGAAATCAAAAGCAGACTCCAGATCAAACAGGGTAAAAGACTATCCAGATCAAACAGGGCCTAATGTAAACTCAAAAGCCATTGGGATCCTCTGATGCAAAGGTGGGCTGGCTGGTGTGCGCGTGGTGTGAAATAGGAAGTGATATTTCATACTAGTGGTTTGACTTTTGTCGGAATCAAAGTCCCCTTGACCGAATGCAATGCAGCCTCATTCAGAATTTTGGATGTTTCGAGGGATGCTATTTCCCCCCTTGACCAAATGCATGAATGAATTAATCACGAGTTTACGACCAAGCTTCGGTCCAAATGAATAAATTAATTATTTATCTTCTCTAACAACAAACCTCATTGGTGTCCGTACGTGTACTCTAGGCTATAGAAGACAATTATTTGTTACTCCATAAAAGTGACTGAATTTATTATTTTGATGTAGTTTTCTGAATAGAAGCAACAATATTTTTTTTTCTGGTGACATGGATAGATACCGAAATTAGCACAGTGCTTAGGCCTCTTACCAGTCTGAGTCGATCTTCATAGCTAAACTACAAATCGGCACGTCTTGACTGCCGAGTGCTGACTCGATCGGGGAGATTAGAGGTGTAAACCATATAGAAAAGGGCGATACTAGCATCCGGACATCCGACCGGGGAGTTAGGATCGGACGCTCAGGTTCTGCTGCGCAAAATCCAGATGGACTAGTAGTTCTACGTCTCGCCTCGCCGTGCATAACTCCGGCCCAACTGCAAGGCAGCGACAGCACAAGCAACAACTAACATGTTAACATCTGGACCGTTCCACCGTTAAAAGATGCATCTATATGATGCACAAGACATAAGGACATGTGTATGACGCACAAGGAACTGCACATATATGTATATGTACACATCGCAGTTGTAACTTATACGAGTAAGCACCATAAAAGATTTTAATATAAACAAAATCGCAAAACCACTAGGCACAACAAACCATATGAATAAAAAAAAATGTGTTAGAAAAAAATTGCAACATCGCTGTGAACAATATGCAATATTTTTTTCTACAGATGCAATATGTTTCACTTGCAACATCCCCGAACAATGGTTGTAACATTATAGGACAACGGTTGCAACATCACAAAAAAAAAAACAAAGCATCTGAAAAAAAAACGTGTTGAAAAAATTACAACATTGCTGTGAACAGTATGCAACATTTTTTTTTCTACAGATGCAATATTTTTTCTACAGATGCAACATTCCAAAGAATAGTATGCAACATTGTTTTCAATATGCCACAATATTGTTTCCAACGGACCGTAACATCAACAGAAGATAACTATTTGGAAACAACATCAGAACCGACGCCATGCGCTTCGGAGGTACCAACGACGTCGAGGTGGCCCTCACGTCGATGTCGATGACCTCCCGCACATGGCACACTCGTTCTCCTCGCCTCCATAGGAGTCGTAGACGGTGGCACTATATATACCCTTTGTAAGCCACACGAAAGAGTTGACAATTCACGAAAATCCCTACATTTTGTTTGATGTTTTCATGATGTGCATCGACGGGATTGAGCAAGAGGAGTAGCAGTGGAGGGAGATTTTCTTCCGAGCCGGATTCACTGACTACAAGATCAAACCAGTGCTGGGAGCTCGATCAGTTATCGAGATCTACCCTTGAATAAAAATCTTCATTTGCTCTTGAATGGGCGCTACGAAAAAGCTGGTTAATTTACACAACTATACGTACCTGCTTTGGGGGAAAAAATTTATATGACCTGGTCCATAACTCTATTGATGTAGACCAACTTCACTATGTGATACGTGTTTTTTCACGAATATCAAAACGTGACATGCTAGCCTTGAGTATTTAATTCGTGAAAATTCACATCAGTGATTTATAGAGCTATGTGTTTTGAGATTCGTGAAAAGACATGTATCACGTGAAGGAATTGATCTATATCGATAGAGTTGTGGATCAGATTCTATAGGATTTTTTCCCCTGCTTTGGATGCGTTGGATTGGCCGTCCGATACGAAGATTTTTCACATTTTTCACGTAAAAATTGATATCTTATTTTAGATCTACATTGTTATTTGTATGTGCATGAATCGATGGAGCCAACAATTTAGCGTGACATGTCGTGGAGACGGGCAGGCAGAGGCAGGCCTCGGGTGCCAGGAAGGGCAGCAGCCGAGCCGCGCCGTGTTTGTTCTCGCTCCATCGCGTCGCATGCATTGTGTCAGATATGAAGCGTAAAGTGTCGGACGTATGGGTCCCATCTTTTCCCTATAAAAAAATCACTGCTTGACTGACTCGATGAGAGGTACATCTAAGTGTAGTGAGAAAGAACCATCTAGCAAGAAGCTCATTACGGATTCAATATTGTTCTTGGGAGCTAGCTCCTCCACCCGCCGTGCGCCGCCCTCTTCTCCACCTCCGGCCCCCTTCCTCACCCAGCCCGCCGTGCCTCTGGGCGACAATACAAGTATAGATGGACGACGCGCTGGGGCAGGCTGCGAACGTTGCGGGGCTGGCCGGCGTGAGTGCGTTCGGGCTCATCAAGAGGACCGTGGAGGCGGCGAAGACGGCTCGCCAGAACAAGAGCGCCTGCATGGAACTCGCGCGGCTGGTGGGGCAGGTCGGCCACCTGCTCCGGGCGCTGGAGGAGCAGCCCGGGGTGACGGTCATGCAGCGCCCGGAGACGAGCGCGCCGCTCCGGGAGCTCGAGGAGACGCTCCGGCGAGCGTGCGTCCTCGTCCAGTCGTGCCAGACCGGCGGCTACGTCCGCAGACTCTGGGCCGGCCGGGAGCGGGCCGGCCGCCTCCGCGACATGCAGAGCAGGATCAGCATCTACCTCCAGCTCTTCCCCTTCATCAGCTACATCGACAGCACGCGCCTCCTGGTGCGGGTCATGGCCGACGGCGCCGCCATTCGTACCCCGCGCTCCGAGGTACGATTGATACGCAGCCTGCCTTGATTTTCTTGATTTTTGTGATCATGTTTTGCCTCGACCGTATGCAATTAACTTGCTTAATTGATTTTTGTGAATTCAGGGGAATGAAGATGAAGCAGTGCTGACGTCGCCTACCAATCACCCCAGTCCTCTTCGTAGGTTTCAGAAGTTCAGTTTTTCTCAGCTGGTGCATGCTACAAATGACATCTCGTTTGCAGAACAAATGGAACAAGGCGCCTTGCCCACCTTATACAAGGTATAGTAAGCTAGCTAGCCATATATACGTGCCTGTGTTCATGCGTGCTTCCTTTTGTGTTTTGCAAAACACGATTAATCGAATGCAAATTTTTAATGGGAATTGATCTACATCATGGTTTATAATCATCTGAAGCGCATGCAAATCTTTAACGGGAATTGCTATACATCATGGTTTACAGTCATCTGAAGCGTAAGCAAATTTTCCATGGGAATTGCTAGACATCATGGTTTACGTTACAATCATCTGAATTTAATCGGTGCATGTTTACACCTTAATTAACTGATTTTCAGGGTCGACTACAAGGGAGTGATGTTACTATCAAAAGGCTTTCAGTTTCAGCTTCAGGGCAACAGCTACCGGCATGTGTGAACGAATATGAGCTATTTAAGAACGAAATCAAGATCCTTCCGGAGCTTCAGCACGCAAACATAGTCAAACTTGTGGGATACTGCGCTGAACGGAGCGAGAGGGTCTCGGTCTACGAATACATGCAAAACGGGAGCTTGGAGGACGTCATCTTTGGCATGTCTTCCCTCTAAAACCCTGTTCATTTCTCGTACATTTAACCCTGAACAAGTTTTGATCGCAACATTTGCTCTCCTTATACATTGATGATGAAGTGAAATTGAGATCTTGCAGGGCGCGCGAAAGGAGGGTTGGTACTTGACTGGCCGTCGCGCTTCCGAATAATTGAAGGGATAGCAAAGGGTGCAGATTATTTACACAATCACTCCAGGCTACGGATTATCCACAGGGATCTGAAACCGAGCAACATTCTGCTGGATTCGGATATGAACCCAAAGATATCTAATTTTGACTTGGCTGAAATTTTAGCTCCAGGCGTGAAGCAGAAAACTGATCGTGTGATTGGCTCAACGTAAGATGCTCTATTGCCATATGCTACATCACCCAAAAGAATCCATGGATGAACTCCTTTATGCTCCTTTCTTTTCTGCAGAATAGTTGATTTCGAGTTTATTTTGTCATCTTTCAGTGGATTTATCGCTCCAGAATATATGCGAGAAGGCCTCTTCTCGGTCAAGACCGATGTGTATAGCTTTGGTGTGATGGTCCTGGAGATCATCAGCGGAAAAAGATGGCTTCAACCAATTAAAAAACGTCTCTACCGGGATCTAAGAACTTGGGTACGCACCTAAAACATCTTCCCTTGGAGCAGTTTTCTTATGAAATTTTCTGGTGAATCATCTCTAAAACCGTATATATTTTCACCGCCGTTATTTAATCAGTACAGAAACTGTCAATTATATTTAAGGAGGACATATATGTATATATCTTTTTGTCAGGCATGGGCCGGCATTGGCAGGCCATCATGCTGCGGCGTATCTCTGGCGCGAAGGCTCAAGGAGTTCGTCGATCCGTCGCTGCACGGCGTCTCGTTTCGCGGCAGGGCTCTCCCCCACTGCCTCTCCTTCCCGGCGAGGAGGCGCACCCTGTCGCAGCAGAGGGTGATGAGGAGATGCGTCCGGGTGGCGCTGCTCTGCATCCAGGAGAAGCCGGAGCAGCGGCCGACCATGCCGGTGGTCATTCGGATGCTGAGCCCCAGGAAGGCGAAGGTGCCGTTCCCACGCCGGTCGCGCTACACCAAGAAGAGCTCGCTGTACGCCGGCGACAGGAGCGCCGCCGCCTGAGCTGCTGGTGGATTTTGCTATACTATGGACTGTACTCTACGAGCTTCAGCTTGATGAAATTAATCTTATTTAGCTTTCCGGTTTTTTTGTTGTTTTGGAGTCGAGAGTCCGTTTGTGTGAGTCGGGTGCGTGTGTAAAAGAATTTTTTTTTGTTGATATGGTCAGTTTTCAACCGATATTTGTAGTTCTGACCAGGCCTGACGTGTATTTGTAAAAATGGCAACGACCATCGTGCGTCAGCGTTGCCGTGCCGACACGCAGCCGTGGGCGCGGGGCAGCCATGCGCCAGCAGCCGGCCCCGCCACCTCAGCGCCCCGTCTTGGCCATCTCACGACCGAATTGGCCGGGCCCTGCCACGTCAGCGCCCCGGCGTGCGCCCACCCCGCGCCTTCCACTGCTCCCCGACGCGTTGTCACCTCGCGCCCGCACATGTAGTTAGGGTTAGGGTTAGTGATAATTAAGTTAGGTTAGGTTAATTAGATAATTAGTTAGAGTGTGAAATTTGAATGAATTTTAAAATATAGCAAATAAGTTTAAAAAATTATAAATTTTTTTGTGTAGCCTCTTGATACCGTGCACTTGTTTGTATAAATTTTTTATAATTTTATTCGTTCAGATTTTTTATCGCTAATTAGTATAACTGTGTCGTTCGTACCAATCAATAAATGTCTGTGTCATGTGTCGATTGTCGAAAGATTTGAACCAGGCCCTCCCTCCATTTGCAGCATGTGTTGATTGTCCAAAAATTTGAACCAGGCCCTCCCTCCATTTGAACCATGTGTTAATTGTCTAAAGATGTGAAGCAGGCCCTCCCTGCATTTGCCTAAGTTTTTCACCGAAAGCATTGATGCGTCACCTCCTGTCTCAAAGCATCGATCAGTCACCTCCCTACATTTATGGCTTAATTAGCACGCGGGATAAGGATTCTCTTTGAGAGCAGTGGCTATTAATTGGAGAGAGCTAGCGCGATTTCATTTCGCAGTCGCTCGCTCGTTCTTCCGCTAGTTCATTTCATATCACAGTCACTCGCTCGCTCTTCCGCTCATTCATTTGTATTCACGTTCACTCGCTCTCTTGCTCCATCGATTATATAGTTGGGGACATTTCAACGTTCTTCACCGCCGTCATTCGCAGGTAGTTTGAACTCACAACGTTATTAATTTGTAGTGTTTATTAATTAATTAGTACTAATTAATTAATTAAGTAGTGTACATTAATTTCTTAATTAATAATAAGAAATGCATTCACCGAAGAACAGAAGAGCTTATCACCCCACGAAAACTACTCTGCAATTAATTTACAATCTTTTATGTTCATTAGCCACATTCTCACTAATGTTCTCTATCCATATGTTGCTAGCCATGTCTCTACCGGGGCTACTAGAATAATTCTACGATGAGGACCACCGGTACAAGCTGTGGCTCACTGCTGACGCGGATGGCCCTCCGCCCCTAGCGCTTCGGGTGGGGAGGGACTGGTGAGCGCTGGACGATCGTTATGTCCCGACCCTCCGAGAGACGGGTTTGTTGCCCTTTGCGAGGATGGTCTCCGTCGAACGCGGGTTCACCCTAGACGGCAACCTGCTGTCTGCACTTGTTGACAGGTGGAGGCCCGAGACGCACACCTTTCACTTTCGGTGGGGTGAGATGATGGTCACCCTACAGGACGTGTCGTTCTTGACTGGTCTCCCGATCCGGGGTGTGCCTCTTGTTCCGGGCTCTCCGAGTGCGGACTGGAAGGCTAAGCTGGAGCAACGGTTTCGCCAACCTCTCCCGGAGGGTGCACGTAGCGTCCCCTGGCCTTGGCTGAGGCAGTTCAGCGAATGCCCGCAGGGTGCACCTCACGAGGTCGTTAAGAGGTGTCCCCCAGGTCGGCATGGCTCATCACGACGACATGTACGCCTACCAGACTCTGCTCCAGAGTCAGTCTACTGGTCCACATATTACAGGCATCACACATTAAGTAACAACCAAAACACCCATATACATATAGCAAAACAAAATATGAATACAAATATATACAAACATAATTGCATAACACGGGATATACCAAAGTCTAGATAATTTTACAAAGAGTGTCATATTTAACAATGTGTGCTACTTGTCTCCGCAACGCCATAGCGAGTGCCCCTTGTCTCGGGGCTGCCCACGGTCTGATACGCTTCGACGTCGACCGGTCTCGGTCGAAGGAGTCTTCCCCTTGTCCTTCGACCGAGACCGACCGACAAAGAAGCGTATCAGACCGACCGGGCGTGCTCCGTATCGAAAACGTGAGTTATATACAATTTGCATGCTTGTTACATTTTTTACTGTACGATCCACTTACATCATGAAAACGCAGAACATGGACAACTTCTACACTCACCGCCACCGTGGGCAGCCCCGAGACAAGAGGCACTCGGTATGGCGTCGCGGAGACAAGTAGCCAAATTATCTAGACTTTGGTATATCCTGTGTTATGCGATTATGTTTATGTATATTTGTATTCATATTTTGTTTTGCTATATGTATACGCATGTTTTGGTTGTTACTTAATATGTGATGCCCGTAATACTACACAACCTAACCCAACGCTACACTAGAGCACTACAACAACATACGACGATCACAAAATGTTATTATGGGTCTAACAGATAGTTTTCCCCAAGTAGGAAAAAGTATAGCATATTTGGAATATCCCACAACTTCCTCTAGATCGCAAATATACCTTGCTGTCAAGACATGTATATCACCAAAATATAACCCAGCAAATCTCAAATACATTCCAATTCACATGAAATCATGAAACCCTAATTTCCGAAACCTAAAATCCAAATTCTCACGACCTAAATCCTAAATTTTTTAGATAATACCAGAACACATATAAAATTACCGAAATATTACACAAACAAGTGTTTTGGATAATACCAGAACACAAAATAAAATTCAAATTTTTTGGAGCTTATTTTCTACATTTATTGATTTGTACGAACGGGACAGTCATACAAAGTAGCGATAACAATTCTGAACGAATAAAATTATGAAAAAATTACACAAGCAATACACGGTGTCAGGAGGCTACACAAAAAATTTCATAATTTTTTGAACTCATTTGGTATATTTTGAAATTCTTTCAAATTTCAGACTCTAACTAATTATCTAATTAACCTAACCCTAACCTAATCACACTAACCTAATTGGCGTGCTGACGTGGTGGGGCTGGAACGGGGTGGGCGCGCGCCCGCGCTGAGGTGGCGGGGCCGGCGGTTCGACGGGTGAGGTGGCGGGACTGGGGGTAAGGTGGTGGTGGTGAGGCTGGCGCAAGACAATCGCAACACGCTGCATGAGGACGTGTCGGCATGGCGCGATGGTCGAGCGTAAATACTTTTTGCAAACTGGCCGTATCTGCCAAAAATTCTGTGTAAAAAGGATGAACCTACATCTTGTAAGGATGTGCAGAGTTGAGGTGTGAAGAAATAAAAAGAGTAAATTTCATAAAACCCTATGTTTTGGGGCACGAATAATACAAAACCTTATGTTTTGAGTTTTTTTTCTTCAGAAAACCTCAGGTTTTTAGGCATTAGTAACACAAAACCCCACGTTTTGAGGGTTTCTAAATCTCAAAACGTGGGGTTTTGTGTTACTAATGCCTCAAAAACTTGGGGTTTTGTGAAAAAAATCTCAAAACGTAGGGTTTTGTGTTACTAATGCCTCAAAACTTAGGGTTTTTTTTTAAAAAAATCTCAAAACATAGGGTTTTGTGTTACTTATACCCTAAAACATGGGGTTTTGTGAAATTTACTCTTCAAAAAAAGTGAACAATTAAGGGTCATAGGTACGATGAGATGATTCTCATCGTACGCCCCCAATCACAACTTGGGCCAGCTGCAGCGAGCAGGAGCTAGTCTATTGATTTATGTGCGAACTTCATTGCTACTGAACACTAGCAGCACATTGTTATGTAGTTTCTCGTTTCCAATAGCAGTGCTCCTACGTGACCCTTCAACATGTAAACTGCATGGCTTGTATTGCTGTAGTACACATGTGGACCGTGGGTCTGGCTTAGGGCTGCTAATGGTTTGGGTTCAAACGGGTTAAGTGGGTTGGGTTTAGAGAATGGGTACAATTGGATGGGTTCAAATGGATTTAGAAGCAAAATGGGTTGGATTGGGTTGGGTTTGCTTGTGAAGTGGTTTGGTTTGAGTTGGTTTGGGTTGAATATTTGTGGTTTCATATGGGTTCAATCCATGGATTCTATATGGTTTGCAACCCACGGTCTATAATCACACCATCACCGTTCCCCTCTCGCTGTCTCCGCCGTTCTAGGTAGGTAACAACAGGCAAGCTATTTAGTCTCAATCGTTTCTTCTGCGCGGCCGCACGATGAGAGCACGCTTCATTCATTGCCTCTATCTTTGTGTTACCGTGCCTGTGCGTGTTTCGAATTGTTGGAGAGCATCGCGTTCTCGGAGTGGCGCTGAATCGGTGGTTTATCCGGGCACGGTGCTTCACGGCACCACCGCCTTCAACGCCGCTCATGTCGATACCGAACGGACAACCTTCATCGTGCTTGTCATCGGGCATTTCTAGCCGACGACTCTCGGGGAAGTACAAGATGATCTTGGCATCCCTCCTCTTCTATCTCGTCGTAAGTAGATAAGAATGAATTTGCTCTTCGTCTTCTGCTCCCAGCTTGTTAGTTTGTGCTGCAAATATCTATATGTAATGGCAATGGCACGCAGGGACTGGTGCTTCTCACTCTGTCTGTCGCGATTCAATCGCTAAGACCAGCTGCGTCGTGCCTGTTAGAACAAAACGCACAGGATCACCTTTGAACGCAATGAAGCATCTCTGAAGAAACAAAGATCTGAACTTTCTGAACTTCCGAAGAACAGAGAACGAAGAAACAGAAAAATACAGAACTCGTGATTTCAATTTGCGCCTTTTCTGGATGATGTACCTTTTCTGTTTTTCTCCTTTTTATAGATTTTCTCAAAGAGTTACAAATCGAGTTTCAATTCGGTTCCTAATTCAACTCTGAAACTCAGACCAAACTGTTTTCCTGAATTGCTACAGTAAAGAAACAAAAAACACACTGCATTCAGAAACTGAAACGAACAGAATTCAGAACTGAACACTAACTCACAAAAGCAAACCTAAAACAGGAAAGCTACTATGAATAACAAGTTTAAACTAACAGTGCCAAGGGATCTCATGCCCGCCGGCTAGCAGCACCCAGTTCTCCGTCTTCTTCCTGACGCTGTACCTGACTCTGGCTATATTTCTACGAAAACGCTCTCCAAAGTCCAAATGACCTGTGCATCGAAAAGATCGGAACAAAGTGAAGGAAACAACTCAACAAGTGAAGTGGCCCCAAGAAAGTTGTAGCTGCTAGTGTGAGATAATATATATTTATGGGTGTTACTAGCACCCGGACGTCCGATTTGGGTGTTAGGATCGGACGCTCGAGTTCTGCCGCGCTAATTTGATCGAGTGAAATTATCCATCGTTACTTGGTTTGAAAACAAAGTTAACTCACAAGAGAAGCAAATACTACGGAGTACTAGTACTATTAGTAGTTGGACAAGATATTTTCAAATCAATTTTTTTGGGTGAAGATAACAATGACAATATTAGGGAAAAAATATCCCCCGGACAACGGTTGTAACATTCTAGGACAATGATTGCAACATTCTAGAACAATGGTTGCAACATCCCTCAGACATGGTTGCAACATCCTCGGACAATGGTTGCAACATCCCGGACAACTGTTGCAACATCACAGGACAACGGTTGCAACATCACAAATCAAAAAAACAAAACATCTGGGGAAAAAACGCGTTAGAAAAAATTGCAACATCGTCGTGAACAATATGAAATATTTTTTCTACAAATGCAACATTTTTTTTTACAGATACAATATTATTTTCAACAGTCAACAACATTATTTTCAACGGACCGCAACATCAGCAGAAATAACCAAAGATAACTATTGAGAAACAACATCATAATCGGGCCATGCGTACTAAATACATATGTACTCATAAATTATGTCAAGATACTGTTGCATGGACTTGGCTTTGATGCCTGCGCGTTGGAAAGTGAAATGTTTGTTGCTAATTCTGCAACGGAAAAACACGCTTGATGGGCACGAGCTCAAGGATCTGAAGCTGCGGTGGCTGCAGCAGCAGATTGGCGTGGTAATGCGGTGCCTGCGCGTGGCTTGCGGTGCCTGCGCGTTGAAAACTGAGATGTAGATGGAAGTGGAGAGGAAGCAGCAGCAGCGTGTTTTCCGTGCCCCCGACCAAATCTGTTTTGATTCATTGTGTTCGTTTTCGTGTTGTCTCGATACTTCTTTCGCAGCAAGAAGGTGATCCTTTGCATGCAGGAGACAACACGTGAAGAACAAAGGGTACTGCTAGCATCCCGTGAAGCCAAGACCAGGAGCGTTTTTTTTCCCATCTGGAAGTCCAGGGACCAGGGGAGTCAGGCTGTTCACATCACGCAACAGAGAGGCCCTGCCGTGCTACAGGACAAGCCAAGTCGAAGACAGCGCCCGGCCCGCGGGTCCCACTGAGAAACACGGTAGACAGAGCAAAGAAGCAAGATAAAATTTCAACACAGCTCATGATTCTTTAAGTTGTGAAAAGCGTTTGCTGGAAGGCTTACTCCAAAACACTGGAAGATAGAATTGGAGGCAAAAGGACCATCATACGTATGGTTTTAAGACTTAAGTGTATTTGTTTCTTACTCCTTTATAACTGCACACATGTTTCTGAAATATCTTTACAATAGCATATTCTGTAGCAATTCAGTATTCACAAGTGTAAAAACACATCCATTCAGAATTACAATTTCTCTCTCACAATCACAAGAACTAGGAAAATTATCTCATGATTCTGAATTACAAAATTTGAAGTAAAAGCAAGTAGTACCACTTAGGTGCAGCCAAACCAATTTACACAATGATAGATGAACATGTCAGGAAGGCAATAAACCAAAGAGTAATTAGAGAGGAACATAAAGCACATGTCTCCATGCGGGCGAGCGAGATGGGGCGAGTTGAGAGCTGAGAAATGAGAAATGAGAAATGAGGAGAGAGGGGTGCACAGGCGAGTTGGATAGCCCTATTTAAGCAGTGGCAGTTGGTGGGTAAATAGTCCTCAACTTGAGGGGCATTTTGGTAACCGGTCTTTTGATTATTGCAAGGATTTGACCCAAGGTCGCTTAGTATTTTCTACTGCAATATTGCTCCGATTCTTAGGTAATCCCGGTTCTAATAAAAATGGAGTTGGTGCGTTTGGCTAGGCTCCTTGTAGATATCATAGGGGTATTTACACGATCTTAGGATGATGAGACAATTGGCAATAGCTTTGAAGTTTTGTCGAAAGTGGCGGGTTCAGCAAGTGTCAGGATAATCGGTCATACCGACGTGTAAGTCGCGGTACGACCGCAGCGCGGTTGTACTGATTGATAGATGGCGATAGCATCTTGGTGACCTTTGACTAAACCGCGGCGCGGGTCGACGCTTGGACAAGCAGTTTACGTCAAGTGGAGATGAAGACGACGCTTTAAAATACGTGCGTATGTGTCCCGTTTGTGTTGGGCCTTAACGGGAGCCCATTAAGTTTAACTCTTCTAGAAGCTAGGCTTTTTTATAAATAGGAGGGGTGCTGTCAAACAGCTCCCAAGCACTTTATTTGCAAAACCCTAGTTTGTCTTAGGGCTTAGAAAAGAAAGGAGAGGCTTAGGGTTCTAGTGAGATGAGTTGATGGTGTGCTCATAGGTTAAGTTTTGTCCTCCTTGATGGAGTGCCTGTAAAAATATCCATCTATCTCAAATCAATCCAATCATCACTTCTTGAGATGAGTCTCTTTGTGTTTGTCTTCTCCATTTGATGATTTTGAGTTTTTTGTTGATCCGTGAATTTTTGCTTGGTTTCTTGCATTGATCTAACTTGCTGTGACATATGGGAACTCATCTAGGATCATCTTGATCATCAATCACCCACGAACAAGTCTTTAGATCATATTTTAATTTTGACTCGGTTTTGGAGCACTCTTCGTTCGAACAGAAAAATGTCAGAACTTTGCCAAGGATCTTCACGATCGTCACTTGGAATAGGTTCCTAATTTCCTTAAGAAGGTGTGTTTCAAGTTTCGTGAAGTTTGCAGTTGTGGATCAAAAGTTACGTCAATTGTTGTTTTCGTTTTCAGGCTGTTTACTATTCATCTGTCTGTTTTTACTGTTCGCTACGGCTCGATTGGCACTGTTCATCCGGTTGTACCAGAGTGTGGTACGACTGGCACTGTTCATACGGGTCACTGATACTGTTTATCAGTACTATTTATTAGGTTGATTTTTGTCTTTTTGATCGTTTCTTTTGGAGGTTTGAAGGAGATTCAGTACAAGTCTTCCGCTATGCTTATATATATTGATCTTCGTAGTTCTTATAGCTATGGGAGTCAATATCATGTTTGAATCCGATCTTAAAGCGAAAAATTGATTGAACTCCTATTCACCCATCTCTAATCGCCTTTCCGATCCTACACTCCTGCCGAGAATCCGGGAACAAATGCCCTATCAAACAAGGCCTATGTATACGCGAATTATTGTCGTTCTTGGACATGTTTGACCAAACTAAGTTATACATATGAAGTTCTGAACTCTACTTGTGATTAGATAGACGTATGGGAAGTAGGTATGTGTGTAGACGTTTTTTTCTTTATTATTCTAACTTCAGAACGTGGTAATTTTCCCTGATTCCATATGGAATTAACTATTCCATGTGAAATCTTTCTATCTATATAGGGAATTTCTACTGCCCATACGTCCGATGTGTCTCGTTTGTACCAGATGCCTCATTTCCCCACCAATTCAATAGCCCATCACTCAGGCACAATACCTTTTTCTGCCTAAGTTCATACGCTTCCGCTCACACCCGTGTAGGCATGGATCCACTTGCTGTTTGAGGCCATTGGGGCGGCCATGACTTCACGAGCTCTACCGCTATGGCCTCTGCAAGCTCCATCGGCCTCCGCTAGCATTCCGCGGTCACTGGGGCACGGCCCCTCGAGCTCTGCCGTGTATGGCCTCCTTTAGCTCCACCAACACCGGCCGTTGATCTCCATGAGCAATAGCAATAGCTTTGTAGGCACTATGGCACGGACTCCGTGAGAGCTGTTGTTGCCAATCGAGCTCGCCGCTGTGGGCTCCTTGCCAGAGGCGCCACAACCCCTGCCTCAATGATTTTTTTGCTTGGGCTCCTACGTCTGATAAGTATCAGACGACTCGTGTCGGACAGTCCATCAACCGCCTCCTCAATCCAACGATATCTATTCCCACCATCTAGTGCAAGGCCATGAGCCGAACGCGAAGGCTCTTTCTGCCACATACCATTCCCAAAGTCACGCCTTTGGATTTGAGAGGAGGTCGCTGAGGCAGCCATGGCCGTCAACACCGAATGTGGCATCCATGAGCTCTGCGCAACACCCAAACGTCGCCTCCGTGAGCTCCAACGATGCCCCAGCTATGGCCTAGCCTCCGTGAGCTCCCCCTCCAACGCTCAGTGAGCTTCGCCGACGCCGGCCATGGCCTATGCGAGCCCCTATGGCATCTTGACCTCCATCACCAGGGTGTGGCCTCCGTAAGTGCCAACCGTGCTCCGCTGTTGTGTGCTCCTCATCATTGTCGCCACGACCTACCCCGAGAAGCTCTGTGCCTCGCCACCGTCAGGCACCTCCTCCACTTACTAGGTGGGCGTGTTGCATGTGTTTTCTCAAATTGTTGCAACTATTTTTCTCTATTGTTGCAACAAGTGTTTTTGTTTGTTGCAGTGTATCTTTCCCAAATCTTGTAGCAAATGTTTTTGTTGATTTGTTGCACCAAAGAATTGTTTTGTTACAATTGAGGATGTGATTTGTTGCAACGCTTTGCTGCTATAGTTTGTTGCCACCGAATGAGGTTTTGTTTCACACTTAGCAATCATTGTTGTGCTCGTTATTTGTTGGCGGACTGAACATTTATTTCGTGTTTGTTGCATCTAGGATAAAATTTGTTGCAAACTTAGAAACTAATTGTTATATTCTGTGTTTTTTGTTGCACCAAATCGAACAACTGATATCGATGTCTCAAGTGAGATCTAACAGGTGGGGTGGGCGTATGATGAGAACACTCCTATCATACGGAAACTAATTGTTGCATTTCTGTGTTTTTTGTTGTACCAAATCGAACAACTAATATCGATGTCTCAAGTGAGATCTAACGGGTGGGGTGGGCGTATAAAGAGAACACTCCTATCGTACGTCCAGATGCTAGTCGCTCTCCAGCGCAAACCAGCCACGTCGTCTCTAATGCTTTGTTCGGTCAAAAAAACGAAGAGCGTTGCACCAAGCCCCGTCGGCCTTTTTTTTCTTCAAAAAGTCACCAGGGGAGAGGATACCTATCTGAATTGTATTGATTTTTGTAAAGTTTTTCAGTGAAGTACATGAAGGGATGAAGAGAAGAGGGATTTCCAGGTAGAGATCACATGCCAAAATCTAGGTAGCATTTTTTCAGCCCAGAGTGTTGCATCTTCAGTGTAAGATTTTATTAGACAACAGAGCGATGGCTCACGTGCTCTGAAAACGGCGTCATGTCGATGATTCCAAATGCGTCACATACAAAGTAGTAGGAAGGTGCTATAGTTAGTCTCTGGAATGCACGAGGATCACGGGAGATAGGGCAGAGCTGTAACGCAGCGGTGTTGAAGGAAGACCCAGCGTACGCCAGAAGAATCGCACGAAGGAGCAACCGATGAAGAGATGGTTGACATCTTCTATGCCAATACAGACCTCGCAGGCAGTATTGTCAACCAGTTTTTTACTGAGCAAGTTGGCTTCCGTGTGGAGCCTCTCGTTAACGAGAAGTCATGCAAAAAAAAATACTTGACGCGGTACGGCGCTGCATTGCGCCAGATAAACAGGCAGTTTGGGCATTCGTGCCCAGTAATGGTGCGCAGTCGTGCAATAATGCTCTGTCTAATGGTGCCCAGTAATGTTATGCTCTTGCATAACCGATGAAGTGGGTGCAATGATTCTTCTGGCTACTGGAGCGCAAAGTTTTCCACCCACTTCGCTGCACAATAATGCTCTGTCTAATGGGGACGGGTAGCTGGTCCAGTGATCCTATATGGCCAATATTTCAAGGTTTGATTTTTATCTTGAGAACTAGGCTAAGCCGACCATATATGCATGGACTATATGAGCATGATTTTTTTTTGACGTAAAAAGGTAGAGAATTCTCTACCTTATGCCATTGCATTAGAATGGTTGTCATAATATGTGTCGGACCCAGATTTCGTAATCCAGAATCCTCTGTGAAAATACTGCGCTATTCCCTGGATCAGTAGATAGCGCTCACAGGATACATTGCTGAATCATTTCATACATCGCGTAGACCAAACCATTCATTAATACAAGCATTAGAGTTCAAATAGACCACGTCGGGTCGAGTTTACAATAGGGCCGATCAGGCCAAATGAGTTCATTACAAAACATCGAGTACGATAGCGGAAGCAAAAGGGGTAGAGCAAGTCTCTCCACAGGCAAGCGACTGGGGTACCATGTGTACGACCGATATTAGCCAAAGGCTTGGATAATATAGGATGTACACGAGTACCAACGGAGCCAACCAGACTGAGGCGAGACTCAGACTACGGAACTATGCTACTCTTCTTCATGTCCTTGCTCCTCGCGCCCGGTCCTCGTAGTAGACGTAATCTCCATGATCCACGGGTTACGAGGGTTGGGGAAAGAGCGAGGATGAGCACAACTTCGTGCTCGCGAGCCAACACGCAGATGCAATAATATACATGCAAGGCTTAACAAGGATGGCTCGGGTTCATTTATTTGCGCAAAGCAATATTTTGAGTACCAATATTAGAAAGTCCTATCACTTAGCATTTTAACCAAATTGCATTTTGTTAAAGAGATTACTTGTGCAATATTTATAACAGTAGAGGTTACCTCCACCTCATGCTTATTTTTTTATAGCGGTTACATCCACCACTTAACATCACTGGGGTACATCCACCCAAGGAAAACCAAAACCAGGTCACAACGACCCATCACATTTTATCCCGCCACAAGGTTTTATAAACAGAACTAACTCTTGTAAGTTCCCATGTCCGCCCATGACCGTGGGCACGGCTATTCAATGATTTATTACACTCGCAGAGGTTGTACACTTTACCCACAAGAGACAATCATCTTGACATGTACACATGTTTCGTAGACATGTGAGTCAAGGGGAGATCGCCACAAGGCCTTTACAATGCATCCACCAAGATTTGTTACACCCGCTAAGGTTTCACTGAGAAGGGTTACGCCACGTAGACCAGTCAACCCTTTCCTGCACCCCTCTTGCGCCACACGACTTACGCCACATAGACCCGTAAGTCGACACCCCAACCCATAGCCACAAAGGCTTATGGCATAGCGGTCATCTGCTGGTGCAACTCATACTAACGGATACAAATTATTTAGCCAGTCGACACCATTATAGACATGTGGTCGCATTGTTTTACATTGGGAGGTCATCACAGATTAAGTCCTTAGGGACCATCCGCGGTTCATACCACATACCATCCACAAACCAACACTCCTTGGGCTGCATTAGCACCCACCAACATACCATCCATCATACCATCCGCCCAGATGTTATAAGCAATTCTTAGGGTTTTTGAGAGATAGGAAAATACATCAACACCATCACCTCAGTCATTTACACCCAATGACTGCCCAAAAACCATGTTCATTTTTAAGAGATGATGAATGGGGTAGATAATACCCCGATACTTAAGCAAGACTAGCATGGCGCTTAAGTATAGCCTATACTAGTATAGTTACCAAATAATTACTAGGGTGACAAAGGCTTAAGGTAATTCAATTATCAAGGGATGGTGTATTAATAATTAAACATCAAGTTGGCATTTAACTACCTTAGGGTTTTTAACATACATTTGCATAAGGGAATTAAAGTATGCAATTTGATATTTTAAAAGAGCATAATTTGCATAAAATGTAGGTTCAATATGATCAAGTATTGACTCTCCTTCGTTGAAGTGTTGAGGAGCTTCAGTCGTCGGGTCCAAGAATTCGTCGGGAACGCCAAAATCTACGCGCACGAAAAGAGCCAAATAAATAAAATGATTCCAAATAAAATCCAAAAATTACAATATTAGAAGCAAAAGAGAGGGGCTGAATTTATATGAATTTAGAACTAAGAATCGACGGAATCGGATTTCGTATGAAGGAGAACGAAAATCCGGAAGTTTGACTTCATATGAAAAATAGAAAATCATCGGACATGAATAGTGCAGGCTTAGGCAAAAATGATGGCGCGGTGAGGGAAAGGAGGCGCCAGCGAACTAGCACAATAAATTCCGGAGAGCGAGTCGGACACAATGGTGATGGTCGCGCGCCGGCGGAGGTCGGCGTGGTGGCGACGCCGCAAAACAGCGTCGGGATGCAACGGAGCGATGGGGCTCCGCGATGCATTGGCGGCGAGGAAGCACGACGAGAACGCCGCAAGGCGAAGCCAGCGGTGGTGACGATGCCACGGGGATGGTCGACGGCGCCGGAAACGACGACGGAGGCGTTCGCCCATGATGAAATATCTCGATTGCGGAGAAACGAAAGCGAGTGAGTGGGCGACTGGGATAGAAAGAGGGAGCAAGGGCTCACCGTGACACAGGTGGCTTGGTGAACGGACGACCGGAGACGGAGAACCGAGGTAGGGTGTAAGAAATTAATCTTGCTACATGTTTAGTGTGTGCGTCAGTTTGCATGTGGAAGCATACATGGAGTTGGTTAGTTGTGAGCTACATGCACAGTGTCTATATTCTTCCTACCTTCTTGCAAAATACTCAAACAGACTCGCATGTGAAAACTAATCTCATGGATGGGATGCTAAAGAGAAGATAAACACAATGGCGTGACATGCATGAGCAGATTTTTGGTTGTTGGAGATGTTTGGAAAGAGAGATAGTGATGGAATGAATATGTACAAAGGGGTTTGCTTGAGTTTCTAGTCGACGCAAGTAGTGCTATGAGGCGATAGCTCCTAGTCTGCATGAAGCAAAATAAGTGAATCAAGTGGCTAGCAATGCATGTGCCCACTAACTCCACTCGCTAGCTACAAACACGTACATGCATGCTAAACACAGACTAACTCCTACATGCATATGCTAACGACTTAATCTCATGCACTGGCTCCACACATCATGTAGCAACACTAGCTAACTACATGCAAGTGCGCAACACATGCATACACAGATAAAACTTTGTCAAGATTAGTTCCAACAGAGAAGGGGAGGGAGGAGGTGTTGTGCTACTACTTTGAGGCTTCGGTTTAGAAGAGAGAAAGGGGAGGAGAGCCGAGCTGCATGGGAAGAGCGGTACTCGGCGGTGGGAGGAAGAAGTCACAGACGGCGTGAGCCCAACACCGAGCATGACGAGAGGCGAACGAGCCGCATGGCACAAACATGCAGGCCAAGCCGGCGCACACTGGAGCGCGGTGGCCGAGCACACGGGGCCAGACCAGACCGCAGAGGGAGGAGCGCGGGCCGTGGGCGCGGGTGGCGGTGCGGGCGAGCCACGCTGGCGGAGGCGGCAGCGCCTGGAACCGAGCCTGGAGGAGGCGGCACCATGGGCCGAGCCGAGGTAGCATCATGCGCAAGAACGACCAAATCAAAGAAAAACACCAGGAACAAGAACCACAAAGAAAAGGAATGGAGAGAAGATAGAATGGAATGAAGAAGAAGCAAATGGTGGCCTAGCAGCATTCGGCTGGGAGGTGAAGGAAGAGAGAGATGGGAAAGAGGAAACCATGGGGAAGAAAGGAGCCGCTGCTCGGTTTTAAAGAAGGAGGGAGGTTTGCAGCGCAAGAGGAGCTGCTTGTCTGTTTTAGAGGAGAAATGGTGGGAGCCGCATGGGAGAAGGGGAGCTCGGCAAAGATGGCGGTCGGCGGGAACCCGGCGAGGGCTCGAGGCATGGGGTGGCGTGCAAGCAAAGTTAGCGGGGGCATGGTGGTGGCAAAGCGCGTGGGTGCCGCCAGGGAGAAGAAGACAAGGAAGGGACTCAGCGTGACCGGCGTCGGGATAGGGACATGGCGGCCAGTGCCAAAGCAAGGCAAGAAAAGGGTAGGGACCGAAGGGAGAAAGGAGCTAAACCCAATAGGGAGAAAAGAATTCGTTCTTTGAGAGTCAAACCGAAAATTTAAGTTTGAAATCGAATTTTGGATTTGAGCTTTTCAATTCAAATGAGGTCCTTTAGTTACTGTTCAAGGTCTGAAAAACGAGCTGTGACAATATGTTACAAAACTAAAACAAAAATGAAAATGAACTGAAGTGAGGAAAAAGAAACAAGAACCAGAGGAAGAAAAGGAATGAGATGGGAAATCTAAAGAGCAGCAGAAACAACAAAGCTGCTTAACATGATATTACAACACTTAATTAACTTGAAGTAAGAGCTGACTCTACTGACGAAAGGAGGCCCGGTATTTGGGTTTAGTCCTGTACGACCAGTAGCTGATGTATTCATGTATACGAATTTGTAACGAGGTCGTATCGTCTTCAATATTTTGGAAAATTCGTTTATTTCTTATAACCCATAGTGAATGCGCACATGCTGCGAAGCATATAGGCCAAATGTCTCTAAAGGTCGCTTCTTTTGCGGAAACTTTTTCCGCAAACTCCAATATGCCATGGGATGATGATGCTTCTGTTGTTAGTCCTAGTTTCCGCCATATATGATCCGCGACTTTACATCGTAGAATGATGTGATCGATTGTTTCTATAGCAGGGCAGGTGTCACAGTGGGGATTTGTCCTCCAATGCTTAGTTGTCATATTCTCCTTAGTGTTTAGTCTTCCTCGGAAAGCAAGTCATAAGAAGACTCTATATTTGTGTGGAATAGATATGTGCCAAGCATAGTCTGACGCTGTCCAATTTATGCCGTGGTAAGATAGGAGCTTGTACACTTCTGAAGTAGTTATGTCCGCTTTGTTCGAGATTATGACTCGTTGGTCCAAAATTCCTTGTTGCAAATGTTGTTCCGAAAGAATGTTTAATAAGGTCTGATATTCCAAAAGCGCCTGTTGTGATAGAACCGGGTGTAATGACACTGCCCAATTGTTGGCATTGAATTGCGAGCTGACTGTACAATTCGGATTAGTGGCAAAGGTGAAAATAGTTGGTAGGCGTAGGTACAGTCGCCCTGATGGCGTCCAATGATCTTTCCAGAACAACGTCATCTGTCCCTCTCCAATTATGACCATGGTCATTTGTGTGGTCATTTCAATGACGGATGATAAAGTTCTCCAAATCGCCGTGTCACCTGGACGAGGCTGTAATGGTATGTTATTTCGAATATATTGACGTCTTAACCAAAGAAAACAAGGCTCAGTTGAGTTTGATAGTAGCTTTCCTACTGTTTTTATGATTAAAGCTCTGTTATGATTCCTGAGATCACGAATCCCCAAACCTCCTTGGTCCTTGGGCAGCAATACGGTGGGCCAAGCTACTAGGCAATGTCCGCCATGAACCTCGCTATTTCCTTTCCAAAGAAAAGCCCTTCTGATTTTGTCAAGCGCTTGTATACTGCGTTCCGGCCATTGGAAGCAGCGCAGACTTAAAGCAGTGGTTGAAGCAGTGCAGATCATAGATGATGCAATGCAGCGAGCGGTCGTGCAGATACGCTACCCAGAAACCTTATTGTCGCCCCGTGTAGGAAAACTCTGCGATAATGGTTCAGAGATATCCGCTCACCCTCCTTCCTGGTGCACGCCGAGGAGAAGGAACGGCTTGGTTCGACAGCTCAATCCCTCAACACAATTGATCAAAGAGGAAGATGGGAACATGGAATGAATCATATCTTGTCTGGATATCTCCAGATCTTATTTATGGTTAAGACAATTACTCTCTAATAATTGTCATATTAAACCATTGGTAACCGCTAATTCAAAGCCAATTAATGGTCATTAAGCAGTGTTTATTGATCTTGATTGTACCCTAGTCTAAAGTTTCAACCACTAGTCTACAGCTTCGACTATTGTATTACGACCACACTGGTCTAAGAATCCGATCAGATGATTCCGACCATACTGGTTTATGCCTTCGACCACAATGGTCTATGACTTTGACCAGAGAGTTACGGCCGCTAAATATCGACCACACTGGTCTTATGGTTTCGACCACTGAGTATCGACCATACAGGTCTTATGGTTTCGACCACTCAGTTTCGACCATTCAGTTTCGGCCACTCAGTTTTGACCACTATGTTTTGATCACTCAGTTTCGACCACTGTATTTCGAACTTCTGATCTAAGAGTTTGCATACTTTAGAATTATAGGAATGAATGGGCCCTAACACATATGTGCCCAATTCCAACACTTAAGAGTTACAGTCAATGCAGATGGAAGACAGGGTGCAGGGCTTCAGGTGAACAAAGACTATCTATAGGGTTAGGGAACCATTCCAGCTCCTGCCCCCAAAGGGTTGTCATTATCAGTTTTGGAACAGTTCCTGGCAGCTGTAGGGTAGTATGGGTTCACACTCAAAGCCCCTAAACTTTACTTTGCCAGAACTCAAACGAAAACAATCAGCTTTCTGCAAAGGCATGTCAAGAGAATGATCTACCCAATACTTACACAGAGATTTCAGGGTCATTTCCCTCTAGCATTCTCTTGTCTTATAACCCTCTTAATCCCCATGCCTAGTAAAAATACGCCTTATAAAAAAGAAATGGGGGAGTACCTTTTTATAGATACACTTTTCTATAACCTACAGGGCAATATAGC
Organism: Ampelocalamus luodianensis; assembly: GCA_036346255.1. Lineage (NCBI taxonomy): Eukaryota > Viridiplantae > Streptophyta > Magnoliopsida > Poales > Poaceae > Ampelocalamus > Ampelocalamus luodianensis. The sequence goes on along the minus strand of CM070625.1, from coordinate 2,335,744 downwards.
AGCCTGATGTAAGAAAAGGTCAAAATTTTAATGGTTGATATTTAAATTGGGATGCCTTGATACTTCAGTTAACATGAGTTGTGATTTGTTTAGAGTGAAATAGACATGAACTAAAGCACACAGGCACACAGATCATTTATGATAATAATACTCAAGAAAGCGTGCGCTTCAAATTTTACCTTACATAACAGTGAAAAGTATACTTTTCTCATTAAAAAGCATGCAAAAAAAGAGAATGAACTGAAAGGAAGAATTATGTCATGCAATATAGGACAATTGTTTGGATAAGGATTGAATTATGCAATGAGTGAATATAAATACTTGATAATTGTTCTTTCTTATCTGTGGACATCTTATTTACTCCCCAAAGTCTTGGTTCAACTGTCTCAGCTGTGCCTTCAAGTCTGAAAAAAAGTAACCCAGTGCACCAAAAAACATGTAAGCTTCTGGATATAAACTTAGCATTTAATATTTTTGGTGATTAACAAAACTCACGATTCAATTAATAAGGCTTATATGATATTCTGTGGAAGGAAGACAGATCAAACTTCTGATATACATTTTTTTTTAGATAATGACTTCTGATATACATAGTGAACATGAAAGGCTAGCTTACAACTGTGGCTTGGATCAGGTGCGTCTGAATTTTAAACTGCTAAATCATCCATTGTAGAAAGCTGATAGAAAACAATCTCAACTGGCTATACTTCTTTTTCACCAAACACCTATTCCCAGTTGACTTATAATTTTAGAGGAGTTTGCATTGAGTGGTTGACTAGAATATTTTTTCGTTGCCCCGGAAACGACTTTTTGTGTTGTAAGCAATGTATCAGATAATTCTCCATCCTTGTACATTGAATAAATTATGCAGAAATAATGAACCAGTTTTGCAACAGTTTGACTTCTGCAGCCACATCTGCAACATACATAGGCAGACAAATAACTAATTACAAAAATACTGTCATATTACGAATGGGTTTGATTTATGCCGACTGTTTCTTTGCTGTTTTCAGGATGTGTACAAATTCATGGGAACTTGGATCAGTATTACATGTCATGACATGTAAGAAGTGAAACCAGTTGATTTATACTGTACCTAGGCGCATGGCCTGAATGGCTTTTTAGTATCTGCGCCTCCTCCGCAGGCTCCTAGGAGAGAACACAAATAAAATGAAATGAAAATAAGATTTTTCAAACCCTGTTAAGAAAATTGGTATAAGTAGCAATGGGAATAAACCACTGCCTGAAACATGTGTTTACTGGATAAAAATGCAGAACTTGTTGCATGCCACTCCAAATATTTAGGCCCACCACAACTAGATCTTATCATCAGATCTCTCTTGCAGTTGCATGTTCTTGAGTCATGGCAGAACTATCATTAATCTCAGAATGTTATCTACTAGATCAGTTTTCCATTGATGTGATATCAATATATATTAGAACTAAAATTTTATATTGTATTGATCACATGCAATAAGGATTATCAACGTGGAATTAGTACGGTAATGTGTTTGAATTGGACCTATTGGTTCCAGTTGTTCCCTCAATTCCTGACAGATAATATCCAAAGAATGTAATCAATGGAATATGTACGTGAAACATACGTGATATCAGATTTTACGAATACACAATTTTAGAAGATACTAGAAAGGTTAATTTTTAGAAACATCAAAAGTGTCTAGAGACTAAGACTAGATGTGATATAGTTATTACCTCTGTGTGTGAAGGTTGATCTCTGATCAAATGCCGCACCCAGGTACGGGTGGAATCTACATAGCCCACGATGGGGAAAAGCTGGAGGTAGAAGACGATATCATTCTCCACCTCACGGAACTGGTAAGCCTGATTCCCTGCCGTGAAGCAGTGATACATGAAGCTGCTGTCCTGACAGGTTGTGATGAGCATGAATGCGCGCCGGAGTGTCTCCTCCAGCTGCTCCACTGGGTTCCTCGTATCTCGGTGTTGCATCAACTGTGCCTCCTGAAGCTGCTGCAGCAGGTCACCTATCATCTTGACACGTCGTGCAAGCTTCTGGCAGGTCTCTTTGTTCCTCCTAACCGTCTGCACTGCCTCCACAATCATCTTGATCAGCCCATATGCATCCACCCCTGCAAGCTGCGCAACGTTGCCCACCTGACCCACACCATTCCATAGCGCCATTTCCTCTCAGTCTCTCCTGGTCTAGCACAGAGAGCCAAGAAGAACATGATTATTGAAAATAAGCACCCAATAGCTAGTCAGCACACCACGGAGCTTAACTTGGCGAAAGGCTGTGACTTTGACAATTAGTTAACATCCATTGTAGACAAACACAACATCTTGTAATTTCTAAGGGACTTCCAGCAGCCCCCTAGATGTGAAGGATTTCATCTCCAAGCATTAAACATCTGGGTTGGAGCTCTCCAAGAAACTTCCAATGATGTGACTGCCACATCGAAGTGTAGATTCAGAGAAATTTGGCGAAAGGCTGTGACTTTGACAATTAGTTAACATCCATTGTAGACAAACACAACGTGTTTGCTTGGAAGCCTGGTTTCAATTTGCCTGGTCATGACAGCACCTGTCTTCAGCCTGGCATGCGTTTACTTCGAAGCCACCAGTGCGTTTACTTCGAAGCCACCAGCTCAGGCGTGGAAAATGAGCGCCTGAGAGCCAGGCCTCCCAAGAAGCTCAATCTACCATTGATATCTCGATCTAACATTTTACTTTTCATTCACCAATTTCAATTATATATTTTCAACCAAACAACTCATTTTCAGATTTGTCTGATCAGACAAAAATCATCTACTTTTCAGACTACCTCTAGGCACCACTTTTTCCAGCTATGGAATCCAGATCACGGATCACCAACCAAACAAATTCAACGTCTTATAATTTCTAAGAGGCTTCCAGCAGCCCCCTAGATGCATCTCCAAGCATTGAACATCTGGGTTGGAGCTCTCCAAGAAACTTCCAAGAAACAGGCAGTGCTTGGACGGCATAAGAGCACGCCCCGCCGGAGACGGAGTACGTAGGCGCGGCATTCCCACAAACAGGTTGCGGTCGCGCGCCACCAGGTGATTCAAGTGCCCTGCCAACTCCAGTAGACCACTTGTCGGACCCGGATTTTCTAATCCGAATCCTCTGTGAAAACGCCGTGCTATTCTCGGATCGAGATAGCACTCACTGTGCATTGCTGAATCATTCATACATGGCGTGAACTAAAGTATCAATATTACAAACAACAGAGTGACATAGACCACGCCGGTCGAAGTTTTACAACAAACGATCAGGCCAAATTGATTACAATACGTAACACCGACACGTAGCGGAAGCAAAGGGTAGAGCTCATCTCTTCACAGTAAGCGATCGGGCAAATTCAGGTAATGATCGATATTACCCAAGGACCCGGATAATATCGGTTGTACGCAAGTACCAACGAGTCAACTTAGACTCTGCCGAGGCCTAGACTACAGATCCTAGACTACTCTTCATCGTTTCCTTGTCCATCAACTTCGGTTCCTCGTAGTACGCATAGTCTCCTCCATCGTCATTATCCAAGGGTTTGGGAGAGCGAGGATGAGCACAACTACCGTGCTCGCGAGCCAATACACAATGCAATGATATACATGCAAGGCTTACAAGGATGGCTCGGTTCTTTTATTTGCGAAAGCAAAACTTTTAAATATCATAAGTACAAATTCCTAGCACTTAGCATTTTAACAATTTCATTTTAGATAAAGAGAGAAATTGTGCAATATTTATATTAGCAGAGGTTACCTCCACCTTCATGCTTATTTTGATTGTGGTTACATCCACCACTAAACGACACGGGTACAAAGACCCAGAATAACCAATCTCGTGGCTAGGTGAGCCCGCCACAATTTTCATACCACCCAATGAGGTTTTTGAAATAGAACTAACTCAAGTTAAGTTCCCATGTCCGCTTTGACCGTAGGCACTACTGCTTAAACAGTTTATAACTCACAGAGATTGTACACTTTACCCACAAGAGACAATTAACTCAAGGTTCTACACGATTCGTAGTCGTGTAGTCGAGAGGTTGTCACAATAACTTTTCTAAATATCTCGTCCCTTCCTCGCCTCACCCATATGGGGTTTTGCCCATAAGTTGCGCTGGATGTCCACCTCGGGGCGATCGGCGAAGCGTGGCTACACCTCGATGATCGCGACTTCACCCTGACTCGGTGTCCCATCCAAGCCCGACATGCCCAGAGCTTGTGCCTCCTTTAACCCTCCGGTGAGATGATTTTCGGGATTCGATAAATGTACTAAGCCAAGTCGCAGCTTGTTGCGACTTGTGGTTGTACTTGTTATACATGTGAGGTCGTGACAAGATTAAGTCCTTAGGGTTGTCCGGACGGCTCAACCACATTCCCACCATTCTCGTGTACATCCGCACTCCACCATCTTACCATCCGTCTGGCGGGTATTAGCAGTTTAGGGTTTTTGAGATGTAAAATACAACAATTCAATCATCTCAGTCATTTACCCGCAATGACTGCCCAAATCATTTTATGTTTGAAATGATGATGATTAGGACATTTTAATGTCCTGTATTTCTGCTGTGGCTAGCATGTCGCTAAGTACAACCTATAGCTAGTATTACCATATAATTACTAGGGTGACAACGGAATTAAGGGATTCAAATTATCAAGGATGACATAATAAATAATTAATCATCAAATGGGTATTTAACTACCTTAAGCTTTAACATACATTTGTTTAAAGAATTAAAGCATGCAATTTGCTATTTTAAAAGAATATAATTTGCATAAAATGTAGGCTCAATATGATCAAAGTATTGACTCGCTTGGTTGTAGGGAGAGAGTCCGAGTAGTCTTGTCCTTGATCGACGTGGAGGTCTCCCTGCCTCCGAAATCTACGCAAGCAGGTACCAAAAAGACACAATGAGCAAAAAGGACTAATAAATACACAAGAATACTCAAATGAACTCCAAATTGAACAAGACCTATGCCATTAGCAAGATCTTGATTTTAGAAATTTTTAGAAATTTATTTCATAATTTTTGAGCTAAAATGGGGAGTTATTAATTTTAGAAGTCTAGCTTTGAAATAAAAATAGAAAAGGAAATTGAAAATCACAAAAAGAAAACCGAAACGCCCATGACCATTTTCGCCCAGCCCACTGCGCGCCGAACACTGCATGCTGCTGGCGGCGCGCGCCCAGCGCGAGGCGGCCCACCCGGGCGGAAGAAAAGAGGGGGAGGGCGAGGCGCTCGCACGGGGGAAAGAAGAAAGGCGCGCGCGCGGGAGAGGGGAGATGAGGCGCGGCGCGCACCGGAGGGGGAAATGGCGCACGGCGACGGGAGCAGAGATGCGGCGCGCGCGCACGGAAGAAGAAGGTACTCGGAAGGGGGCGCGACGGCGCAAGTTTACGACGGCGACGCGGCGACGGAAGCAGCGGCGCGAGCCCGGTTGTAAGTCCTTCAAACCCTTTGCTCTCTTCTTCTTGCTCGGGGTGGGGAAGATGGGCACCGGGGTTTAAAGCCGCGGAGGAGGGGGTCCGGTGAGCGGCGCGGCGCGGCGCGCGCGCGCACGCGGCATGATTGCGGCGTGAGGCGGCGGGAGGGCGCCAGAGAGGTGGCGTGTGCGCGGCGGTTGCAGCGCGCACGCGAGCGGGAGGAAGGGAGGAGAGGGGGTCCGCGGCGTGGCGCTGACGGAGGAGGACGAAGGGGCCCGCAGGGTTGACCCGGAAGGGGGAAAAAGGGCTTCACAAAACCTACCCACCTTAAACGGAATCTCGACCGAGATTCGAGCTGCTCCGAGAAGAGGGACGGAAATCCACCAAGTTGATCTTCTCGCTCCCGGTGGCTTCTTTGGTGAGTGATGGCTCCACCGAACCTTGCAAAGGCGGATGACTTGACGCCTTGTCCGCTTCTTGACGACGCCGAGGATCTTGATAGGTGCTCGGATAAGTCAAATCTTTCTCAAGCGCGATGGCTTCGACAGAGTCCGCTTCTTCGTACTCGAGACATTTCTTTAGTTGAGACGTGGAACACGTTAGGACGCTCGACAAACTTTCGTAGCTCTAGCCGATAGGCAACTTCTCCACGCTTAGCGGTGATCGAACGCCTATGTATCTTGGTGCGAGCTTGCCTTTAACTTTGAATCTTCGGTTCCACGAAGTGGCGATACTCTGAGGTACACAAAGATTCCAACTCGAAGGTTAAGTCTCTTCGACGTTGTCGAGATAACTCTTCTCGTCTAGACCGAGCCGCTTGAAGGCGATCTCCGATTAGTCGAACTTTCTCTTCACTTGCTTGAGAGTATCCGGTCCAAAGACATATCCTTCACTGATTCTCACCAATGCAGAGGAGTTCTCGCATTTTCTTCCATAGAGTGCTTCAAATGGGGACATTTTCAAACTTGATCGATAACTATTATTGTATGCAAACTCGGCATACGGTAGACATTTTTCCCGCCTACTGTGAACTCCAAAGCACAAGCTCAAGCATGTCTTCTAGGATTTGATTTGTTCTTTCCGTCGACCATCGTCTGCGGATGATAGGTCAGGTGAAGGTAAGGTGTGTTCCAAGGGCATCATGCGAGACTAGCCCAAAAATGCGAGGTAAATTGAGAACCTCGACGAGACTATTCTCTTGGGTACTCCATGCAAACACACGATATGAGCCATGTATAACTTGGCTAACTTGTCTCCCTTGTAGGTTGTCTTCACAGGGATGAAGTGGGCGACTTTAGTCAATCACAACTATAACCCATACCGAGTCACATCCGACTTAGTTCGAGGTAGACCGTAATGAAATCCATTCCGATTTCTTCCCATTTCCACTGAGGGATCTGTAAGGGTTGTAGCAATCCGGCTGGTCTTTGATGTTCAGCCTTGATTCACTGACATACATCACAACAAGCTACATACTCGGCGATATCTCTTTTCATTCGTGGCCACCAATACAAAATCTTCATGTCTTGGTACATCTTGGTGTCGCTGGTGCGGTGTAAGGTAATCGTGAGCTTCCTTTAGAATCGATCTTTGAGTTCCTTCCGTGGGGAACAAAGAGACGTTTCCCATACCATAGATTCCTCGCGATCTTCGACATCTTGGGGCCTTCCCTTGGCCATGAGATGCTTGAATCTCTGACTCGGATGCCCTTCTTGAGCGGTCTTGATCCGCTTCTTCTAGAGTTGGATACGCTTCTATTGTGGCTAGTGTGCCTTGCTCTATTAACTCAAGGTTGAGGGCTTCAAATTCCTTGCAGAGCTCAAAGTTGATGTTCTTGAATCATGACATTATCGCAAAGGATTTACGGCTTAATGCATCGGCAACTACATTAGCCTTTCCGGGATGATAATGGACATCCAAGTTGTAATCCTTTATTAACTCTAACCATCTTCTTTGTCGGAGGTTGAGGTCCGATTGGGTGAAAATGTACTTGAGACTCTTGTGGTGCGTGTAGACATTACGCTGATTTCCAATCAAATAGTGTCGCCAAATTTTTAGGCGCACTATCGCCGCTAACTCCAAATCATGGGTTGGATAATTGTCTTCGTGAGGACGGAGTTGTCGGAAGCATAAGCTACAACTTTTCCTCCTTGCATGAGTACGCAACCAAGACCTTGGCGCGATGCATCACAATAGACTTCAAGTCTTGATGTATATCCGCAGATTAATACCGCGTAGTTAACTTCTTCTTCAATTCTGGAAACTCTTTTCACAAGCTTCATCCAATCATACTTCTTTTCCTTTTTAAGCAGATGGGTCATTGGTTTGGAAAGCTTAGAGAATCCTTCAATGAAGCGTCAGAGTATCCGCCAAACCGAGAAAACTACGCACTCGCTACCGATGTGGGTTGTTTCCATTCCATTACACCGCTACTTTGGATGGATCAACGCAATTCCTCCAATGATACAATGTGTCCGAGGAAGCTGATTTCATGAAGCCAAAATTCACATTTATCAGATTTTGGCATAAAGATGATTCTCTTTAAGCTTTTCTAAGACCAATTGCAAGTGTTCGAATGTTCTTCATCGGTCTTTGAATAGATCAAGATGTCGTCTATGAACACGACAACAAACTTGTCTAAGTATTCCATGAATACTTTGTTCATGAGGTTCATGAAGTAGGTGGCGCGTTGGTCAAGCCAAACGGCATGACAGTTGAACTCATACAAAGCCATACCGTGGTAAAAGCCGCCTTAGGAATATCCTCATTCCGATCTTAAGTCGATGGTATCCTCGACCTCAGTCTATCTTGGAGAAACCGATGCTCTGCCAACCGATCGAACAGTCATCAATGCGAGGTAAGGGATACTTGTTCTTGATGGTCACATCATTGAGTGCTCTGTAGTCCACGCACAATCGGGCGGTGCCATCTTTCTTCTTCACAAAGAGAATCGGCGAACCCCGTGGAGAAGAACTAGGTCTAACGAAACCTTTGTCTTGCAAGTCTTCAATTTGTGTCTTAAGTTCTTCAAGTTCACAATGCCATTCTCGTATGGTCTCTTAGCAATTGGGCTGTCCTCGGCTTCAAGTTGATGACAAACTCAACATCTCTCGTCTCGTGGCATGCCCGGTAATTCTTCCGGGAAGACATCGGGGTAAGCTTGAACTACAAAGCGTTGTCTCTAGGACAACTCTCCAAGGTGGTGGATTGTTCTATTCAAAGGAGAGGAACGATCCACACTAACTCTTATGGTGGTCTCTGGTTCTTGGTGAGCACCACTTTTCTGCTGGCGCAATCTATCAATCCTTGATACTTGGCCAACCAATCCATCCCTAGGATGATATCCATGCTTGAGATTCTAGCACCGAAGGTTTGCTAGGAACTGAATGTTCCATAGCAATTTCTACCTGGACTGACCGAGGTAGCATAGAGGATCCCCGGTGAGCTAAGTACCACGGTTTCTTTAACTTATAGGTTGGCAACTAAGCCTTTCGACAAACTTTCTTGAAATAAAAGAGTGCGAAGCTCGTAATCAAACAAAACTTGTGCGGTATCGATTAACAGGAACGTACTCCATTAGTACTCCCGAGGCACCTTGAGCTTCCTCGGCCGTGGACGGGTTCACACTTACGTGACTTTGTGTTGGTGTAGACCTTGATGCTCGTGAAGTCCGCGACTCTTGCTTGGGTCGGGTCCCGCCTTGAATCGGCGTTACTCTCGTGTTGAGTCTGGCCGAGCATTCGACGTAGGACAACGATTGGCGAAGTGTCTTTTTCTCCACAAAGCGGCGCGTGGAGGTTTGTCCGGGTTGATCACTGCTTGGTTGCGGCGGGCGCGAGAGCACCGAATCCACTTCCTTGGGGACGCGGTGGAAACTTGGTTTTCGAGAAGAGGCCGCAGACGATCGAAAGATGAGCTGCCTTGGAATGTAGGCTTCGGGAAAGCTACCTTGTGGCCTCGAAATGACATCTTCCTTTGCGCTAATCTTCGCAGCTTCTTCTCATTTTCACAAATGAGGGCTTTATTAACTAATCACTGGAAGCTAGAGTAATCATGGAGGATAAGTGTCCTCTCATGTCCTCACGCATTCCTTCAACAAAGCGGTCGATTTTCTTCTTCATCGCCTACATCATTGGGGCGAGCGAGCAAGTCGGTTAAACTTGGTTAGATACTCATTTATCGACATCCGACCGCTTGAGAGCTCAATTCGTTCTTCTTCAATCTCATTGTTCCACTGGTACGGTTGGCCCCGAAGCGCCTTGAATTCCTCCCGAGAATCGGCCGCCATGCGGGTTCAACTTGACTTGTTGTATTTCCGCAACTTCTTCTATTGCGGCAGAGGCAATGGATCTTGTGGGGCTCCAATCGTAGATGCTACGACTTCCGCTATTCCCGCTTCTTCTTCCTCTAGATTCTCATCACCTCGAGCGGCGAGGTAATTCTCCCACCTGTGCAGCGGTGGCGCTTTTCGGTGATGGTGGCGAATCCACCTTGTCTTCATTTGAGCAATGGCAAGACTGAGTTTCTTCTCGTGTCCCCGAGCCGATCTTCACTTCTAGCGGTTCATTGGCCGCAGCAAAGGTGAGAGGTCTTGTCCTGAGGAAGTCGCTAGCTTGAGTTGCATCGGTCGTCGGTCTGCGATTGTTTAGTAACGCTGGAGAATCTGAATCACAAACATGACTTGGGTCATTGTCGGGTTTGCTGGTGGTGGAGGAGGCGCTCGCCCTCGGCCTTGGCCACGACCACGGCCACGGCCTCTTCCTCTCCGCGCGAAGGCTCCACTGACCGGGCGCAGCTCTTCTTGGCGGATCTCAAGAAACTCAAGCTTAGAACTTAGAGGAGTATATGAGGGTTCACTAGCCTCTAAGGCACACACAGACAAGAACAAAACCAACAAAAGAACAAAGCAAGTACAATACAAAGCCTAGAGCGCTACACTATAATAAGGGGTTAAGTGTTACATGACTCTCGAACAAAGCTTATACACTAAGCTAAGTCATGACACGTAATACATACACATCGCCTACAAAAGAAAGAAACAAAAGTGCTTGCAACCTAAAAGATCGCTCAAGCATCGCTAGCTAACCTAAACTAATCGACAATGTTTACCGGATCGACCACAAAGTGATGGGATGTGCCGGGAGCGAACGAACGGCTCGATCAAGCTCGCGAACGGAGCAGAACGTGAACGGCCGAGGTGGCGCCCACGATCGACTCGTCAAACCCGGCGGTGGATCGGGGCGGCCCACGCCGGGCTCTCCTAGGCGACGGCCGACGGCGGCGGCGCACCGCTATGCGTCCGTGAGTCGGAGACGGGTCCTTCGGGCGGGAACGCTGCTCGGCACCGGGAGGACGGGGCGACGATAGGTGCAACCGGGCCGGGCGAGGACCGAGCGGCGGCTCGAGGCGTGCCAACTCGCAAGAGCGGCGCCCTCTCTCGTCTCGCAAAGATCCTCTCTCAGATCGCAGTGGAGTGAGCTTCATCACTCGATCATGTTTCCCGGCGGGTGCCGGAGTGGGCATAGCTGCCGTGAGGAGTGTCCGGCCGCTCGATCTCATCCATGGCGGCCGTGATGGTGGCTATCATCGCCGCGTAAGCCGGACTCGCCGCGCTGCCAGGGTCGCTGCCTCTCGTGTCGAAATGGCCGGACACGCCTCGCCCGGGAGGTACGGGTAGAAGCGTATGGGTGACCTCAGCAAGAGATCCTCGCATTTCCAAAGACAAGCGGGTGGAAGCGACGCGCGCGCGCCCCGAATGGCGCCATGACGGCTACGCTGGTGCCTCGCCCAAGAGGAAGGAAGTGAACTCGCCAACCCGCGGAGAGATACACCTCCATCGCCCAGACTCGCGGTTCGATCCTCGCCATCCTACCACTAACGAGGCCGACGGGAAAACCAAGGCACAAAGATCACCGCGAAGTATGTCCGCTGAAGCCTCCCTCGTTCTCTCCGTGAACGAGGAGATCCCACGGCCATCCGACGACGGGTAGCCATCTACAAATTTTGAAAACAGAAAAGGTCAAATTGTGGTAAAACTCAAGTGAAATAAAGATAAGTACAGACTAGGAGGGAAGAGTAGGAGCAATAAATACTCTCTATTTTTAGCAAAACTTTTCTTAGTTTTTGGAAATAAGATCCAAGTCCTTAAGGCAACGATCAATCTAACTAAGACTCTACATCAGATGCTCGACATTACTCGGCTTGACCGGATTTTCTAATCCAATCCTCTCAGAAAACGCCGTGCTATTCCTGGATCGAGAGATAGCACTCATGTGCATTGTGAATCATTCATACATGGCGTGAACTAAAGTATCAATATTACAAACAACAGAGTGACATAGACCACGCCGGGTCGAGTTTTACAACAAAATGATCAGCCAAATTGATTACAATACGAACACCGATTACGGAGCGGAAGCAAAGGGTAGAGCTCATCTCTTCACAGTAAGCGATCGGGCAACTCAGGTACGATCGATATTACCCAAGGACCGGATAATATCGGTTGTACGCAAGTACCAACGAGTCAACTTAGATCGCGCCGAGGCCTAGACTACAGATCCTAGACTACTCTTCATCGCTTCCTTGTCCATCAACTCGTTCCTCGTAGTACGATAGTCTCCTCCATCGCCACATCCAAGGGTTTGGGAGAGCGAGGATGAGCACAACTACCGTGCTCGCGAGCCAATACACAATGCAATGATATACATGCAAGGCTTACAAGGATGGCTCGGTTCTTTTATTTATAAAGCAAAACTTTTAAATATCATAAGTACAAATTCCTAGCACTTAGCATTTTTAACAATTTCATTTTAGATAAAGAGAGAAATTGTGCAATATTTATATTAGCAGAGGTTACCTCCACCTTCATGCTTATTTTGATTGTGGTTACATCCACCACTAAACGACACTCGGGTACAAAGACCCAGAATAACCAATCTCGTGGCTAGGTGAGCCCGCCACAATTTTCATACCACCCAATGAGGTTTTTGAAATAGAACTAACTCAAGTTAAGTTCCCATGTCCGCTTTTGACCGTAGGCACTACTGCTTAAACAGCTTATAACTCGCAGAGATTGTACACTTTACCCACAAGAGACAATTAACTCGTTGCCCTACACGATTCCGTAGTCGTGTAGTCGAGAGGTTGTCACAATAACTTTCTAAATATCTCGCCCTTCCTCGCCTCACCCATATGGGGTTTTGCCCATAAGTTGCGCGGGATGTCCACCTCGGGCCGATCGGCGAGCGTGGCTACACTCTCGCGATCGCGACTTCACCCTTGACTCGTGTCCCATCCAAGCCCGACATGCCCGAGCTTGTGCCTCCTTTAACCTCCAGTGAGATGATTTTGTGATTCGATAAATGTACTAAGCCAAGTCGCAGTTTGTTGCGGACTTGTGGTTGTACTTGTTATACAGGAGGTCGTGACAAGATTAAGTCCTTAGGGTTGTCCGGACGGCTCAACCACATTCCCACCATTCTCGTGCTACATCCGCACTCCACCATCTTACCATCCGTCCGCACGGGTATTAGCGATTTAGGGTTTTGAGATGTAAATACAACAATTCAATCATCTCGGTCATTTACCCGCAATGACCGCCCAAATCATTTTATGTTTGAAATGATGATGATTAGGACATTTTAATGTCCCGTATTTTTGAGGCTAGCATGTCGCTTAAGTACAACCTATAGCTAGTATTACCATATAATTACTAGGGTGACAACGGAATTAAGGGATTCAAATTATCAAGGATGACATAATAATTAATTATTCAACAAATGGGTATTTAACTACCTTAAGCTTTAACATACATTTGTTTAAAGAATTAAAGCATGCAATTTGCTATTTTAAAAGAATATAATTTGCATAAAATGTAGGCTCAATATGATCAAAGTATTGACTCGCCTTGGTTGTAGGGGAGAGAGTCCGAGTAGTCTTGTCCTTGATCGACGTGGAGGTCTCCTGTCTCCAAATCTACGCAAGCAGGTACCTAAAAGACACAACAGGCAAAAGGACTAATAAATACACAAGAATACTCAAATGAACTCCAAATTGAACAAGACCTATGCCATTAGCAAGATCTTGATTTTAGAAATTTTTAGAAATTTATTTCATAATTTTTGGAGCTAAAATGGGGGAGTTATTAATTTTAGAAGTCTAGCTTTTGAAATAAAAAATAGAAAAGGAAATTGAAAATCACAAAAAAAAAGAAAACCGAAAACGGCCCGTGACCATTTTCGGCCCAGCCCACGGCGCGGCCGAAACACGCATGCTGCTGCGGGCGGCGCGCCCAGCGCGGAGGGCGCCACCCGGCGGAAGAAAAGAGGAGGCGCGAGCGGGCGACCGGGGAAGAAGAAAGGCGGCGCGCTGGGAGAGAGGAGATGAGGGCGCGCGCACCGGAGGGGGAAATGGCGACGGCGGCGCACGGGGAGCAGGAGGTGCGGCGGCGGCGGCGCGCACGGGAAGAAGAAGGTACTCGGGAAGGGGGCGCGACGGCGGCAAGCGACGACGGCGACGGCGACGGAAGGAAGCAGCGGCGCGAGCTCCGAAGGTAAGTCCTTCAAACCCTTTGCTCTCTCTTCTTCTTGCTCGGGGTGGGGAAGATGGGCACCGGGGTTTTAAAGCCGGCGGAGGAGGGGGTCCGGTGGCGGCGCGCTCGGCGCGCGCGTGCGCACGCGGCATGATTGCGGCGTGAGGCGTGCGGGAGGGCGCCAGAGAGGTGGCGTGCGCGCGCGGTTGCAGCGCACGCGAGCGAGGAGGAAGGAGGAGAGGGGGTCCGGCGGGCGTGCGTTGACGGGAGGAGGACGAAGGGGCCCGGCGAGGGTTGACCCGGAAGGGGAAAAAGGGCTTCACACCACTTCCGCCTCGCCTCACACCGCCTTTGTTTGCGGCTCGTCCGCTCCCATGGCCAAGAAGGCGTAGCATGCGGGTCCCTTGGTGGTGCGTGCACGTGGCGCGGGCAGCGGCGGCGGTGTTAGGGGCCACGGTGGGAGCCGTCTTTTTGCACCGAGGACTCCGAGTCCCGACTAGCAAAGCAGTATGTCGGCCCACGGCCCACGTGTCGGCCGGCCCAATCGCGAGACCCACGGGGACTAGCTCGACTGTCGCAGATAGCCACCCATCGCAGCAATTGCCGAGAAACAATTGCGCGCTAAATTTAATTGGCCCTACGAGCATGCACCTTTAACTCACTGATCATTTCAACACGCAACCTTTTAAGACTGGTTAGAGCATCTACAATAGTTTATTTCTTAACTTGTTACTAAGAGAAGAGAAAGTACTTAATTTAATAAAAAAACAAACCTTCTAATAGATTATTTCTTAAGCTTATATCTAAGAATTTAATTACTACAAGTATGCATGACCTACAAAACAAGTTTTTAGATAACTAGCAAGTCTCCAATAGATTTTTTATTTTTTCTTGTGTCTTGGTATCAACAACTTACTTATTTCTTTATCTAGAAACAAGTTCGCATTCTCTCATCACTATCTCTTCTTCACATCACTTAAATACTGATGTGTTCATCCCTTAGTAATAAGTGATATAAACTATTGTAGATGCTTTTAGAACCCAGGAATTAAACAAAAAATTTGTAGAAACTAGCAAGGTGGCCAACGCTTCATGCAGCATCGCCATTATAGTTTGCTTAAGTGTTTGGTAGCATTATATATATATATATATATATATATATATATATATATATATATATATATATATATATATATATTATCTTGTAACTAAGAGTATGTATGTGTAGTATCTTAGTATGTAAGACCACCTAGGTGGTATTGACACCTTTCAGGGTGGTATATACAATTTTTAGATATACTCCTTTTTATGTGACATACTCCTTTTTGTATGCGAATATGAAGGTATTTACAAAATATGCTAAAAACTATAGACTCTCTTGCAATTTTTTTGTGTGATTCACATTGGAGTATCTTATAATTAGTATATGAGTATACCCAAAGTGATAAAGGAGTATGTCAAGTTCTTTTAGGTGGTATATCAAAAGTGGGAGTAACTACACCGGGAGTAGAAAGTATTTTTCCTATATATATATATATATATATATATATATATATATATATATATATATATATATATATTAAAAATCACTTGTAGTGTTAGGCCCGTTCGTTTGGAACGCGATATTTTTTTCCTGTTTTCTGTGGAATTTTTGCAAACGTGTTTCCTATGAAATTTCTGTAAAATTGCGCAATTGTGTGGCTAGCCTCAGTATTATCTTCCAATTTATATGCCTGTAATCTTTACTAATTGTGAGAAACTACGTAAATACGATGATAAAGCAAAATCATGTTCAACAAAGTTGTCAAAACAATGGCAAATTTCCACGTCAGATAAAATGGATGAAAATTGCCAACCTTAATTTTGTTCATGGAAATTTCCAACTTAATGTTATACTCCCTCTATTTTACAATATTTTGTCCATGGCCTCGGTCCATTGGGGAAATCAGGAGTATAGTTATTGCAATGTTTTCACTTTCTACCTCTGCTTAAATGTTTTAGAAAATGTTAAATAGTTTTAGTATGTCATTTAATAAGAGTATATATATTTTTTTTCATTTCTCGTTATTTTTTTCTTAGATTTATTGCTTTCTTCGTCTGTACGTATATGGTGGGGTGTGAACAAATATTGTGAAGCAGAGGGAGTATATCTTTAAACAAATTACCATATTCCTCGCAAATAGTTAACATTACTTTAAGCAAATATACATATATGATATATCTAAATGTAGATGTGCACGTAATACAACAGAGCAAAATAACCAATATATATTTGGGGATTATGCCCACTACTATGTAAAAAAAAAACTAATAACATTGCCACATGTTACCATGAATTGAGCTCGATCACTCTTGCCATTCCCTTCATTGGATGCACTGATGAAGCCACTGTTGATAGGACCATCTCCAGCGGATTGGGATCATTTGGTTTGAAGTAGTCAATGCAGGATCTACAGTAACATCGCATTAGGAGCGATCTCCGCGTGTCCGATTGAAAACCGAAGGTTCAGATCAATCACAACAGCGCTTGCTACAGTAAATTGCTTAGTATTTTCTCGCTGTTGCTACAGTGCTGCGCCAGAGCACTGTTTAATCTCTCTCGAAAACCATGTTCACATGGTAGACCTCTGTAGTGCTGCAGAGGATCCGAATCCATTTCTAGCTAATTACACATATCAGGACTCTAGTATAACATATCTACCGGGGATAGAAAAGAAAAACAGAGTCATTATTGAAGGGCTATTTTACAGTACACTTAATTTAATATGGGTCGTCTATTTTCTTTGATCTAATGGTTCGGATTAGTTATGATTTAGTTATACTACACCTGGTAGTATGAGTAGTATAATCCTAAAGGGGTAGAATTGTAATTGCTCATGTGGAAATCACATGTCACGTAATATTTTCAGCCCTATTTAAAAAAGTTCATAATACCCTCACACAAAATTATAAATACAAATAAAAAGTCTATTATACCATTAACAAATCAATGATCAAATTTGATTTATACTACCATCATATACTACCAGTAAAACATACAGTAAAATTTCTCTTATTGAAAGGACCATCTCCAAATAATTCATCTCAGGCCACTATGTCCAGCTAAAATAACAAAGAATATGGCAAATAATTGATAGAAACTGCGAAGTGATCAGTTTCAATGATAATCCAGCAAAGAAACTGCGAAGTGATCAAAGTTGTCAAAGTGAGACATCAACTTTGCATTCAGCTAAGAACAAACTATTGAACAGTTGCTTCAGAATTTTCAATATGAAATAGGAAAATTTTGGGTGGGCAAATATTAAGCTGAGTGCTTTACTCGGACAGTTGCTAAGTATCGTCGAGGCTGATAAAGACTGCAAACTTACAAAGGAAATTAGGTTAGAATGGAGGTGGACGTCCAGACAAATTACTTGCAACAGACAAATTACTTGCAAATGCAAGCAACGCTATACCCTATGGCTCGTACAGTCGTACTACATATGACTATAGTAAGAACACCCCGCGTTGTCCCTTGCAGGTTATGAACTTCAAAATGTCAAATTGTAGGATACAGTTAGTACCATTTGTCAATGTCTCCTGGAATTTCAGGATGTTTGCTCACATCCACCCATGTTGCTTCTCTGAAGATCCAATCTGTCAGTATGTTTTAGTGTCTCCCTTTATTTCAAATGTATTGCTTTGCTGCAGAACATGTCTCATTTCAAGGTGTGACTCATATGATCTCTATGAGAAGTGTTAATATACATCTGGAGGGGGGCAAACAGAAAGCAAATGCAGTAACTAGAAAACGATATGCAAATTTCGACAGTGAAAAAAGTTTATAGCAGATGTACACCGGTTGACGCTGGCAATTTCAACCATGGGAACATTGGTGAAGGTTTCATTGCTTATAACGACTCCTGAGTCCTGACTCGACATAACAACTCAAACACAGTAGAAAGCAGACCAAACACTAGTATCACCAACAACAGAGCAGTTTGTCGACAGACGGACTTAGTCTTCAGGTGCCACTAACCTAGTGATGGAGGGGATTTGCGCTGGATGGAACAAGGCGCTTTGATTCATTTATTGTAGAAATGGAACGCAGCCTCTCCACTTAATTTAGCTGCTTGCTGGGCCCTGATGGTGGAACTGTCATTTTTGAGGGAAGAAAGCCGCCCCCTTTTGCGGCAGAGTGGGCAGCATCGTGTAGCTACGATGCCATGAAAAAGAAGAAAAAAGACAAGAAAAATAAAAAGAAGTATCTCGTGTATTCTTGCCATCACTGGAAAACAAATTGAGCTGTAGGCTTCAAGGTAAGGGGAGGACCGAGATTATATACCCAGCAGATCGAAGGGCTTGGATTCTTTTTCTTTGACGGATAGCTTGTTGGATCTTGCCAGGCCAGGAGTTGAAGAAAAACTGGCTTGGCTCTCAGACCAATTAACTTGACACCTGCTTGGCGCCCTCACTGCTACTTGTTCTACAAGTAATATTGATTATAACAAAAAAAAAATGCACGTTAGTGTTTTCTGAGACGAGCGACAATGTACATGGGTTTATGCAATTTCCTTTAAGAAGAAAAAAGAGAGTAAATTAAAGTTCGCACCACCTAAATGACTCAAGTTGAACAAAACACCAAGGCAACATCAAGAAGCAAAGAACCCAAGAATATAAGACTCAATCACATATTGCTACGCCAAACCCAAGAAATTCGCCATATCGAGAATCTAAAACTCAAATCACTTACTGATCCTATATCAGGTGGCCGTAAATCATCGTTACATTTTGCTTTCCTCAGATATCTTAATTTCGAGTACCGAAACCATCTGTTGAAACCTCTCCTCTCTCTTCTGTGCTCTAAATCACATCCCCATGTAGAGAATTCCTAAGTGAGAGCAATGCATCAGTAGCCCCGTTGCCTCACATAGATTTGCATAGAGGTTCTACAACTTTTGAAGGGCGTCAAGATCAAATTGCTTCTCCATCACTCTTACATTTCTATGCCTAAAAGCTCGCCTTATATTTTGGACAATCACACTCTCCACACCCTCCTTGTCATCCCATTGTGTGTTTCTGTTTCTGTGTGAGAGAGAAGCAAAGATGGTGTGGAGTGTAGTTGCGAAAAATGGAAGTGGCATGACAGACCAGTTGGTTAATGGCGTTGGCACCAAAGAAATCCATATATACCTGGTTGGCCGGCGGCGGTGACGACGGCGTCGTGAGAATCGATGCGGAGACGGCGGATGCGGTGATCAGCCCCCGCGACCGACGCGGCGGCGTGCAGCTGTGCGGGGATCCGTACCTGCTCCTGCTTGGTTGAATAGCCAGAATAGAGGTCCTGCTCTTGGACCAGCAACCACCGTTTCCCCCAGCGCCGCGGCCAGCCGGAGCTCCGTCATCTCGTCCAGTGTAATATGAACTAAACTTAGGGTCTCTTTTGCAATCATCTGCGATTCACCCAATCTGGCCCGCACAAATCTGATCGAACGGTTCTCAGAGACCTAAAGGTGGTCGTTGCAAACGCCGACCACGCCAGGGGTCGCAAAAACGTCCCCTCCGCTCCATGCCGTGCCTCGCCGGAGCGCAGCCGCACTCCGGCCGTCCCGTGCGTCCCTCACCTTCCCCTGTTAGCCTCGCCGCTGCCCCCGCCCCCGCGTGCAATCCACCATGGGCTTCGCCCCCCGCCCCAATCAGCGACCAATCCAACCAACAATGCAGTGTGATCAATCAATAACACATGGGGCCTTAACACATAGCTTCAGCATGATGTTCCTGCTTCTGTGATATCACTTCACTGGGACAGACAGTTCTGATTTGAATTCACAAGGATATCTAAGAGGTATATATGGAGACAAGTAACATTCTCCCAATCAAAATGTAAACAAAATAAAGAGGAAACATTTTTTTTTCGAGAACGCACAAAAGGATTGCACATTAAGAAGCAGCAGCAATAAAGAGGAAACTGGTACACTGGAAAAATGATGGGACTGTCATTCGTGATCAATTCAAACTACGGGGAATGGCTCCTTTTCTATCATTGAAAAAGAACAGTGTAAAGCCACATGAATTACAACCAACTAATCAAGCTGTGGTCATTACTCATGAATACATTATACAACAGGATGTACTCAGCTTTGATAAATATTTGTATCCAAAACAAAACCTTCTTGGTGATCATCTCTCCCAAACCTCATGGTTTTTCTGGCTCCTTTTCTATCTGTACTATGATGAAATGAATGAAAGATTAACCAATGTAAATCACTCGCAATCCAATAACCCCTTCAAGAGGGCCGTATATTTATATGCCCAGTACTCTTCAATAGGATCACCATATTTATCTAGCTATCCCTGGCCGAGATGAAGATGGTCACAACAAAATCCAGCTCCTGGATTTGCTTACTTCTTGGTGCTCGCTTTACCATTAGGAGTTCTCCTTCCTTCAATCCCACTCGAAGTTGATTGTTTACCATTCTTGATTGGCATCTGAGAAGTTCCATTCAGCTTTTTCTGTAACAGTGATGTCTTTTTCGGGGGATTCGCCGCTCTAAAATAATTCAAAATCAGTATAACTCAGAACAGCAATGCACAAAACCTGCTAATTGCTATAACAGCTCAAGAATAGCAATTGAACTTACCTGATGTCTGTACTTTTTGCACTCTTAGGTTGGGCCTTCCTTGCAATTGAGGCACCTCCAATGGCAAAACCTGAAGCTTTGGGGCGCTGGCTGGCGCACCATATCTTGTTCTGACGAGCAACTAGTTGCAACCTCAAAGTCATCTGAATCCTCCGTTGCAACAGACCCAGCCCGACTCCATTGTTGTTCAGGACTGCTTCTTTGATAGAAGGCTAGATCTTGTGTAGCATCAGGTCCCAACTCTGGCAGGGAATTGCTGCTCCCGAACTGGGGGTTGTCAACGGCTGTTTTATCGACCCAACCTCCCAATGCTGATTCCTTCTGGGCACCATTACAAGTATCAAGCCAGGAAGATGGATCATTCTCTACAAGGATGTCGGACAATTCAAAGTTTGGCTTCTTCTGCCTTGGAGTACCTTGGCTTCGGGTCTTTTAAAATTAAAATGCAGAAAATTAGATCGATTAAATTGTATGATAGCTTTGTTGATGCTTACATTACTTTTAAAATTGTTCAGCTCATGCAGCAAAACACCTCTCAGAACTTTATCGCTGAACATTTCATTATATTTTTCATGCAAATGTCATGCGGGGATGTACCTTCTACTCTGAGATTACATGCTATAAGATATATGAATACACTTGATTTAATGAATAAATATACCAAATTTTCAGGAAAAAAAAAGATCCTAGGAGTCAAATGGGAACTGCAGTTTGATAGAACTATTTTTTGTGGCTTTCATTTAAATTCTGATCAAGAAAAAAAGAGTCTGTTATGAATTTTATCTTGGAAAAGGAATACCTCTAGATTTCCAACTTCTTCCATTGGGTGCCTGAATGCAGGTGATGCATGAACCATTCTCATTCTATACATGTCTGGGCTTGATTGCGTGCTTCGTATGTTTTCATTTTCTCCATCTTTCCGAACCAATGCTGCCTTGAGGCAAGCAATCTGCAACAAGAGAGAAATGAGCAAAAGCTGCTCAGAAAACTCAAGGGCAGTACCACCAGAGCTAGCCAAGAGAAACTACAAAAATCACAAAGTGGAGCTTGTAAATAAACCTGTTCTTTGAGCTCTTTGATGTCTCCTCCTTCCTTGTTTGACTTGGCTGCTCCAAGCTCGACAGTGGCAACTCTCTCAGCGAACTTCAAAGTGCTTATTGATTCACCAATAGCGTCTGGTTCCGGAGCTATGTGAACAAACATCAATGTTTTTGCTTGTCCTCCTGAACATGGCAAACAAATATTTATTCCACGTATTTTAAGTTCTGACAAGGTGCAAACTAAGGATGTAGAGCTTGAGAGATACCAAGAGAGTCCTGCAATAACTGAGTAAGCTTGCTATTTCGGTAAGGTACATGTGCACTTTTCTGGGCGAGGGATGCGATCACATCTCCTAGTGCTGCCAGTGACTTGTTTATGTGTTGTGCCTCCTTCAGTCTATCTCCTACAACCTCAGATTTGTCGACCCTTTCACTTCCAGCTAAATCCACAAGATGCATGCAACCTCTTAGGACTGTTCCTGATGTTAAATCTCGTCCTTGAACATGAACTGTTAGACAACTGTAAAGTGCATTCCTCAACCATCAGCTAAAAACACCAGGTTCAGAATTTTGTTTGGCATGAAAGGTATTATTGCAACATCAAGCATACCTATGGGAGCGACTGCTTCGATCATTCATGGCTGTTGAGCAAACTGCACGGTTCTTGTGGCCAAGATTCATCAAATCAATCACATCAGAAGTTGTTGTGACTGGAACTATGTTTGCATCTGGAACTGCAAGACCTTTCTGAGAACTATTTCGAATTTCCAATGTTGCTTGAAGTTAAGGAGATTCAATATATCGTCACAAAAAAAGGAGATTCACATGTGCATAAAAATGATTAAATTTAAGACAACTATTCATAGGATCAAAATCTAATTCAGTAGGAAAGGATATTTCTTGTTTCCACCATTCTGAAGGAGGTCTCTCACTTGTTCATTGTAGATCTCAATCATCTGCACAGCAATTTCATAACAAAATGTATCCTTCCTCTGCGCTTGAATATTGAATAGATCATTTAGTGCTCTATAGTTAACGCCAAGTCCTTCTTCCGTCAATACTTTAGGACCACTCTGCAACATCACAAAATATAAAATAATGTTTTGATTGTGTAGAAAACTATAATTAAAATTAAGTTGGGCAGGTTAGGAACCATTGTGAAGGTCTTCCCCGACCCAGTTTGGCCGTACGCAAATATACAAACGTTGTAGCCATCAAGAACGGAACGGATTAAAGGCTGCATGTCTGCAAAGACCTCCTCTGCACTAATCGAAAGAGGTATATCATTTAATTGCCAAAGGGTCTATGCTATTTGAAACAAATAATGCAGTAGAGCAACTTGTAGGTACAACCTTGTGTGGCTAACGGTCCAAAGACCTATTGAAAGTAAAAGATTTCCGCGCATCTTTTCCATATTTCGATGGAGTCATGACCGTGATAGTTCTATCTTCTATTCCAGCGACACTGCTTGAGGAACTTACCTTTCCAGGTAGGAAAGGTCTCACTCGACAGTACACTCTAATATTCCCTGGTGACGAAGAACAAAATGAAGTATTAGCATATTGTTGCATCCTTCAAATAATCCTCAAGTCCTCGTTTTGTAAGATCCAAAATAAATGGTACCTCTAAGATCCTGTATTTGGTTGTACAGCTTACGGTTTTCCTCAAGAACTTTATGGTACCCAGAAGCCGCATGGGAAAGAATGCGCAAATGATTTCCTATTACAACAAGAAAGAATATGAGACACCTTAAAGATTTCGAAGAAAAGTGTAGAAACGCTTATACAAATCTCCAGATTCAATTTACCAAGCTTAGCAAGGTCTTCGGAGTACTGCAATTTGAAGTGCTCCATCCCAGACTTAACAGTGGAAATGTTACTTTTCAAACCCTACAGCAAATGTCAACAATCATTGGAAGATTGTGGAAATGCGAAGTAACAAAATTTAAAAAAGAACATTGAGCATTAGAAAAACCTGGATCTGTTTCTGTTGTAGATAAAATTTTCTTTCTGTCTTTGCCTGTATATGTTTTTCCACATTATCATCGTTCACTTGTACAGCAGTGCTGACCTCTTCCTTCATACTCACAGAATTGTGGTCTTCTTCGTCCATCTACCAATGACAAATATTAGTTTATTGGTGAGTCAATGACAAATATTATTTTGTTGACCCATTTCAGCCATGGAAATTGAACAAAATTTATTTTGACAATAAGTTAGATATGTCTAGCTGGTAAGTTCTATAACAGCTATACTTTGACAACAGCACATTAAGAACAGACAGTGATAGCCTGTAGCTGACAAAAAGTAGATACCTTCCCTTGATCGCAGGTGGAAGTTGACTCCATTTCTGTTGGTGTGTCTGTTCTGGATAATGACTTATTGTCACTAGGATCCATAGTGTATTTCACCTGTTAAGAGTTATCTAAAAGGTCATCAAAACAGGCCGAAAATTGTGAGGCTGATAATGGAACTGAACGTACCAATTCATTCTGGTTTGCAATACGATGCTCAAATTCGAGAATAACTTTGCTCAAGAGTGATTCTACAAGCTGCAAATTACGAGTCCCTTATTTAAAAATTTATGGCCATCAACCACATTGCATAAAGAGTTAACTACACAATAGGCTCACCAATGGAACTTCTTCTGGTTTCTTATCTGACAGAATTGTTTGAACAAGCATTCTGATGGAGTCTGAAGTAGTCTACAGCCAAGAATATGAAGATCATTACAAAGTAAAGAAAATTACATAGCGAGAAACAAGAACTTTATATAGATACTTACTGTTTCGGTGGGTTCTAGAGAAAAATCAAGACCTAAAGTTTGCTCTAGTGATATGCCATCCCGGAGTACCTCAGCTGAGTGGCTCCTCATCATCACCTTCATAAAAGGTTCAGAGTTCTTGCGAATGAAGTACTTTCCAGACGTTGAAGGCTTTATAATGCCACCATATTTAAATGAAGCTTGTTTGGCCACTTGCTTAGTTTCACCAAATGACTTCAGAGCAAGAACACAGTCTACAACTCGAACACCTTTTCCACCCTGCAGTTGATTTGGTAGATGAAAACAATAAGTTCACTGTGGCTAAAGGAACTGAATTCTTATATTTTGCAGAAGCAGCATTTCTTCGAAAGTTCGTTACGAGCCAGGATGTAAAACCACGAAATTGTTCTGCAATTTCAATATTAAGAAGGAAGTGGGCTATCAGTAGAAGTCTAAATTTAACTGAAAATGACAGTGTCACCTTTTCCAGGTCGGATGCCTCAAATGTTGGGAGACCTAAATCTTGGAGGCCAATGAGGACATTCCTCACATTCTCAAAGTATTGGTATGCACAGAGAGCTGCACCATCTGCAGGGA
Organism: Ampelocalamus luodianensis; assembly: GCA_036346255.1. Taxonomy (NCBI): domain Eukaryota; kingdom Viridiplantae; phylum Streptophyta; class Magnoliopsida; order Poales; family Poaceae; genus Ampelocalamus; species Ampelocalamus luodianensis. The sequence goes on along the minus strand of CM070625.1, from coordinate 2,310,770 downwards.
CAGTAGAATCCGATGGGGCCTCCACAACCTAGAAGAATCATAGTCAGCATGCAAATTAACCAAATAGAAATTAAAAAATGTTAAAGATCTGAAGGAGAGAAATGCAACCTTGGGCACAGCGCCAGGCTGAACCTTATTGAGTGCATTACAAAGAATAATGCCATTCCTCAGGCCAAGCCGGAATTCCTCCTCAGAGGGCTCTTCTGCAAGGTCCTTCGCGCACACTACCCCAACTGCCCTTCGCAACCAGTTGGCAGCTTCATACCTTCTTATTGCTGCATTTCTCAACCCAAAAGAAGCACCAGTCCACACAATCCAGTTACGTTAACAGCAATATATGAATATAGTAGCTGTCCTCTCAAAAAAGTAGCTGTAATATCTAATTGTCCACATAAAAAAAATTGTGAAATGCTGATGATTTCATTCTGAAATACTAGTACAAATCAAACACTTTGGCTACTCAACAAGACTACCCTTTTGTCGAAAAAAGTGCCAGACCAAAGTGTAAACTTTTAATAGACTAAATAGCCTAATGACATAAATGTAACGAATTTTTTTTACGAAGATAATGTAATAAACTTGATAAGAAGATAGGCATTGTTTCGAATCTAAGTAGGTCAGAACTCCCATAACCTAAAATAAACAAAGGTCCTTTCTTTAAGCAAGTCCAAAGGAGCAACCTTCCTAAGATCATTTATTTGTCAAAGCAACCATAATTCCATGACGAGGATTAAGGTACCCGCCTACAAACTACAACTAAATCTTAGTGCCAGTTACCTTTCCTTGCATTCATGGAGAGCCAAAGAACATGGCCAAGAACTAGGACTATTGCAGCTAAATCTAGACCCTGAATGCCTAAGGGACTGCGATTAATAAAGGAGGCGTGCTAATTATAAAAAGGAGACATTTATATAAAAATTTGCAGGAGTCCTTGAGGGTCCCAGTCTTCCAGATGAGAAGCTAAGACTGGTAGAATCATAACCTAATCTCTCTTTATTTTTGTCATTTGATTGTATCAAGTGGGATCAAATTAAGAAGTTTGGAGCTAAATGTGAGCTGAAATCCAAATGGATACATAGTTTCAGCTAGCATCAAGATTTGGAGCTAAGGAGATGACCAACCACTCCCACAATTCACGAGTAAAAATTATTATTTTTATGTTCTAGCACAAACAATTCCTCTTAAATTGGTGCCCGCAACAAATGGAAAAAAAGGAGAAGCGAGCGAAGCTCGTCTGGCTTGTGGCGGCGGCGTCCGGCTCGGCATGGCCTCTCATAAGGCTGTGCTGGGCACAGTGAGCTCATCACCATTCGAGCGCTGCTTTCGTGATTGCTTTGCAGAGTAGAATGTTTCTTCTTCTTTAACGCAGTATTCTTCTTTAACGCAGTATGGAGGGGAAAATCCCGGACCTCTAAAAAAACAAATGGAAAAAAGCTATATTTTTTTCTACTCAAAGATGAACAGATGAAACCAACGCAATGATCTTGCATCATGCCAAAATAGCGCACTCATTGTGCACAATCTAAGCTCCAATTCAAACAACATTAATCGATGGAACCAAAATATCATGACTGAGTCAAACCAAAATTAAGCAAATTTCAGCCCGCCCCGACACATTCCATCGATTCAAAATCTCAAACGGGTGAACTCTACACCATCAAGATATGCATTACCATGTCTACAGCCTCAATCCACCAAAGAAGAACAAACCAACGCCAAATCAAGAAGAACTCACCGGCCTCCTCAGCCTTGCGCCAGGCCATGTCGATGTTTCTCCCCATCCCCGCCACTTCCCCTCCTACTCCTACTCCTCCTCCTTCCCCGTGCATCCGAAGCACGTCCTCCACGACGGCCGTGGCCACCATCGCCTCCCGCTCCGGCGACGCCATAGAAGCCCCGGATCAGCACCAAATCCGGCGATCCGACCACCGCTGCAACCACGGGGAGATGGAGGCGACACGGGGAATGCGCGATCGCGGAGAGGGGGGACGGATTGGAGGATAAATCGGTGGAGGGGAGCTCTTCTTGGAGCTCTCTTTTCTCCAAATGGTGGTGGCGCTCACGGGGCGAAGAGAGCGGGTTGGTGTTTTTGAGGTGGTGGTGAGGTGGGAGTGGAAATAGGAGGACTTTGAGGGTGTGGACTGCATATATCGATAGGAGAGATTAGGGAGACTAAAAATGGTGTTTTTATTTAGGCTAATTTTGGGAGCATTTTTTCATGGGTTGGCATGTGTTATCAAGTTTTCGCAACTTGTTTTCCTTGTTTGGAAAAGAGAGGTAAAGTTCACTTTTTTTTTGCTTTACAATCAAGGAGATTGCAAATTAATTTAGTTCACAGGCTAAAAAAATTCATGGTGATTCAGAGTGCAAGCCTACAATTTTAAACAAAAGCTTGTTTGAGAGAAGCTAAAAATACCATTTTGACGAAATGTGAATTCTATATCACCAAAAAAAGTGCATCATACCATATAAGTTAGATGATAAGTCGCGATTAAGACACAAGTTTTCAGTTTTTTGTTAGCTAATGCTTTACTTAGTTGATACTTGAGAAGGTGGAAGTTGAAGTAGGACAATCTTTGGGAATATGTAGGAGAGCTGCATATCTTTGTATTAACAGAAGGACAATAATGCGATATTAACAGGACGCGTACATGACAGAAATCCAGTCATGCAGCAAAAGATCAAGAATGAAACGGAACTGGCATTTGCCATTTGACTATTTCTGGTCTATCAAGAATCACTGGATGTTCCTCGCCACAAAAAAAAAAAAAGGATCATTGGATGCTGCTAGGAGTTCTGCCAAAGTTGTTTCCTTGTTGGAGAATTGGAGGAGAAAAACGTGGCACTTTCATTTGCAAGCTGGAGCAGTAAATTATGGTCAAATGAAGTCTTGCATTAGTATCTCAGTATCTTACATTTACAACTCAACTAGTAACTAGGTACAGGTGTGGGTTTAATCATAAAACATGTAGAGAGAAATAGAGTAATGGTGATCCAGATATATGTTTGTATACAGTAGTATCTGTGGCTTAAAGTTCAAGACATACTCCATAAGTTCTGCATTAGCATTAGCATTCGAGTCACTGGCAAGCGGCCCTGTAATCGTGACCCAGATTATGATATAAGCAGCAGCTGCAGGCCTCTCTCGCAGGCTATAGTCAAAACAGAACAAAACAAAGATCACATTGCAAATCGTCCTTATCAATCCTTAGGTCGCAAAAAATAAATTTTGCCGGGCCAACAAAGGGTGCCGGCCAAATGTATTTTAAAGTGCCAGAGAGAGTAAGTACAGCACATTGAAACAGCATAAGAGCTGCCGCACAGAGCCACCCATCTCTGTACAAGCAGGCAGTATATATATTCAGTCATGAACGACTATGAACCCGTTTGGAACAGGAGAATAATTCCTGCGATAATCGAACTGTTTTTTAAAGAATTGCTATAGATTCCTTGTGTTCCATATGGGTACATTATATATGTACAGTGCAAGCAGTGATATTCTCTCTGTATGCATGTAACACAATTTCTCTAATCTCCGTTAGCATTTTCCATTCTCGCCACCAAACAAAGCGCGGCCGCACGGAGGAGGATATACTTGGCGCGCGCCATGGCGTTCGCGTCCAGCGCCGGCAGTGGCGGCGCGGCGGCGGAGGTGTTGACTTTGCGGTTCGCTCGGCAGGTGGTGGAGGGGCGGTGGCTCATGGTGTTTGCGTGCCTGATGATCCTGTCAGCGTCGGGGGCGAGGTACGTCTTCGGCATCTACTCCACTCCAGGGTACCCAAGTCGTCGCTGAGCTACGACCAGCGCACGTTCAACACGCTCTCCTTCTTCAAGGACCTGGGCAACAATGTCGGCGTCGTCTCGGGGGTCGGGGCTCCTCAACGAGGTCGCGCCGCCGTCGGTCGTGCTCGCCGTGGCCCGTGGGGGCGGCCATGAACCTCGCGGGGTAACTCATGCCCTACCTCGGCATCGACGGCCGCACCGCGCGCTCGCCGATCTGGCTCATGTGCGCCTACGTCTGCGCCGGCGCCAACTCGCAGTCCTTCGCCGGCACGGGCGAGCTGGTCACCTGGGTCAAGAGCTTCCAGGAGAGCCGCGGGCGTCGTGCTCGGCCTGATCAAGGGCTGCGTCGGCGGAAAACTCTTTCGTTTCAAAAAAAAAAAAAAAAAAAAACAAAACAAAATCGTTAGGGGGGCGAAATCACCAAAATTTCGGTTGAAACTTTCGTCGGGTTTTCAAACTAGCGCTTGAAATTTGACTGAATTTTGTCCAAACTCAAATGTTGCCAAATTTAGAATGTAATTTGTCCAAATTTAAATATTCCGATTTTTTTTTAACGAATCATATTTATTTTGGGGGGGGGGGGCACTGAAATTTTGGCGAAATTGTTAACCACTCTCGGCCTCAGCGGCGCCATCTTCACGTGGCACTACCTCAGTAGCTCGTGCTGCTCGTCGCCTGGCTCCCCGCCACCATCTCCATCGTGTTCCTCCACACCATCCGCGTAATGCCATACCGGCCGCCGAGCTCGAGCCGCCGCTGCAGCGACGAGGGCGCCTTCTTCTGCTTCCTCTACATCTCCACCGCGCTCGCCTCGTACATCCTCATCATGATCGTCGTGCAAAAGCAAAACAGCTCTCGCACGCCGCGTACGCCGTGTCGGCCACTGCGCTCCTCCTCATCCTCTTCCTTCCCCTCCTCGTCGTCGTCGTCAGGCAGGAGTACGAGATCAAAAGGGACCTCAAGGAGTCTCTCTCTCTCTCTGCGCGACCTCCCGACAGTGACCATCGAGAAACCAACCGCCTTGCAAATTGCAGAGCTGCCGCTGTGGCCGCCTTCTTCTTGCCTCGGCCCGTGCTTGAAACACACTTTCAACCCGCCAGCGCATGTTTCATGTGCTCTTCGAGACAGTGTACGGCCCCAAGAGCTGCTCCACTGCACGAGTGGCGGCCTCGTCGATCGGAGCAACTACAGCAATACCAGACGAAACCGTCAATAAAAAAAGAAAAGAAAAGGGGGATCTTAAAGCAAAAAACCAGACCTTCACGACCCGTCACGGTGATCGTGGGAAGACCACCCGACGGCTCCTCCAACTCCACCCTCCAGTCCTATGCCAGGGGCCAAATTCTGAAGGCGCAAAACTCTTCGACAAGGTCCCGCGTCGAGAGCCTCATCGTTGCGCCCCGCAGCAGGTGAAAGAGAGCCTCCTCCCGCGAAGTCAACACGATCTCCGGGGTGGCGGTGAGTTGGATAAGCCCTCCGCGGGACTGAACACCATCACCGGTAGGAGGCGAGTGGTAAAACCACCTCGGCATTATGGCGCCTGACAACCAATGGTGGCCCGTGCAACTCGAAGGGGTGCCATCAATGCCGAGCAGCGGCATTAGGGCGCACAGCAACCAATGGTGGCCCGCGCAACCCGAAGGGGTGCCATCAATGCCAACAAACGCATTATGGCCCACGACAACCAATGGCGGCCTGCGCAATGCGAGGGAGCGCAACCACTGTTAACCACTGGCGTCATGGCGCGTAGCACCCAATGCGCCATCATACCGGCGGAGGGGTCTCACGCTTTGCGGGAGGACGCGCATATAGCACGCTTCACCAGGGCGAGGGGGACGGTGTGCCTGGACTCTTCGGGAAAGGATGCGGTTTCAGCCATGACGAAGTAGGACCTCGATCGCGAGGGGTTTGTCGTAGGGGCGGTCCTACGGACCCAACGACCCGGCGAAGACCACGAGGTCCCCCCTGAAGGCCAAGAGCCGGAGCCACGGCCCGGGGCCTCGAAGCCCGTGCGAAGGCCGCGCGGGAAGCCCGCGTGGGCCAGCATACCGGAGGCTCCGAAGGTGATACGGATGCTCCCGAAGGCCCGCCGAAGCACCACGGACCCAGGAGTCGTGAGTCCCCCGAGGCCACCTTGGGGGAGCCGAAGGGTCTCCGAGATCCCCTTGGCTCGGGGACACCCTGCACGTTGCGAAGGGAGGAGAGCGTCGGTGGACCAGGCGTACAAACCAGATGAACCAAGACTAGGGAAGCCCACCGTAAGCCGAAGGCTACGCCTAGGGCAGGGGTGGATAACGAGCTGGCTCGGCTCGGTCGAGCTCGTTAAGGAACTAAGCTCGGCTCGTTAAGCAAACAAGCAAAATAGCCAGCTCGGCTCAACTCGGTCAAACAGCTCGACTCCCTCGTTAGGCTCGCTAATAACAATTCAACTGTGTTAATATGTATAGTGTACAACATGAAAAGGAACACATAATTTGTATACAAATTCAATTGCATCCAAACTATAACCACAACTAGTAAATTATGCTTGAATTTTTTGTAGCAACATGCATCTCTATTTCACCACAAACACAAGAGTTCAAGATTCAATAGTTCACAAGAGAGGCCCGAGCTCAGGACGTCGGAGCTCGAGAGGCAGACGCAGGAGGTCGGGCTCGGGAGGCTAGCTCGGATCTAGAGGGCCGGAGGCTAGGTCCGAAGGTGGGATGCCTAGGACGGGAGGCCGTGGGCGGGAGGACGAGGCCGGAGGCTGGGAGATCGCGGCCGGAGTGGGAGCGGGAGGCCGGGACCGGCCAGGGCGCCAGGCGAATAAGGGGGCGGCGACGGCGGCTATGCGGTGTGCCGTGTGGGGGCAGCAGCCAACGATAGCCAAGATTACTTGCGTTGCTTGAGGCTGAGGGAATGTGGCCTGTCGGGGTGGATAGGGTTGCGCACTTGTGCTTGTGCAGCGTTGCGCCTGGGGCTGGGCCTGTTGGTGGCTGGTGCTTGTGTGGGTGTGGGCTTCTGCCTTCTGGGCTTGTTATGTTGGGCTAAAAATTAAACGAGCTGCTCGCGAGCTGACTCGAACTCGGCTCGTTAACTTAACGAGCAGAAATGCTAGCTCGGCTCGACTCGTTTATGTCCAAAGTTCGAGTCGGGTCGAGCCGAGTTAGCTCGTGAGTTTCGAGCTTTTTTCCACCCATAGCTTGGGGGGGGGGAGCCCCTGCAACCCCTATGAGCGTAGAACCTTTTTAAAGGGTAGATCTATAATCTTATGTACTCTGTTGGAAGGTTATAAATAGTCTCCCCCCTATGGGAAAAAATCCTATAGGACCTGGTCCACAACTCCATCAATGTAGACCAACTTCACCGTGTGATACGTGTCTTTTCACGAATCACAAAGCGCAGTCCCATAAATCACTGATGTGAATTTTCACGAATTGAGTACTGAAGACTAGCATGTCACGCTTTGAGATTAGTGAAAAGACACGTGTCACGCGGTGGAGTTGATCTACATTGATGGAGTTGTGGACCAGATCCTATAGGATTTTTTTTCCTAATAAGGATGATCTTTTTTGAGATAATTAATACACATTTACTTCCCTTAACAATCGGTCCCCCTCCTTCGAAGATCCCCTTGTCCCGCTTGTAGCTACCGGGGGCTCCCTTTTCTATTGTCTAGCCCTCTTTGCTATGGCAAACTTGTTGAAACATCTAGTTTCATATTTGAAACTTGAAATTCATTTGTTGGAACTTCATTAAAGTTTATGTTTCAGCTGTGAAACTCATTGAAACACCGAGTTTCATATTTCAAATTAAATTCATTTTTTGAAACTTCATGAAACTTTATGTTTCAACTTGAAACTCATTGAAACACCAAGTTTAATATTTGAAACGTGATGCTCATTCTTGAAACTTCATGAAACATCATGTTTCGGCATGAAACTCACTGAAACACCGAGTTTCATTTTGAATCTCCTATATCATACCCAACGGTATAGCGTTGTATAACAGCTTCCAAAACAAAACTATTGCAACTCACAGCAGGACAAGTCAAAAATAGAAATGAAGCACCATTAAATTTATTCATACTATCATAAGTTGGAAATACTTCAAATTTCACACAAAATTAAAACAAACTAAATAGCCACACCAAAGATAGCAAAAGAAAATAGAAATAACAGAACTGAAAGCATTCTTGCATGCATCGGCATCGGTAAAATAACCTAGTAACGGAAGATTATATCAGATACTCCATTCTTCTCCTGCTTCCAGGACACATCAACTGTCAGCTTCCCTCCATTTTCCCATTCAAATGCAGCCTCACAACCATCCACCAAACTCCTCTTTGGCCTCACGTTTGAGTACACCAGCAGTTTCCCTGCCCCCTTCACCTTCAAACTCACCTCACTGATCGGTGCGAACTTCACGCCGACATCGCCGATCGTCGTGACCGGAGCAAATGTGAAGAGCTCGTATGAGGATGGCCGGAGGGTGAACTGGATGGGCTCTGACTGTGGTGTCATCAGGGCTAGTTCTTCAGATTGGCGTGTGTAGACTGCATATTCTGGGGCGTTGGCCATGTCAGAGGTGTCTTCCCTCTGGCCCCACTCGACGTTGGCTGGCTGGACATTGCCGGAGGCCGGCCTGTAGCAGTGCGAGTAGCCTCGAACACGGTGCTCAGCCGGGTCCCATCCTGCTCCCTGGCAGTTGAATTCCCCAATGACCCCTCCAAACTGCAAAATTGGACAGTTTCAGAATTCAGATACACGTCACTAATTACTAGTACGGTTTTGCTAGTTTTAAGTTGTCTGTAATTTTCTTAAGTTTAAGTCATTTGTTGTGATCATTGGATTTGTGTAGAGATTGGTGTATCATATGATTAGATATTGATCCAATAGATGTCACATGATTAGATATTGATCTAATGGTCACAATAAGTGACTTAAACTTAAGAAAATTTTAGGCAACTTATGAATAGACAGTCCCTGTAACCTACACAGTTAGAAACACTACAAAAAAAAAAACATGTAGCTCACCTTGTTCAGGTTCCAAATCTTTAGGATAGTCTCCTGATCAAAGAGGGGATTCTTGAACAGGCAGTCTCTAGTAGGGAGAGCGTAGTGCAGGCACCTGGGGACAGTGCCGTCAGGGAAGACGAGCCTCCCGAGCAGAGCGAAGTCATGGCAGCCGAGCGAGTCGCTGACGTAGACCGGACCGCCGCAGACCGCCCGCGAGGCGGCGTGGAAGGCGGCGCAGGCGTGGTCGGACTGGAACATGTCCCAGTCCGGCCGGATGAACTGGCCCAACCACAGGCTGTTGTAGGAGCAGTTCACCATGTGCGCGCCCTGCAGCCAGTAGACGCCCATGGGGTCGCCGTTGGGGTCATCGAACCAGAAGTCGTCGCCGGCGCGCGCCATGGCCGCCTGTTGCGTCCCGAGGAAGAAGAAGTCGTTGCACTGCTGCATGCTGGCGATGATGCCCGTGCCGTTGAAATTCTTGCCGACGGACTTGGAGGCCGTCGTAGTACGCCTTGGCGAGCTCTACGCGGCCGCCGTGCTCCTCGCAGACGTACTCCAGCGTGTGCATGACGTCCACCTTCACGCCAGTCACGCCGGCGCCGGCGAGGTAGGAGTGCATGGACTCGTAGAGGTCGCCGGCCTGGTCCGGCCGCACCAGCCCTATCCCACCCTCGATGATGCGGTCCACGGCGAGGTCTTCCATGGTGCCCGCCAGGCCCGGCGACAGCCGCACTGGAACGACGCGGGCGTCCAACGCCGTCGCACCCGGACGCACCCCGCCCCACCCGCCGCACAACGCCTGCCACACGTACACGTCGTCCAGCCCCGGGAACCTCTGCCTCATGTCCTTCAAGAACGCCTTTAACCCCACCTCGCCGTCACCATCTCCGTCGTCGCATAGCTTTGCGAGAACGTCACCTCTCTTCACGAGCAACTGATCGAGCTCTCGCCGCAGCTGTTCGATCTTGGCGTCAAAGTGAGACAGATCAGTGGCGCCACCCTGCGCCGCCTTCTTCTTTGCCTTCGTGGCGGCCTCCACCTCGGCGGCCTTGCGCACGACGATCTTGGCCATGCTCTTGTCGTAGAACTTTTCCGGCGGGCAGCGCAGCAGGGCGCCTTCTCTGTACCCGCGGAAGCGCGCGCACTCGTCGAAGCGGTAGAGGCGCGTGGTCATCTGGTCGCCGCCGAGGACGAGTCCCCGCGCGTCCTCCTGTGGTGGGTCGTCGTTGTTAGCCCACTCGTCGGTGTCTACGCACACGAACACACTGGAACACTCACGTGGGAACACCGGAGACACAAAGTTTTGGTGCTGCTAAACCACACAGCGTTTTCTGATATATTTTTTTCACTCTTATTTATACTAGCAAAAGACACTCATGCCACTAACTCCTGCATCCACGTTTCATGCCGAACGTGCTCTTAATGGGCTATCCCATGACCTGCTCTTAATATGCCCACTAGTGCTGCAATGTACATGCACGTTGCAGCAACAAACCAAAAAACTAAATGCAAACGTTTCTAGTCTAGCTAACCAGCCAAAACTGAAACAATGTGTGCATGCTATCAGTTAGTCATGCACAACAAAAACTGAAATAGTAAACACAAAAACTAATATCAAGGATTATTCAACAAACACCCCCTAATCCTTGATAGGTTTTCTTGATCTGGACGATTGATCCTTGTGCGTAGCTCCTGGAACTTGACGTCGTCAACGTCGCCGGCCATGTCGCTATCGCTATAGCCGATAAATCGTGGCTCCTCCAATTTTCTTCGTGTAATGACAGTCATAGCTCCGTATACCAGCAATGTACTGGAGTATATGCTTGACTGCCGTGCGCCGCCTGGTGTCGCACCCCGACCATGGCGGCACCGTGCTTCGGCCGTGCCGTGCCACCGGCCACTGAGACGTGCGCCATGCGTGCGCTCCCATGTGCGGCCCTGCTGGCCTGACGCCGGCGCTCGCCGCGCCGCCCGTGCGCGCCCTGTAGGCCACCCGCACCAACCGCGTTGCCGTGAGGCCTCCCACGCCGCTCGTTGCGTCGCTTGTCGTGCCCTTTGCGCCACGCCCGTGCCGCCCGTCGTGCCGTTGGCCACCGGCCTGACACCGTGCCATGCGTTCACGCAGCCGCTGCTCCTCGTGCCTACATGCGCCCGAGGCCGTGCCAATGCGCTGCCGCGCCCAGAGCCTCACCACGCGAGCCCTAGGCGGAGCCGTGCCGTGTGCCGCCGGGGGCGAGCGCCGCCGCGCCGGCCGGGCGCCTCGCATGAACCTCCAGCAGCCACCGCCAGCCTCACTGGCCGCCGAGCACCGCCACCCCGCCCCGCATCGCCGAAACGCGCGCCTGAGCCACCGTCGCCCTCCGTGCCACCGTTGCGTGCTCTACGCGCAGCCTCCGCACATGCTACGCAGACTGTCGTGTGCACGGCCGATGCCGCGCCACTCCATCGCGCGCGCCCCTTGGCCACTCGCACTTCGTCGCGTCGCCGCGCGCCGCCAAATGCTGTTGGGTCCCATGCCCGATGCGCGTGCGGTTTTGTGCAATGTTGAGGGTAAGCACATAGAGCCGGTTGCGAGTGCGGTTTACCCGTGTAAGTATGTGACGCTGCTGGTCACGAATAGTGAGCACGCCGTCCTGGATGAGTGTCTGGTAGCCGTTCTCGTCGAGCTGCCCGAAGCTCACTATGTTCTTCTTGCGATTGTGGGATGTAGTACACCCCCGTCAACGCAAGGTGCTCCCTATTCCGGCAGGTGAACAGGACGGTACCACACCCGCGTATATCCACCATAGAGCCGTCGCCGAACTTGACGGAGCCAGTGACGCCCTCGTCCATCTCGCGGCTTGCACGCACCGGACATGTGATTGCTAGCACCGGTGTCCAGGTACCAAGCGTCGTCAAGGGTGTCCTCCTCGCGCCCTAGATGCACCTGTGCATGCACCTCGTTGAGCACCACATCAGTGCCCGCACCCACGGAAGCCTCGGTGAGCGCACACACTTGCGCCATGAGAAGCGTAGGTTCATCGTCGTTGTCGTCTTGCGTCAGGTGGGCCTGTTCGATACGCTTCGGCTTGCGGCAGTCCCTGGAGTAATGACCGTACTTGTCGCAGTTGTAGCACTGAACTGCGACATGTCACGGCGCACACCGGACGAGCCACCGTCCTTGCCATCATGCCAGCCTTTGCCGCACCCATGGCCACGTGGCTTGCCGTGATAACGGTTATCACCGTCGGAGGCCATCACCTTGCTCCCTCTTCTTGGTGCGTGCGATGAGCCACTCCTCGAACTCCTTGTGAAGGACTGTTATTGGCTCTTCTTCGGATAAGAGCAGCCGCGTACCGGTACTACTGGTGTCGTCGCGCTCGTATCGTTGTTCCACTGCTTGAAGCCGACCGGTGAGCTCCTCAACTGACAACGTGCTTAAGTCCAGCAACGTTTCAATTGCAATTGCCACCTGGGTGTACCTGGATGGCACAACGCGAAGGAATTTCTTCATTACCTTCTCTTCTTCCACCGTGTCACCGAGGACTCGAAGGTCGTTGACAAGGCCCGTAATTCTCGTGGAGAATTCATCCACCGTTTCTCCCTCCTTGAATTGGATGTCCTCGAACTCCTTGCGCAGCTGTTGCGCGTTTGCCTCGTGGACGCGATCCACGCCCATCCTCATCATCTTCACGGCATCCCATGCCTCCTTGTCGTGTTCTTCACAGCCAACGTGGACAGCATGTCCGGCGCCACGGCTTCGGAGGATGGCTGCGGGGCCATCATGTCCTCCTCTCATTGGCGTTGCGGGATCGATTGCCGTCCATAGTCCTGCGCCTCGGGTTCACCCTCATCACGAGAGCCCAGTCGGTGTAGTTCGTCGTTGTCAACGTGGGGTAGATGACCGATCCCGTTGTCTCCCTTACGACGCATTCCTGCACCACCTGGTCGCGTCCTCCCCTTCGTGTCCTGCTCCGTCCGCGCTCCCGGGGCGGAGTACGTGAGCCGGACTGGGATCGCGAGGCTATGGTAGTCAGGCTCTGATACCAATTGTTAGCCCACTCGTCGGTGTCTACGCACAAGAACACACTGGAACACTCACGTGAGAACACCGGGGACACAAAGTTTTGGTGCTGCTAAACCGCACAGCATTTTTTATTTTTTTCACTCTTATTTATACTAGCAAAAGACACTCGTGCCACTAACTCCTGCATCCACGTTTCATGCCGAACGTGCTCTTAATGGGCTGTCCCATGACCTGCTCTTAATATGCCCACTAGTGCTGCAATGTACATGCACGTTGCAGCAACAAACCAAAAAACTAAATGCAAACGTTTCTAGTCTAGCTAACCAGCCAAAACTGAAACAATGTGTGCATGCTATCGGTTAGCCATGCACAACAAAAACTGAAATAGTAAACACAAAAACTAATATCAAGGATTATTCAACAGTCGTCGCGGTTCACGCTCTGCCAGCCGTCGTCGATGATGATGAACTGGGGCGGCACGCCGGCGCCGGAGAACTCGGAGACGCCCTGCCAGACGCCGGCAGGATCGACGGTGAGGTAGAAGGCGTCCCACGTGCACCAGCCGAACCGGTCGGCCATTGGCGGCAAAGCCTTCTCCTGTATCAACCTGCGCGCGCGTTCCAGAAAGTTAATCAAGGAAGATTCACAATGCTCGAGTGAAAAAATTTGTACCAACCTGAACGTGCCAAGGTGCACCCTGGCGGCCAGGTAGGCCTCCTGCATGACCGTGTAGGGGTCGTGTAACATCCTGATTTTCAGAATCGGGATGTTAATATTTAATTTGACAATCTAATAAATATTTAATTGTGATTTAAAATTTTTCCACATTGACGTAAAAGATTGCTTATAAAATCACATCGAATTAGTTAAAAGGATGCATTTAAAGTTAAATCGAGTTGTTCAAGAAGTTGCATAATAATAATAATAATAATAATAATAATAATAATAATAATAATAATAATAATAAACAAACAATATTTAATCGCATTGGTTGAAAGACCGTAGTTAAAATTTAATTTTATTGATATATTATTTTGGCATGCATTTTAAAAATCATGATGCATGCATAGTATCGTTGCTCTTTTTCAGTCCGACCGACTCTAGACGAAACGCTTGCATATCCATTTTTTTTCCCAACTTCTCTCCTCGCAATCACTACCAAAAATCAAGAATCCGATAACGCATGTTATACCGTTGCATTCGTTGCCTCGCAAGTATTTCATTTTAGCGGTTAGTTCGCGCATGCGAGCTCGTTTGAGCGAGTTGGAGAAAAAGAGGAAGTAATGCACTGCTCTTTGTTCCATTGTCCACTTATTTAGCTCCTTGTCTTTTGCTTTCCCCAACACACAGCAGCACCACCCTAACCACATAATCCCATTGCCAACCCAGCCATTTATTTATTCCACTACACACCACCATTCTCTCACAGCCACTCATTCTCTCAAGCACACTTTTTTTTCTTCATAGCCGAGAGACCCCCTAACCCACTGCCCATTGATTACGCCCAGCTGAACCACACCTCCCTACTGCCATCTTTCTTCTTTTGTTTATTTACCTCACTGCCAATCCAGCATACAACTATACAAAGCCAAATGCCACTGCCATTCTTTATTCCGCCCCCTCCCAAACTCCCCCAACCATGATCCCAGCCGAACAGAGCAATCACTGCCACTCATTTCCACCTCCACGCCACTTCTCTTCTTCCCCAACAGAGCATGGCCTTCTTCCTTCTCTTCATGAACACAAGTTCATTTCTTTACTTCTCTCCTCCCAAACACCACCAAGAACCATAAATCCACCAATGCATGTTATGCAGCCTCGATCCTCATCGCGTAAGCTCTCCATTTTGGCAAGAAGTTCACGCATGCGAGGCCGTTCGGGCGTTTTGGAAGGAGAGGGAGTAAGGAGTAGTGGCGCTGGCCAGCAGCTCCCGGCAGCAGCGATTGCGGCGCGGTGGTGTGGCGCAGCTAGTGGCGCGGCCAACATGCGCATGCAGCAGTGAAGGCGAGGTCGAGGCGCTGCAATAGCGGCTCAGCGACACGGGCGCCAGCAGCGGCATGGCGGCCCAGAGCACGACGGTGCTAAGGGAGCCAAGGAGCAGCGGCGTCGGCATGGGGCCTGCAGCCCAAGCCCGAGCGTGCATGCAGCCGGTGCACGCACGCACATGGCGCGGCGGCCCGTGTGAGGCGATGCGACGTCAACGAGGCGGGAGCCGTGCATGCAGCGGCACGAGAGCGGGAGCCGAGAGCGGCTTCGAGGAAGAGCATGTTCGATTTGAATCATTTAACTCCTCTCTTTCTTGATATGCTTCACACACACCCACACTTTCATTGTATCTTCATACTAGGAAATCCCACACTGATTTTTCTCACTAGTTGGTTTTCTCACGCAAAGGCAAACACACAATAGTCTTTCTTGACACCAGGGCTAAGAACAAAGATCACCAGAACACATACACGCACGGCCTTTTTCTTGAACTATAATTTTTCTCTCCACTAATCAACCAAAGACTCAATACATAGACTTAAATACACATTACTAAGCTTGCACTCCACACCCGGCCTGCTAACAGAACAACCTGTTCTTGCGCCTTAACCACTCACCAGGCAAAGACTCATTTCTTGCATGCAAGCTCCCCCTACCTTTAATGCTACACTAAACATACGTTCCAAACCCTTGACTCCTACCATGCACAACTCAAACTACATGCAAAGTCGTTTCTTTGTGGGAAACACGTCTACTACTTGACATGGCAAGGCCACAATGCCATGTAAACACACTTTGAACATATTTAGCATGACAAGATTAATCCAACAGAGCAGCGCCGAGGACGCGGACGAGCTTGGCGATGATTACGACGGACGCGGAGCCGAGAAGACGACATCCGGTGATGATACGCATGCCTAGTGCCGTGGTAAAATCATTAATGTTATTTTTGTTACCACGTTACGATATTAGTCGTGCATGTTGCATATTAGTCATGTGCATGTCATCTATTTATGCATGTTTTATTGCAAAAATGATTTGGTAACTTAAGACCGGTATAATTCTCTGGTTATGTCTTATTTGTGCGTAGGCGTGATTATGTGTTGATATATTGGCGAATGCGAATAATTAGATTATTGAGGCGAAATGTGTGTATTGTTGATCGGTGGATGCTAGATTAATTATACATTTGATTGTTTGACCGGATGATATTTTGGAGTCGTATGCAAAATTGTGGTGATCTTTGAGTATAAATTAATTGGAGATTTTCTCTCACGTTGGATTAGTAATTTTTGGAAGTTAGGACACATAAGGATTTTATGATTAATTACTTGTTGGATGACTTATGTGTTGATGATTAACGAGATATGGAGGTTGAATCGGATGGTTTATTAATCACGAGTAATTTGGTCGGATGTCTTAAGTAATAGTGATGTGAGTCATAGATGTTAGAATTTGGGAGATGGTAGAATGGAGTATTTGGTTGCGGATAAAAATTTGGATTACCATGTAATTAGTAGGTATGTCCCATGTGCCGAGTCGATGCAATTGTACTCTCTATTGGGTAAGTAGCTAAATGAGTATTAGTCGATCGTAGAGATGCATATGTGATTGGATTGGTAGATTTCATACGTGACTAGTCCGCTGAAATGGATATAAGTTGATTGATTAGTGAGTTGTTAAATGTTGGGCATGCTTTTAAATTGTAGAGCTCACTAGGTGTCGGTTAGTCAAATAAACCTCGATCGGTGGAAAATTGAGTGATGCGATTGAGATTTGCCGAGGCGAGAGTAGTAGAGCTAGATAGTTAGCATTAGCTTAAATAGTATGTCGGAGAACGATCGATGGATTCAATCTTGGTCATATGCCCATGAGTCGGTGGATTTCGTGTAATTATCGGATAGGTTGTATATTTGGAAGATCATGAGTTCGGGCACCACACGATGGATTGACTACCTTGATAATGTCTTAGTGGATGTTAGTATACGATTTAGATCAAGATATGAGAATATGATTGGAGAGTGTTATGCATGTGTTTGGATTCAACACCGGAGAACCGGTTAAGTATATGATTATGAGAAGATTAGATTTGTCGGTAGGTGTTTTCTTTTAGGAAATAAATGAAAAATAAAATAAAATACAAGGGCCCTATCTTTCATTGATAGAGGCTAGGTCAGCCCGTCTATAAAAAGGATTTAATTCCGATTTAAAATGCAGAAAAGAATTATTTTTACACTAGAAATTGAATTAACTTTGAAAATTCTTAGAAAATCCATATGAACTCCAAATGGGATGAATCCAATTGGGTTGTCCATGAAATATTATTCTTTATCTAACCATGTAGTTTTTTTTTATCTCCACTAGAATTTTGAAAATTTTCACAACATAATTAATTTTGGGTGAACGATGCATGAACCACTATTTTTTGACATTTTCTAGAAACCTGATTTTCAAACTGCTATAACTCTCTCATATAAACTCCAAATGGAATAATTTTTGTACCTAAATTCATCTAAAATCATAATCTAGCTACTGTATAAATTTCATGCATTTTTGAGCAATTTGAGTTTTTGGCTATTTCTCGGTGTTTATTCGATGTCGTTATTTTCTTAGAGTCCGAACTGCCGCAAGCGAGCGATTACGTAACCGAGAGTGAGCAAGTGAACTCCCAACAAGTCAAACATCCTTTGAACTTTCTTTTTTGCATCATATTTGAACCCAGTTTTGTTAGGGTAGATGCAATGATAATTGCTTGCATGCTATTTTGATAATATCGCTATTTTTGTGATGAATAGTTAGACACATCCTATTATCTTGTCATTGTGGCTATCCATGAATTATTCCAGTACTGAAATGCTTATGATAGGATGTGTGAAATTATATTATTCGGGTATGCTTAGCCATGCAAGTCTAGAACCGGTAGTTTGATTGTCGGGAATAACCCGACAATTGTGGGATAAACACAACTCTCTTTGTATACTTTTGTTTCAGACCTTTGTATTTGTTTTATGAGTTAAATTTTTGTCATTTTAAATGAGCTTTTGGTCTGGACAAATGTTGGTTAGTGATGGTGCTTTGTGCACGAGCATTGGGTATGTGGTTTGACTTGTGTGGACAATTAAGGACCGAACTTTAGGTTATTGCATTTCAAGTAAAACTCGTGCTATCACACGCGGTATATGGGTGCCGTATGGTTAAGTAGGGGGAAGGTTCTGTTGTATTAAGTCTCACGGTGGTGAAATTGTAAGGGTTGAGAAATCCTGTGTTCCTTTTTGGGCCGATAGGATGGGGCGTTAGCATCTTGTGTTTCCTAGGAGGTAGGATGGAGACGTTAACGTCTTGTGTTTCCTAAGAGCCATGGGTTGAGGGACTTAGCTCAATGAGATCTTCTTGCTAAAAATGACCATATCTTGATTTACCCGGCCGGCATACCATAGGAAGTATGCTATATTCGGAGGCATCTGGAGGCTTACGGGCTAATCAAGTCGTGTGGGTAAAGTAGTACACCCCTGCAGGGTATAAATCTATTCGAATAGTCGTGTCCACGGTTATGGACAACCGCTTGAAACTTGTGGCTGCTTATTGTTAGACTTGGAATTAAAATTGTGGTTATAACTTGGTATCGTCATGAATGGGCTATTCATGTTTGGTGTTGTATCAAAGTGGACAGCCACTTTGCCTTTTGTATGATTTATTTGTTATCGAATTCATTACTTGTTCACGTGCTTTACTTCTACTTCAAATCTGATTTTGAAATGGCACTTGAAAAACTAGTATGTGTAAGTTGTATCTTGTTGCGTCTCTTTTGCAAAACTAAGCCAATATGAGCCATCCCTTAGAACAGCCTTATGCATAACTAATTTTTATTTGTGTAAGACTTGCGAGTACTCTTTTGTACTCAGCCAGATGTTTGCTGGCTCTTACAAGTGAGGAAGATATCGAGCCCGACGAGCTCGTCAGTGTCGATTTAGGCGACACTGATGAGTAGTGCTATCATTTAACTCCCAGTCGGTTGCCGATGGGTTATGGGGCATACCACTGCTGGTCTTTTGGTTTATTTACTTGTTTCCGCTGCTACTTAATACTCTTATTTGAAATTGGCCGGTCGGCCACTTGTATTAGTTGTAAACTTGGAACTTTGATGTATGCCTTTTGTATTATTTATGTATGAGTGTTGTATGGATGTGATCAACGTTGTATGAGAGTATGGTTATATTGGTCGCTGATCTTGGGAGCCAATATAAGTCATACTCGCTGACCATGACTTCCTATTTAACTCACTAAGTGTAGTGTTTGACTTGTTGGGAGAACCGACAATTATGTAGTGCTCGCAGAGGAGCGGCGCGCATGATCGTCGGGGCTCTAGCTTTCAGTTAAGCATCTCATTTAGATTGAGTTAAGTTGGAATCCATTTACCGGAGGTCCAGAGTTATGTCCTTAAGACCATGCTTAGTCTCGGTCTTATGGAGATAACCCGGGGTCCCCACAGGTCGTCGCCGGCGTGCACGTAGGCGATGCGGCGGAAGTCCGTCGCCGTCATGGCCGTCGACCCACTCTCCGCGCAGACGACGACGCCGTCGTCCTCGCCAGGGAAGATCGCCGACCGGAAGCTCCCGCACGCAGGGTGCACGGGGCGTAGCGCCGCCGGCGCCGAGATCGGGGCGTCAAGGAGCACCCTGCGCTCGGCTGCGAGTCCGGCCACGCTCGCCGGCCCACATGGTGCTCCGCCACGTCTTGAACGGAACACACTCGGGAACCTCCTGGTCATCGGCGCCGCGGCCGGTGGCCGGCGCGCGGCGCGCGCGTGCCGTCGCCTCCGTGCCGTGAAGCCTAGGAACGCGCCGCGGTGGGCGCCGGCCATGACCTGCTTGACCAGGTGCCCCGGCGCGTCGGACGACGAGTGGTCGAACGCCGAGGCGAACGGGGTGAGCGTGACGTTCTCGGGCACGCCGGAGAGGAGGACGGCCGCGCCGCCGCTGCCGACAGTGAGGTTGCCGTCTTGCAGGGAGAAGAGGTTGGACAATGGGTTGGCATTGTTGGCTGTGGTGGTGAGCTTGGGCGTGGCTTTTGAATCATTTGGTGGCGCCATTGGGAAATCAGCAAGAATGTTGGAAATTCTTCCCGTGGACGCTCTACACTTTCACGGATAGAGGAGACGAACTCACGGAGAGAAAGAACACACATAAGTTTTTGCGTAGCACTACAACTGTCTAGCGCTACTTTCTTCTCTCTATTCGTCTCTCTCGCCTCAACTAATACAAACCGATTACAAATCCTTAAATAAGCATACCCGAATGTGGCTACCGCAAACTAACTCATGCACATACTAACTCCTAATAACCTGTCCACTAAGAAACTCTCAACGTTACAAACACTAGTAAATCACCTCCATGTAACTCACGCACTAACTCACACCACTATCTCCTAAGGGCATGTACAGTGGGGTCACTATCTCCTAAGGGCATGTATAGTGGGGTGACATCAGCAGTCTATTATCTTTGCCACATAAGATCTTTAGTGATGTGGATGAGAGAGAACAAGGAGAGAGAATGAAGCTGTCTGACATGCAGCAAGCAGTCTATAAGGCCTTTATAGACTACTGTTTTGCTGTTGTATCCATACTGTCGGTATAGTTTGTGAGGTCATATATACATAACTTAAAGACAACCCATTGTATGAGTTGCCTTTAATTTTGTCTAAATGACATGATGAATATTACAGACAGTGATCGTCTATACCACTATGCATGCCCTAATATAATAACCTGTCCGCTAAAAAACTCCTGCATGCAAAACTGCCGAACTTGATTACTCCTAACAAATAACAACTCTAGACAATGTTCAGAGAAACTAGATCGAGTTGGAGCTGGAGGGATGGTTGTACGTGATGGTTGCGCATGATCGTATATATAGGCACACAAGGTACAGAAATATATAATCCCTAACGTACGTGTACAACAAGAAAGGATAATTTGGAAGATGATGATGAGCCGTGCATGCACAAAGAGGAGAGATACGCACAAATAATATCCAAATTACACAGATCGCATGCTATACGAGTCTGCATGAGATATGGAAGCTAATGATCCATTGCCTATCAGGAACAGATCCTGATTCGATCGGGTGCTCGATGTGCAAGGCAATTAACGATCCATTGCCTATCAGGAACAAATTAAAGAGAACTCACTGGGTTGATTCAGAAGGGAGTGTCCTTAAGAGAAGAAGAATTGTTGAAGCAAAGAAGCTAGCTAGTTTGCAAAGTTCAGAACAAAGGTTAGACAGTGTAAACGAGACAGGGCTTGTGTATTGGAGCAGAGAAACTCCTACCAATATAAGAAGAAAGATTCAACATGCAGCTTAAAGATGATAAGGCCTGCTGATGCGAAGAAGATTGCTGAGTTCAGAGCAGGGTTTGGCTGTTGTGCTAGCTCTCGAGATGTTTCAGCTCAGGACAAGGTGAATATGCGTGTGCAATGGGGATGGATATATAAGCGGCAGGAGAGAACAAAAAAGTGTAGGCTCTAAAGAATTAAGAAGTGTCTAGAGTAGTACATATGTACTTGCTAGCTAGTATGCAACAGCTGAGAGGAGAGCACTTTGCATTTGCAAGACGGCAGCTGTCAGCTGAATAGTGTAAGCGAGATGCAAACCTGTGACGAGATCAGTATACATATGCTTGTTCCAGATCAAGAAGAGAGAAAATTCGAAGGGAGCAAAAGTGAGTTTGATTTGTGTTCATCAGCGTCAGACGGAGCTGAGCGTGGTCGGCAGCGTCGCTAGTTATAGTCAGGACACCAACTCAAAGCTGGATAGAAAGAGATGCATAAGATTCTGATGCTTTTTTGGGGGGAAGAACAAGACTACCATGTTGTACCCTAATCATCTGTATCTATTGTGTTGTGTCCCTGTAGCACTGGTGTAACAACATGATGATTATTTTGTAACAGAAGTCACACTCGCTATCTGTATGTGTCGTCACACGTAACTGTGCCACTAGTTTTTTAGGGACCATGAGGGATTATGCCAGTATATTCATCTCATTTGAAAAATGCAGACATGGAGACATTTTTAAGTTTGGAGAATTCGAAGAGAAAACAACTTTAATCCTACCACTTCTTCCTTTTTTGATAGGTAATCCTACCCCTTTTTGGTTTCTGCAAGAGTGCTACATCTGCACCATGATAGTTTTTGTCCAGTAATCAAATCCGGTACTCTTTGGTTCGTCAGAACTTGTTATTATTTGTTACTCAATATATTATCCATTTCTCGATACAAGGCACCAGTCCCATTGTAATATGATATATATCTAGATATAACCAATATATATGAATGTTCCACTAAACATCTATTGTGAAATATTTAGGCTCAAATGATGCAAACTTACTACTATCTGTTGACATGTTAGTGTTGAAAATGAGGGCAATATTTTAATTCCAGATTTTATTAAAAGACAAATATTGCAAAAGACTAATGATGCATAAAACAGTACTGACAGCAGACAACTCATTGTACTTCGCAATATATGAAAAACAGGATGTAAACAAGTCAATCAATCACACGATAGACTTACAGATGGGTCTGATGAAGAACAGGAAGCAGCGCAGACTTGATGCAGTGCAGAAACGTAGATGTCGCAGTGCAGCAAGCGGTCGCGCAGATGCGCTGCCCAGAAACCTTATTGCCCCCGTGCAGGTCTTCACGGCAGCAACGGCTCGGAGATACCGCTTCCCTTCTTCACGGTGCACGCCGAGAAGAAGAGTCGGCGAGGTTCAGACGGCGCAGTACAACAGCACAGATTAGAAGGAAGAAGGAATGGAGGCTATTCTTCTGCTTGCTATGCACTGGACGTCTCCAGACATATATAGATGCAGACTGGTAACTGACAGATTAAACAACCATTTACCCACTGGTAACTGACACACTTAACCAGCCATTTACCCACCGTACATAACCAGCCATTTACCCACCGTTTGTCATCATTACCCAATAAAGCCTCAGAATTAAACATTTGAATCTCATTCAAACAGAGAGAGAGAGATGCATGGGCCAGCAAAAATAAGGTGGACTTGGTCTGCCAAATGGCGCGCCACGTCGCGCACAAGTCACAAGTCACGCGATTTTTCACGCGAAAATACGCGAACGCGCGCGCGCGTGCGTGCGTGTGTTTAGCCAGAACCCTCCTCATGCCACCCTCATCCATGTGTCACATGTTTTAAGGAGTGGCAAGAACTCCACCTTATATGTTGGTCACCTCCACCTTGCCTTAGCAATATGGTACTAACCCATAAATGCTTTGGAATTATAGAAAATGTGCCTCACTCATATGGGCCAATTTCTAACAGTTAGGATCTAGAACGTACTCCTATACAACATGGACCCTCTACAAGGTGCACTGCCCTCTCCTCTCTGGAAGACATTTTATGGACCCCATCTCAACCACTCTTGTTTCTTTTCCCAACCCTTTTTTGCTGAATTTCGTGATCCATCTTTGAATACTAGCCAACCCTTTTGGCCAGGGGCATGAGCAGATCAGAATTGGCCAACTGAATTATTGTATGGGTTGCAGAATCACAAGGGAACCATTTGTTGCTGCAGATTTAGTTAGGGCCCAGTGTTAGCGTATATACGGCGTATATACGTGACCAGGCGCACGTACCTTTGTCTCCCTTACATGCGGCCTCCCACAACTCCAGGAGTCAGGATTACATACGGCAACGGCAACAACTATTCCCATGCTTAGCTATTCTATGTTTGGCATGCATGCATGCGTTCCGCATATTACTCTAGTATGTTGCTTCTGTTATCTCCTTCCTTCTTCCTTCATGTAATCTATATATGTACCGATCCTAGCTTATGATTAATTAATTGCGTGAGTATTCTATTCTTGCACGCTCTCATGGTATCAAGAGACGGTTCGCTTCTGCGGCCTCTCCGCTTTCGCAAATCCTAAGCCGTTCGCCGACCACCGCGGTTGTCGTCGCTGGCAACTCCTTGCCGCACACCCACCTGTGCTCGCCGGCTCTTCCCTACACTCGCCATGGCTCCTGCTGATGTCGCACGTCTGCAACACGAGGAGGACGAACACGCTGCACGCGAGGTTGCCGAGACTGAGCGCGCCCGGTTGGACGCGCAGCGTGCTGCGGACATGCGCGCTCTCACCGTCGCCAACGCGCGCAGCGGCCTCCATGCCCAGGCCGTCGCTGTGCAATCCATCAAAACCTTGGTGCCCGTCGTCCTCGATGTCAACTCCGCCAACTACAGCAAGTGGTCGAACCTCCTCCTTAACACGCTCGGCAAGTACGCCCTCGACGACCACATCCTCTCCGACGCCGCCAACCCCGACGACGACACGTGGTCACAACTGGACTGTACCGTGAAGTCGTGGCTCTACGGCACGATCTTGTCAGACCTCCAGGAGCTCGTCATGCACCGTGAGGCCACGGCACGCTCCGTCTGGCTCGGCCTCGAGCAACAATTCCTTGGCAACAAGGAAACTCGTGCCCTCTACCTCGACGCCAAGTTCCGAAACTTCGTCCAAGGTGCTCTGTCCATCACGGACTATTGTCGCCAACTGAAGGGCATGGCGGACGCCCTCGGTGATCTTGGTGAGCCGTTCCTGACCGGACTCTCGTCCTCAATGTCCTTCGCGGCCTCAATGAACAATTCTCCTATATGACGACACTCCTCAAGCGCCAGAAGCCCTTCCCGACGTTCATCGAGGTTCGTTCTGATTTGCTTTTGGAAGAGCTAACCATGGCTAACAAATCGTCCGCTCCTTCTGCTTTCCTAGCGGGCACGTTCACCGGCGGTTCCTCTGGCCGTGGCGGCCAGGCTTCTGGTGGCGGACAGGTTTCTGGTCTCCCTGTGCCCAACCAAATCAACAACAACACCAACCACCGCCGTGGCCGTCGCGGCAAGTCTGGTGGAGGCGGCAGCAACCACTTCCGCGCCAACTCCTCTGGTGGGCAGCAGCCCATCCGCCCGGGTTGGCCCACGATGTACAATTCGTGGACCGGATCCATTCAACTATGGTCCGGCCCATCTGCTCCACGCCCGACCTCTGGACTGCTTGGACCACGTCCGGTTTCATAGCCTCATGGGCCGACCTCGCAGCAGGCATTTGTCGCGGAGGCACCTGGTGGCCATAGTTACAGCAGCATGCACGGCATGCAGTCATTCACCGCTCCTGGTGGATATGTGCAGCCGTTCTTCAGTGGCCAACCTGCCACGCATTCACCGCTCGGCGTTCCCGGGACTCCGTTCCTCGGCTGGGACCAGAACTTGTTGGCTCAATCGTTTAACACGATGACGCTCACTCCACCCGCCAGCACAGAATGGTATCTTGACTCTGGTGCGACCTCTCATATGACTTCGGACGTCGGTAATCTATCCGTATCCCACCCTCCCTCTCCTTTTACACCCTCTAATATTATCGTTGGCAATGGTTCCTTCCTTCCCATCACATCCACTGGTGCCGCTTTTTTTCCCACTGGCAGCGGCTCCTTTCACCAACGTGATGTTCTTGTTTCGCCTGATCTTATTAAAAACTTGATTTCTGTTCGTCAGTTCACTACTGACAACCTTTGCTCAGTCGAGTTTGACCCGTCTGGTGTTTCTGTGAAGGATCTTCGCTCCAAGAATGTGATCGCCAGGTGCAATAGCTCTGGGCCACTCTACTCCTTGTGTCCGGAGGCGTTCCTTTCCCATGCCCTCACCGCCGGCACCTCCTCCGTTCTTTGGCATCGTCGTCTTGGTCACCTTGGTCATGAGGCTTTCTCCAAACTTGCGAATACTAGTGATATTTCTTGTAATAAGGTTGAGCCAGGTTCCTTATGTCAAGCATGCCAGTTAGGCCGCCATACACGCCTACCTTTTGCTAGCTCTTCATCTCGTGCATCAAAACCCTTTGATTTAATACATTGTGATCTTTGGACATCCCCTGTTCTCAGTGTCTCAGGTTACAAGTATTATCTTGTTATATTAGATGACTGCACGCATTTTTTATGGACGTTTCCCCTACGTCTTAAATCTGAAACCTTCACCACATTGTCACATTTCTTTTCCTATGTCACCACACAGTTTGGCACCTCCATTAAAAGCGTCCAATGCGACAATGGTCGTGAGTTTGATAACTCTAGCTCCCGCACGCTTTTTCTCACCCATGGGGTCCACCTTGGCATGTCTTGTCCCTACACCTCATCCCAAAACGGTAGAGTCGAGCGCATCATTCGCACGACGAACAATATTATTCGCTCTTTGCTTATACAAGCCTCTCTTCCACCCTCCTATTGGGTCGAAACCTTGCACACCGCTACACACCTGTTAAACCGCCATCCCACCAAAACTCTAGCTTTCTCCACCCCCTTCTTTGCCCTTCATGGCACCCCTCCCTCCTATTCCCATCTCCGTGTCTTCGGTTGTAAGTGCTACCCTAACCTCTCTGCCACCGTCCCTCACAAACTCTCTCCTCGCTCGACCCTTTGTGTGTTCCTTGGCTATTCTGCCGACCACAAGGGCTATCGATGCCTTGACCTCTCCTCCAATAGACTCATCATTTCTTGCCACGTCACGTTTGATGAGTCTTCCTTTCCCTTTGCCGAGTCAAGCTCCACCCCTCCTTCCTCTGACTTCGATTTCCTCTTGGAGCTTGACACGATCTCTTTAGCTCATGTTGGCTCTAACCCTCTTGCAGGTTCTCTTCCACGTGAGGCCCTGCTGCCCCTGTTGGCCCCACGCCTCAGGATGCTGCCAGCGGAGCCGGCCCTACGCCGACGCCTTCTGGTGCCACGCTCGCAGATGCTACTGCATACCTGGCCACCCGTCGGGCTGCCCCTGCTGCCTTTCGGTCGCAGGCTGTTGCCAGCCCGGCTTCTGGTCCGTCTACTAATGATGGCCTTGCAGGCGTGACATCCCCGCCTACTAATGGTGGCCCTACGGGGGCGACTTCCCCACCCATGCGCCATGGACACGGGTCCTCTGGACCGATGACCCCTGGCTCAGCTTCCGGTCTGGGGCCTCTGCATGGAGTCACCGAGCCTCCGGCTACTTCTGTGCGGCATGAGCCTCAAGCTACTTCGGCGCAGTACTATGGGCCGCCCTTCTTTGGGTTGCCTCTGTGTGCGCCCCTCACCCCGACTTCTGCGATTGCGCACCGCGATCGTGCTGCTGTCTTTGTTCCACCGTGGCAAATGAGCACGTCATGATCACACGTGGCAAGGCTGGTTTCTGTAAGCCGTTGACCCGCATGAATCTTCACGCTGCTGTTTTTTCACCACTGCCGAAATCTTATAGAGGTGCCTTGGCTGATCCTAACTGGCGTGATGCAATGATCGAGGAATTCTCAGCCTTGCAGGCCAACAATACCTTGGATCTTGTCCCTTGTTCGTCCGTGGCAAACATTGTAACAGGCAAATGGGTATTTCGTCACAAGCTCTCTCCTACTGGTGATCTTGAGCGCTACAAGGCGCGGTGGGTTCTTCGTGGCTTCACCCAATGGCCTGGTATCAATTTTGATGAAACTTTCAGCCCAGTTGTCAAGCCTGCTACGATCCGGACAGTTCTTACAGTTGCTCTCTCCCAGGATTGGCCTATTCATAGTTGGACGTAAAGAATGCTTTCTTACATGGCACATTCACTGAGACAGTCTATTGTGCTCAACCTTCTAGCTTCGTGGATTCAACTAAACCTGACCATGTCTGTCGGCTCAATAAATCTTTATATGGCCTCAAGCAGGCCCCCCGTGCATAGTTCAGTCGGTTTGCCTCCTTCATTCTCTTCATTGGATTCACTGCTGCTAAGTCTGATTCTTCACTATTTATTTTTCGTCGCGGCAGTGATACAGGCTATTTGCTCTTATATGTCGATGATATTGTTCTTACTGCTTCAGCCTATTTGCTCTTATATGTCGATGATATTGTTCTTACTGCTTCATCTGAGATTCTGCTTCGTCAGATTATCAGTGCTCTTCAGCATGAGTTCTCCATGAAGGATTTGGGACCTCTACATCACTTTCTTGGCTTGTCTGTCCGTCGCCATGATGGCGGTTTATTTCTCAGTCAGAGACAATATATTCTGGATATTCTTGCTAGAGCGAATATGCGTGACTGCAAGCCCTGTTCAACGCCGGTAGATACAAATGCTAAACTTGCTTCTGATGCAGGTCCTCCTGTGGCTGACCCTACACACTATCGTGGCCTAGCTGGTGCTTTACAGTATCTCACTTTCACTCGACCTGACATTGCTTATGCTGTGCAGCAAGTCCGTCTTCACATGCATGACCCTCGGGAGCCCTATTATGCTTTGATCAAACACATTCTTCGTACCTGCAGGGCACCCTTGAGTTCGGTTTGCAGCTTCACCGAACCTCTATCTCCGCACTCGTGGTTTATTCCGATGCAGACTGGGTTGGTTGTCCGGACACTCGCCGCTCCACTTCAGGCTATGGCGTTTTTCTTGGGGACAACCTCCTTTCCTGGTCCTCCAAACGGCAGCATACCGTTTCGTTCGATCTTGAGGTGAGTATCGGGCGTCGCCAATCTTGGTGAGACCTCTTGGCTCCAACGATTACTACTCGAGCTTCTTTGCCCGGTGGCGCTCTGATCGTCTCTTGTGACAATATCGTCGCGATCTATCTCTCCACCAATCCAGTGCAACATCAACGCACCAAACATATTGAGATCGACTTGCACTTTGTTCGGGACCGAGTGGCCACCCGGGCTGTACGTGTTCTACATGTACCTACCTCCTCCCAGTACGCTGATATCTTCACCAAGGGTCTACCATCTTCCCTATTCACGGAGTTCAGGACCAGTCTGAACGTCCGCTCTGCTCCCGCTTCGACTGCGGGGGCATGTTAGCGTATATACGGCGTATATATGTGACTAGGCGCACGTACCTTTGTCTCCCTTACATGCGGCCTCCCACAACTCCAGGAGTCAGGATTACATATGGCAACGGCAACAACTATTCCCATGCTTAGCTATTCTATGTTTGGCATGTGTGAGGACCCCGGTTTATTTGGCTTGTAATGCTTAACCAACCACCTGACCCTAGCATCACAAATCAAATACACCGAGCCTCGAGATATATATACTTCCCAGAATGCAGTATACACACCTCGCCACAAAATTATGCATCAACTCCATTCCAAACATAGAGTCCAAACATTACACTACTAAGCAGAAGGTAAACAACAGTAGATTATTACAGACCAGGGTCGACCGGCCAAAAGATACACAAATATCAGAAGATAGACAGCGGAAGCAAAAGTGCCATAAGATGGCTATAAACAAAGCCAATCAGCGTGCCTTCAACCCACATGGCATCTGACCGGACCACCACGCCTAGTCGTCATACACGAAGCGGCAGCACAACTCACAGAAGTGAGGCCCTTGGGGCTCACCTTCTTCCTCTGCAACAAAAACATTAAGCAAGCGGTGAGTACAAAAATTGTTTTTGTACTGCAAGACCGACGTGTGAACTAGCGACTGTTCATATGCTACATGCGAGCTTATTTGGTGGAGGCCATATGTTTCATTTGCACAAAGCCAAATTTATTTGCAATAATGTAATCTGATTTGAAGGCAAATTTGCAATTCATTTTAGTGTTGAAATAACGTGAAATAAAGATAGATACAAGTAACCACTTGGAAGTGACTATCCCAATAGCCACCACAACATAGTACGAACCCCAGTTCGTACCACCCGTCAAGTTTTTAATTTAAAAGGTTGTAGTCTAACTCTTGGAAGACCTTGCCAAGCGTGTCCATAACCTAGGACGAGGCTATTCGAATAGTTTTAACCTGCGGTGTACCACTGTACCCACACTTGGACCGCCTTTAAGCCAAAGCACACTTAGAAGGTGCGTCGGCACAGACTAAGTCCTACGAGACTTTTTCCAATATTGTGTATTAACTACGAGCCGCTCGTATGGATAGAAATCCATACGCTTACATGGTAAAGCCGAAAGACAACTAACTTTGCGGGTAAAGCTTTTCGGACAACTACCATGCTCCCAACACCATCCCTCCTGCGACCCGGAGCCAATACACGCCAAAGTACTAGGTCAAGAGAGGTCCCATATACTCTAGTGTGGTTAGCACGCTAAAATGCTTGGTTTAGTGTAACAAGATGTTCGGTCCTTGTTGACTCGGGCACCTTTCCAGTCACACCCAACAGATCACACCAAAACTTACCATTGTGCCCAAGTCTAAATCGTTTTTGTTTTTATTTTTAGTTTTTGCAATTAGACAAAGCACAAACTGGAACATCATAACAATAATAATTTTATGTGATCTACCGGTAGCTAAGCATGGCTAAGCAACTGACATCGTAATCTACTAAGTGACAAGAGTTCATCCAACGAACTCTAATCACAGCAATTAACCTAGGCTCAGGTAGTAGAGAATAAACATTTACCTACAGATTATGCATCTAAAGGATTAACTAACCCATTTAACACAAATTAAGCGATGCATACATACAGTTGAAACAAAATATTAGACTTTAAAATACTGGGGTTAACATGATCAAACTGCTTACCTGGCTGCTGTTGCTCAGGATGCTCAACCTGTTGCAGAGGATCACTCTCGATAAAACCAGACCCGTCGCAATCTATCGATCGAGCAAAAGCAACAAATAAGAACCAATAACACCGACAAAACTCAAAATTTCAAATACAACCACAAATCTATAACACAGAAGCTAGACCATTACAATAGGAACAACAAATTAGCTGCTACGGAGATGATTTAAATTAGACATGTTTTCATGTGATTGATCTACCCAAACTCACTTACTTACCAAGCTAACCACAAAATCAAAAAAAATCAATCCTCTTATATGTTTTAATTTTTCGACAGACTTTGATGGTGATTGTGTGCACATCTATAAACTAAGCATCAAATTACCACATCTAAACAACTAGCTATTCTAAGCAACCAACATTAGTGATAAGATCACTTAAACCTACAAGAAGCTATTGAAACACTAACTAGTTAATTAGCCAACTATTAGGTGCTAACAATTTTCTAACTAAGGTTGGGCTTTAATAAAATTCAGCTACTAACACACCTAAGCATCACACCAACATATAGTAAGGTTAACAATTTCAGCATGCTACTACTACAAGGCCTTACTATACTTGTAAAAGCAAGAATCACAAGTACAGAGACAAAACAACTAGTTCCAATAATGACTTCTTTTGATCATTCATGCCAACAAAAGCTTTGAAACCTATTGATACTAACTAAGCGACTTCATGCTAACCACTACTACTTAGGGAGTCATCAAGCACTAACAAGATTTGAATAGCAAGCAATGCTACCAAGTTCAAAGATTCTTGACAACAGAAAAGAATGATAACAGAGAAAACTACGAGCACTTTAGAGACTAACTTTCTTCCAAACCTCAAATACCAATTTTGATCATGCAAGAGAGTGAACTAATAGATATTCATAAGATTGATTAGCGCTAATGAATTTGCTTAAAGTGGGCCCCACTGTCGGTGAAAGCAGAGGAAGACACAGTAGAAGAGCGAGGGGCTCGGGTGGCTCGGACTGGATTCGGCGCCGTCGAAGGAGTGGTGGCGCGGTAGAGGTGACAAACAAAATGGGTTGCTGGTGGACTGCTGAAGCTGAAGGTGGTCTCGAGGCAGCCGGAGATGCACTGTGGCGGCGTGGCGACGGAGCGCGGCGGCCGGTCGTGGAGGTGACAAGGGGCGACTGCGTCAGAGAAGAAGAGGGTGTAAACTAGCGCGCGCATGAGCATCAGTGGGACTCAAGGAACTCACCGGGGTGGTCGCCGATGACGGAGAGGCACCGGAGTGGCCCGGCGACGAGAGCCTGCAGCGGCGCGAGGCGGTCAACGACGACAGGGACCTGAGGTGACTTAGGAGTTTGACGAGCTGCTGCCCTAGGAGTTTGACCAGATTTCAAACAGAGTTGACTTGCTCTTTTGAAATAGCAAAAATAAAATCTAAAAATTGTGAGATTTTTCAGAGAGGTAGATAGGATGATCAAGATGATAGGAAAAATATTTCTAGAGGATGATCACAAGTTTGAGGTTGATAATTTTGTTGACAACAACTTCCATTCACAAGAATTTAATTCTAGAAAATGGAAATTGCTAGGGGAAAATTTAGAAAACTTCCAAATGATTTCACGAGGCATCAAAAGTTTTTATTTCTCCTCATAATTTTACATTTGAAACATAAACCCTAACTTAGGGCTGTTACAGCATGCATGCATGCGTTCCGCATATTACTCTAGTTTGTTGCCTTCTGTTATCTCCTGCCTTCTTCCTTCATGTAATCTATATATGTACCGATCCTGGCTTATGATTAATTAATTGCGTGAGTATTCTATTCTTGCACGCTCTCACCCAGGATGCTGATCAAGATAGTTACATGGTTCGGCATTAGCTAATCCTACTCATTGCATGTCCCTAATGGAGGAGAAAGAACTGGTACTGGCAGTGACCACCCATTTAGGATTGATTCACCTTTCACCAACCTAAGGAAATGTCAAGCCTCTGAAACACAATAATGAAATGAAGTGTCTAAATTCTTGAGCTTGTCTCCTCCATGTGAGACGCCTTTCTGTGCTTCCCTTGTTCTAGTTCTAGTGCAGATCTGAAGTAGTAAATAATTTGCTCTGATTGATCTAGTACAGATTCTGAAGCAAACAGTTGCTATGATGAACTGCTCCAATTATAAGAACGTATCATTTGCTTAAGGACTTGAAATACACACTTGTACACTAACATTGAGTCTGATCTTCCTTTGAGTTCTTGTGTTGATCTTGCTTGCTGTGTCATGTGGGAGTGCATCTAAGACCATCTTGATCATTCTTTTCTCACGAGCAAGTCTTTTGATCATATTTGAACTTTTTTTTTCCGAGAATGCGCAAAAGATTTGCACGTCTTTGTATTAAGCAGGAAAAGTTACGAACAACCAAACTTACACAGAATTACAACTGAAAGCACACACAACAACAACTGAAAGAGGAAGCCAAAGATTAAGAACTTAGTTAAAGACCAAGGGTAGAAAGAAAGAGCAGCCTCCAGCGGCTGACAGCAGCTGAAATGGACTACTTGGATAGCTGGAGCAACTGCAAACATTGGACTCCCGCCGTGCGCCAGAGTCGTAACTCGTCGAACATCCGTGTAACGTCCCGTTTTCGGATGGGAATAGTAATTTCAATTTGGTTTTCGGTTTCCAATTCTTATGTCAATTATTCAACTATTTTCAAAATCCTCAAAAACCTCTCGGGCTCAGCCCATCTACTTGATCCCCTGATCCAGCCCGTCCGGCCCCTTCTTTTCCCCAACCCGACCCAACCTCCCCGTTCCTTTTCCCCTTTCTTCTTCTCTCAGCCAGCTGCACCAGCATGCACGCCCGTCGCGCCCTGGCTCCTCCGCGCGCGCCCGCCTTGTCGGACCCGGATTTCCTAATCCAGAATCCTCTGTGAAACTGTGCTATTCTCTGGATCAGTAGCTAACACTCACAGATACATCACTGAATCAATTCATACATGACGTAAAACCATAGCATTCATTAATTAACACAACAGAGTTTACATAGACCGCGTCGGGTCGAGTTTTACAATACGGGCCGAACAAGCTAAATTGATTACATTACAACAGCGGAAGCAACAACGGAAGCAAAAGGGGTGAGAGCTCATCTCTCCACAGGCAAGCGACTAGGGAAACTCATGTGCGTCCGATATTACCTAAAGACTCAGATAATATAGGATGCATGCAAGAACCAACGGAGTCAGCTGGACTGGGGCGAGACTAGAACAGCTATAGACTACACTACGCTTCATCATCTCCTGGGCCTCCAACTTCTAGATACTCGTAGTAGTCGTAGTCTCCAGGATTTCCTGCTTCTGAGGGTTTTGGGGGAAAAAGCGAGAATGAGCACAACTTCCGTGCTCACGAGCCAACACACAATGCAACTATTATACATGCAAGGCTAAACAAGGATGAGTCGGGTTCTTTTATTTGCTAAAGCAACATTTTCAATTAATCATATTTACAAATTCCTATCACTTAGCATTTTAACAAATTGCATTTTATTAAAAAGAGTAATTGTGCAATATTTAATAACAGCAGAGGTTCCCTCCATCGGAAACTCTACCCATGCTTATTTGACTGGGGAATAACCCCATATATTAACATCACTGAGTCTGAAAACTCAGAAAAAATCCAACCTCAGGGCTAGGTGAGCCCACTACATTTTCATACCACCCACAAAGGTTTCTGAAATAGAACTGACTCAAGTTAAGTTCCTATGTCCGCCTTTGACCGTAGGCATGGCTGTTTAAACAGTTTATAACTCTGCAAAGATTGTACACTTTACCCACAAGAGATAATCGTCTTGATATGTACACACGTTTCTATAGACATGTGAATCAAGGGGAGATCATCACAAGGCCTTTACAATGCATCCAGCAGTATTAGTTACACCCGCTAAGGTTTCGTCTTCGAAGGGTTACGTCCGTTTAGATCCGTTAACCCTTACCCAGACCCCCTCTTGCGCCCTCTTAACGACTTACGTCGTGCGCCCCAACACCCTTCGCCTCAGAGGCTTACAGCGTCACAGGACATCTACCTGGTGCAACTCGTACTGAGGGGTACAAATTATTTAGCCAGGTTTGTAATTTACAAACTTGTGGTTGTACTTGTTTTATACGGGAGATCATGACAAAATTAAGTCCTTAGGGTTATCCAGATGGTTCATTCCACATACCAACCACAATACAACGGTTCTTTGGCTACATTAGCACCCACTGCCATACCATCCATCACACCAACCGTCCAGACAGGGTAATAGCAATTTAGGGTTTTGAGGAGTAAAACCAAATTATCACATTTATCTTAGTCATGGACCACCAATAACTGCCCAAACCATTTTCATGTTTGAAGAGATGATGATTAAAATATTTTAATGTCCCGGTACTTAAGCAAGACTAGCATGTCGCTTAAGTACAACTTATATTAATATTTACCATATAGTTACTAGGGTGACAAGGATTAAGGGATTCAAGTTGTCAAGGATGGCATAATAATTAATTAATCATCAAATGGGTATTTAACTACCTTAAGCTTTGACATACACTTGATTAAAGAATTAAAGCATGCAATTTGCTATTTTTAAAAGAATATAATTTGCATAAAATGTAGGCTCAATATGATCAAAGTTTTGACTCACCTTGGATATAGGTAAGAGGATCTTGGTATTCTTGTGCTTGATCAACTTGGAGGTCTCCGGCGTCTTCCAATCCTAGTCGGACGAACGTACCGGAAAAAGGCACAGACAAGCAAAAAGTGCAATTAAATACAAATGAACAACAAATAAACTCCAAATTGAACAAGACCTATGCCATTAGCAAGATCTTAAATTAATTTTTTTTTAGAAATTTATTTCATAATTTTTGGAGTTAAAATGAGGAGATACTAATTTTTCAAGCCTCACTCACTTTTGAATTAAAATAGAAAAATAAAAATAAAATCAACAAAAATTGAGAAACCAGAGCGGCCCACAAACAAAAAATTGGCCCGGCCCACGGCTCGGGCCAATTCGGCGTGCGCGGGGGGGGAGGCGGCCCACAGGGGCGCGGGGCGCGGCCCGTGGCGGCGTCGCCCTAAAAGGGGGCTTGGGCGCGCGGCCGAAAGAAAAAGGGGAGAAAGGGGCGGCGGCGCGGGAGGAGAGAGGAGGGGCGGCGGCGCAATGACGGAGGAGTGGGGGCGGGGAAGTGGCGCTCACCGACGGCGGCGACGGCGAGGTAAGCCCTCGGCTTTCTCCTCCCTCTTCTTTTCTTCTTGCTCTTCTACCTCTCGGGTTCTTGCTTGGGAGGGGGGAGAATAGAAATGGGGGAGGAGGGGAAGGAGGGAGAGCGCCGGGCTTTTATAGCCGGGGAGGAGGAGCGGGGAGGCTCGGGGAGGAGGGGGGTCCGGGCGGGCGTGCGGCGCCGGGGTAATGATGGCGACAAGGAGGGTAGCGTGCGTGTGGCGGCAGAGAGCGCCAGGAGGTGGCGTGCGTGCGGCGGCGATGCAGAGCACGCAAGGGGGGCCAGGAGGTAGGTGAGGTGCAGCAGCGTGCGCACGAGAGGAGAGAAGAGGGTGAGACAGGCGGAGACGGCCAGGAGGAAGGACAAGGGGAGGGGAGAACCGGGCCGGGGCGGCAGAGGGAAGGGAAGGGGGGGTCCGGCGGGGGGAAGTTGGCCCGAGGAAGAAGGAAAAAGGGGGGCGCTACACGCCTGCCTCCTGTCAGCGCCGCATCCCTTCACCCGGATCCCCGCTGCTCCCCTCGCTCTGCAGTCCTCACCTCCGCGTCACCTCCCCGTTTTTCCGGCCGCACCAGAGCCCGACGCCCGGCGCCAGTGCGTCTGTCGTTTCACCGCTCACCGCGATGCCCAGCCCGCCTCCTCGCCTTGTCCCATCCACCGCTGCGTCTCGCCGCCCTCGGTGCCGCTCCAGCACGCCCGACCCGCGCTCAGCGCCCACGCCCGCGTCACCGTGCCTCTGCCCCGTCGCATTGGCGCAGAGCACCCGCGCAAAGTCTTCGCCGTGTCACACGCCTGCACCAAGCCACCTCGCCCTGTCCTCTCCGCCAAGCACGACCACATCGCGCCCGTCCTCAAGCCCGTGTGGACGTGCAAAGCCGTCGCCTGCGCGCACGCCTATGCCGCGCCGCCTCGCCCATCCTTGGTCGGTCCACGACATGCACAACGCACGCCCGTGTCAAAGCCATGCCGTTGCTTCGCGATCACACGACCACGACCTCCCTTTCGGCTATAAATCGCCTCATGTGCTCCTTCCTTCTC
Source organism: Ampelocalamus luodianensis (assembly GCA_036346255.1). Lineage (NCBI taxonomy): Eukaryota > Viridiplantae > Streptophyta > Magnoliopsida > Poales > Poaceae > Ampelocalamus > Ampelocalamus luodianensis. Next base: position 2,274,169 of record CM070625.1, on the reverse strand, counting down.
CCCCACTTCGCCCTTACTTCACTGGTAAGATCTAGTCGAAAGAATCGCCGCACCCGTGCTCCCTCAGCCGCACCGCCTCACCGCTCCCTCGGCGTTCCGGTGAGCCCCCGCCTCCGGCGACCGTGTCACCATGAGCCTCAGGGCCCAAGGAAGCCATCTCCCTCCTCCCTTCGCCTTCCCCCGTCGCCGAGACGTGCCGCCGCTGGACCAGCTCGGCCACCCCTAGGCCACCCGGGTCATCCCACCGGCTTCGCCTCGCTGCTGCACAGCTGGTGCGCGCGCCGCCCTCCTCCCTGCGTCGCCGCTTCGACGGCGTCGCCTAAACCGTGGAGCCGCCGCCGCCTCCTTGCTCCACTGCCGCCGCTCCTGCCCCTCTCCAAAGCCGCTGCCACCAACCATGGGGCCACCACCCCCCGGCGACCTCGTCCCACTCCGTGCCACCCCAAGTCCAGCCCCTGCGCCCTCTCTCTGTGAACCAAAGGGGAAGAGGAAAAGAATGGGCAGGGCCCCACCCGTCATAGGCCTTAGCCCCCATCTCTCCGGTTGCAAGTGGGCCCCCCTTTTTTTCCTATACCCATGGACCGGCGCCCCCCTATGCGCATGGACCCAGTTCAAGCACTGTGCTGTGGACCATTTCCTCTCTCTCTCCTTTTATTTCCATTTCCAAGTTCGGAAGTCCCGTTCTACTCCGTTATAGCTCCAAAAATTATGAAATAAATTCCTAGAAATTTGTTAATTCAAGATCTTGCTAATGGCATTGGTCTTGTTTATTCTGGAATTCATTTGTTGTTCTTTATTATTTATTTGTTCTATTTGCTTGTTTGTGTCTTTTTCCAGTACGATCGTCCGATTAGGATTCGAAGACGCAGGAGGCCTCCAAGTTGATCAAGCACAAGAATACCAAGATCCTCTTCCCTATATCCAAGATGAGTCAATGCTTTGATCATATTGAGCCTACATTTTATGCAAATTATATTCCTTTAAACTATCAAAATTGCATGCTTTAATTCTTTAAGCAAATATATGTTAAAGCTTAAGGTAGTTAAATGCATTTTTGTTGATTAATTAATTAATATGCCATCCTTGACAAATTGAATCCCTTAATTCCATTGTCACCCTAGTAACTATGTGGTAATACTAGCTATAGGTTGTACTTAAGCGACATGCTAGCCTTGCTTAAGTACTAGAATACTAAAATGTCCCAATCATCATCTCTTCAAATATGAAAATGGTTTGGGCAGTCATTGGTGGTCCATGAGTGAGATAAATGTGGCAAATTGGTTTTTAGTCCTCAAAACCCTAAATTGCTATTACCCTGTCTGGGTGGATTGAGAGGTGGATGGTATAACATTGGGTGCTAATGTAGCCCAGGGAATGTTATTTTGTGGATGGTATGTGGAATGAACCGCCCAGACAACCCTAAGGACTTAATCTTGTCACGACCTCCCGTGTAAAACAAATACAACCATAAGTCTACAACAAACCGCGGCTTGGCTTAGTACATTTATCAAATCCTGAAAGTCATCTCACTGGAGGGATAAAGGGGCACAAGCTCTGGGTATGTCGGGCTTGATGGGACACCGAGTCAAGGGTGAAGTTCGCCAGTCACTGAGGTGGACATCCCATGCAATGTATGGGCGTAACCCCATATGGGTGAAACGATGGAAGGGGAGAGATATTTAGAAAAGTTATTGTGACAACCTCTTGACTACACGACTACGAAATCGTGTAGGGCAACGAGTTAATTGTCTCTTGTGGGTAAAGTGTACAATCTTTGCAGAGTTATAAACTGTTTAAACAGCCGTGCCTACGGTCAAAGGCGGACATGAGAACTTAACTTGAGTTAGTTCTATTTCCAAAAACCTTGTGGGTGGTTTGAAAATTGTGGCGGGCTCACCTAGCCCTGAGTTTCTAGACTCAGTGATGTTAATATGTGGGGTTAGCCCCAATCAAAATAAGCATACGGTGGAGGGAACCTCTGCTGATACAAATATTGCACAATTACTCTCTTTATCAAAATGCAATTTGGTTAAAATGCTAAGTGATAGGAGTTTATAATTATGATAATTGAAAACATTGCTTTAGCAAATAAAAGAACTCGAGCCATCCTTGTTAAGCCTTGCATGTATATTATTGCATTGTGTGTTGGCTCACGAGCACGGAAGTTGTGCTCATTCTCGCTCTCTCCCCCAAAACCCTCAGAAGCAGGAAATCCTAGAGATTACGACTATTACGAGGATCCAAAAGATGGTCAAGAAGATGGAGGAGATTAGATAGTCTCGACTACTACGAGGATCCAAAAGTCGATGGTCAAGAAGATGGAGGAGATTAGATAGTCTCGACTACTACGAAGATCCAAAAGTCGATGGTCAAGAAGATGGAGGAGATTAGATAGTCTCGACTACTACGAGGATCCAGACGTTGAAGGCCAAGGAGTTGATAAAGAGTAGTTTAGTTCTTTTAGTCTAAGTCTTGCCTTAGTCTAGTTGACTCCATCGGTGCTTGCGGGCATCCTATATTATCTGAGTCTTTGGGTAATATCGGACGCACACGGGTTTCTCTAGTCACTTGCCTGTGGAGAGATGTGCTCTCACCCCCTTTTGCTTCCGTTGTCGCTTCCGCTACTTTTGTAATGTAATCAGTTGGCCTGTTCGGCCCTTATTGTAAAACCTGACCCGATGCGGTCTATGTAAAACTCTGATGGTTGTAATAAACATGATGTTCTAGTTCACGCCTTGTATGAATGATTCAGTAATGTGCTTGTGAGTGCTATCTACTGATCCAGGGAATAGCATAGTATTTTCACAGAGGATTTGGATTAAGGAAATCCGGGTCCAACAATCCGATGGAGAATAGACCTCAAAGGGGAGTCGATATTGTCAAACACCCTTAAATTTCTCTCCTTCCAAAGCATCCAAGCGATGAGGATTATGCAAGAATCCAGTCCTCTACGACGGGATGACAGAACCAAATTGCGAGCATGCATCCAGAATTGCTCTAGAGACGAGTGACCGACTGAGATGCATTGGTGGAAACCCAAATGCTGCATGAAGTGAGCCCAAAGTTGACTAGTGATCGCACAACCAACCAACAAATGGTCTATCGTTTCGCTGTCATGGCGACAAAAAACATACAGATTGTGGTTTGCGATCCCGCGATGATCTAGTCGATCGGCTGTCCAGCATCTCCGCTTTACCGCCAACCAAACGGAAAACTTGCATTTGAGAGGAGCAGCGGCTTGCCAAATAGTTTGCGCGCAGGCAAACACAAGCGACCCCGAGAAGTAAGCCAGATACAAAGAACTTGCCGAGAAATGCCCAGACCCAGTCCACCTCCAGACGAAGTGGTCCTCAACTCCAGGAGTTAGGCTCACCGAACTCAACAAGTCCCATAGCCGCAGGTATTCCCTTAATGCTCGCGCGTCCAGAGCCCCGGAGATGTCCGCTACCCACCGGTTGTGAAGCAAGGCCTCCCGAACCGTGCGCTTGCCGCGGAGAGCGAGAGAAACCCTCGAGAGGAGCGATGGAGCAATAGCGATAATACTTTGATCATTCAACCAACGATCGGTCCAGAACAGGCTGCACTCCCTGTTACCCAACCGAACTAGAAGCGAGGACTGGAACATGTCCCTCTCTGCCTTGTTGAACTGCACCTTGATGCTACGCCAAGGCCGATCATTCCAAGAACGTTGCAGCCATAACCAACGCAGACGAATGGAGCGGCCCAGAATTCGAAGGTTGTGAATGCCCAATCCCCCGCAGCGAATAGGCCGGCAGACGGACGACCAAGCAACAAGGCAGTGACCACCCGCCACCGTCTCCGTGCCTTTCCACAAGAAAGCACGTCGTCGCTGATCTATAGCTTTGATAACCTAAAGGGGAGGTTCCAAGGCCATAAAAGAATAGATTGGAAGCGCTGTTAGGACCGCTCTTACCAGAACTAATCGTCCCCTTTGACTCGGTTTTTGAAACAATCTTCACTCAAATAAAAAAAGGTTGGAACTTTGACGTGGATCTACTCGATCTTTGATTGGAATAGGTTCCTGACCTCCTAGAGAAGATATGTTTCAAATTTCATAGAGTTTGGCCAAGTGGATCAAAAGTTTTACCAATTTTGGATTTTGTTTTCGGGCTGATTTGCTGATTGTCAGGATAATCGGTAGTACCGCCCATTGTACAGAGGTAGTTCCGATTATCGGTAATACCGCCTATTGTACTGCAGTAGTTCCGATTATCGGTAGTACCTTTCATTTGCCTGCGGTAATTCCGATTTCCGTTTCTTCTACACATCTTTGAGTTTTTGGTTCCTATGCTTGGGGGTGTTGATTAGGATTCAATACAAGTCTTCCACTGTGTTTGTACATTGATCTTTATAGCTCTCATAGTTATTGGAGTGAAATTAGTATTGAATCCGATCTTGTGAAAAAGAGTTTGTACTCCTATTCACTGCCCCCCCCCACCCATCTGTGCGTCTTTTCGGTCCTACAGCTTCCAAAACAAAAACGTATTGCAACTCACAGCAGGACAAATCAAAAAATAGAAATGAAGCACCATTAAATTTATTCATACTATCATAAATTGGAAATACTTGAAATTTCACACAAATTTAAAACAAACTAAATAGCCACACCAAAGACAGCAAAAGAAAATAGAAATAACAGAACTGAAAGCATTTTTGCATGCATCGACATCGGTAAAATAACATAGTAACGAAAGATTATATCCTCGAATACAGAAGCTGAGAGAGGTTTTCTCTTCCCTTAACTAAAAAGTAACGGAAGATTATATCAGATACTCCATTCTTCTCCTGCTTCCAGGACACATCAACTGTCAGCTTCCCTCCATTTTCCCATTCAAATGCAGCCTCACAACCATCCACCAAACTCCTCTTTGGCCTCACGTTTGAGTACACCAGCAGTTTCCCTGCCCCCTTCACCTTCAAACTCACCTCACTGCCATTGTTGTAGTCCACATCAACAATGGTGCCACCACAGTTCAGCATGTTGACCAGCCCGATCGGTGCGAACTTCACGCCGACATCGCCGATCGTCGTGACCGGAGCAAATGTGAAGAGCTCGTATGAGGATGGCTGGAGGGTGAACTGGATGGGCTCTGACTGTGGTGTCATCAGGGCTAGTTCTTCAGATTGGCGTGTGTAGACTGCATATTCTGGGGCGTTGGCCATGTCAGAGGTGTCTTCCCTCTGGCCCCACTCGACGTTGGCTGGCTGGACATTGCCGGAGGCCGGCCTGTAGCAGTGTGAGTAGCCTCGAACACGGTGCTCAGCCGGGTCCCATCCTGCTCCCTGGCAGTTGAATGCCCCAATGACCCCTCCAAACTGCAAAATTGGACAGTTTCAGAATTCAGATACACGTCACTAATTACTAGTATACTTGTCAAGAACAAGAATTCAAGAACTGCGCAAAAATATAGAATTGAAAATTCCATGAAAAAAATGATGTAACCTACACAGTTAGAAACACTACAAAAAAAAACATGTAGCTCACCTTGTTCAGGTTCCAAATCTTTAGGATAGTCTCCTGATCAAAGAGGGGATTCTTGAACAGGCAGTCTCTAGTAGGGAGAGCGTAGTGCAGGCACCTGGGGACAGTGCCATCAGGGAAGACGAGCCTCCCGAGCAGAGCGAAGTCATGGCAGCCGAGCGAGTCGCTGACGTAGACCGGACCGCCGCAGATCGCCCGCGAGGCGGCGTGGAAGGCGGCGCAGGCGTGGTCGGACTGGAACATGTCCCAGTCCGGCCGGATGAACTGGCCCATCCACAGGCTGTTGTAGGAGCAGTTCACCATGTGCGCGCCCTGCAGCCAGTAGACGCCCATGGGGTCGCCGTTGGGATCATCGAACCAGAAGTCGTCGCCGGCGCGCGCCATGGCCGCCTGTCGCGTCCCGAGGAAGAAGAAGTCGTTGCACTGCTGCATGCTGGCGATGATGCCTGTGCCGTCGAAGTTCTTGGCGACGGACTTGGAGAGGCCGTCGTAGTACGCCTTGGCGAGCTCGACGCGGCCGCCGTGCTCCTCGCAGACGTACTCCAGCGTGTGCATGACGTCCACCTTCACGCCAGTCACGCCGGCGCCGGCGAGGTAGGAGTGCATGGACTCGTAGAGGTCGCCGGCCTGGTCCGGCCGCACCAGCCCTATCCCACCCTCGATTATGCGGTCCACGGCGAGGTCTTCCATGGTGCTCGCCAGGCCCGGCGACAGCCGCACTGGAACAACGCCTGCGTCAAACGCCGTCGCACCAGGACGCACCCCGCCCCACCCGCCGCACAACGCCTGCCACACGTATACGTCGTCCAGCCCCGGGAACCTCTGCCTCATGTCCTTCAAGAACGCCTTTAACCCCACCTCGCCGTCGCCATCTCCGTCGTCGCATAGCTTTGCGAGAACGTCACCTCTCTTCACGAGCAACTGATCGAGCTCTCGCCGCAGCTGTTCGATCTTGGCGTCAAAGTGAGACAGATCAGTGGCGCCGCCCTGCGCCACCTTCTTCTTTGCCTTCGTGGCGGCCTCCACCTCGGCGGCCTTGCGCACGACGATCTTGGCCATGCTCTTGTCGTAGAACTGTTCCGGCGGGCAGCGCAGCAGGGCGCCTTCTCTGTACCCGCGGAAGCGCGCGCACTCGTCGAAGCGGTAGAGGCGCGTGGTCATCTGGTCGCCGCCGAGGACGAGTCCCCGCGCGTCCTCCTGCGGCGGGTCGTCATCGCGGTTCACGCTCTGCCAGCCGTCGTCGATGATGATGAACCGGGGCGGCACGCCGGCGCCGGAGAATTCGGAGACGCCCTGCCAGACGCCGGCAGGATCGACGGTGAGGTAGAAGGCGTCCCACGTGCACCAGCCGAACCGGTCGGCCATTGGCGGCAAAGCCTTCTCCTGTATCAACCTGCGCGCGCGTTCCAGAAAGTTAATCAAGGAAGATTCACAATGCTCGAGTGAAAAAATTTGTACCAACCTGAACGTGCCAAGGTGCACCCTGGCGGCCAGGTAGGCCTCCTGCATGACCGTGTAGGGGTCGTCGCCGGCGTGCACGTAGGCGATGCGGCGGAAGTCCGTCGCCGTCACGGCCGTCGACCCGCTCTCCGCGCAGACGACGACACCGTCGTCCTCGCCGGGGAAGATCGCTGACCGAAAGCTCCCCTGCATGAGGGGGAGCACCAGGACGTAGCCGCCGCCGGCGCCGAGATCGGGGACGTCAAGGAGCACCCACTGCGTCTCGGCCTGCAGGTCCCGGCCACGCTCGCCGGCCCACATGGTGCTCCACCACGTCTTGAACCGGAACACGCTCAGGAACCTCCTGGTCATCGGCGCCGCCCCGGCGAACCGGCCGACGCTGCACGGCGCGCGGTCTGTCGCCTCCGGCGCCGTGAAGCCCAGGAACGCGCCGCGGTGGGCGCCGGCCATGGCCTGCTTGACCAGGTGCTCCGGCGCGTCGGACGACGAGTGGTCGAACGCCGAGGCGAACGGGGTGAGCGTGACGTTTTCCGGCACGCTGGAGAGGAGGACGGCCGCGCCGCCGCTGCCGCCGACAGTGAGGTTGCCGTCTTGCATGGAGAAGAGGTTGGACAATGGGTCGGCATTGTTGGCTGTGGTGGTGAGCTTGGGCGTGGCTTTTGACTCATTTGGTGGCGCCATTGGGAAATCAGTGAGAACAACTCTAGACAATGTTCAGAGAAACTAGATCGAGTTGGAGCTGAAGGGATCGGAAGTTTTTGCATATTTGGCCCTGTAGTAAATTTAAATTTCAAAAATAGCCCTGTTAGAACAAAAATTTCAAAAATAACCCCAAAACAGTGCTCCTACCGCGGCCACCGAGGGCGGCGACCACACTGCCTCGCCCCGGCGTGGCAGCCACTGCCCCAACACGTGCAGCCCCCATTTTCGGATTTTTTTTAAAAAAAAGGAAGAACAACTTTAAAAATTGAAAAAAATAAAAATAAAATAAAAATTGGGAAAAAATTATAAATTTTTAAAAAATATGAAATATTATTTAAAAATTATAAAATATTAAAAATATTAAATATCTATTGTATGATGTTATTATTTTTTTGAAAATAAAAGTGTGGTGACAACATTGGTTGGTCTATTTGTTATTTTTGTAGAATATGAAGGGCACAAAATTTGTCAGACTCGCAATAACATTTTGTAATCGTCGTATATTGTTGTAGTGCGCTAAATTTCTGAGAAATTTTACGAGGACGATTAAGATAGTAACGAGTCGTAAGGAGGAAGGTAAGTGATATTACTTTATGCTTGTTAAAAATGACGAGTTAAAGCATAATACTTTATGGAGCTTGTACAAAATACAATTAAAGGGGCTGAGAACGCTCGTTGTGATTATGAAGATGGTCTAAAACAGTACTTTGAAATGTTGGGGGTCAGAAATATTGTGGTTCCATACTCTATATGCACTGCACAATTTTCTTCAGTCATTTCGATTAGGGTTTGCAGAAATGAAAAAAAAGTAGGGTTTGCAGTCTTGATAGCAAGGTATATTTGCGGTCTAGAGGAGGTTGTGGGATATTCCAAATATGCTATACTTTCACGTATACGGAAAACTATATGTTAGACTCGGAATAATATTTTGTTAACGTCGTACGCTAAAGTACAACAATGTCGCAAAAGCATACGTCATGTAATGCAGGGATACACGACAGTTGATCTATTTATGAAGGACTACGATACATAGATAAAGAGTGAACATTACAATCTTATTACAACTGGACTTCTACTTGGCAAGAACAAGAAATAATAGAAGAAATACCACAAAACTAACTATGTGAAGTAATTTCTGAAGCATTTTCTCAACCCTTTCCATCCTTTCATCCATCTTTTAAGTCATTAGGTTCATTTTGCATTGGTTGATCGGAGGCTCGAGCCATCGGGCGAAATGCGACAACACCACGAGTGTCTTCTTGTAAGGCGACAATTTGCATTGCAATATCTCAAACTACTGGGGCAGCTTCATCAGCCCACTGCCAAAACCGGCATGTTGTGTTCTGAAAAGGAATTGCAGCTTGAAGTGAAAAGAAGAACGTGCTATTTCGAATGGAATTCATTTGGGATGATTAGACAGTACTTACCGTAAGATTTGAACACTTCATGAACACTCGGGATGGATTCGTTGGCGTATGCGAGGTGAACACATTTGCGGATCCCGCAGCGAGGGCACACGAGTCTTGTCGCAGCGATTCTAATTGTCTGCTCACACGAAAGTTAGATGAGGCCGAAGACATGTTGTTATAGAATGGAAGAAAGGAGAAGAGGAAGTGAAGAGTGAGGTCAATGGCTGCCAAAGCATTCATATATAGCCTGTGGCTAAATTGCAATTGGGTTCAAGGATATTCGCGTCCGCGAGGTAGCTGGCCTGAGGAGGAATCATTTGGCAGTGTTGCGTGATGTCTTTAAGATTTTATCCCGAGTCGTCGGGTCACATCACTGTACAAAAGCTGACTCGTCGGGTCAATGACTGCGCAAAAGCTGACCCGTCGGATCACATCACTGCGCAAAAGCTGACTCCTCGGGTCACATCATTGCGCAAAAGCTGACTCGTCGGGTCACGTCGCTTGCACGGAACCAGAAGTACATTAGAATCCGAAGACAGAGGTACATTACACGTGGTAACATGGCATGCTAGTTCGGCTAATTGCTTGAGTCATCCTTGCTACTACTACGGTACAGTGCGACACAAGCATCCGGACTATATAAGTATACATACATGCCTTTAGGGGATAGTAAAAAACATGGCGGGTAGGACGAAGGACTACTACGGAATGGTCCGACCTCTGCGAGGATCGGGCCATTTTCCTTCCTTGTGACCTCGGCGTTGAACTCCTCGCCGGCCTCTTTGGCCTTGGCCGCTATTCCCTCTTTTCTCGCTCCTCTCGCGAGCCTCGCGCCGCTGCGATCGTACGCCTCGAGATGAGCTTTTGTCTCCCGACGTATACGCTCGTTTTGCTCGTCGTTGCGGCGCTCTTCCTCCCGGATCTCGCGGGTCGTTTTGACATCCCACTCCTCGAAGTCGAGAGTCCACTGGTCGTGCGGGTGGATCTCGTGGTCGATCCACTTGTGGTAGCCACATAGCGGATCCGGGGACTACGGGTAGATGGGAGAGGTTGTTAGTGCATTCTTCGAAAGAGAAAGGGTATAAGAACATACTGTAACTGGACCTTACCGGCTGTCGATAGCAGCGTGTGTCCCAACGGCGGTCGGGATAGTCACAGGAGTAGTTCGCACAACCCCAGTAACGCATGCCCAGGCTTAGCCGGTGCTTAGACTTGAAGAACTTGCATGGGTCCATGCACCAGCAGAGGGGCGACGTCTCCCCCTCTAGCGGGTGCTGCGGCGAACGCTCGGTTGGAACGTTCAGGATGGGGTTCTTCGCTACGGGGCCTCACCACGAGAGCTGCCATCCTAGCAAGCGCCTCTTCTTTGGACCGGCCGCGGCAGCCTCTTGCTTAGTCGCCCCGCTCCCCAGACCCTTGCTAGTCCGCGGATCTCTTCCCATTGCTTTGTCATCTTGTCCCATTGCTTCTTCTGTCTCTTGTCCATCCCGACGTGGTGAAGGAAGCTCTTGTGTAGTGTTGGGTTTGGTTGTGTAGTGTTCTCTTCCAGAGCAGGTCACCCCCTTTTATAAGCCCCCGGGGGTGGTCACGGTATGGTTAAGTTCTGGTGAGTAGCCTACGAGGTAGAGTATTATCTTGTATTTCTGATAAGTTTCTAGCGACGCAGAGTATTGTCTTGTCTTTCTGGAAAGTTTCTGACGAGGCAGAGTGTTGTCTTGTATTTCTGAAAAGTTGCCGATTCGTCGGGTCACGTCGCTGCCCAAAGCTGACTCATCGGGTAACGTCGCCGCTGCGCAAAGCTGGCCCATGTGGTCTTGTCGCTGCGCAAAGCTGCCCCGTGTGGTCTTATCGCTGCGTAAAGCTGGGCAAAGCTGGCCCGTGTGGTCTTGTCGCTGCACAAAGCTGGCCCGTGTGGTCTTGTCGCTGCGCAAAGCTGAGCCGTGTGGTCTTATCGCTGCGCAAATCTTGTCGCTGCGCAAAGCTGGCCCGTGTGGTCTTGTCACTGCGCAAAGCCGAGCCGTGTGGTCTTATCGCTACGCAAAGCTGCCCCGTGTGGTCTTGTCGCTGCGCAAAGCTGCCCCGTGTGGTCTTGTCGCTGCGCAAAACTGCGCAAAGCTGAGCCGTGTGGTCTTGTCGCTGCGGAAAGCTGCCCCGTGTGGTCTTATCGTTGCGTCTCCCGTGCTCGGCTATATAAACGCATGGACACCGAATCCGGTCGATCATTCCCCTCTTTCTGAGGTGCCTCCCTGTCCCGTGTGGCCAAATTTTTATTTGTCCGTTGTTCGCACCATCTGCGAAAGTCGTCGTAACGGTAAGCTTATTTCAGCAACACGCGCACGGTTTTTACGGTGTGTTTTTGATCAAATATTGTCTTATTTTCGTCAGAAATGGAGACGTTGTACGTGTTCCACGGAAATGTGTGTTCTGGTCCAGACGGAGTGGATTTGTCCAACTGCCAACGTGCCTTGCTTAACATTCCCAACCTGGCACACGTCGATTTGCTCGAGCTACGACGCTGCATTCGGCAGTTGTTCGATGGGCACGTCGCTAGGAATAAGATAGTAATAGAGGCGATCACCGCGAACACGGTCATTCCACACGAGCACATCGTGTGGGACCTGGTGAAGGTGACCAGCAGTGCTATGTGGGCACATCACATGGAGATTGTAAGCAATCCTCACGCTTCGATCTATCGACGACCCATGGTGTATGTCCATTTTGTTTATCCAGGTCAATCCTTTGGCGGGGGCGCCGTTGAAGTAGGCGGCGACGCTCTTCTCCCCCTCTTCGGTTTGTTGACGACGGGAGAGATGTCGAGTGCTCCAGTAGATGAAGATTCGGGTAGTTTCGAACCGAATGAAGGTGTCGACAAATGGAGCGGTGCTCGTGTTGATTGTCACGAGATTATTGATGGCATGTCCGATGGCACTGCCACCGAAGATGAGGCGAATTTTGACTCGCAATCCAGCGATGATGAAGGCGACGACGCGGGTGGGATCGTCGGTGGCATTGTTTCGACCGACACGGACTATGTTCCAAGTCGGTTGGATTGCCAAGACCAATAAGGTGTAGGCTATGCAAGAGTCATGGGTACTCATTTAGGAACTGCCCGAATAGGCCTTCTTCCTCCGGCGCCACTGTGTATCCGTAAGCTATCCAGTGTACTAAGTCATGTTGGTCGTAGCGATGGCAGTGTTGTAGTGATTTGCGTTGTAACCTGTACTACTTTCTATGTGAAATATCCCAAGTATTAGACCTTTCTGCTTTCTATGTGTTTGAAATGAAACAACATGTGCGAAATTAAAACTTTGCTTGCATCGGGTATTTCAAACCATGTGATCATCCATTGCGTTAAGGTGACCCGGCGCCCATGCTGCTGCGCCGCTGGGTCGACTCGCTCGGACGGGAAGATGGAGGGGCGAGGGTACGCGACGATGCTCCCTCCGATGCCTCAGGTCGGCATCGGAGTGCCTTCCACAGCTCATGTTACGAACGACTTGCTTAACATCATCAACAAGCGTCTTCATCACCGAAAAGAGGCGTTCAACTGTGTTGTTCGTGCCCCGCTCGAGCTCTCGGCCGGCGTGCTCCAGAACGCTCTCCAATCGGTCCACCTGGATGGTTACGGAACAATCGAAATTTAGTTACTCAACCCTATGACAGAGGGTGGTTAATGTACTACGTGCTGAACATACCGAATCGTCACGCCGTGATGCACGGTGCGCGTCCATGCCCAAGCCCAACCGTTCGGCGTGGGTAGGATCTTCATGTCGGGCCGGGGGGTGCCTGTCAGTCTCGTTCGCGTGTGCCGTACGTACCACTGCAGATACGTGCCGTAAGTCCCTTCGTCGTAAGGCCGTGCCTCCTGCAAAACGGAAGCAGTGGCCGTTTGCCATGTATCTACCCACGGCTGCTGCGTCTGAAGCCAGTCATCGCTCTTTCGGCCCTTCTTCGTCTGCCTACAGGTGGAACAAACACAACAAATTATGGTACCGACATAACATATGACTAAATGACCTACGATATTATTAAGCAATGCAATGTACTTACAAGTGACTGCGCCTCGCAAGCGGTCGCCCTAGAGCGGGGATCTCACGGTGCGGCGAATCGCCTCATCACCCGTTGTGGGTTGTAGGGCTCAACCATGTGGGAGAAGACTAGATGACAGGTTGTCCTCCAGTACGCCGCATCCTGCTGGCATAGCAAGCTCAACCCGTCGGGCGCTGTGCCTTGCACGAAGACATCCGTCCAAGGAGCCCATATTACGTCGTCCTCATGCAAGACCTCGAATTCGTTGTGGAACTCGGGGTATATGCGACGCGCCTATCCTAGACCACCCGGTCTGCCACATCGATCGATCGGATCCCATGGTTGGGCCTTCCACGGGATCCTCGTCGTCCGCCCAACCATAGAAATGTTGTGTGCGCGGGTAAGGGTGGACTGCGCGGCGGAAGTACGGCCGTCCGACCGCAAAGTGCTCCCAAGACCACATTGTAATAGCGTGTGGCAACCCGACAAAGACGAGCTCTGTTCTCTGCGGCGTCGCACGCGCCGCGGTATGTAGCACAGCTAGCACATGCGCATGAACCCCAATCGCATGCTGCGCGCGTCGTCATCGTCGGCGTCCACGATGGACTCCGTAAGGTGAATATAACTCGGGTACACCATGTCTCCTGCGTGCTAGGAACATGACCCACCCAAAATAAACAACAAATATGCAATTAGGTGGCATCGAACCACCTCCTGCATTGCGTCATTTGGGCAATGCATGAAATGACGTAGCCAAGCGTGCAAAATGCCCTTAGACCTCTCGGGGATAGGATGCCCAAAGCGATGATGGAGACGCGCCTTCCAGTCCACGAACCTCGGAGGAACAACCGCGCGGCCCGCAACGGCGGCCCGGTAATGAAGGCGGCGTCTTGCGTTGTCACGGTCATCTCCCCACGGAAGTGGGCGTGTGGGTCTCCGCCGCCAACGATCAACCAGGCGGAAAGAAGGCGGGCATCGATCGGAGGTTACGCCCCATGTTCAAGATGCGAGCGAACGCAATCATCCGATTGACGAAGTCTTGGAACATACCGCTCGTCCAACGGCCAAATCTCCTCGGTCCCGCGTCACGAGTTGGCGCGTCCATTGCCACCGATCCAAGCATGGCGGCGATCTTTGGCGCCCCATGCCTCCTCAAGAAGGGGTGGTACGAGACGGGCCATTCGCAAATAGACAACAGCAAATGGTTAGTGAGATCTAAGTACGTACGTAACCCTCAAAACTGCATTAAGAAAATTAATTGCCTAATGTTATCACAATGTCAGAACGCGCGCTGCGGCTATAACGACTGAGCCGCGTTCGTTCGTTCATATATACGCAGCGCGAAACAGACAAAGAAAGACCTAATGTGACGCGATGTGACTTCGACGTGATTTAAAGAGAAAAAAACAAAAACACTTTTTGCTTTCGGTGGAAAGCCACGCGCGCGCGAGCGTCCCTCGCTGCATGCAGCACGCGAGCGTGCGAACCGAGGCGGGCAGCTGCCGCAAAATAAGGGGGGCTGCTGCTGCTAAGCTCCGTGCATGCGACAAGTGGCCGCGCGAGATGAGGCGGTATCGCGAATACGGGGCCGTTGCGCTGCGTCTCGTGCATGCGCACGCGCCGACGACGAGCGAGGCAGCGTGACACGATGTGACTTCGACGTGATTTAAAGAGAAAAAACAAAAACGCTTTTTACTTTCGGTGCAAAGCATGCAACACGCGGGCATGCGAACCGAGGCGGCCAGCAACCACGAAATACGGGGGCGGCCTGCTGCTGCGGCGCTCTAATTTTTATAATTTTTAAATAATATTTCATATTTTTTAAAAAAAATTATAATTTTTTTCCAATTTTAATTGAATTTTTTTTTTAAAAAAAAATTCAATTTTTTAAGTTGTTCTTCCTTTTTTTAAAAAAAAAATCCAAAAGGGCGGCGCCGGCACCGGGCTGGTCATGAGCGGCACATTGCGCTGAGAAGTGGTCACCGTGCGGTCGGGCGGTGTGGGCGCCCTCTGGTGGCATGTAGGAGCACTATTTTGGGGCTATTTTTGAAATTTTCGTTCGAACGGGGCTATTTTTGAAATTTAAATTTGCTATAGGGCCAAATATGCAAAAATGTCAAGGGATCGTTGTACGTGATGGTTGCGCATGATCGTATATACAGGCACACAAGGGACAGAAATATAGAATCCCTAACGTACGTCTACAAGAAGAAAGGATAATTTGGAAGATGATGAGTCGTGCATGCACAAAGAAGAGAGATACGCACAAATAATATCCAAATTACACAGATTAATTGCATGCTATATGAGTCTTTTTTTTTGATAATGGAAGAGAAAAAAATCTCTCACAAGCCTCTGCATTAAGGATGCACACAACTCATTTATTAAACAGACAAAAGTAACAAAATAACCAAACCTGTTAAAAATGGCAAGAAGCCTTACAACCATTAATAGACAAACGACAATTAAACTTAATCATTGCAAATTCTATGACTAAGCCGCCACCCATGAGAATCGAGGTTTTGTTTCGCCACAAACTCCAACCTTATGTTTCCATCCAATATGGACTCCTTTTGAGCCGATTTTTGTAAAATTGCCTAAGCACGTAGCTAGAATCCACACAATAAGATAATCTGTAAGGGGTTAGTGATAATCTTTTTGTTAAAAACAACATCATTCCGACAAAACCAAATAGACCAACATAAGACACTAGCTCCCACCAAGAGTTGTGAGTTTAAATTTGTTGGAATACCGGCAAACTAATTCCGAATATGTTTGCCATGCTCACAGGGGGGAATAAATTAAAAGCACAACAAATAACCCACCATGCAAGATGTGCAAATTGGCAGTTAATAAAAAGATGTTGAATTGTTTCCTCTTTAATACAGAAACAGCATTGTTTGCTTCCCCTTCAATTCCTTTTAAGGAGGTTATCTTTATTTAAAACGACCCCTCTTTTGAGATACAAAAGGAAAAATTTTACTTTTAAGGAAATTTTAATTACCAAAATAAATTCCTAATAGGGACTTGAAAATTGCTAATTAGTGCCCCATATAATGACTTTACCGTAAACAGGCCAGATTTATTTAAATTTCACCTGAATATATCCTTTTGAGAGCTTAACTATAAATTAGCAATTCTCAAAATTAACTCATTCCAAGCATGTAACTTAGGCCCAATAATAGGTATTCGGAAAGAAATATTTAAAGGAGTCAATCTCATAATATTTGCCATAGTATCCTTCTTTCTCCTTACCACATTATAAAGAATAGGGTATTGTCTTTTCAGTGGAGAATCTCCTAACCAAATATCTTCCCAAAACCTAGTTTGCATTCCATTTTGAACCTGGAATGACCTAAAGCAAAGAAATTGTTCTTTAATTTTCATAAGACCCGACCAAAAATAGGAAGTCCCAGGCTTATTAACCACCTGCAAATAAATTATTTTGGCTTTTTAAAATACTTAGGAAAAAGCTTTTAAAAAAAACTCAGAAAATTCCAGAAATTAATTAAGATTTTATTTTTCAGATCAAACCAACTGAAACTTCAAGAACTTCAAGTAAATTTTAAGTTTTGATTTTTAAAACTTCAGGGATTCAAATAAAGAAATCAAACTCTGGCAAATTCTTAGCAAAACCAGCAAAATAATAATTTTATTTATTTTTATTTTGGTAACAACACTTTGGGATGTTACAAACTACCCCCCTTAAAAGGAATCTCGTCCCCGAGATTCGGAGAGGCTAGAGAGAAAGAAGACGGAGAAAGGATAAATGAATTGAGAGATAGAGAGTCTATCTTCAAGTTGGCTTTACATCCAGGGATTTTGAGTTGTCCAAATTTTTGAAGTGTCAATTCGTCCTTCATCTCCATTGTACATTGAAAGGTTAGGTTTTCCAATGGATTGTTGGAGAAGAGGCAAAAGCAAAGGATGAGAAAGATAGAGAGCTATGAGATGAGAAGTCTACCCCTTTAAAGCAAACGTTGTACACAAGATCAAAAGATCTACATACGACGTACCAAAAGAAAACATACGATACAAGTTAAGAAACAATACAACTTCTACTCGATCGATACTCGTAAGCTGGTGAAACGACTCAATACACAGAATGAGTCTTGGCACACTTAAACTATATGGCTTGGCTGACAAAACGATCTTCGGTATATCTTGTCCATTGTCCTTGGATGGTGCAGACGATGATACTTTCTCGATGGCTCATGTCTTGTAGTCTTGAACGTAAGGGTTAAGAAACGTGTTGACCACCTATAGAAATTTCCGAGGGAGAGAGGATCCATTTAACATTATAAAATGGTGAAGAAATGATTAGGTAAGAAAGAATTGCTCTGAAGAAGCTACAGATAGATGACCAAGATGAGGAGAGAACAAATTATTCTTTTTCTTGTTATAAAATTAGTTTTGAAGTTTTCAACTAACGGCCATTCTAACTAGGTCACGACCTACAGTCGATATGGCTCTGATACCAATTTGTCAGAACCCGGGATTAATATCCAGGATCCTCTGTGCATTTCTGGACTAGTCCCATGATCAGTAGCTAGTCCACACAGTAAACAAAATGATAACAAATTCATATCACAATTTTATTGATAAATAACAACAGAGTTGATTACACAAGAGGCTTACAGGCCCACAATAAAATAAACACAGCGGAAGACGAAGAAGTAGTAGGGTCCAGTTAATCTGCCACAGGCAATCGACTGGGGAAGCGACCTAGTCGTCGAGGTCCACATCGGTAGCGAAGTCCTTCTCCTCTGAAATTTTGTTTGCATAAGCAAGAATGAGCACAACTTCCGTGCTCGCAAGTTACACCCGTCAAGTAACAGAATGACATGCATATGTGGATGTAACAAAGGATGACTTATAGGGTTAATTTGCATAAAGCAGCATTTGACATTAAATACAATACTAAGTTCAAAAGCAATTATTCTATAACTAAACATCATTTTATAAATTCTCACTTTTATAGTCAGATAACATTCACACATGAATGGTGAAGGATACCCTCCTATCACATGGCTTCCCGCCCAATTCCCATTTGGATAAACCAGTTTTGAAGAAGTCATTTTCCGACAAAACCAAAATCTAACTTTGAGTAGTTCTGCTAGCATGTCCATAACCGCGAACACGGCTATTCGAATAGTTTTACACTCTGCAGAGGTTGTACAGCTTTACCCACATGACAAGACTTCTCTAGTTTGTCCGGCATATATCTATGCCACCGCTCACTACCTTTGGTAAGCGGTCTAGAGCACGTGTCGAGGCCTTTACAATGTTCTGTCTTAATGTATTTATGCCCGCTAAGGTTTCACGCCATTGGATCGCCATCCTCGGAAGCCCCTCTTGCGCGGATGGGTCTCTTTGTCGACCAACACCCATACCAACAACATAGCACAAACGACACTAGGACGTCATAAATTATTTAGCCAAGTCCCGCCCATACGGGACATGTGGTGGTACGGTTAGGCGTAGCACCATGCGCTCGAAGACCGGTCCTTAACTGACTTGGGTGACTTTCCATAAAAACCCCTGGGCCTTAACCCTAACCAGATTAAGCCCATGCATAAACCTGCACCCACCAATCATCCATTTCGCCCAAGTCCAAACCCATTTTTATTTTATTTTCCAAGTCATTTGTAAAACTCCCATGACACACCAATGCCAAGGGTACAATTTAAACAATAATTGATTGTTAATGAAATTCCCAAATCGCATAAGTTTGGTCTATAAGCATGGCTAAGTAGTACGTTTAAATGATCCTAGTTCATACTATCGTATCAACCAGGTTTTATCTAGGGTGTCAATGTATTTGATTCAATATCAACATGGGTCATACAAAGGATTTAGGTATAACTATGAATTTAAAAACGGGAATTTATATTACTGAATATAAATAAGCACGCAGTAATAATTTGAAAACATAATATAAATAATTTAAAATAATGGGATCAACATGATCAAGGGTATAACTTGCCTCGCTTGATGAGGTGATGCAGATCACCTGATACTGAGGTGATGTTGTTTTCCTCAACAGGTCACCTAGTACTCACAAGTACTTTCTTCAGGTAGTCCAAGTGTACAATCACGATGATCACACAGTCAAAATTAATCCTCTTACGTTGCTCTTCAATCGGCGTCGAAATCTGATTCTCCGAAGTCGTCGAAATCTAATCGTCAAAATACGACCAAATTCATCTCAAATTCAAATAAATTCAAAAAGATAGATCAAATTAACTCCAAATAGAAATATTTTACTTTAGTTAGCTAGATAATAATTTTATATAAATTTACAAACTTGAATGGACTAAAACGGAGTTCGGGAGCAAAAGATATGAATTTTGGAATTACATGGAATAATGAATTAGGGTTTAAAGGAATTATTGGTCAAATGAACTCAAAATCAGATAATTTTGGTTTAGGTGGCTAGATCTTGATTTTATATGAATATAGAAATTTGAATCGACAAAATCGGAGTTCGTATGAGGGAGAACGAACCCCGGGAAGTTCTAAATCTAAATAAACCCTAAAATCAGATTCTATTGATTTTCTTGAATTATTTTTCTAAAGGAAATCCTAATTATTTCGCATGCTGACGTCAGCATGGAATTTCTGAATTAAAACAATTCCGGGAAAAATACCACAGTGACTGACATGTGGGCCCCTTGGTCAATGGACTAGGTCCACGGTGCAGTCAACGCCCATGGTGGACGCGGTCCACCGGAACAGTGCATGCAGGGCGGGATTGCGCGGCTACGCCACGTCGGCGACACGTGGGCTGTGACATGGCGGCCATATCAGCAAAATGGGTGACGTGGCGCACGTGTGGAGGGTGAGGTGGAGGGCCACGTCGGCGCCGGACCTCGGTGGAGCTCGGGTTCCTAGGAACCGGCGACTGGCGGGGTTTCGCCAGCGGCGAGAGGTGCCAAATGGAAGAGGAGGGTTCGGGGATCGTGATGCTCACCACGGCGACGTTCGGGGACGGAGGAATCGTCGGCGGCGAGGTCTTTAGCGGCGGCGGTGCGGGGTTGTCGGTGGCGGAGCTGCTCCGGTGGCTCCCGAGGCAAGAGGAGGTGCGCACGGGGTAGCTCCGGTGACGGCGATGCCGATGGTGGCGGCAGAGAGGCGAGGGCGTCGACGGCGGTGGCGCTAGAGGCGGCGGCGAGCTTGCGGCTGCCGGCGAGAGGAACTCGGATTCCGGCGAACCGAGAGGGGTAGAAGAGAAGTGGGCGCCGGGAATGGGATGAGGGAGGAAAGGGGCACCTCGTGCTCCCTTTTATAGGGACGGAGGAGGCCGGGAAGAGGAGATCGGCGGCGGGGAAGACGGCGGTGATTGCGGCGTTCCGGAGATTTCGCGTGAGTCGGAGGGGGAAACGGCCGGGAGGAGAGGCGGCGTGATGCGGGGGAGATAATGCGCACGTCCGTGAGAGGAAAGAGGGCGAGAATCTCGGGATTGAGCGAGCTCTGGGGCGCGGCAATGGCGGCGGCCTGGGCGCAGCCGAGCGAGGAAGAAGCGGGGGAGGAAGAAGAAGGCCTGGCCCTCGGATTCGCATCGGATGGTGCGGAGGGGATAGGTGGCGTGGGTGGGTAGATGCCGTCCGATGTGGATCGGACGGTGGGGAAGAGGGAGAGAGGAGGCGGGCGATGGGAGCGGGCCGAGTGGGCCGGAGGCGCGGGAGGAAGAGGTGGGCCGGACCTGGAGATTCGGCCCGAAGGCGTTTTCCGATTTTTAAATGCTTTTCCAATTGATTTAATTCCAGATAATTCATTTAGGCTTTAGAAAATAGCAAATTAAATCCAAAAATTCTAGAAAAATTCACAGAAATTTCTAGAGTTATTTTGGACTTAACTAAAATAGTTCCAACTTAAAGTTGGCTATTAGTTTTGCAAATAAATTATTTTGGCTTTTTAAAATACTTAGGAAAAAGCTTTTAAAAAAAACTCAGAAAATTCCAGAAATTAATTAAGATTTTATTTTTCAGATCAAACCAACTGAAACTTCAAGAACTTCAAGTAAATTTTAAGTTTTGATTTTTAAAACTTCAGGGATTCAAATAAAGAAATCAAACTCTGGCAAATTCTTAGCAAAACCAGCAAAATAATAATTTTATTTATTTTTATTTTGGTAACAGCACTTTGGGATGTTACATATGGAAATTAATCTTTAAACCCGATAATTGTTCAAAGACACAAAGAATAAGTTTTAGATTTTTGGCTTGTTCCAAATCATTATTCAAAAAGAGAATCGTGTCATCAGCATACTGTAAAATTGACAACTCATCCTCAATCAAGTAAGGAACTATTCCTGATAAAAGGCCTGCTTCTTTAGGTCGTGAGATAAAAATGGCAAGCATGTCCACTACAATGTTAAAAAGAATAGGGGACATAGGACCACCTTGCCTAAGACCCTTCTGAGTTTGGAAAAAGGAGCCAAGATCATCGTTAACTTTTATTCCAACACTCCCTCCCTTAACTATAATTTCCACCCAAGAGCACCACTTAGTAGAAAAGCCTTTCATCCTCAAAGTTTGAATTAAAAACGAACATTTACTTTGTCATAAGCTTTCTCAAAATCTACCTTGAAAACTATTACATCCAAATTCTTTTTATGTAATTTATGAATGGTTTCGTGGAAGATAACAACTCCATCAAAAATAAATCTAACAATCTTTTGTGCTACACCCATAAGTCTATTAGTAACAACTTTAGTAAAAAAAATTTAAAACTAAAATTTAAAAGACAAATAGGTCTGTACTGTTGTATTTGTTTAGCATTCGTTTTTTTTGCGAAGCAATGTAATGATCCCAAAATTCAAGCTAAAAAAAGGAAGTGAGCAGCTATGAAAATCCTGGAACATGGCCATCAAGTCATATTTAATGATATCCCAAAACACCTGATAGAACTCGGCGGGGAAGCCATCTGGCCTAGGTGCTTTATTATGATCCATTTGAAAAATTGCTTCCTTCACCTCTTTTTCAGTGAAAGATTCTGTAAGAAAATTATTTTCCACCTCCGAAACTTGAGGTATATCATTCATAACCGTATTAACCATAGATAGATGATTATTTTCGGATGGTCCAAACAAATCTTTATAATAATTGGTTATATATGTTTTTAATTGTATATCACCCCGAATTATTCCTTCCCCTTGTTCGAACTGAAAAATTCTTTGACGTAGCTTTCAAGTATACTATGAAACAAGCGGAGGAATGTGACTGGTCGGATATGGGATTTGCCCCTCCTAACATAACAGGAGAGATATCTCTAGGCCCCTCGAGATGATCGGATATGGAAAGTGCATGGCCATGCCACTGGTGGTCGAAGTGTTCAACCACATAAGGTTATCCGACACTCGATCGAGAAAGTATTGAACAGTCCATGGATGACACAACATCTCACCTGGAGTTCAACCAGATATCATGAGGCAAAGGGAGAATACACGAGTAGGTCGCTTAGTTCGATCAGTTACGGACTAGTCATATGGAGATACGAGCTGGTCGTAGACTGGTCGAACGTAATCACATAATGGTCGAAACCTGGTCGTAAGGAGTTACGAACTGGTCATGACTAAATACAAACTGGTCGTATAGAGATACGAGCTGGTCGTAAGTGATGAGGACCTGGTCGTAGATCATATTGCATTAAGGTTCATCCAATATAATTCGTGTGTATTCGGGAATCGTTATGTCCTGCTAGGTGTCGCTAACAACTCGTGATCAGAAAGGTGTTTCCGAGTCACAATCGAATACGCGTGAACCTAACGGGTCACACACTTAATGGGATGGAACAAACCAGTACGAATATGATCGACTACGACCACTACATCGACGCGCTCTACGTTGGAGCAAGCTGCTCCAACTCTTCTTCCGCTGCACTGCGCATCTGGTGATAACGATCTGTGATCATCTACTTGCTTAGCTTCCTGGTTTGCGTGGTAGAAATTTTGAATTGTTGCTATCGTAGCCTACCCATATCCCTACAGTGGTATCAAAGCCATCCTGCATAGTTTTTGATCTGGATTGGTCGCATATACTTGATATGTAGCAGTAGTAGATTGGATATATTACTGATTGGGTCTGATAACCTAGATCGGTTCATATGGATGGAATGATCTAGGCACTGGTCGATAAGATCGGTCAGGTTTTCGGCGGTAGTAGATGGGTTTACGAGGAGGTATGAGCTAAAAGGACTTGATAGTCTTCTGCGCTTTGTTCACGACCACATTGCGTGATACTCCTACCAGTCGGTTTTCCGCCATCGAAGTATGCCGCAGTGCGTGGTCGTATCAAGGCAGTGATCAGATTGGTTCAGAATAGGGTTAATATGATTAATCCGATGATTTCCGAGGCTCGGTTACGTGAATGAGATTCATGTCTCGGGAAAAAATTTCGAGAGCGCTGCCCCTTAGAACCCCGCCCATGGTCGTAACCGCGTTATATAGTAGTATGTGTTCATGTCGCGTGATAGAATTGGATTCTATGCATAACTCATTTTTGCAGGGATTGATGTGAATAGTATGGCCCATTGTGTATGTGATGCATGAATGGATTCTCATGGCCTGTGTGTCATGCTGTGAGATAGCCATCGAGCTACATATTATTATATAATAGTCTACGTACCAACATGTGATGCTTGATTTTATCCTATGTGATTCATTACTAGCTTTTAGGAGTAAATTCTTAGTAGATGAATGTAGTCGGAGACGTCAAGCATGGTGGTCGGAGAACAGGAAGCATGCTGATGGAGATCGACATGTTAAGGGCTATACTATATCACAGTTTAATTTGATTTTTTGTGATTGTTTGTGTTTATTCCTGTTATGCTATTTGATCATGTTTTATCATTAGATGTTTTAACATGATAGAGTAGTATCCCTCAGAAAAATTAAGTAAATTTGATGCCTTTCCAATTGCTGCACCTATCATGATTTTGATCGTTCATTGGCAGGTCTACCAAAATAGGGTGCCATTGACTATCTTAATAAGATGGGGTGGGTGTCGGACATCCACATGCATAGTATTGGTTTTACTTAACAAGGCTATCAAAACAGTTTTGGGCCTTGGGGTATTGTATTGGTCGGAAGTGCATGGAGATGTCACCGATCAAACAAGAGTTATATGTGATATGATTAGCAAAGGGTTACTTACCTAAAATCACTAAGTTTCTAGCAGTGATGCCAAAGCTTACTAGGACTTAATGATTTATGGATCTTGAACTCACTATATGTTGTTTGAGGGAAACATATTTTATAGTGGGAGAATCTTTTATTGACTGTTGTTGATTGAGTTCGACCACTGGTCATATGGTGATACGACCAGGTCCGGACTAGTCGTATGGCGATACGAGCTGGTTGAACATAACCACCAACATGAGTGTTTAATAGAAGATCTTACATAAACATAGTGCTGAATTTTTGCATATTCTCTTGTAGATCATGGCACCTACTGCTTCTTCTGCACCTACCTTTAATTTACGATCTATTCTTGAAAGAGAAAAGTTGATTGGTTCAAACTTCATTGACTGGTTTCGTAATCTGAGAATTGTTCTCAAACAAGAAAAAAAGAAATATATTCTAGAGGATCCCTATCCCGAAGAACCGAGTGCCGATGCACCTCGTGCTGAAAAGAATGCTTACGAGAAGCATTGTAATGACGCAGTCGATGTGCACTGCCTAATGCTTGCAACCATAAACTCTGAGCTTCAGAAGTAATATGAGACCACGGATGCTTACAATATGATTGTGAGTCTGAAGGGTATGTTTCAGGATCAAATAAGGGCGGGAGAATTGCAATTATAGGACAGCAAACAATGCGCTTCGCAATTATAGGACTCCAAACACCGACTTCGTTAAAATGACCCTTGAAACGTTGGCTTCTTGTTTTTCATGACATTTGGTGTATTAAGTCTCTTTTCTCATCTAAATACATGTATTTGTTACCCAAAGTGACCCTTTTGCCCTTGTGAGATTAAAAGGGCGTGGTGGTGGTTGTTGGCGCCGCGGCTGGCCGCCGCCGCCGCCTTTGGCGTGGTGCCGTGGCTGGCCGCTAGCCGCCGCCGGGCATGGTGGCCGTGGCTCTGGTGGTGGCCGCCGCCGCCATGGTCGCGGCCGCTGGCCTCCATGGCGATCGGCGCCATCATCATCTTCGCGCGCGCGCATCCATCAGCAGAGGAGAACGGCGTGTGTCGGGTCGGGGCGGAGGAGAACGGTGGCGTCAAGGCGGGAGGAACGCGGCGAGGAACGTCGGGCGGGAGAATACGATCGCTTGTATTCTCGATTAGGGCGTCGGCGGGAGGAACATCGCGGATGAATCGATGGATCAACGATACGTAATGGTGAAGGGCAAAGGGTCACTTTGGGTAACAAATACATGTATTTAGATGAGAAAAGAGACTTAATACACCAAATGTCATGAAAAACAAGAAGCCAACGTTTCAAGGGTCATTTTAACGAAGTCGATGTTTGGAGTCCTATAATTGCGAAGCGCATTGTTTGCTGTCCTATAATTGCAATTTTCTCAATAAGGGCAGAGAGGTTTAACACCTCTAAGGCATTATTTTCTTGTAGGCTGTCATAAGGTAACCCGGTCAGTCCTCATGTGATCAATATGATTGGTCTCATTGAGAGCTTGGAAAAGCTTGGTTTTCCCCTTAACTAAGAGTTGGCTACTGATGTGATTCTCCAATCGCTCCCTGCGAGCTTTGAGCCTGTCATACTGAATTTTTATATGAATGGCATGGAGAAGTCAATCATCGAGTTACATGGCATGCTTAAGGGTGCTGAGGAGAGCATCAAGAAAAGTTTCAATCATGTGATGATGGTTCAAAAGACTACAACTTTCAAGAAGAAGGGTAAGTCGGGAAAGAGAAAAGGCAAAGGAAAGACTCAAGATGAGATCAAGAGTTTCAAGTCTAAGCTTAAGAAGCTTAAACTAGGTCCTAAGCCTGACACAGAATGTTACCATTGTCATGAGACCGGGCATTAGAAGAGAAATTGCAAGAAGTTCTTGGCAGAGATGAAAAAGAACAAAGGAAGTAAGACTTCCAGTTCAGGGACTGAAAAGGAGTAGATGTTTGGCAAGAGGAGATGTTGATCTCCGCGTGGGCAATGGAGCAAGAGTTGCTGCATTGGCTATTGGCACTTTACCGTTAGCTTTACCCTCAGGATTAGTTATGAAACTAAATAATTGTTATTATGTTCTAGCCTTAAGCAAAAATATTATTTCTGCTTCTTATTTAGGAGCAGAAGGTTATGAGTTCAGAATAAAGAACAATTGTTGTTCAATTTATTTTGAAGATATGCTTTATGGTCATGCTCCATTGGTGAATGGATTGCATGTTTTGAATCTTGAGGATGAGCCCATCTATAACATTAATGCTAAGAGACTTCAACCCAATGATGTGAATCCCACTTTTATTTGGCATTATCGTCTTGGTCATATAAATGAGAAGCGCATGATGAAGCTCCATAAGGATGGTCTTCTAAACTCATTTGATTTTGAATCATTTGAAACATGTGAATCATGTTTACTTGGCAAGATGACAAAGGCACCCTTCACGACCAGAGGTGAGAGGGCGAGTGATC
This sequence comes from Ampelocalamus luodianensis, assembly GCA_036346255.1. Lineage (NCBI taxonomy): Eukaryota > Viridiplantae > Streptophyta > Magnoliopsida > Poales > Poaceae > Ampelocalamus > Ampelocalamus luodianensis. Next base: position 2,247,474 of record CM070625.1, on the reverse strand, counting down.
TACTGGTCGTAATACATTCGGATGTATGCGGACCAATGAGCACTCCGACCAGAGGTGGTTTTCAGTACTTCATAACGTTTACTAATGATTTCAGTAGATATGGATATGTCTACTTGATGAGACATAAGTCGAAATCCTTTGAAAAGTTCAAAGAATTTCAGAATGAAGTGCAGAATCAACTTGGCAAGACAATCAAATATCTACGATCTGATCGTGGAGGTGAATATTTGAGCCATGAGTTTGGTGATTATCTAAAGAAGTGTAGAATTGTTCCACAGCTTACTCCGCCGGGGACGCCTCAATGGAATGGGGTGTTGGAACGATGGAACCAAACATTGTTGGACATGGTTCGGTCGATGATGAGCCAATCTGAACTTCCTTTGCAATTCTGGGGATACACTCTAGAAACAGCGGCTTTCACTTTAAATAGGGTTCCATAAAAAACCGTAGAGAAGACACCATATGAGATATGGACCGGGAAGAGTCCTGGATTGTCTTTTCTCAGGGTATAGGGTTGTGAGGTATATGTCAAACGTTTAACGTCTGATAAACTCACACCCAAGTCCGATAAGTGCTTCTTTGTGGGGTATCCTAAGGAAACTAAAGAATATTATTTTTATAATCGGATTGATAACAAAGTGTTTGTTGCCCGTAATGGTGTCTTCTTGGAGAAAGAGTTTCTTTCCAAAGGAGTCAGTGGGAGCAAGGTGCAACTCGAAGAAATTCGGGAACCATCTGAAAATGTTTCAACTCCTACTGAACCTCTACAGGATGAACAAAATGTTGTTGAACCTGTAGATGAAGCATAGCCCCACGTAGATCTAAAAGGACAGGTCAATTGCCTATAAGGTATGAGCATGACGTATTATTATTGAAAAATGATGAGCCTAATACTTATTCGGAAGCGATGGTGGACACAGACTCTGAGTCGTGGCTTGAGGCCATGAGATCCGAAATAAAGTCCATGCATAATAATCAAGTTTGGAACTTGATTGATGCACCTGATGGTGTTAAGACCATTGAGTGTAAGTGGATTTTTAAGAAAAAGATAGATATGGATGGAAATATTCACATTCATAAGGCATGACTAGTTGCGAAGGGTTTCAGACAAATTCAAGGTGTTGATTATGATGAAACCTTCTCTCCTGTCGCGGTGGTTAAGTTTATTCGGATCATTCTAGCTATTGCTACATATTTCGATTATGAGATATGGTAAATGGATATCAAAACGGCTTTCCTGAATGGAAACCTAAGTGAGGATGTGTACATAACACAACTGAGGGTTTTGTCGATTTAAAGAAAGCTAGAAAGGTATGCAAGCTTAAGAAGTCCATCTATAGACTAAAGCAAGCATCTCGAAGTTGAAACATTCGTTTTGATGAAGTAGTCAAAGGGTTTGACTTCATCAAGAACGAAGAAGAACCTTGTGTTTACAAGAAGGTTAGTGGGAGCAAGCTTGTGTTTCTGATCTTGTATGTGGATGACATACTACTGGTTGGAAATGATATTCCAATGCTTGAATCTGTTAAAACTTCATTAAGAAATAGTTTCTTGATGAAAGATTTAGAAGATGCAGCATATATTCTTGGTATAAGGATCTATAGAGATAGACCTAAAATGCTAATTGGATTAAGCCAGGATATGTACATAGACAAGGTGTTGAAACAGTTCAATATGCAAGATTCCAAGAAAGATTTCTTGCCCATGGCACATGGCATTAATCTTAGCAAGAATCAGTGTCCTACGATCACTGATGAGCTAGACAAAATGAGTGGGATCCCATATGCTTCGGCTATAGGATCTATCATGTATGCCGTGCTATGTGCATCACCAGATGTGTCGTATGCTCTAAGTGTTACGAGCAGATATCAGTCAGATCCAGGTGAATGTCACTGGATAGCAGTCAAGAATATCCTTAAATACTTAAGAAGGACTAAGGATGCATTCCTTATTTATGGGGGTGAGGAAGAGTTTGTCGTAAATGGTTACACCGATGCTAGCTTCCAAACCGACAAGGATGATTTCAGATTGCAATCTGGGTTTGTGTTTTGTTTGAATGGAGGAGCAGTAAGCTGAAAAAGTTTCAAGCAAGGAACGGTTGCTGATTCTACAACAGAGGTTGAGTACATTGCTGCTTCGGAAGTTGCAAAAGAGGCCATTTGGATAAGGAAGTTCATTTGTGAACTGGGTGTTGTTTCTAGTGCTTCCAGTCCAATGAATCTCTATTGTGATAATAGTGGTGCCATTGCACAAGCTTAGGAGCCTAGATCGCATCAAAAATCCAAGCACATACTTCGACGATATCATATTATTCGTGAGATCGTTGAGAGAGGTGATGTGAAGATATGCAAAGTGCACACGGATTTGAATATTTCTGATCCGTTGATAAAGCCTCTCCCGCAACCTAAGCATGATGCGCACACAAGAGCAATGGGTATAAGATACCTATATGATTGACTCTAGTGCAAGTGGAAGACTGTTGGTGATATGCCCTAGAGACAATCATAGAGATGATTGTATCACGTCTATGTTTATGAGTTATTGAATAAATATGGGGCATTCACGTATTTGCCACTGTACTTGCATGCGACTTTTTGTTTTTGCCACTGTTGTGAGTATGACATGTGGTCCCGAGACCCACATGTCATACTCACGTAAAATGGCAAAATCTAAAACTCATCCAATTACAGTGGCATATACACAATTGTTCCAATAAATATTATTCTGTTCCTTGAATGAATCATTTGTTATGAGATTAACAAGTATGTGACTTGTTGGTAAAGCTCTTTTAACTTATATGATGTCATTCTAAATGTATCCCTGGTCGGATGTCACTGGTCGGAACACCAGTGACTCTACGACCAGCACATGTATTGATTGATGACCATGTTTCACCGGTCATAGATATAAGGATATCGAATCAATAATGTGAACACATGTTAGAGAACATGGGGTTGGATTGACCCACCTTGAGGCACTGTTGAGATTGTTATGATTCTATGTGTCGTCAGTTGGTCTCAAGCAATGATGATGTATAATCCTTCGACATGAGATCAGCATGGTTTCCTACATGCGTAAGAGTACACTTTGGGGTTATCAAACACTACTCCGTAACTGGGTAGTTATAAAGGTAGCTTTCCGGTATACTATGAAACATGCGAAGGAATGTGATTGGTCGGATATAGGATTTGCCCCTCCTAACATAACAGGAGAGATATCTCTGGGCCCCTCGAGGTGATCGGATAAGGAAAGTGCAAGGCCATGCCACTGGTGGTCGAAGTGTTCGACCACATAAGGTTATTCGATACTTGATCAAGAAAGTATTGAACAGTCTATGGATGACACAACATCTCACCTAGAGTTCAACCAGATATCGTGAGGCAAAGGGAGAATACACGAGTAGGTCGCTTAGTTCGATCAGTTACGGACTGGTTGAACGTAATCACACAATGGTCGTAACCTGGTCGTAAGAAGTTACGAATTGGTCATGACCAAATACAAACTGGTCGTATAGAGATATGACCTGGTTGTAAGTGATGAGGACCTGATCGTAGATCATATTGCATTAAGGTTCGTCCGATATAATTTATGTGCATTCGGGAATAGTTATGTCCTGCTAGGTGCCGCTAACGACTCATGATCGGAAAGGTGTTTCTGAGTCACAACAGAATACGCATGAACCTAACGGGTCACACACCTAATGGGGTGGAACAAACTAGTACGAATACGATTCGTCAAACGTGTTCGGATAGGACCCGTCACGGAGGCACTATATAAGGAGATGCTTGAGGCTATTAGAATAGAGCTGACGCGATACACGTGAGTTGTTCCATCAAAACCCTAGCCGCCATCTTCTTGAGAGAGCATTCCCGCACGAGTTGGTGCTAGCACACCGATGTGTGGTGTTCCTTCTCTGGACGTGTGGATACCGTAGAGGCGCTACTGCGGTTGCTGTTGCGCTTGAGGACAATCCACAACTTCTCAAGGAAAGCGATTGGTTGCTGGAGGAGTCGATTGACATCGGGAACATTGGACGATCGACTACGACCACTACATCGACGCGCACTACATTGGACCAGGCTGCTCCAACTATTCTTCCGATGCACTATGCGTCTGGTGGTAACGATCTGTGATCATCTACTTGCTTGGATTCCTGGTTTGTGTGGTAGAAATTTTGAATTGTTGCTATCGTAGCCTACCCGTATCCCTACAGAAAGATTCAACATGCAGCTTAAAGAAGATAAGGCCTGCTGATGCAAAGAAGATTGCTGAGTTCAGAGCAGGGTTTGGCTGTTGTGCTAGCTCTCGAGATGTTTCAGCTCCAGGACAAGGTGAATATGCGTGTGCAATGGGGATGGATATATAAGCGGCAGGAGAGAACAAAAAAGTGTAGGCTCTAAAGAAGTAAGAAGTGTCTAGAGTGGTATATGTGTACTTTTTTCAAGAATGCGCAAAAGCCTTGCACGTTATTTCATTTAAGAAGAAGAGCGGAGCTACAAGGAAAAGGTCTTGGCGGACCGGGTACAAAAACTAGGAAAACCCTAACGAAAACAAAACTAGAAAGAAAAGGACAAAAGGAGAAAAGAAAAGAAAAGAAAAAACCCAAAAGAACAGAACTAAAAGAAAGAAAGCAAAAAACAACAAACAAAACAAGGAAAACAACCACAACCACACGGCCTAAGGAGAACTGCTCCCGGTAGAATGCGCCTCCCAACCGTTAGCTTCTACCATGCGCCAATGGAGAAGCTCGTCGTGGATCCGCCTGTAACAGAAGGTGTAGGGAACTCGCCTCGTTATTGAATACTCTACTGTTCCGTTCCTTCCAGAGCATCCAAGAAATTAGAATGAAATAAGAGTCCAGGTCCTTCCTTGCTTGTGGAGATAGGGGACCCCGCGCGGAAATCCAATAGTCTTGGAACGATGGCTGCCCAACTAGGACAGCTCTCGACAACCCCATCTGTGAAAGGAAGTGCGCCCAGATCTGAGAAGTTATGGCACACCCAACGAGAAGGTGGTCAATGGTTTCTTGGGAGTGTCCGCAGAAAACACAAGCACCGTGGTTTTGAAGTCCACGACGCTGAAGGCGATCTGCCATCCAGCAACAGTGATGAACTTCTAACCACACGAAAATTTGCACTTCAAGGGGGCCCGCGCCTACCAGATAGCCTCTGCACTGGGTAACCTACTCGAACCCAAGAAGAAAGCCTTGTAGGCCGACTTGGCGGAGTAGTGCCCTAAGGCTTTCCAGCGCCACATAATCCTATCTTGCTGACCCTCGTAGAGGTTAACACTTTGTAATGTTCCCCATAGATGAAGGATCTCGCCAACGCAGCGAGCATCAAGCTCCCTAATGTCCAAGATCCAATTGGCGTTGTGGAGTGCTTGAGCGACCGATCTAGTCTTTCGCAGACGTGGGGGGATCGCCTTGGCCAGGCGTGGAAAGAGGGAGGGGATGCTACAACCGTTGAGTCAGCGATCTGACCAGAACAAGGTGTTGACACCGTTGCCAAGCTGCACTAAAAGCGATGCGCTGAACATCTCCTCCTCAACACGTCCAGCTCTCGCCAGCAGGCCCTTCCAGGGTCTTGTTGGCCATGTCCTTTGTATCCAAAGCCAGCGAAGGCGGAGAGCCTTACCTAGAACATGCAGATTGTGTATGCCCAATCCTCCGTACTGGAGGGGTCGACAAACAGACGACCAAGCTACTAGACAGTGCCCTCCCGCCATGCTTTGTGTACCTTTCCAAAGAAAAGCTCTCCTCCTTTTGTCAATTTCTTTGATTACCGCGAGAGGAGGATCAAGGGCCATGAAGCTATACACTGGGATGGATGTCAGCACCAACCTGATTAGCACTAGCCGCCCGCCTTAGGACAGCAAGCCTGTTTACCAAGCTTGTAGGCGGTTTTCAACATTGTCAATTAAAGGCTGAAAGTCTGCTCTGGAAGGTCTTCTCAAGGACAATGGCAGCCCAAGGTATTTGCATGGGAAGCCTGAGACCGCGCATGACAGACCATTGGTGATGAGCTGCACTTCTTCGGTGCTGCACTGTATAGGCAAAATAGAGCTCTTGGCGAAATTTGTTTACAAGCCTGAAGCCTCGCCGAACAGCTGCATAATCTGTTTGATGATGTGCAGGTCGGAAGCGACCGGGTGAGGAAGACTGCCGTGTCGTCGGCGTAAAGGGACAGCCGGTGCGGGATTCCTTGCAGACCGCCGACCGGGTGGAGCAAGGAAGCAGATTCGGCCGCCGTGAGGAGGTTGTTTAGAACATCCATGGCGATAATGAACAACATGGGCAAAATTGGATCACCCTGGCGCAGCCCACGACTGTGCGAAAATGGGTAGTCCTGGTTTACCGTTAATGAGAATCCTAGTGGAAGCTGTTTTGAACATGATGCTTAACCACTCACGCCACTTTGGGCCAAACCCCTTGCGCGTAAGGACCTCCAACAGGAATGGCCAAGACAAGGAGTCAAAGGCATGTGCAATATTCAGTTTGAACAGGAAATAAGCCGCTCTCTTCTGTTGGTGGAGTAGACGTGCAGACTACCTCACCAGAAGGAAGTTATCTTGAATTGATCTCGACTTGGTGAACGCGGATTGGTTAGGCGAAACGACCTTAGCGAGTTGAGGGGCAAGCCTCCTGGCAAGAACTTCGGGGAAAAAAAAGCTTGGCAAAGCTGTGTACCAAGCTTATAGGGCGAAAATCATGGGCTTCTTGGGCATCCAACCTCTTAGGCAGAAGAGTGAGCAGTGCTTGATTGAGTAGCCTGAAACTACCCTCCGCCATGCAACCAATGCAATGGAAAGCTACCATCACGTCTGGCTTTATGAACTCCCAACAATGCTAGTAGAAATTGTTGGTGAATCCGTCTGGACCCGGCGCCCTCCCTGATGGTATGTTTTTTATGGCTTCCCATACTTCTTGTTCGGAGAAGGTGGCGTCTAGCGCCAAGAGGTCGACGGAAGGAACGGCGAGGAACTCCAAATCCAAAGTGTGAGCACGATAGGCCGGCTTTCCAATGAGGTTGACGAATTGCTTGTAGAAAGCCTCCTGTATTTGGGACTGCCCCTATATCTAGTCCCCATCAACTTTGGGCTTAGAGATGAAATTGCGACGTCTGGAGTAGTTGGCATGTAGGTGGAAGAAACGCGTGTTAGCGTCTCCTTCCCACAGCCAACGAATACGCGACTGTTGCCGAGCAATTGTGCGCTGGAAGGAACATAATCCAAGCAACTTCTTCTTGAGCGCCTGCCGGAACCAACGCTCCTAAGGTGATAAAAGTCTTTTTTCCTCGGCCAAATCGAACCGCTAGGTGAGCTCATTTGCCATCCGAATTTGTTGGCGCACATTACCACAGTGGCGCTGGCTCAGCTTTGTAAGGCCTTGGATGTGGCTTTGAAGAATGCATCCAAGCGGTGGATCGGGTCTCGAATGGCGGCATCACAGCACCACGCCGCCTCTGCCGCCTCTTGAAACCCCGGCAACTTGAGCCAGAACGTCTCGAATGTACTTGCTAGCTAGCATGCAACAGTTGCGAGGAGAGCACTTTGCATTTGTAAGACGGCAGCTGTCAGGTGAATATTGTAAGCGAGCTGCAAACCTGTGACGAGATCAGCGTACATATGCTTGTTCCAGATCAAGAAGAGACAAAATTCGAAGGGAGCAAACGAGAGTTTGATTTGTGTTCATCAGCGTCAGACGGAGCTGAGCGTGGTCGGCAGCGTCGCTAGTTATAGTCAGGACACCAACTCAAAGCTGGATAGAAAGAGATGCATAAGATTCTGATGCTTTTTTTTTTGGGGGGGAAGAACAAGACTACCATGTTGTACTCCTGATCATCTGTCTCTATTGTGTTGTGTCCCTGTAGCACTGGTGTAACGACATGATGATTATTTTGTAACAGAAATTACTCTCGCTATCTGTATCTGTGTCGTCACACGTAACTGTGCCACTAGTTTTTTAGGGACCATGAGGGATTATGCCAGTATATTCATCTCATTTGAAAAATGCAGATATGGAGACATTTTTAGGTTTGGAGAATTCGAAGAGAAACAACTTTAATCCTACCCCTTCTTCCTTTTTTGATAGGTAATACTACCCCTTTTTGGTTTCTGCAAGAGTGCTACATCTGCACCTTTGAATACTAGCCACTCTTTTGTGCTGAATTTCGTGATCCATCTTTAAATACTAGCCACTCAAATGCTCACTGTAGGCGAGGGGCATGAGTAGATCAGCATTGGCTAGCTGAATTATTGTATGGGTTGCAGAATCACAAGGGAACCATTTGTTGCTGCAGATTTAGTTAGGGCCCAGGATGCTGATCAAGATAGTTGCATGATAGTTGCATGGTTCGGCATTAGCTAATCCTACTCAATGCATGTCCCTAATGGAGGAGAAAGAACTGGTACTGGCAGTGACCACCCGTTTGGGATTGATGCACCTTTGCACCAACCTAAGGAAATGTCAAGTCTCTGAAACACAATAATGAAATGTCTCTGAAACACAATAATGAAATGAAGTGCCAAAATTCTTGAGCTTGTCTCCTCCATGTGAGACGCCTTTCTGTGCTTCCCTTGTTCTAGTTCTAGTACAGATTCTGAAGTAGTAAATAATTTGCTCTGATTGATCTAGTACAGATTCTGAAGCAAACAGTTGCTATGATGAACTGCTCCAATTATAAGAACGTATCATTTGCTTAAGGAGTTGAAATACACACTTGTACACTAACATTGTGAGTACTTTATGCTGGGAAAGTCGAACAATGGAAGCTCTCAGTGCATTTTCCAGTGCCCTCTAGACTCGTCCGCAGAGTGCAAACCGTAACGCAATTCTTCTACCAATTCTTAAGCTTTGTGTTACCCACGAAGGTGGAGCATGACACAAAGGACACTGAAGAAGCGTATTCTAGGAGAAGTGTGACCATGCACCCACTAATTCAGAAGAACTTACGAGGATGTTTCATGGATGATGGATTAGTCGCTTTGCTAATCACAAGTGCCCTGGCTAGTGCCCTGGCTCTTCTTTTTCTCCTTTAAAATTGGTCGCTTTTTCTCTTTTGACCGTGGGATACTCCAGAACCGACATCTCAAAGGCTCTTTTAATGCTTTTTATCATGGTTATTAAGGTGGTAAGGCGAGGCGAAGCAACCCACTCCTCTCACACCTTTTAAGCGGTAAGGAGCGGGGCGAGACGACGCCTTACACATCCTAAGGCGACAGTGCAGAGCAGCAAGTTAGAAGCAGAAGGCAGCAGCCAGCAGGCTGGAAGGCCGCAAAATATCCCAACAGCAGGCTAGAAGGCCGCAAAAGATCCTGCTACCCGCTGCCCCACCTGCCCGGTTGCCCCGCCTACCTGGCTGCCCGGACCGCCGCGCATGTGCGTCTTCTTTTCCCCTGCCCGGGTCGCCGAATGCGTGTGTGTGCCTCTTTCCCCCCTGCCCGGCCGAGCGGCGAGGCGTCCGCCCGCCTCCCTCCAAGCTCCTTCGCCCGCGCCGCCTCCTCCCTGCTACTCCTCTCCCACAACGCCACCTCCTCCTTGCTCCTCCTCTTCCACTGCGCCACCGACAACTAGGAGCCCTAGATCTCGCGACTGTGGTGGTGGCGACGAGCGGAGAGCAACGACCACGGCGACGCAATGATGAAGAGGAGTGACGACGATGGCTTCGGCAAACAGCAACCACAATGGCGGCGATAGTAACGACGGGAAGCAAGACGGTGGCTTAGGTTAGCTCTCCCTCTCCCCTTTGATCCAGATCTGGGTTTGGAGGTGGTTGCTGGAGATGGCCGACGGGGATGGGCTGGAGACGGGCGACGGGGATGGGCTGGAGACGGGCGATGGGCGACAGCAAGGCAGGGCGACGCCTCAACCGTGAGCTGCGCCTTACCGCTTAGGCGTCGCTTAATAAGCATGCTTTTTATTTCATGCTTTTGAACCATGTCTAGCAACATGACCAAAAAGTAAAGAAAAGGAGATCCCGATCACCACGAGGGGTCCAGGTGATCCTCGAGAGAGGGGATCAGTGCCAAGAGAAGTTAGTTTGTATTAATTGTCTTGAAAAAGGTACTCCTGATTACAAGAGGAGGTGGCTATTTATACTCTTCCGACCGAGGTACATGATATTACAGATCTACCCCTAAAAAGATCCTATGCCTATAGGGGCCGCAGTGGTTTTTCTTTTTCCTATGCGTAGCCTTCAGTCCATAGTGGACCCTCCTAGTCTTGGTCTATTCGGCTGGTACGCTCGGTCCACCGGTGCTTTTCTCCCCTCACACCGTGCGGGGTGCCCCCAGGCCGAAGGGTCTCGGGTACCCTTTAGCGCCCACGAGGTGGCCCCAGGGGTCTCCTCATTCCTAGATCCGTGGTGCTCGACAGCTTTCGAGTGGCCTTTGCGTCTCCTCCAGGGTCTCCCAGAAGGTATGCCTGGTATCCTCCGAGGGCTCCTAGCCACACCTCCAGCTGTTGGCCCTCGTGAGCCTCCTAGTGGCCTTCGCGTGCCTTTCGGGACCCTCCCAAAGGCATACTTGGTACCATCGGGAGCCCCTGGCCACGCCTCTAGCTCAACCCTCGTGGGTCTCCTGGTGGCCCTCACGTGCCCTTCAAGGCCCTCTCGAAGGCCTACTTGATACCCTCGGGGGCCCTCGTCGTGCCTCTGGCCCGTGGCCCTCAGGGATCCTTCTTGCGGTCTTCACCGAATCGTTGAGCTCTGTAGGCCACCCCTACGACAAACCATTTTCCAGAAGTAGAACTCCCTATAGACTTGTCCAAATCTTTCTTTCAATGAGAACGAAAGATTTCATATAATTGGCCCTGTTTGGTATGGCTCTGCTCCAGGTTTTTACTGTTCCAACTCCAGCTTCACTCTTGAATCCATTTCTATAAGAAATTGGAGCAGATTGAGGAGGTGTTTGGTTAGAAGGCCAACTCCCACTCCTTAAAAGAGAATGATCTATGTAAAAAGACGAGAGTAACCTTGGTCTATGTGGTCGTTTCTTTTTTGCAGATTTCACTGTTCACATGGTACTGTAGCAGCATATTTTCACTGTTCACGTTGTATTTTCGTTGTAGCATGTACTCGTTTTCACATCATTTTTACATAAATATAAACAAATATCATAGAGAAAAATCCATAAACTCAAACATATAAAGTTCATAACAAAGGTTCTAATTCGATAAATATCATAACAAAAGTCCATAACAGCAGTCTAACATATGTCTTCGATAGAAAATAAATGAGAGGTCACATTGTCTTTCCGAACTCACTTTTATACCATACCAAGTCACCAAGAAGTAACTATGCCAGTAGCAAGCTCATCCCGAAATATATCCATAGACCGATCATTCGATTGTGATGTTGACCCATCCAAAGCATCTTGAGAAATTGCATATTTTCGGTATCTAGAAGGAATGGTAGGGACATAGTTAGAATCTCGGTCGCATCGTATCAATTGAGTGCTGCGGAGGATGGACGCCTTTGCTATTTTGCTAAGTAGGAACCTACACACTACACACTGTTTCATCCTGTTTCGCGCTACAAGACAATTGCCCAAAACCACTTATATATGTGACATACCTGTGCGCATATATTCATGAGTGCGACATATAGCGATGGAAGAATTAGGATTGAACCAGATAATCCCAGTTGCAAAACCAAGTGCCCAATGTAATCAACAAGCACACTGCATCACAATTTCTATTGTCTGAAAAGGAAGAGGTATGCTATCTACTGAATATATATACATCCACCCATCCATGCACACTCACTAAGATCTTGTTTGGGAGACTATCCACCCAAATAAACCTTAAGAGTTACAACAAAAACTGCCACTACATTGACATGTGTAAACTTTATTTTAAGTTTTAACAGTAACTACCATTTGAAACTGCTAGACCAATGGCTAGTGATGTTACTTTCACACACCACACAAATGGTTACTTACAAATAGATAAACAATACACTAAGAACTACTAACTTGATGCATGATATAGCACAGCCAAAACTATTGGACATTTGCTGAGTAGGAACCTACACACTACACACTGGGATAATATACTCATTTTTGGGTAGCAGAAGGTTTTGTGCAACATCAAAATGACATTCCAATTACAACTGCTAGTTGTCAGTATTTTGAAGACCTTTACCGTCGATCCTTTTTCAGAAAGTTTCAGTCTCAAGTGATAATCCATGACTTGATGCATGATATAGCACAGCTAGTTTCAGGGGATGAATGCTTCATCATTTTGCGTAGCATTTTCATGGTTAATTACTAAACATCACAGGACATCACAACAATCAAACTTTAATGAACATCACATTAATCTGAGTGTCTCCAAATCTTATTTCCATTAATCTGGAGAACATCTTGGTTCACATTCCAAAAATTCAGAAAAAAAATCAATCCCAACAGCTCGGTGGCTTACCTTGAAGATGCCGAGGGTGGACCGTCGTTGCGGAGGAAGATGCGGAGGGCTGGGGGAGGAAGATGCCGAGGGCCGGGGGAGGAGGAGCCGCCGAGGGCCGGGCTGCGAACGGGTGAGAGAGGCGAAGGGGTTGGGGGCGGCGAAGGGGCGAGGGAGGCGAAGGGGCGAGGGCCGACGGAGGGGCTGGGGGCGGCGAACGGGAGAGGGAGGCGGAGGGGCTGGAGCCGGCGAAGGGGAGAGGGAGGCGAAGGGGCTGGGGGCGGCGAACGAGAGAGGGAGGCGAAGGGGCTCGGGCGCGAACGGGAGAGGAGCGAAGGGGTTGGGGTTGCGAAGCGAAGGGGTTGGGGCCTTGGGGCTTGCGTGTTGGGGTATATCAGTGGCAATTTGCAGGTAAATACCTCCAACTTCAATAGGTATTTTGTTTTGTTGGTCCACAGCTCCCCACTTCCTGCTCCCAAAATTTGCACTACAGACTGCTCTGCTCCCAGTTGCTCCAACTCTAAAAACTTTATGGAGCAACTCTGTTTGGCACAGCTCCAGCTACTCCAACTACGAAGCTAGGAGTTGAAGCTGTACCAAACAGGGCCAATATTAAGACAGAAAGCTCCTAGAGTACATGGCCCTACTCAGGTTGGAAGGCAGATCCTTCTACCTGAGGCATGTGATGGCGTTGCAAGCTCTCACACGTTGCCGCCTAATACATTATGAGAGGCTTAAATATTCGATTTCAGCATATAGTTTAACAACTCAAATACTATACAAATTGGAATCACATCCATCCCACACATTAGAAGACAATGAAGAAAAATGAAGAATTGAAAGGTACCTCAGGGGATCAGACACTATACACTTCAATGAGCTCGAGTCCGAACCTCCGACGCAACAGAGCAATGCGTGCACCTCGAGAAGCCAGAGGAGGAGCAGAAATAAGGATTGAAAGATAAACATAAAAGGGTTATGCATTTATATGCAGTGAAGGGCTGTGAGGCAAAAATGTCAAGCACCTTACGATAAGTACAACATTGACCACTTTGTTTCGGTACTATGGCCCAAATCTTAGATACACAGAGAGGATGTCACAAAGTTTGTAGTGGTCCTATTGGATACAACTCCGTAAGTGCCATGCCATCATGGAGTTATGACCAATACTATGTCAGTGCACACTATAGAAAACTCTCAAGAAGTTGTCTTTAGGCAGTTGTCGCAGGGACTAGGGCCGTCTTTGCACCTTTGCCTGTTGTACTGTTCACCAAAATGATCCAGAAGGCTTTGCCTACGACATTCAGTCTGCAGAAAAAGAATTGTTCATAAATTGTTCAATGATGAAGAATTTTCAAGCACACGCTTCAAGTGAACTGCAGATTTACCTTCAGCTCGCAATATGCTTGCATTTTCTTAGCTTGCTCCATCGCAGCCTTGAAGCTCTCTCTCTTGAAGTTACCTGCATTCCTCAGCATGCACACGACACGGCTGAAGTCTTTCTTCTGATATAGCACGACGCAGTGTGCTGGAAAATTGTCTCTTCCTGCTCGACCAGATTCCTGATAGTAGCTTTCTATCGATTTCGACATGGTGTTGTGGATAACAAAGCGCTGCACGGTGAAATATCAGAATGAAAGTTGCAGGTACCAACAAAAGTACAAAAGCATGTGCTGACATTGACTGAAAATACGCACCACATCAGGCTTGTCTATCCCCATGCCAAAGGCTATGGTAGCACAGATGACTTTGACCTCCCCGCTGTGCCATTTTTCTTGGACACTGGTTCGCTGACGAGCAGCCAAGCCAGCATGGTAATGTGCACATTTTATCTTGTACTTCTCCCTCAAGAACTTGGCAGAGTCCGCACATTCATTCTTCGAGAGACAGTATACAATACCAGACATGTTCATGAAACGCTCTTTGAGGAGATCACCCAGCTGCTTCTGAGGAGTTCTCGTCTTGCCAATAACCTCATAATTGAGGTTCAGTCTGTCAAAGCTCATCTTGAGTACCACAGCATTAGGGATCCTCAAGGTTCCGAGGATGTCCTGCAGATTCCATCCAAATTACAGTTAGCAATTTCCACTCCAAGCTGTAGTGCGGGAACAGGAGGAAAGTGTACCTTACGGACAGATTCAGTTGCTGTCGCAGTCAAAGCCATGATTGGAACTCTAGGGAAGTTCTGTTTGAGGCATCCTAGGCCTCGGTAATCTGGACGGAAGTCGTGTCCCCATTGACTGGTTTAGAAATGGAAATCAGTACTACTGTCAGGAAAAAACTTCTTCTGAAACAATCATCATGAACGTTGGGTTTAAGTATTACCTTACACAATGCGCTTCATCGATGACAAATCTTGCTAGCAATCCCTATTGAAAGGTCCAGTTCAGCATACATTTTCTCAGGTAAAATAAAAAAAGTCAAGCTAATACAGAAAGTAGCATTTCAACAATGTTATAACATATTAGTACCTTCTGGTGTAAGCCTCTTAGGATCTCCATAAATGAATAGTTTCCGGCCATTCTTTCAGGAGTGACATATAGAAGTTTGAAGGACGGTGTGCCACTTCTGCAATGAGATGAGAATATGGGTTACAAAACAAATGGTGCATGATTTGTTTAATGCATACACTGCAAGGTATGTAGCACACAGAAAATTCTGAAATAAGGTACGCTAGAGATCAAACGACAAAGGGTAGAGACATGAAACTATGTTTACCTAAGCTCTTGGATAACTTCAGATGCCTGTGAGGCAGTTTGCTGAGAATTCAAGAACGCTGCTGGTATCCCAAACTTGAAGGTTAGTGCCACAATCTGATCCTGGATAAGTGACAATAATGGGCATACAACAACAGTAACGCCTGGGTGCAATGTTGCAGGGAGCTGCAAGGATAGTTATTCCAATGAAGTTTCCAGGTCTTGACACCAAGAAAAGTTAAAAGAACAATGCTGAACAAGAAGACATAATTTACTGACCTGATAACACAGGCTCTTCCCGCCACCGGTTGGCATAAGTACAAAACAGTCTCTGTTATCCATTGCCGCCCTGCAAGCTTCATACTGCAGGGGCCTAAAGCTTTTGTTGCCAAAGATGACAACGTTTGCAAACTTGATGTCATCTAGACAACAAAGCTGCTCATAACCCATAGTTTCTCTCTTTTGATGAAATGCATTCGGGATCGGATGCCTCTCTCTATTTGAAGTTGGGGTTGTTGATTCATATCTATTGATTCCTTTGGTGGTCACCTTCAAAAATACATTGTTGAACATAAAGATCAATGGTTATAAGACTAGCAGCAGAAAGGCAAAAGCAAAACTACAGTTGTGTGGAAACCATAATAGCATGTTCACATATTGTGTTTATGCAAGCTCAATCACCTTATACAATAATATTTTCTCAAGAAAATATCCATCACATTGCAAAGTAGAAAAGTGAAGATTGAAGTGACCAATATAGGCAAATCAGGATAAGTGGCTTACAGTAGATTTTGCTGATCTACTCTGCTGTTGAGAGATACTGGATTGTGCCTTCTTCTGAATACCAAGAGAATGATCACAACGGGTGTCCATTTCATCCAATATTTCGAAATCTGAATCATCTGAGGAAAAGCTTAAAGTGTCCAAATTGTTAGGAGTATGTTGACCGGAGGAATCTGGATTTCTGAACAGAGGAGTATTCACAGTAACTCCTCCTTTATCATCAGTTACACCCTTCCTCATCATATCATTTAAATTGCCACAAGCTTCAGTCTCTATCGCATTTAGGTCATCCCAATCATCAGTAAGTTGTGTTGCATCAGCCAGTGAAGCAAGGAAATCATCGCCACAGTTCTCCACGGTGATAAAACCTTGGCCACCCTCACCTGTACCAGAAGAATAAACTATCAATCAGTGCCCGAACAATCTGAATAGACAGTTTAAACTCGTGAGTTACATAAGACCAACCAGAAGACAAATATTATAGATTGAAAAGCTAAACTACATTAAAGCCAAAGCAAGCACATAGTATGGACTGTGGAGGCTACAATGGGATCAAAAGCATCACAACCCTCAACAGCCAATGGATATATGAGATGTTGGAAGAGGCATCCTGTGAAACTTAGCCCAAAACTAACCTTTATCCCGGCATACCGAACAGATTTATTTGCTTCAAGTTGCAGAAAGGGGCATAAATACCCTTAAATTGCCAACACAGTAACACACGTCAGACGAAAAATATAGCTAATAAAATTCCTAGCATTCGAGATAAATTGGTCCTTTTTCCAACAGTAGTTAAATTTTACATGCGCACTAATCGAAATCATGTGTCTGCAGCCCATTCGCATCCAAATCAAAGCAACAGAACCACTAAAGTTGACAGAGACCAAACAAATGGCCTTACTGAGCATCTCTCACCTAAAGTTGTTACAATTTTGGGGATCCAAAAGAAATTTCCCCCTCATTCAAACACCCCGCACTCCTCATTTCGATCAAACTTCGCGTTTGTCTGCGGAGACGTACGCGAAAAGCGGAAAGTGGGTAAGCGGCGGTAGTACCGTAGATGTGGACTAGGGTGGCGAGACAGGCGGCGGCGGTGTCGCGGTCGAAGCCGGATTCGACGGCCAGGTCCAGCAGCCTCGCCCTCTCTCTCTCGGGCCCCGCCATCTCCGCCGCGGACGGCGACACGAGACGAAACCCTAGCGCCGGGGAGGAAAAATGAAAGAAGCGCGGGAAACAGCTGTGGAGGCGGGCGCGCTTCGCCTCGCTTCTCTTATCGGAGTTGTCGGCATGGTCTACTTAATTGGGCCGGGCCTTGGTCCTCGGGCCGGTAAAAGGTTCGGTCCAACAGTGAGATAGTGAAACTGGGCTGAATATAGTCACAGAAAAAGCCCATTAGGGATCCAGTGAACAGAGTCAGAGATGCTGGTTCTTAGAGAGAACCGATTACAGCAGCATATGTGCAATCCAGTTGAATAGAGATGTGCTTTGTAAAAAAACCGATTAGAGTAGATAAGATACGTATTTTGTAATATGGATGTTTGATTAGACACCGATGTTTAAGAGGTGTTTACGTATATAACTATATGTAGTTAATAGATAATACAATCATTTAAACACCTACAAAAGAGATACTTGCATTAGAGAAAATGATTTTTACATAGGTGCTCGACGACATTACTATATTATTTTTCTTTAAACACTCGTATATAAACATTTTGTATTGTACATGCCCTTAGTGTTACCTACATTACAACAAATATGGCAACATAAGACCTGCTAGTAGGCATGCAAAAACATGCTGAGGAAGATGAAGAAGTCCAGTACCAACGGTTCATCTATTTAGGGACGTGCCGAGGAAGATAAAAGTCGTCCGGTACCGGCAGTTCATCTATTCAGGGACTTTGATAGTAACAGATTATTCACCTATAATTGAATCTTTCATGTAGAATTTGGCCACGTAACTTTATCTAGGAGTTATTAAGGATGAATCAAAGGATCTCTAAAAAATAAATCGACGGTGGTAGCATCGAACTCCAGCGTGGGCACGCTGTTACAACAGTTTAAGTGCATACGCTAGTGCCACGTCAATCGTAAAACTACAAAGCATCGGGGTAAAAAAAAAAAGAGTTTGATAACCATATAGTAACTAGTAAAGTTACTGATTGCATAGACCAAGGTTACAAGTACACATGCTTTGTGCGCTTGATCTGACACAAGTACAGAGCGTGGTTTGGAAACTAGCCAGTCGAACCACATTTATCTTATCCCCTATCTGTCTCATCTAAGCACAGCGCACCACGATCTTTCTCTCTGCCTTTCTTCTCGGGAGTTTTTTTGCCGGTACATGTTTTAGATGCTGCAATAGCAAATATAGCTTTTGTTTACGTCAAATATAAAAACAGCACCGCGTTTATGCGCCAGAGGGCTGAGTCACAGCGGAGCGATACGTCATCGTGTCCATGCGTGTACCAGCGTGCGCAATGCGCCCTGCCTGCCCCTGTGCGCATCGTGTCTGTGTCTTTGGTGCACATATTTGGCTCATCCGTGTCCCGGTTGTACGGATACGACGATGTGTTGTTCCGCCAACGACTCTGTCCTCTCACGTATAACTTTTTTGTATTTTGGGTGAAGAGAGTGTTATATTCTTAGAGAAAAAAAAAACTCCTTTTCTCGGTGCCTTCACCTGTCACCTCCCTAGGGACTCGCAATCAGCAACAGCAACCTTCTCCTTGTCCAGCTAGCTGATCACTCTCTCTGGTCTCTCTCTATGGCCATGAATTACTCTTCCGTGCAGGGAGGAGTGAGCCAGCCAGAGCAGACCAACCGGCCCACTGTGCACCACATCAGCCGTACGATTCCCCACGGACGGCTGTCGGCCCCGCCCCACGCCCACGGATCAGCCCAGCCGCTGTTGCCGGCCGTTTCGCAGGGTCCCACCTGTCGTGGGCACGTGGTCCCGACTGTGCAGTCACGGAGCTCTAAATAGGCTGGCGTGGGCTCGCCACGTGGACCTGTGCCTACCAGGACTACTCTACTCTAGTAGTAGCGAGCATTTTGGTACTCCCGTAAAACAAGTTCAGAAAAGTCGTCAGATCACTAGATCACTGTGCAAACAGTGATTCGTGAGTGAATAATACTCGTTATTGGTACTGTAGCAAATATTATAACATGAATGAAATATTTTCCACGTTAATTTACTATAACAAAAATATTATAGCTTTTGAACCGATTCTTTGCCTTTGATCGGACGATAAATGTCGTTTTCTAATACGTGATATTGTAGGGAACAGGTTACCTTGCCTGGCAATCTGGCATCGACAGAGGATCCGAAACCAGCGCTAGTGCTACTACTCCTATTTCCAAGAGGAGAGTGTAGGTGCATTTGTGATCCGAGCTGACGATGGATGCGACTGGCAACGGCACAGGCAGGAATAAACACGGACAGATCTGGGGCACAGCTGGAAAGGATCACAGTGATGGATCGCAGGTCGAGCCAAATCGGCACTGCCAAGCATGTGTGGTGTGCCTCTCTCTCTACATGCCTCCCGTGTCGGACGCACCGCGTCCCCCGGCCACCCGAAACCCACTCCTTCCGTCCCTCCAGTGAAGTCCCAGCTCACTGCTGCACAAAAAGTAAGTGCACAGCAGCCCTGCGACGTGTTCAGCATCGCCTGCGTTCGTTGCAAAAATCAGAACCTGTAAATCTCGTGATAGCTGCTGAATTAATCGAACCTGGAACTGAAACGAGAGCTTCCAAACGAGTTCTTATTACTTCAGAATTTCCACGGAAAGTAACTTAGTAGTGCTATATGTTCATAGTGTGACATAAATATCTGGTTCTTGAGAAGCCTACTTGACTTTGACGCAACGATTTTGTAAAGCTATTATAGAAATACGTCAATTTTTACGAGAACCGATAAAAATTCATGCGTACAATACATGCTATTTTGACCCCACATTCACGTTCATAGGATTATAGGACTATATAATTTCATACTGTCTCCAGTTCACAAAAAGAAAATTAAGTTATTTTGTATATCGATATGGTTCTAAAATATAACTTTAATAATTAGTTACTATTTTAATTATTTATAAAATCCAACAAAATTATAATATTATAAAAATATGTTTCAAGATAAATCTATATACATAATTTTTATATATCTAATCTAAATATTTTAAACAATATCGATAGCCAAAATTTCTCGTATTTAACTACACACGTTTCATTGTTTTGTGAGCTGAAGAGGGTATGCGAGGACCATCCTGCAATTACGCAATCCGAGAGAGCCAGATCTGATCATCTAAGGATAAAACATACTCCCGACGAACCAAATAGCATCCGGTTATTACCTTCAAGCCCTCGACCGCGGCAAAACATGAACTATTTCACGATTCCACAAAACTAGATAGACTGAATCGTAAAACATCCCCAGCAGTTAAGAACTCCCACTCCCTCCCACCATTCCACTCCTCCCACCACTTCGCCCGCGGCACCATTCACCACATAATGGCCGCCGCCGCCCCAGACGCCGACGCTTCTGCCACCCCCGGCGACCCGCTCGCCGGGATTGACAGCGCCTGCTCCACCCCGTTCGTTAGCGCGCCGTCCAGCCCGACCCGCGACCCCTTCCCGGCCCACGGCGCATGCTTCTTCAGCGCCCCGGCGAGCCCCACCCGCGGCGCCTCCAAGGAGTTCGGCTGCCTCGACTTCGACTTCGATTTCTCCTCCCGTTTCCCGTCTCCCTCGGCCGCGGCAATGTCGTCCGCCGACGAGCTGTTCCACAACGGCCAGATCCGCCCCGTACGGCTCTCCGCGATCCTTCTCCAACCCCAACCTCTGCCGCCGCTGGTCGACGTCTCGCCTACGCAGGCGCCGGAGTTGGACGCGGCCGTAGACGCTGGCGCGGAGGCAGACGAGCGCGGCCGCATCCGGAGCCGGTCCATGCGCCGGAAGGCGCGGTCGCTGTCCCCATTCCGCACCCACTGGAGGTCCCCTTCTCCTGCGCCAGCACCGGAGTCCATCGAGCCGGCAGCGACGCCCGCGGCGTCTCGCTCGTCCTCGTCGTCGTCCACCGCTTCTTCCGCGTCGTCCTCTACCTCAAGAAGCTCCCGCCGGTGGGGGTTCTTGAAGGACCTTCTCCACCGGAGCAAGTCCGACGATGGCAAGAACCACCACCACCACCCTGCCCCTCCGCCTTCCCCGTCTTCCTCCGCAGCGCCGAAGAGAAGCCCGTCGGCGGCGGCGGCTAGAGGGCGAGGGACAGGAAGGAGCAGGAGGAGATCAGCGCACGAGAGGCTCTACGAGGCGAGGCGGGCCGAGGCGGAGGAGATGCGGCGGCGGACGTACTTGCCGTACCGGCAAGGGCTGCTGCTCTTCGGCTGCATCGGCCTCAGCTCCCGCAGCTACGGCGCCGTCCACGGCCTCGCGCGGGGGCTTAACGCCGCCGCCGTCTCCTCCAGGTCATGACTCGTGACCCGACAACCACGGACCACGGCGACTCGCTCCCATCTCCATGGACGGATATGCTTCACCATTGCTGCTGTTCTTGGAGCTGGAAGCTGCTTGCCCTGTTAAATGTGTAGTGTTTAGTGGCAATGTAGTGTCAAGAACCGCAAAAATTGCATAGAAAATATCTACTAGAAGTTGTTTTTTGCCTTTCATTTATAGTTTGTTGTATGGATTTTGGGTGTTGTAAACGAGCTTGTTCATCTAGTGATAATTAGTGCAAAAAAGTTAGTACTACTTCTCAGTCTGTGTAAGGCTAAGAGCTAAGAACTAAAAATCCAGTAGTCCTTTATTATTGTTGTTTGCAAATCATGAAAAATCGCAACCTTTTCGCCTCCTATCTTTTCATCCGGTCTATGAAGTAGTTCTTATTGTGCCCTTACTGTTAATGTTTGGCAAGTGTTCTCTTGTGGGAATTTAAGTGATTATTGCTGGTTTTACTATTTGTTTTTTCATTGACTCTAGTGAGAACTGATGTAACTGAAAAATTTAGTAGCATGCTTCTTTTGTTCAGCGCAATACTCTTCTTTCTAGTCATATAAGTTTCCATTTCCTCCAAAGTTTCTCTAGCAATAAAGCAGTTTTTTTGTAAGAACCGAAGAAGCAAACATGGTGAATTCAGCTGGGGAGTTCCTCTTAAAAAGAAACCTCCATCTGATAACAAATCGGTAGAAAGATCAACAGCTGCATGCTTCAGATTGTTAGATTAGTGAAGCAATATCACATCACAGTTACCATACCACGCAGATAAAATGATTTATTCTCGTGAGCTCTGTTGCATTCTATGCATTGGGGCTAAATTTGGAAGAAAAAAAAAAGAAAAAAAGAATGAGTCTAGATTTACATTTGATTGATGTGAGGGAGTCAAAATAAAAAAAGATTCGTGATATCACATCACAGTTACCATACCACGCAGATAAAATGATTTATTCTCCTCTGTTGCTCATGCATTGGGGTTGGGGCTACAGCCTCAAGTACATCTCACGTGATAGATGACAAGTCGTTTTTATCTTTTTGCTCCTCGGGGGCAGTAATTTATCAACTGTTTACTTTGCGGTGGTTTTACCTACACAAGGTGACCGAATAAACGGCCTTTCAAACAAAAAGACTCAGGCAAGCCTAGTTAGCAAGGCAAACAGGCTGATAACACCAGAGCAAATGCCAAACAAGACATAATCTATTGTGCTTAAACTTAACCACCCCAGCGAAAGATAAGTTACCTCTTTTCCCTTGTTGGAGGCTTGTACTTTGGATGCTTTGCCCATAAGTTCTTCACCGCTGCATGCGTGTGCTGCAGTGCTGCTAAAAGTCACACTATTCAAGTCAATTTTTGTCAGACATAACAGTCACCTATGTCCATCCACTTCGACCATGGAACACGGGGATTTTACATGGTATTTTAGAATCATGTTGTTCCTGTTGCAAAATTAGCATGCAGTTGTTCACACTTTTTTTTTGATAAGAGGTTTTCACCCATTTTTATTTAAAGAAAATCAAACTACAAAAGTTCAGATGTGTATCTGTTCATACTTAGGTTAATTAAATGTTTATGATGTGATGCAAAGCAGATAACTGAACAAATGAAATAGATTGTTTTTTTGTCAGTTTTTTTAATCCATTCAGCAAGAGAGAGAAAGCAGCTTGGTGAAGCAGTGACCATACCACTTTTTGGTGGAGTGGACAACTTGGTAAAGGTCACAGTAGCAGTGCAACTTCATCTGAACAGTCTCCCTTCTCTACGAGAAGAGAAAAGCTGAAGAGTGAAGAGGTAACCAAGAGATTGTGAAGTGAGAATTGAGGCCTGTCGATGTGACTATACCTGTCACCATCCCCAGCTGCACCTTCCCGAAGCAAGGCATGTCGCCATCCTCGAGGCAAGCCTCCATGATTATAGGCCGAATCGACGCAGGATGAAACGAAAGGTGCCACACCGTGTTGTGTTCTTTTGCTGGGAGCATCTCCTGGTTGATGCAGTCAGGGACACTGTTCAATACCAGTTTTGAAAGGAGAAAACTTTGTGAGTAGAAAAGAATTTAAGAATGCACAGCGGTGGTTGTTCGATGAATACCAGTTTTGAAAGGAGAAAACTTTGTGAGTAGAAAAGAATTTAAGAATGCACAGCGGTGGTTGTTCGATGTGGATTATTTTATGTATATTTTTTCTTGTTGTATAAGAGATTAGTTGTATATATATGTTATACTTGTATTTGTATATATATTGGTCTATTGATCTCATCATGAATACAAGCGTTATTTATAATATAGCTCATTTGTATATATGGAGATTAGGGTTAGAGCTTTATTGTTGCCATCATCGCCAGCCCCTTCGCCGGCCGCGCTGCTGCTACCACCTTTCTCGTGTCCTCTGCCACCACCCATCACTTGTCGTCTACCGCCACTGCCGCTGGTTCCTCTCTGCTTCACCAAGGCTGACACATCTTGTCCTCATCCTGTCGCACAACCAAGCCTAGGCCAACGCATCACATCCTCGTTTTCATCGTGCCACACAATCGAGGCCAACATAGATTCAAGTCCGAGCTTCTTGCCTGGAAGTCACCGCCGAGGAGCTGCCTCCATCGTCCCCGATTCTCTTGAATTCGCCGGAATCGGCCTTCCTCGCCCGTGAGGTTGCCTCCGATCCGGAGCCACTCGGGGGTCGCCTAGATCCGAAGTTGATAGCTCAAGCTGTCACCGCTGGGAGCTGCCGCCACCGCCGTCGGGGAGTCGCCGTCGTCACCGCCGATTCTCTCGTGCCTCCGCCCAAGCTCGGCTTCTAAACCGTCGCAGATATGGTTTCTAAGCCGTATCTCTTTCTTATAGAAAGAGAAACGGAGCATCGATTTTTCCACAAAAAAATGTCGTCTGGCACTGTTTCTGTTCCTCGTTGCTCGGTGATTTTCAATGGTATTAATTACCGGGACTGATTTCAACACATGCGCCTCCACTTGCGTGGTCAGTGTCTTTGGGATTTTCTCACCGGTGAGTTGCCTTGTCCGTCTCGACCTATTCCACCTGTTGAGCTTATGCTCCCGAAGGATACTTCAAGACACTCGTAAAGAGACATCCGATGTTTTTAGGATGTCATGGAGATTTTTCAAACTCAATATGTTGCCTATAAGATATGGATTGATAAGGATGTCCGTGCCTCTGCTATTCGGGTTGCTAGTATGGAAGTGCATCTTACTGAGGATATGGTTGGCTTGGCTTCAGCACAGTTGATGTGGATGCATCTGCGCAACCGCTACGAGCCGTTTGATGATTCCTTGCATCTTGCCATTGTGTGCCAGAAGTAGTCATTGCAGCAGGGAGATACAACTATAAACGAGTTCTATTAGCAGTTGTCTGCGGTATGACTCGACACTGACAATTGACATGACTAGATATTGGGTGTTTGAATTACTAGTAAAAAAATTCACAATCATGTACATGAAAAAGAGGTGGGATTGATTTATTGCAATTATTGTCTCTCCTTATATTGGACTTTAGCCATTCCTAAATCCAATTTTAACCCCTAGGCCACTCAGCTCTTCACACATAAAACTCTAGAATTCATGCTAAAACCATGTCCATAGCTTTTCCAAAGCTGTATTTTTTCTCTCACCCTCCATCTAATTGAATTGGCAAGCTCTTGCCTGGTTTCAACAAAAAGAAGCTTTTTCCAAAGCTAGATTTATTTTGGAGCTGAAAGAAGCTAGTAACATCTTTTTTTTTCAGGAAAATAAGCTAACATCTGACCAAACAGAACATTAGACTTTGACCAACTGAACTGACGTGGATGAAGACAAAATTGACTAGTATTTCTTTAAAGCAAGGATAACTGTATAGACAGCACGCAAAGTGGCTCTTAGTAACAATTTTAACCTGAGAGACTGGTGACTTTAGTTTCACTAACCGTGTGGACCTTGAGCTTTGACTGGAGAAGGAACTCCATTTGCATGCTGATAATGATGAAAACAAACCTTGAATGACCAATCACAGCGAAAAGCAGCGTCGGTGCACAAGGGGTGGGAGACGAGTGGTGGGGTGCTGGCGCGATTTGGCGCCGTGCGGCTGCAGCGGCTTCGGCAACAGCGGCTGCATCCACTTCGGTCTGACTCTCCATTCCGCCCAAAATTTGAATAATTTAGATTTTGCATG
The DNA here is from genome assembly GCA_036346255.1 of Ampelocalamus luodianensis. Classification (NCBI taxonomy): domain Eukaryota; kingdom Viridiplantae; phylum Streptophyta; class Magnoliopsida; order Poales; family Poaceae; genus Ampelocalamus; species Ampelocalamus luodianensis. The sequence continues at coordinate 2,221,950 of CM070625.1, read as the reverse complement.
TATTTATTGGATTTAAAAACTTTTGTTGCATTTTAAAAAGTTTCAAAAGCTTTGTCTTGCAATTCAAATAGTGAAAAACTATTAAACGGTATAGCGTTTTTCCTACACCGTTTGACATAACTTCTGATGCACGAATCCTACAGCTTGATCGCGTCTAACACACGCGGCCATGACTCACGTAGTTTCCTATGACAAGAAGCTTCTCTCTAGAAACTAAAGATCCTCAATCCATATTAGAAAAACCACCAAATCAGTAGCATTAGTGGCTAGTGGCTACTAGATCGCCACTGACAAGTTGCCTGATAGCCACCCCCTCCTCTCATGGTTCTGGATGAGCTTTGCCATGGTAGATCCGGCGCTAACAAGTTCTTCTATCTACTTCAAGCCTGCAATGTGCGTGGAAGGAAACCGCGTTAGTGGCAGAGGCCACGTCAGCAAGTGGCCGGTTCTCGTGAGACATGCGCGAGCGATGGTAGGTTGGTCCTCCGCGCCTCATGTGGATCGCAAGCATTTGGGAGGCCACGATTTGGCGCAATGTGGAGTGGTAGCGAGTAGGCTCAGCTGAAGTGAGGCAAGTGGAAGCGACTACCGAAGGCATGCGCGGCGATGCGTGGGGAGGTGAGCGGCCATAGCATCCCGATGAGCACGGAGCCACAGATGAGCTCAGTGGTTGGTGGGAAGGCCAACGGTTGCGACGTCCCAGCGAGCGCAGAGCTGTGGTGGCGAGCGGTCGCACGGCGCGTAGGTGAGTACATTGGGATTTTCTGCTCTTGTTTGATATTTTATAAAAAAAATTGAAACATGTTGAAACTTGCTGAAACTTCTTAAAACCTTTTTGTCTTAAACTTGAGTTCTAAAATACAAAACTTGTTGAAACTCTTTTGTTTGAAACTTGTTGAAACTTGGACTTCAAATTTTCTCGGAATCTTCTGAAAGCTTCTGGAAATACGTGAAACTTACTGAAACATGAAACTTTTAAAATGTTTTTACGAGACTTTTTCAGACTTCTTGAAACTCTGTTGTCTAAAACTTATTAAAACTTAATTTCTAAAATCTAAAACTTGTTAAAACTTAGGCTTGAAACTTTCTTGAAAACTTATAGAAACTTCTAAAAATACACGAAACTCATTGAAACTCAAAACTTTTAAAATATTCTCACGTGACTTCTTGAAACCTTTCGTATATAACCAAGTAGCAGAAAACTTGACTAAATCTAAAACTTGTTGAAATTTGGACTTGAAACTTTTTTGGAATCTTCTAAAAATTTGAAAACGTGTTGAAACCTAGTTGAATTTTCAAATTCAAAATCTGAAATTTTTAAGCAACTAAAACTTAACGAAACTGCATGAAACTACTATACCGTGAGGTATAGCATGAGCTAACAGCTCTCATTCAAAAATATAAATCAAATTCCTTGCATCAAATTGAATTTATAAAAATCTACAAGTTAAATGTGTGCTAAACCTCCACATAATTTGAATTTGAATTTCAACCTCCACATAATTTGAATTTGAATTTCAAATTCAAATTCAATCCTGAATATGCTAAACCTTTTAAACCTTTTCTTCCTCAGACCGCTTCTCCCCCCAGCGGCTTCAGCAACAGCGACTACATCCACTTCGGTCAGACTCTCCATTCCCTCTCGCGCGCGAGCTCGTATAGGAATTTTTTCCATCCAGTCCGACTGGATGTTTATTTCCCGCGGAATTCCTACGAAATTCCTTCCAGCGTGTCCTGTGAACCAAGGGGCCAAATAGTGGCTATTCCTATGGAATGCTGTTTCCTGCTATTTTCCTGCAAAAATCCTTTGATCCACATTCTGGTAGTACTTCATTACTGATTGGAGCGCCACATTCTACAGCATTTTAATCTCTCATTCCTCTCCTTTTGAAGCTCACGATTATATGTTACATTACTACATGATTGTTCATATTTTATCAATCTAATAATACTTGTGACAAATTAAGAATGCCAGTGGACAAGATATGGCACTAATTTAGGTGTGCATATCTCCTGCTGGATCCTCTGCGGTTGCTATTCAAAGGCCATATCGCCGATAGATGATACTTGTCGTCCCCGCCTCCGGTGTCGCCGCCGGCCTACAATCCCCAGACGGGGGAGCCAATGCGGTCCCTTCCCTCCGTGGCAACACGAGGGGCTAGAGCTCCTGGGAGTAAAGAACTAGCAAGTTGATGGGCCGCATGGGCAGTAGATAAAACAATGCAATGCACACAGAAAGAAATGCCAGTGCCTCCCCCCTACACAGTTGTGGGGACCTGAAACGCATCAAAATGAGAGCAGACTAGAGAGAATCCAAAGATGGGTTGCATGTGAATGCGATTGTGCAAACAAGAGTATCTTCTTTCCCCAATTGAAGAAACTTGCAACTAGGAAGGGATAATACATGGGGTCATTGCCATTAACCTCTGCAGTTGTATAAACATATGGTCCAGGAACACTCATGCAGGGCATTCAAGATGATTTTACATGTGTCATCTGATACTCCTAACTTCCTAAGTATTTTATACAAGTTTTTTTTGGATAAATCATCTAATTGGCTTGACAATTCTATTTTTTGCGTAATGTTGAAAAACTATGTGAAATCCAACCCAAAAAAAATCTAGAATGTGCCAAACTATATCACACCAACTTCAGTCAAGGTTTTCAAATTTGTCCCAGCCAAAAAAGGCGATCAAGGTTGTTACTGTCACAGTAGCATTCCTCACGGATCCCTGTGTCGTTTACTTTAATAAGGACAATTCATAGATCTAATATAACATCTTAACCCCAAGGGCACATACTTTCATGGGATTTCAACTTATGGCTTCCAGAGACATAGATCCACATGTCAGCAGCACCGATGCATAAATATACACAATACAATCATAAGAGCTTCAGGTTTGGCAACACAATGCATAAATATGCACAACTGAATGTAAAATAGCTTCGCATGGAAAGACAGATCAACAAGTGCCACTTCCCCTTTGCCTCTTACATCCCTTTTTCGCGGGTTTTAAGATCAGAGTGGGGCAACAAATTACTAGGAGCAGAGAAAAGAGAAGACAGGACAAAAATCACAAGGCCCAATACCGGAAATTTCTCATGCTTCTAGGCGGCATCTTTTGATTTGTTTTCTTCTTGTTGGGAACTTCAAATTACCATTTTGAGTTGTCCATGTTAGAGGAGCCCACAAACGGGAAATGCCAAGGTTGGTGCTGGGCCCGATATGTGTATAGATCTCTGTGTGTAAGTTTGTTTCTTTGCGTTTGCTATTCTGTACGCGTTACAGCGTCAGGACTCAGGACTCAGGACCCCTTTTGTGCCCCCAAGTAATGCTGAAAGAGTGACCAGCCTGCTGTCTGCATGGACAACATAAACTGTAAATTCAGAACTCTGAGAATTCCCTGCACTGGAACTTTCAGAAGCCCGATCTTTACAAATCATTATCTACTTTTGAGCAGGATAAATCAGGGTGTTTTTTTTTCAATTCCCTACTTCTTAGGTGCTTAGGAAAACCACCAGTCGGGAGAGTAATAGTTAGGATGCTAGCTACTTATAGAGATTGTGAATTAAGTGTTTTCTCAAGATGTATATTTTGCATCCATATAATATATACTATCAATGAGCAGGGTTATGCGACTCTCCTTTATTGATGATTTCCAAGTCAGAGAAACTCTTGACAAAAGAAAAAGGGAACCAAAGAGATTGCTAGTGCCTAGTAGTGCACAAGGAAACTCTAATAAGTTCAATGTCTTAGCACTGCCACTTCTGCTGAACAGCTGAAGTAAACTGAGCCTTGTATGCCTCGTTACAGGAAGAATATGATGCATGTAAAAAGTTGTTTTTAAATCTTGTGGGGAAAAGCACCGTTGTTTTCAGCAAATGGAAACGAATTCTGAAGTTTTGAAACAAACAAAGATCTATACTGGGAAGCTAATGCATGTTCAGGATGGCAGGAAACTAAATCTGGTTCCGACCATTATCAGCATATGTCAAGCCTCTACTAACATGTAGACGTAGTAAGGAGAAAAGGGAGAGTAGCTTGTTGTCGATATTTGGTTGAGCACAAGAGAGAGACATGTTCTGAAAAACAGTTCTATTATTATATAGATCGCTGATATATAGATTGTATGGTTAATATGTGTAAGAGCAACTTGGCCAGACTCAGGAATAATTATGATAGTATACAACATTCAAAATGAATTGGCTAATATGCATGATATGTTGAATGAACAACCATAGCTATTACAAATTTCTGGCACTCTCAAATTAAACTTAATTTTAAAATTCAAAAAGGTAATATTTTTCTATATATCATGTGAAATTTGATATTTCATGTATACAAAGCTAACCAACACATATATCAAATTCAAACTTAGAACAATGAAGTCTACTAATTTTTGCACGTACTTACTTCTAAGTAAGCTGCTCCTTGGGGTGTAATACAGCATGATGGAGTTGAAAATGTCCAAAGAGTGCATAACTGCAGACTGTTATATCAAACTCTCCATTAGAAGATTGGCGGTTCACTCTTTATCAGACTTCATGGAAGCTTCCAGGATGACCACTAGGCACTAGCAAATGGTAATGAAACAACGTCTTCCAGACAGATCCTTTGTCATCCTCTCTCGTGGCAAAAAAAAAAGTTTAATTTTCACAAGAGGGGCATGATTCAACAACTTTGAAAGGTAAGAATGCTTAATAAACAAAAAGGAAACCAATATACATGGACTTCATTCAACATTTCGTAGAAGTACTCAGAATAAGACCATAAAAGTGTAATTCACCATAGAGAAATAAAGACCTGATTATCGCTACAAAATGTTATCAATTAAAATTCAAAATGGATGTGCTACCGATCATTATCTTCCTGATGGTTGCAAATTAAATATATAAGTTCCAATATAGAATGGCATAGAACTCCAGTCTCCAGGACAAAAGGCATGATTTCCATCTCTTCTTTCTTGTCAGCTAATTGTGTAATGTTGTCGGATCTCCATAGACCCATCAAACATTTAAATAACACATAAACATTGATAGCAGAAGCTGAATGTTACATCTTGTTATTTCAACTATCGTATCAATTGAGGTGTCTAGTGCCTCCATTTGCTCTCGAATTAACCATGAACATGTATCCAGTATTGGGTATGCAAGTCTGTAGTGGAAGAATATTGAGCAAAGCTATCATCTATTCAGTTCACCATTGTAGAAATAAAGGGTGAAGAAAACGCACAAGATATAAAAACAGCTGGAATGATTACCTGCAAAAACCAGCCTGTGATCTTTTGATAAGATTGGCCAATGAGTAGAGCCTTCCCCTCATAGGTCCTCCCTGCTGGAGGTGTATTTCCAGAGTTGACTGACAATACTAGCATGCATTCGTCAACTGAAACTCGGCTTCTTCGATTAAGCTCTGCCCTGGAGCCTTTTGCACACTCATCCTCCTCATTAGTCTCCTCACATCCCCTGCCTCCTCCCACTGTCCTGTTTCTGCACAAAGATTGGCCAGCAGCACATAGTTTCCTGAGTTATACGGTTCAAGATTAATAAGCTCTTTCAGAGCCACCTCGGCAATGTTGAGCCCAGCATGGGCACGACATGCGCTTAGAAGTGCTCCCCATATCGCAGCATTAGGCCTCATTGGCATCCCTTAAATCAGCGCATGTGCTTCCTCAAGAAGGCCGGACCTTCCAAGTAAATCCACCATACACCCATAATGCTCAATTCCCGGCTCAATCCCATGCTCTGACTGCATGGTCTGGAAGATCCCCCGCCCAACATTCACAGCCCCAGCATGGGCACAGCAACCAAGCACACCCAGAAAAGTCACTGCATTGGGCTCCCCTCTAAACCTCATCATCTCGCGGAACAGCTCAATTCCATCAATCCCATGCCCATTCAACGAAAATCCTGAGATCATTGTGTTCCAGCTCACCACACTCCGCTGTTGCATCCCCTCGAATACCTCCTTTGCACTACCAACATCGCCACTCTTGCAATACATATCTAGGACTGCATTTGTAACATGCACCGTCCTCTCCAACAACCCAGTCTTGCGTGCATACTCATGCGCCCACCTCCCCGCCCCAGCATTACCCGTCCTCCCACAAGCTGGCAGCACCACCGCAAGTGTCCCATCATCTGGCACCACCTCACCCTCCCTCGCCATGTCCTCAAAATACCACACCGCCATGTCGTCCCGTCCACACCGTCCACACCCCGCGATCATAACGTTCCAGGAAACCACGCTTCTCCTGGAGCGCTTGTACCGCTGCATTTCATCAAACAGGTGGCGTGCAGCGCGAATATCCTTGGCTTTGAGATAGGCCGTGATGAGCGTGTTGTAGGCGACGGTGCACTTGCTCCTCTGGGGCATTTCGTCGAACAGTACGCGGACGTGGGGGAGAGGGTAGGGCTTGAGGAGCTCGAGGGCGATGGCGTGGTGGGAGAGGAAGCCGAGGCGGAGGAGGAGCACGTGGAGGGCGGAGAGGAGAGGCAACGAGGAGGCGGAACAGAGGAGGGGGAGGAGTGAGAGGCGATCAGGGGCGTGGAGGCGGCGGAGGGAAGAGAGGAGGCGGAACGCGAGGGGCGGCGAGGAGGAGGAGAGGGACTTGACGGCGGCGTCGAGGAGTGGGAGGGAAGGCGGAGGGTGGGGAGGGAGGAGGCGGAGGAGGGGAAGCGCGGGAGGGGAATTGGAGGAGAGGAGAAGGAGCGCGGCGAGGAAGTGGTGGTGCGGGGAGGGCGGGGAGGAGGGGAGGCAGTGGCGGACGGCGAAGGCGAGGAGCTCGAGCGGGCGGCGCCGGGCTACGGGGGAGTGGTGCAGGAGGTGGAGAAGGCGGCGCTCCGCCGTGCGGGGGTGCCACCCGTCGGGGGTGGTCACGGCGGCGGTGGACGGCATCAGCAAGAGATTTGCGATCGCGTTTAGATTCGTGCAGCGGGTGATACGAACGAAATGGACCATGGCGCGCAAGGCGAATCGGACACTTCGGCCCACCAGCCCAGAGTGGGCTCGAGCCTGGGTACGTCACACCGTGCAGCCACTATCATGCGGGCCCAGCAGGGATGCCTTCTTGTTTTCTCTCGTACCCTTGTGCCGAGTGTTCTCACAAGAGCATGATGGTTTTTTTATGCCATTTATTTGGGAAGTTCATTTCCAGCTAGAGATCCATATGGATGAGTCGAAAATTTAAACTAAAATTTCAGTTTATTCATATGAATAAGCAGAGATTTTGATCTAACCAAACAAGATCTTAGGGGTTTGTTTATGAAGTCCATATCCGAACCACGTGGATGGATCGAGAATTTGAACTAAAATCTCGATTCATCTATGTGGATGAGCAAAGATTTAGATCCAACCAAACAAGACCTTACTGAACAATTCCGGTGTTAAACTGGAACGAACTGCCTGCAGTCTGTACATTATTCTCTGAAAAGTTCCCACATAACTCTGTTTCCAGCTGTAAACAACCTAGGCTAAGTCCTAATCACCAGCAGACAAGAAAGTTCATAACATGGAGGCATGAAACTGACACTTTGACCCTCACAGTTGGAGCTTGCTGGCGAGGTACCAGGAGTGCATGGCCAGGCTGCCGAACGCCATGATGTTGGCCAGCGATGACAGCCCGTGGATCATCCCGAACTTCCTGTTCATCGCCGTCAGGGCGGGGCTCGTCTTTGCCACCTCCGCGTTCTTCGACCACCCGACCTCGCCGCCAATGCCGAGGTCCTTCTCGATCTTGTGCCTCTTCATCATCATCTGCACGAGGTAAGCAAGTCAGCACTGTATATGAACGGGAAAGAAAATGCACAGTAAAAGAAGATCGTGTCCCACAATTGCATAAAGCATGGGTTCTCAGTTCATGACAAGGATCCCATCCTCCTCAATGGCTAGAATAGCATGCTACAGTTGTTTTTCAGCAACCAGTACAATTCGCAAACAGCATGACATATAATACAGAATGAACTCTGTGTTACAATTTATCAGGTGTCCGCAAAGACACTGCCTGCTCGCTCACCATAGTTATCCAAAATTATGCTCATGCGAGTAAAACGAGACGGTTACCACTCTTAAGTCTAGAACTAGTAGTGTTTATTTACTTTCCCAAGGCTAAATTGCTAAGCTGATTGGAAACTAAACAAAAGGGAGCATGTGCTTTTGTGTCAAGCACTGAGTAGTTTGTTCCCTCGGTACTATTGCCGCGTGCTACCTACAAGGCTATGGCAGCCAACTACCATGTTACTTTTGTTCACTACTGAAAATATAATAAAGCAAAAAAAGAATTTCAGATATACTTGTGATTGCTGCAAGGAATTGTTAATCCAGGACTGCAGGTCATGGCAGATCTACCAATATTTTATCACCTTCGACAATACCAAACTATATAAAACAAACATTAACTAATCACCGCAATTGTCTCTTGCTCAAAGTACCATACCATGCTTTTCTCTGTAAGTAGCATTAGGCGAAGGCAAAAAAATTGGTAACACAAATGAACCTAAGGAGTGGGAAAAAAGGATTTGACCTCAATGGTCATGGGGGTGAAGACCAGAAGGTTGGACAGGTCAAAACCAAGGGCAGCGATAAGGAATCCAAGCTGGTAACGCTCAATAGTTGATGCTGTCTTCCATGGGTGGAGGTATGCAAAAGCTGCTACCGATATGGCCGAACACACTGATATCAACATGAAGTAGGCTGGGAACATCTTCCCCTGCAGACTCCCAAACTGGTGCCTTGGCAAATACCTTCATAATTCAAAAGATGTCAACACTCACCACAACAATATCAATTGCTTTATACTATTTTTGATAAAGGAATAATCAACTTTGTGCTTATGGTTTCAGGTGGACTTCTTCGTTCTCAGAATAACAAAGTACTATGTACCCTGTGTGTAATACAACATTGAAGGCACACTTGAACAATCCAGCTGAAGATGTTGCTTTCTAAAACGCGCATAATGTATCACTCTAAAAAATGAAACTTACAGTCTTACACAATAAGTAAACCACCCAACTTGCTTGCAAAAGCACCATAGCATTGGGGTAAGAACTTTCAGAAGTTGTACTAGCAAAAAATGGTAACTTAAGTCGTCACGTTATCTACAGGCTTAGAGATAATGTTTCATGAGAAAACTAATATCTACGACCTTTCTAGATTTCGAATAAATAATACTCCAGTGCTTCTAATTTGGAGTATAAATTATGGGTGCTCATTCCAAACAAAATTATAGTGTCTCAGTGGACATGCTTTTATGCTAGCAAACGTACATACATGCAATATTTACTACAGTAAAAATCCTAAAATGTAGAAAGTGGGATGAATCGCTGAGGACCTATGGGATTACAATTCTAGCGCCAAATATGCACTGCTTGGCACAAACAAAATTGCAATTTGAGCATGTTGAGTACCTACCAAATCTAAGGGGAAGCGCCCAGTACTGCTCAAAACCTGAAACTATTTACAACAGGGGAACGCCTACTAAATCAAACACGAATATGTATATTGCAACCATTACCGCAAACAAGCGCAATAATAATCAAGGTAACAAAACCAAAATTCTCACTCAAACGAGGCTAAGAAGTTTAACCGAAGGGATTGAATGGTTTTACTTGAACATGACGATGCCGCCGATGAAGGTGACCCAGAGCGACGCGCCCCAGGCGGTGGCGAAGCAGAGGACGTGGGCCAGCCTCGCCGCCGTGACGCCCGCGCCGGAGCGGCCGGAGCCGCCGAGGAGCGCCTCCGGCGCGAAGAGGACGCCGGCGGCGAGGAACGACGCCGCCGTCAGGAACCGCGCCGCCAACCCCATCGCGCCCTTCCAGGTAGCTCAGGCTAGGGTTTGGTTTTCTAGAGAGTGGAGAGTGGAGAGAAGAGAAGGAAGAGATGTAGGAAACTAGGAATTGAACTCAACAGAGTTTGAAGCGGAAGAGGAGATAGTTTATGTAGCTGACGCCAACGAACCTTCTAGAAAGATGCACACTGATTTTTAAATCGTCTGTAATTTTATTAAGTTTAAATTAATTGTTTTAATCATTGAATTTGGATAGATTTGATGTATCATATGATTGAATATTTATTCAATGGATAAAATATATAACTTATGCTTAATAAAATTTCAGCCACCTTACGAATAGATAATCTCTTTTTTCTTCACTCTTTCCTCTATTTGTCCTCCTCCTTTTTTTTTCTTTTTTCATTTGTCATTAGCACTCCAAGTCCCTTTCAATGAGACATTGCATTGTTTCGGGCCTGCTTTGGAATGAAGGAATTTTACATGAAAAAAATATAGTTTCTGTAGATTTCCTACATAATTAATGCTGTTTCAGCTCATACTAGAAGCTTAATTTGATAGTGTAAATTGTTGGGCACTAGCAATTCATCTATCCAACAAGTGGCGGAGGAGTATATTAGTACCAATTTTTAAAAATAAAGGAGACATTCAAAGTTGCACTAATTAGAGAGGAATTAAGCTCATGAGCTACACAATGAAGCTTTAGGAGCGAGTGATCGAGCACCGTTTAAGAAGAGTGACTAGCGTAACGACAAACTAATTTTGTTTTATGCATGGGAGGTCGACCACGGAAGCAATTTTCTTAACACAGCAATTGATGGAGAGGTATAGGAAGCAAAAGAAGGATCTTCACATGGTGTTTATCGACTTGGAGAAAGCTTATGATAAAGTGCTAAAAATGATCATGTGGTGGGCGCTTCAAATGAAAAAAAATCCCAATAAAGTATATTAATCTAATTAAGGATATGTGCCAAGATGTTGCGACTAATGTCAGAACATGTGGTGGTGATACTAGTAATTTCCCTATTAAGATAGGACTACACCAAGGGTCAGTATTGAGCCCATACATTTTTGCCCTAGTGATGGACGAGGTCACGCGGGACATACAAGGAGATATCTCTTGGTGTATGCTTTTTTGCTGATGATGTAATGTTAATTGATGAGAGTAGGATATGTATTGATAGGAATCTGGAGATGTGGAGAAAAGTCCTAGAATCGAAGGGGTTTAGACTTAGTAGGACTAAAACTGAGTATATGAAGTGTGATTTCAGCGGTGCCGATGCAGATGATGGAGATGTTAGGTTGGATGGACAAGTAGCGCCTAGGAATGACACGTTTCGATATTTAGGATCGATACTACAGCGAGACGGAGAGATTGATGAAGACGTGAGCCACAGGATTAGAGCAAGTAGGTAAAATGGCGTCAAACATCGGGTGTTCTGTGTGACAAAAAAAGTTCCTCAAAAGTTAAAAGGGTAAGTTCTATAGGACGGCGATTAGACCTGCGATACTATATGGAACAGAATGTTGGACGACTAAAAGACAATATATACAGAAGATGAGTGTAGCGGAGATGGGGATGTTGCGATGGATATATGGTCACACAAGGCGAGATCGAATCCGCAATGAGGATATACATGATAGGGTGGGGGTAGCACCAATTAAAGAGAAGCTTATCCAACATCGCTTAAGATGGTTTGGACATCTCCAACGGAGGCCTTCTGAGTCACCGGTACGTAGTGGAATTTTAAGACGTACTAAAAATGTAAGAAGAGGCAGAGGTTGACCAAGACTAACGTGGGAGGAAGCAGTTAAAAGAGATTTAAGAGATTGGAATGTAGCTAAAGAATTAGCTTTGGATAGGAGTGCATAGAAGTTAGCGATCTACGTACCAGAATCATAAGAAAGTTTAGGGGCTATGTTTTAAGCTCTCGGCTCGGTTGGCAGGATGTACATCTTAGGGTTTTAGCATTGTAGGTTTTATTATTATTATTTTATTTATTTTAAGGCTCTCGTCTCTTTGACTTTGAGAATGTTTTATTTCTAGTCTACTTCAACTTGTTTGAGATCAAAGGCTTTGTTGTTGTTGTTTTTGTAGCAATTTATCTTTTCTGTGGAAAGTAGAAACTCATGTTGGGCAATGTATGCATGCATCAACTGTTGTGACTTGTGAGAGTAAAATGTTTCTATTTCATGAGGAAGAGTCGATCTTCATAAGTCAGCTATCTCTTCAAGCTTCAAAGAAGAGGAATCAGCAAAGAAGAACTTCAGTACATGTGACAGAAGACTTGGCCTCTTTACATCTCCTTCCAGAAACAATTAGTTGAACAGAAGACTAGTAGCTGGCAGAAACTTGCTCTGGTTGCCTAACTTCTTTCTGTTTTGTGACGCCGAAGCCAAACCCATGGGCCTGAAACTAGTAGTGTTCAGACTTCAGAAAAAAAAGATTCCCTGGTGCAAGATTTCTACAAGAAACCAGTGGGCAGTAAGGCCTAGACAAATGGAACACATGGCTTTGGACCTAACAAAAGAAACCAAGATTCAAGAATCCATGGGCCATGATTTTTTTTGTCAGTCTCAAACTTCATAGAGTACAACATGAAGTCAATTGACCATTTTATAGCTGCATTTATTGACTAACTCATGTGGCATGTTGTGTCGAAACATTTTGGTACGAAGAGCATAAATCTTTACGAAGAGCATAAATCTTTCATCACATATTGCTTTCTTCGCAGCTTGAAGAGCATAAATCTTAGTGGTAAAATACAATGACAGAGGAAGAAATAATGATTCTTTGTATTTCTTCAGTTTAATTTTTTTGCACTTCAACAATTTCAATAATCAGGCGCCATTACAATTCCTATCTCTACCTTTGTAGAGACAGTGGCACCATGACAATTCCGAATCATCAATACCCAAAAGACACAATTCCATTCTTGAATGCTGCTGAATCTTATGCTTCACTAGCTTCTATACCCCGAGTTGTTCAACTCCGAGCGTGACCGAATGGGTCAGCTCGCCGATCATGAGGCTGTGCTCGCCGACGGGGATCCTTCGGACCCCGTTCCGGTCAGCGATGCTGAGGCTGTTGCAGACGTCGATGCCCATCTCCACGCGGGCGACGCCGCCGGCGGGCACGTGCACTTTCTCGAACGCCACCAGCTGCCGGACGGGCGCGCCGTGGCTGGCGGCGGCGGAGGGCGGGGCGGCGTACACGAGCACGGTGTGCGCGCCGTCTCGATCGCCGACATTCTTGACGTCGACGTGGACGGGGATGCTGAGGCCCTCGCACCGCGCGTGCGCGACGCGCACGGCGGCGCGGTTCGGATGGGTCGTCGCGTTGAGGGAGGGGGCGGCGCGGCGGCCCGTGAGACGGACGGAGAGCTGCGCCGGCGCGTGCGCGAGCGAGTGGGTGAACTGGGTGTAGCTGAGCCCGTGCCCGAACGGGTGGATCGTCGGTCCGGTGTAGAATCGGTACGTCCGGCCGGGGTAACCCCTTGCCGGATCGGCGCGCATCGCCATGTTCGTCATGGGCACCTTCTGCAGGTAATCTTGAGGGTACCATGTCACCGGTAGCTTCCCTCCTGCAACAATTCCAATCCAAATCAATCAAACTAATCTCCTTGCTTCAAAATTTTGATCTTTTCAACCAATTTGTTCTTTTTGTCGTCTAAAAGTTTGATATTTCAATCGCTCTGAATGAGATGAACTTGTTGAAGTGTACCTGGGTTGTGCTGACCAAAGATCACGTCGGCGATCGCCTGCCCGCCGGCTTGGCCGGGGTACCCGGCCCACAGGATGCCTGCGATCCTCGGGTCGTTCTGCGCGAACGCAATGTCGATCGGCCCGCCGGACATGAGCACCAGGATCACCGGCCCTTTCGAGGCCTTCGCCACCGCGGAGACTAGCTCCGCCTGGCGGCCAGGAAGGAGCAGGCTTGCTCTGTCCAGGCCCTCGGCCTCGACCTTCTGATCGAGGCCGGCAACGATGATGGTCGCGTCGGCACGGCGGGCCGCGTCGACGGCAGCGGCGATCGGCTGATTCCCTTGGCAGGCCACGTCGGTGCAGCCCGCCTGGTTCACGGTCTGGACGTACTTGCCAATGCCCTGCAGAGGCGTGGTGTACTTGCACGCTTTACCGGCGTAGTTCCCGATCATGGCCACGGTGGCCTGGGAGTGCGGGCCGACGACGGCGACTGTGCGGTGTGCGGCCGGCGAGAGCGGCAGCACGGGTCTGCGACCGATCCTGTCGTTCTTGAGGAGTACGACGCTCTGCTGCGCCGCCTCGAGGGCGAGCTCCTGGTGCGCCGGGGTGCACACGTGCTGCGGGCCGAGGTTCCCGAACGGCTGGCTCGCCGGGTCGCCGTCGTACATCCCGAGCCGCATCTGCACGGTGACGGTGTTGGTGACGGCGGCGTCGATGTCGGCGTCGCTCACCTTCCGCTGCGCCACGGCGCTCTCGGTGTACTGCGCCAGGAACGGGCCGCAGTCGAGGTCGAGCCCCGCCCGGAGCGTGGCGGCGACGGCATCCTCGCGCGTGCGGGTGTAGTGCTGGTCGCGGTAGAAGACGTCGACGGAGTCGCAGTCGGAGACGATGTAGCCCTCGAGTCCCCACCGGCCCCGGATCGTGCCGCGGAGAAAGTCCCCGTCGGCGCAGGTCGGCACGCCGTTGACCTGGTTGTAGGAGCACATGACGCTGGCGGCGCGGCCGTCGACGACGCAGGAGCGGAACGGCACGTTGAAGGTGTCCTCCAGGTCCTGCCGGCTCACGACGGCGTTGAAGTGGTACCGGTCGGTTCCCGCCCAGTTGTCGAGGTCATACGCCGTGAAGTGCTTGCAGCAGGCGGCCAGCTTCAGCCGCGTGTGGCCCCGCCGGCCGCCGTACGGTTGCTGGAGTGCCCGGACGTACGCGGCGGCGTACCGGCCGGCGACGGCCGGGTCCTCGCCGGGGGTCTCCTGCCCCCGGCCCCACCGCGGGTCCCGGAAGATGTTGACGTTGGGGCTCCAGAACGTCAGCCCCGCCTGCCCGCCGTTGTACATCGCCCGCGCCTCGTCCGACACCGCCTGTATCGTACACACACCGTACGCACGCATGCACGTACGAACATGAGTGCAATACGAACGAAAATACGTATATCGCTGAGCAAATACATGAACAATTACAAAGGAGAAAAAAAAAAAGAATCTTGGCCAGCATTGAATCAGAGTTGATCAGAGCATCACGAGAGAGATTGCACGGACTACGAGGCACGGTCATATCTTTGCCTCTCCGATCACGAACCGGCTCCTCTGTGTTTCAACAGAAGCAAGCTGCGGCCATAATACACAATAATGCAAGGACGGCAGCTGATTACTGTAGCAAAATACACGGGTGTACAGCAGATATGAATTTCTACCGTAACAGTGTTAGATCCAAATCGTTAGATTTCAATCTGACGGTTGGAAGATGATAGGACTGTTCTTGTGTACTGTACCCTATCGTGTATCAAGTAACGATGCACGCAGGCAGCGATGTACAGCAGCGTCGCACGTGAGTGAGATGCAGCATATTGGTGCTCATTGCCATTGGCGTGCTATCGTGATCCAAATTCTTCCAGGCATTTTTATTGTTTCTGCTGATCTGCTCTGCAGGTTCTATCTTTTTGGAACTAGAATTGCAGATCAGATCAGAGACACAAGTCTAGCAACTTGCTCAAAGTAGATCTGCAACCACTAATTGTTTATCTTGACAAAGCCAACATTGTCACCTCATTTTGTTAGTCATAAGGTTTTTTACCTATTAGCACTAGTTAATTTTGGTATTAGGTAACACTTAACCAAGTCATTTTACTCTCTCTCTCTCTCTCTTCATTGCCCTTTTGCTGCTACACAGCCACAACCACTACCCTTATCTCATATTTTTCTTGTAAAAACTAATTCTTCCCCACTTTAATTCTTCTCCTTTTAGCAAGCTCGCGATTTCCCCAAAATAATCACATGGCAATGAATCAATCCACTCTACTCCCATCTATTTACTCTGTGTTTCTTTGTGAGCTCAAACACATAATTGTTCTTCTCAATCTTGTGTTCTTCTGGTTATCATGATCTTTATGAATTGGTTTGGGAAAGATTGATTATGAAGATTTCATTTCAAGGAATATCAGAAGAACATCCTTTTCAAGTAAAAGACTTGTTTTTTTAAGCAAGTTGTGATCTTACCATTGTAAGAAAAAAAATGTGTCGACGTTATAATATTCAATGAAAAATATATTTTATTTTTTTAATTAAATTTTCTTAGGTGTAGAGTCCAATTTTAAACTAGAACGGGGCCCTCAGATTGTCGGGTACGGACCTGTCTCGATCCTAGACCTACGAACGGTTTCACTCAATTGTCAAACTATTACATGCATTGGATATGTTATACCATGCCAAAATGAGACCATTACATGCATTCACTAATCACTATGACAAGGATACATTGGATATGTTATACCATGCCAACAAAAATATCCATACCACTGAGCATGATAGAAAAGGTTTTTTGCAACCAGCTTTGCAAGGATTTTATTGACCATCCAGATGCAATTAGCAAACTTAGGATGAAGGCAAGATACTGTTAGATATGCGAAATGAGAATAAAGGTAGTACGATAACAACAACAGTACAGCATAACTCTGTCTTTTCTTGGATGTGTCTGTCACCTTTAATTCTTTTCAATATTCATCTTTTTTTTTTGTTTGGATAAGAGATCAGATTGGGCTAAAGTTGATTTGGCTAGGCTGGCTTGCACATGGTTGCACCTTGTACCATTGGCCAACCGGTAGTCACACTAGGAACCCCACCATCTCCTTCCGTTTTGGAATTGGACACTAGCTATATCTGTGAATCACTTTGGGATTTTTGGCTCCTGGGTGACAAAGTGTGGCAGCAAAGTGTGCATGCTGTTTGGTCAAAAGTTCTGCAAAGTAGCTAATTAAATTAAGTTCAGTGTCTTAATGAGAAGCTAAAACCTCAATGTATTCCACACACATCAAGGATGCATAATTTGTGACTATATACATCTATTAGAGAGGTAGGTGAGTTCCACTAGCATCTACTATCTATCTACAAAAACCAGCTTGCATTAACCACTGCATTGCATGGTATGGAGCACTCCATACATGGTTGTGCAGAGCTGAAGTCATGAAAATAACAAAACTAGTATTACAAAATGCAGCATGAGGCTTTTGCATTGCAATTCATTTTAATTACTACCAAATGCCACTAAAATCATAGTACTCTTAAAGGTTAAGCAGCCACTTGCAAAAGCGCATATGGATCTATCGCCTTTCCTTCCTCCTCATCATCACACATGTTGCTGGGCCAGTAATAGCACAGTTTACTCTTCAGTTAACATATAGATATTCAGAGTTCCACTCAGGTGAAATTTGAGAATTACGTGACCACCCCCATTGTCAGGTGGATCAAGAAGCTTTGCATAGAGCACAATCCAACTATTCAACTGAACCAAGCTTAAATGGATTTATCAGATTTCCACTCAGGTGAAATTTGAGAACTACCTCCAAATTGAAGCTGAAGTGTTCTTACTACTACTTAGTTCTTACGTACTACTTCTTAGTTCTTACCGGTAAGGCACCGGTTGTCGACAAAAACCTGTACAAATACTTATACCATCCGTTATTCCACGCCGTAAGATATCGCTTTAAGATTCGTGCTCAAAACCGTTGGCACCATCCCAAAGGAAAAGATCCAGACACAGGTCACGCGAGGCTATAGTAGCATAGAACCCGAGGCAAGCGCGACGCACGGTGAGCGACACAGACAAGGACACCAAGGGCGCACACAGACACGAGGCATCACATGCACGCGTAACAGCAGAGACAAAGCCAAAGCCCGCACGCGCGTTGTGTTCGCGCGCGCGGCGGCGAAGGCGGCGGCAATGCCGGCGCCGGCGAGGAGATACGTACCCGGCCGACGAGCTCCCAGAGGGAGGCGTTGAGCGACGCGGCGGTGCCGATGACCTGCGGGAACGCGGTGGCGCCGGGGAACGAGCCGCCGAACCGCACCCCGGGCCCCGTGTCCGACACGCCGTGCAGCGCCTCCGACCACCACTCGTACCCGGCGATGCCCAGCCGCGGCACCCCCGCCGCGTTGTTCACCAGCAGCCGCACCTTCTCGGCCCGCGCCAGCCGCGCCACCAGGTCCCGCGCGCGCGCCTGCAGCGGCAGCGACTGCCGGCAGAACGGCAGCGACGTCGCCGCCCCGCCCGGCGCGCACGCGAACGGCGGCCGCGAGCAGCCAGCCAGCGCCGCCGCCCCGGCCAGCACGAGGAGCGGCAGGAGGAGGCGCCGCATGGTTGGTTTCTTTCTTGCAAGGTGTTTGTGGAAATGGAAGGGGAGGGAGGCAGTGTGCTTATATAGCACAACTGCACAAGCAAGAGATGTTGCAAGTTGCAACCACCGCAGGGAGGCACAAGAAAATGGTTAATTGGCCATGCAAAGAAAAGTATTTTGGAAAACTAAAACTATTTAGGATTTCAGAAGTTATTATTTTCATATCTAGTGCAGCACATTGTTAGAATTAAGATGGATTAGTATCTTATCTGAGTGTTGTAACTGCTGGTTGACAGTTTGTGTGTCCTGTTGGTAGAGGATTTTTGTAATGTTGTTGTACTGCGAGTGAAAGTTGTTTGGTGTTGGATTTTGGTGATCTCTGCTGCGAAAGACAGGTAAAGCGGTGTCATGGACAGGGCACAACTATTTTGTGCAGGTATTCAAGTACTACTACTAGTCTTTGTGCTGATGTGAGAACTACTTTTCTAGTATCTAAGTAGAGATTAAATAGAGATAAACATATGTCTGGTTAATACTTAATACTCAAAAGAGGCTAAGATAAAGGTTGCAGCATTGTGTCTTTGCTAAGAGGGAAAAAGGTCGTAGTATATTTTATATGGTCTAGCACTAGTATGAAACTAGAGGACCTTTCCCACATGGAGAGCACCTTGCCAACTTTCCTGTACCCTTTCTTCCTCGAGCCTTTTTCTTTTTTACTTTCTCCGAAAATATTTGTTGAGGTTTACCTACAACAGTGGCGAAATCTCGTCTATTTTGGACCGTCCAGTTATTCAATCCATGGTTTTGTTCAAGGGTAAATGATTCACGGTGATCATCATAGCCTGCTGATTTTTCTTAACATGTAATGACCGCCTGCTTTCAATCATAAATCACCTTTTAGCTTTTGTGTTGATCTATTTTGGATTTATGACGAAAAAAGAGAGACTATCGATAGCCATGGAACGGAAGGACGACTTGCAAAACGGAAGGATACTTCTCCATCCATATGTCATCAGACTAAGACGCTCATAGTACGCATGCAACCACTCACGAGGATTGCAATCAGAAATGACCCAATTCTACCATCTAAGCACATGTTTCCAAGGCCAAAGTTTCACATACTATTAAAAGACAAGCACTCACCAAATCACCATTCATCTATGTGTGTTCTAGCAGTTGGTAATGTCGTCTTTTATGGTCAGTTTTAGCGGACAAGGACAACCAACCTGGAACGGCGTACGGTTTTCTCCTGCTAGCGGTTGTTCAATACACAGATCAAAATGTCTCTGATTTCACCTAACGCCTTTACAACCATAGTTCTTTGCATTGCACCACACTTTCTGTAAATAGCTTGTAAAGGTGGTTAAAAAATTACTTGTAGCATTGAAGAAATTAGAGTAGCAGGTTGATTAATAGGATAGCCTTTACTAGAAGAACTAACGTACTGGAATTGCTTGTCGTCTGGGTCAAAGCAAAGGATAGAATAACAACTACTTCATTAAAAATGGCTTCCTCTACGGAGATATTGTTGGATACTTTCTTGACATTGATTGATGAAATGAGAGAAAAGGAGAAAGAAAAAGAGAGACAGAGAGAGAGAACGCAGCGTGTCCATTGTCAAATCGGATCAGATGAGTAGCTCAGCTGCAAAGGTTAAAAGCAAGGGGATGAAAATGATGTTCAGATGGCAACAAAATTAGTATATAGCCACAGTGTGAGGGTTAATTGATCATCTGTGTGAAACGTATCTTGCAAGGCTCTGTTTCTACCGATCCTTTCTCACTGTCTTCCAAGCTTCTTAACTTCTTTGTGCATTGTTAACTCTATGTTTGCAAATGATAACTCTATTGCGTTGTGCAAAGTATTTCTGATGGCAAAGAATACCTAATCACAGCCAAGAAGACAACATGACAACATGTCGATTCTTTCTTTCTCACTTTCATGATGTGTAGCCACTTGAGGGTGAATTGTTGGTGGCTTTCAAATGCATGGCCTGTTCCTGGCCTCTGACACTTCTCCAGGAGAGGAGAGAATGGCCTTATGACCAGATGTCAATGGGCCATTCACCCTTTCACTTGAAGTCTTGAATGGTCCTGTTTACTAGCTATAGTACTATCCACTATGGCACTATCTACCAGTAAGGACAGCACTACCTCCAAGAGTTAGTAGAATATATTTATGGAGCAGTGTTGTGTTGTCAAAGCAAGAAAATGACTACAGTACTAGCTAGTATGTGATCTTTCTGCTGAAAACGATCAGCAACTCTGGCATTTGTCTGGTACTAGTAAGTAAACAACAAGGTGGGTAGGGTTTAATTAGCTATCTACACTAGGCACAAACCCCGAATTTGGATTACTACAACTATGGCATTTGTTCACCGGAAGTGACCTGCATTTTCTTTGGTCATGGGATTAATCTGGACTCTCTGTATTTCCCTCAAAAGAAAAAAAAGGGACTGCAATGTAGACAGGTTGGCTAACAACACTGATTGTTATACTTAGGTTTTGAGTTGCACCATCATTCTATCAACACAACATGATTCTACATTTTAAATTCACCGAAACCGAACTATATATGAAAAAAATCTCAAAATATTTTATAGAAAATTACATAATTATATGCCCAAATTAAGTAAGGAGAGGCCTCCACATTTCTGCCCAAAACATGGAGAGGATTCCACATCTCCACTTCCCAAGGCTTCAAGTGGCGTTGCTGAAATTGTGCGCATCTGAAATTCTTCATCACTTCCATTCACACACGAGGCACTTGCATGCATGCATCACCCAACTGGGGCTGAACTGGATTGCTTCAGTCCATGGAGGGGGAGGGGGCGCTAGGGTTGGTGCTCAGGAGGCCTTGCAGCAGAGCATGTGAGAATGACTGTGGCCCCGGTACTGAAACAAACTACATGTACACACAGCTGGTGAGGTGATGGGAGCAGGAATGAATGAATGGATGATGCATGATGGGAGTAACAGATCAGCAGTGCATCCATTCAACAAATTGAGTCATGGGCTGATGGGTCTCACTGATCCGTGATGACACACATTGACTGCATTTTTGTATCAGCAATGATTGTGTTCATGGCTCTTTCTCCTGCTACTGCTGCTTACGGATCAAAATATCCTCGATGTATATCTTGAGGAACACAAAAATCTTAATGGATGTATATCGTGAGGAACAGAAAAGACTTGCTCTGCAAAACTCTGCTAGAAAAGCAAAATGCACTAGGCAACCACCTGCTTTTATTGAGGGGGTGTTTGGGACGACTTTGGTTTTTTGCTCGAAAAAGTCAGAAACCATCCTAAATAGGACGTTTTTTTCACCAGCTTTTCGAAGCTGAAAGTTGTGTTTAACATGGTAAAGTCAAAAGCCGGAAGCCATCACGGATAGCTTCCCGCGCTTCCCACCACCCCTTCCGACTTTGCCCCTCTAGTTGCTAGTTATTTACCGGCTTTACGCTACTCAACAAAACCCCTCAACTCTCCCACGAAACCCTAGCGCCCCTGGCTTCCTACCACCCCTTTCGACTTTGCCCCTCTAGTTGCTAGTTATTTACGCACTTTATGCCACTCAACAAACACCCCCCAACTCCCCTAGGCCCCTACGAAACCCTAGCGCCCCCTCCCCCGCACGCATAGTCCTGCCCGCCCGTCCGCTCCTCCCTCACCCTCCTCCCCACGCGTCGCCAGATCTGGCGTCTCCGCCCCGCCCGCTCCTCCTCCCCTGTCGGCGCCCCTCCCTCCTCCTCCCGCACCACCATGTCTCCTCCATCCTCCTCCCGCGCCGCCACATCTCTCCTCCTCCTCCCTTCTCCGGGACGCCCTCCTCCTCCCGCGCCGGCGCCCCACCTCCTCCCCGGCTCCCTCCTTCTCCCCCGGATTTGGCGCCTCTGCATGCCCGTGACACCGCCCGCCAAGAGGTGCGATATTTGGTGTGTGGTTTTGATTCTTGCTGAGGTGAGGGGGTTCTTGGTTTGGTTTGCCATTAGTGAGTGTTGCCATGAACCACTGAATGATGATGAATCCGATGAAGGTTGAAAGTCGCCACTCGTTGAGTGGCGCGGCCAACGGCCCGCCGAGGCCGGTGGACAGGCTCACCGTCGCTGGCCTTCTACTGTTCCTCACCAAGGTTTAGAGCCGCCCCTCGTTTATTATCGTCAAATGTTGTTAATTGCGTTTAACAGCATCAAACAAGTCATTGCTGTCCTCAGGGGGCATTTCAGATAATTCTCATCTTGAAAGCTGCAGCCAGCCTACCTAAAAACCGATGACCAAACAAAAACCTTTTCATTTCAAATTGTTTAGCCATGTCTTGTTCAACCCATGACCAAATTAAAGCCACTTTTCGAAAAAGCTGCGCACTGTGCCAAACAAGCCCTGAATATATCATTTTCCATTATTTAAACACTGGATTCAACAACTTGTTTGCACTCAGGAATAGCTCAGATAAGATTGTATGACCTATATGCCCTTGCTTTTCTCATTGTTATCCTATTACATTCTTTTACTTGTTAAGGGTATTTGTGGTATTTCACTCTAGTCTAGGGTTTACTTTTGTGTGTTCTTGTACTATATATTGCCCCTTATGCTATTACAATACAATGAACCATTCACATTTGCACCCTCCATCTCCATCTAATATGGTATCAGAGCACTAGGTTCCCTCCTAGCCTCCCCTCGTTCTCCGCTGCCCCTACCCCTGCCCTCGGGAGGAACAATCTCCACTCCCGGAGGTGGCCTATTTCTAGTAGTAGTTTTCTTCTTCTCAATAGAAGCAGCAACAGCAGCACAACCACTGTCTCTTGATTCGGCACCACCGCAAGTCTAGTCCCGAGCCAGATCCGGCGAGATCCCACGCCGCCATCGGATCTGGCCGCCGCTTCGGTCTCCCCGGCGCGCCCAAGAGCCACCGCCGCTGGATCTGGGCTCCTGCCACGCCGCCTCGCTCTCCGGCGCGCGATCGCGCTCGATGTTCTTGCTTTGCCGCCGCCCTCGAAGCGCCATTGTCGCGCTTTGCGCCGGGCCTTCCATCTCCGTCGAAGAAGGTCGCCGCCGCTCAGGTCCGGCGCTGCCTCCCTCCTCTGCTTCGGCCGTCCCCCTCATTGTCATCGCTCAGATCCGGTGCCGCCTCGACATGTCAAAGCCACTGGTCGGTAGGCCGATCACCATCGCCTTCGGTGGAGAGAGGGAAGATAGAGGGAGAAAAAAATACATGGGAGCAGAGAGGAGTTTAGAATCAGATCTGGCAGGAGCCGCTCTGGCTTCACTACCTCCGGATTCTCTACCGGCTCCAGCTTCGGTTGATCTGGCTCCAGCTTCTCTTCTAGTACAGCTGGCTTCGGCTTCTTTGGCTCCAGTTTCTTGCAGCATCTTCCGTTGTTAAACAATGTTGTTGCTAGTATCTGCAGCTCCTTTGAATCATTTTTCTCGTCGAGCTCATCTAAGTCCATAACACTCTATCTTTGAATTCGTTTAAGCCGTGCGAATGCATAAATTTCCTTGTTAGTCGGCTGATTGCTTTGCTAGCTACGGTCTATCCTCTTAGGTCGAGTGTGGCCCTCTTCTTTCCCTTTTGCATGACAACAACCGTCCCTCCTCTCTTTGAGCCGCTACAAATCGTAAAAGTCGTTATGATGCCGTCGCTTCTTTTTGAGCCGCCGCCCCGAGCTTTTAAGGCTATCGTGCTTCTTATGCACTGCACCTCCGCTGCGCTTCTTGTGCACTACACCGTTGTCGTCTTGGGCTTCAATCTGCGTCGCCATGCTTCTATCCATCTCCTTTCGGTTTGATTTGACATATCTCTCTATTCTTGTCGGTTTCATCATCTTCCCCGTCGTGTTGTCACGGTTGACTTTGCTCCCGATTACATCTACTTTCTCAGCCCTTGCACCTTGTGTTTTTTGGGTTGTCACAAGACCCCAGATGGAAGGAAATATTTTGGTACTCAACGTATTTCCCAAGAGTTGCACGCTACGACGACGTTATTAAGACTCGGACTTCGGATTTTTTCTATTGTAGTGTCAACCCTTTCAAATGCAATGTTATTGTATATGCCTTACATTTGAGGAGGTGTTAATGGTATTTGTGGTATTCTACTCTAGTCTAGAGTTTACTCTACTATATATTGCCTCTTAGGGTATTGCAATACAATGAATCATTCACCCCTCTCCGTCTAACATTACTAACCATAGTTTTCGTCTTTTCAGATGTTCACTTGTACCCTCTTCTGGTGCTGAGTTAATTCCTCAACTCCTCAGTCCTCTTATGGTTTCTGAAACTAGAATCGAGATTCCAATTTATTCCTCAAATTTCCAGTCCTCTTATTTCATCTGAACTGTTTTGAGTTCATGACTACCAAGTTATTCATGAGCATTTACATTTCCAGATGAGCAACCGTCCACAGCTACTGCATGAAAGTAAGTCAATAAATCATCACTACTACAGAATCAACAGAATCATTATACTCTCTTTGCCTAGGTACACATACACAGTTATAGACTAGACAATATTTGGTATGCATCTAAATACTAAATTGCCACTGTCTGAAACATCTAAATCTGTAAGGCACCTAATTCTGCACCTGAGTGACGCATCACAGTGGCGTAACAACGTGGAGAAGAGGGAGGCGTCACCTCAGGTGAGCTCGAAGACGGAGATGGGGTTCCATGAAGAGCTCGACCTTCGGCTCCCGCTCCGTCCGAGCCTCGCCTAACGACTCCCTTCAGCCTCTTCAACTGTCGAGGTGGGGCTCGGCTCGCGTGCCAAGCCCTCGATGACTCCCCTCACTGACATGTCGCTGAGGCTCACGCAGTATCCAACCGCCGGCGAGCTCGCAGCAACTTCTCTCTTCGCGCCTTAGCCTCCTCACCAGTCGCCACCGCTCGCCGGAGCTCCGCGCCGTCGGCCTCCATCTGTTACTCACTTTATGGCGACAGTTGTGCCATTCGGGGCACGAGAATCGTTGGATGGACAAAGTTAAGATTAATGGGCAGCTTCGAGAATTCACGAGAAAAGTATTTTAAAATATTGTTATTGACAGATTTATGCCCGGGCCGTGTGTGCAATCTGAACCGAATTAAACTGGAACGGGTAGAATTCTGTAGACATTCGACGAGAAATATTCCAATTTTGTATACAAGCATGGTCACCAAGAATAATTGCACAGTTTTCATCATGATGGATTGATCGTCCAGCTTCTCTGTGTTTAGCCGTGAAACATGCTCATTTAAGTAGTAATTTACTGCTTCCGTAGTAAAATGTGAAAAATGGAATCTGAAGAAGACTAAACTGGTTACTACTTGTACGGGATTGGAGTGGTGAGAGAGACAAAGGCTGACCCTAGAATGTGACGTGATTAAACTACCTCCTGCTCCGTTTGGGCAAGAACACGATGACACGGCTGCCCTGATCTCTGACCTTCTTCACCAGCTCTTCACACCGCTGCTGCAGTGTCTTGTTCACACCCTGCACTAATCCGCGGGCTTCATCGACCAGGGGCAGGGCGTCCAATATGGACTCTCAGACAGAGCTATGATCTGGTAACAAGTCCGGAGCAAAGGCTACTAGGCAGGCGCTGTACTTGGATAAGCTACGAAGAATTCCATGGCGTTTTCCTTTCGGCTGCTCTGAGCTTCTCCTTTGTTGGCCCAAACATATGGCTACGTGTTTTTTTCGGCCCAGTCGAGTCTTATTTGATGTTTCTGTCTCCCTCACCACATTCTAGGGTCAGCCTTTCTGTCTCTCTGTGTTCCATCACCACATTCTAGGGTCAGCCCAGTCGAGCGTCAAGCAAGAATCAGCTTGGGCAAGAAAATGTTGAGGCAATCCAATCCAAACCAGCCTTCGATTCTCTCTGTTCCATCCTCAAACGGGAAGGAAAACGAAGAGGAGGAAAAGAAGGTTCTTTGCTTCTTCTTCTTGCCGTAGCTAGCATGCATGGTGCCTTTACTTTTCTTTCCTTGGTAAAGATGGATTCAATTCTTCCTGTCTGTTTCAGAGAGGAATAAATTACAAGAAAGATGCATATGAAGAAAGATGGACAATGGGGCACCTTTGCGTGCAATCCAGCTGATTCTTGGGCTCCGCGCGTAATGGATCGGTCTGCACTTGTGATGCAGTACGACAAGGCCCCTCTTTTCCCCTTTTCAGAAAGCTCACACAGAGAGGGAGATGAGGTGCTACAGTAAGAAAAGGTGCATTTCCTTCGTTGCTTTCCATTCAGCTTAATTTGTTATCATGCATGGTGCGTTGCTACTATCATGTATGTTACATTACGTTTGCAGCGTTGTTTTCCTCGTAAGCGCCAAGTGGTGATCAACTTGTTCTCTCTGTTTTTTGGGGCTTCTTCTTCTTCTTGTTTATGGATTGAGCCACCCTTCTGATTCTGATCCATCTTTATTTTCCCTTGCAGCAGAGTGATTGAGGTTCTGTCATGGCGATAAACTCATCTTAATCATCACCGATCAGTTTTCATTACATGGAAAGTGTTTGACGTGATTAATCTCCATAATTCATATCCGGTGGTGTTGTGTTGATCAGCAGAGGCTGGCTGGCTGTTTTTTTTTTTTTTTTGATAATAGGTTTGCATCTCATTTCCATTAAAAGAAAACATAATTACAAAAAGTTAACAAACTGATTAAGCTAAACAGGATTACATGTTTGGACTGCACCCACAACTACAGATGCATTAACCAAAAGGGAGCTTGCGGCCCCAAACCAAAAAGGGAGTATTAACAACTTCCATCACCCAAACTACTTGTCCATGGCGCCCATCTGTCTCTAGCTCCAAAAACTTCAGAAGCAACTTTTCCAATTGCTCTAGCGCCCTTGTGGAGCAGTTCCCGTTCTTCCTCCTTCTGTAAATGGGACCACAATTCAATCCAGTGACAAGAGATATGAATAACTGAGATAGGTTCTACAGGCCATTTTTTTATTGAAACACGCTAAGTTGCGCACTTTCCAAATGCTCCACAAAATAGCTGCTACACCAACCACCATCAGCTTCCTAGTCTTCCTAGCAAACTTAACTACCCAACTAGAGAATAATTGGGTAATATCTGCTGGAGGGTTAGGCAGGCCAAAAATGCAGCTCACGATATTCCAAATGTATCTCGCTAAAGGGCACTGCAGAAACAAATGAGTAATACTTTCTTCGGCCCCACAAAACATACATCTTTTGTCCCTCTCCCAACCCCTGCGCACAAGATTGTCTTTGGTCAAAATGCTTTGCTTCAGCACTAACCAAAGAAAGACCTTAATCTTTAGGTGTAGTTTAATAGCTCAAAAGAAGTATCCTCGTTGGAAGAGACGTCTTTCAAGGTAAGACTTGCATGCTGTCAATCACGGCTGGCTGGCTGGTGCTGCTGGATGATTTGATATCCTCGTTGGAAGAGACGTCTTTCAAGGTAAGACTTGTGCGATCAGCTAGGTCTTGAAACCGTTTCAATTCTTGCGTTTAGCTTCCATTCACGAAAGAAAAAAAATATCTAGCAACGTGAAAGATTAGTTGATGAGGGGGCTATGGAGGGGAGCAGCAGCTGTGGCTAAACAAGTTTCTTATATATAGACTGGAACCCAATCCCATCAATTATCAAATTAAGTAAAGCAAGATCAATAAGCATGTTGATTATTTTTCAATAAGGAAAAAATGACTATGTACATGGTGCAAATGAGCCGAGCTGTGATCTTCTTTCCACCCTACTGGCAGTTGTAGTAGTGTCTTTATGAGTTAAATGTGGACAAGAACTCATGGAAGGATGCTCCTAACTTTACTGAATATAGTTTGGGTGTTTGTTTTGTTTGCCTTCATAGTGCATTGGATGGATTTTCTTTTCATCGTTTTGTTATTATTTTTTATCCCTTTTGTTTGCTGTTCTCAATTAACCATGCAGTCGGTGGTTCGAGATTACATACTGTAGTAGTTTACCGTTTCCCCACCTTAAGGGATGTAGTAGTTTCGGCATAAGTACAGAGTAGAACCTGCAGTGTTTTATATCTTGCCAATGTGTACAGAGTAAACTTACTGTTGTAAACTTTGCACAACTTTCAGATCAAGTTCATAAGCATTGTGGATTGACAGCATGCAAGTTGGTCAATAATTTTCAATATTAAGTGGCCTCGTATTGCTGGTACATCTCCTTCAAGGATTCATCTGATGGCAACCATATTATTTTCTTTTGTTGGGTCATGCATCCAAAAGATTCAAGAGATCGCTACGGAGGAGGCAATACTAATACTGGGAGTCAAAGAAGATCTTACAGATCTACAGCGAAGAATGAAGCAAATACAATGTTTTATTAGTGATGCTGAGCAGAGGAGTGTCGAAGAGTCCGCTGTTAAGAATTGGCTTGGTGAGTTGAGAGATGCCATGTATGATGCTGATGATATTGTCGACTTGGCCAGGTTTAAAGGAAGCAAGCTGCTAGCAGATCATCCTTCTACATCATCAAGAAAATCAACTACATGCAGTGGCCGTTCACTCTTGTCTTGCTTTCCTAATGTCCGGACAAGGCATGAGATTGCCGTTCAAATTAGAAGCCTCAACAAAAGAATAGAGAAGATTTCGAAGGATCACATTTTCTTAACACTTCAGAACACAAAACCAACTGGACAAGTTTCTGTACCAGATCGGAGAAAAACATCCCACCTTGTCGAACCAAACCTTGTGGGAAAGGACATCATATATGCTACCACAAAACTGGTGGGGTTGGTGCTACAACACAAGGAAAAGAAGGCTTACAAGATTGGCATTGTTGGAACAGGAGGAGTTGGCAAGACAACACTAGCTCAGAAAATATACAATGATCAGAGAATAAAAGGAAACTTCAGCAAACACGCCTGGATTTGTGTTTCCAAAGATTACTCGGAAGTTTCTCTTCTTCAAGAAGTCCTTCGAAATGTCGGAGTATACCACGAGCAAGGTGAAACTGTTGGAGAGCTCCAAAGCAAGCTTGAAGCAGCCATTAGAGGGGAGAAATTATTTCTTGTGTTGGATGATGTGTGGCAGCCCGATGTATGGACCAATTTGCTAAGAATTTCATTACATGCCGCAGCTAAAGAAATGATTGTAGTAACGACTCGACATGATACTGTTGCACAAGCAATTGGAGTGGAAGATGTACATCGAGTTGAACTGTTGTCTGAAGACGTAGGATGGGAGCTACTATGGAAGAGTATGAACATTACTGACGAGAAAGAAGTGCACAATCTGCAGGACATGGGGATGGAAATTGTTCAAAAATGTGGTGGCCTTCCTCTTGCAATCAGGGCTATTGCTGGTGTTTTGGCAACCAAGGAGAAAACCGAGAATCAATGGAGAAAGATTCTAAGCAGCAATGCTTGGTCTGTGAGTAATCTTCCCGTTGAATTAACGGGTGCTCTGTACCTGAGTTATGATGAGCTACCACAAAATTTGAAGCAATGTTTCCTTTATTGCGCTCTGTATCCAGAATATTGGACCATGCATCGTGATGATCTTATCAGGTTTTGGGTTGCCGAAGGGTTTATAGAAGAGCAAGAGGACCAGCTGCTAGAACAAACAGCAGAACAGTACTACTATGAGTTGATCTATCGGAACCTCCTCCTACCTGATCCTCTGTATGTTGACAAAGTCAGGTGCAAAATGCATGATCTCTTAAGGCAGCTTGCTTGTTATTTGTCAAGAGAAGAGTGTTTCCTTGGTGACCCACAATCATTCGAGGGTAAAAGCATGTCTAAACTACGACGTGTTACAGTTGTAACGGACAAGGATACACTTGTTTTACCTAGTCTGGACAAGCAGCAATTCAGAGTAAGAACCTTGATGTTTCACTGTGGCAAGTCAGTAAGAGTTAAGAATATAATTTTCAAGAGATTTGTATATCTCCATGTTTTGAATTTATCTGGCTCGGGTGTACAAAGTGTTCCAGACTATATTGGAAATCTGATCCATCTCCGCATACTCGATCTTGATCGTACCGACATTACTTGCCTTCCGGAGTCCATCCGTTCTCTCGTAAACCTTCAGATATTGAACTTGCAGCAGTGTAGAGCTCTGCACGGTCTTCCTTCGGCAATCACCAAATTGTGCAATTTAAGGTGTCTTGGGCTTGACGGCACACCAATAAATCAGGTTCCAAACGGGATAGGCAAATTGAAATTCCTCAATGATTTAGGAGGATTTCCTATTGGTGGTGGAAGTGATAATGCTAAAACACAAGATGGATGGATGTTGGAAGAGTTGGGGCATCTATCACAGCTAAGGCGGCTTTCTATGATTAAATTGGAAAGAGCAACTCCTTGTAGTACAGATTCATTACTAATAGACAAAAAGCATCTCAAAGTTTTATATCTATGGTGCACTAAACGTACGGATGAGCCGTATTATTCGGAAGAAGATGTTTGTAACATTGAGAAGATCTTTGAGCAGCTAAACCCTCCACAAAACCTTGAAGATCTAGTTATTGGGAGCTTTTTTGGTCAGAGGTATCCCACCTGGCTTGATACTACCCATTTGTCTTCAGTGAAATACTTGAAGCTCATAGACTGCAAATCCTGTGTGTACCTTCCACCAATTGGGCAGCTTGCCAACTTGAAATATCTGAAAATTAAAGGAGCAGCCACGGTTACCAAGATTGGATCCGAATTTGTTGGCTGCAGGGTGGGTAATCTCGGATCGACAGAGGCAGTTGCTTTCCCCAAGCTTGAAACGTTGGTCATAGAAGATATGCCCAACTGGAAGGAATGGTCCTTTGTTGAAGAAGACGAAGTTGCATCTCCAAGGTTGCAGCTGCTGCCTCGTTTGAATAAGTTGCATATTAAGGGCTGCCCCAAGCTGAGAGCTCTCCCACGACAGCTCGGAAAGGAGGCCACTAGCTTGAGACAGCTTTTAATCGCGAGATGTGAAGGCCTAGAGTGGGTCTCGAACCTTACTCAAGTGAGAGTGCTGCGTGTAAACCGTTGTCCAACTTAAGGCGTGTCAAGAGATAAATTTGCGAAAACTAAAAAAAGAAAAAGAAAAAGGAGGAAATATAAAACAAGGGAGCTTCTCTTAATTCCGTGCACGTCGTATTTGGTGAATTTTCATGGTAGTTTGTATGGCATTTCGTGTATTCTATTTCCCTTTTTTGGTAGCTGTTTTCCTTTTTTTCCTTAATATTCTGTTTGTAGGTGGGTGGGTTGGTAACTCCGCCTATGTCATCGTAGGCATACCACATTACCACTTAATGGCATAGCCGGTCCCAAGTCTAGAAAAAGGAGAAGGGAATACTTTGTATGCATTATTTTCATGTAAAAATTTTGTGGACATGTATAGTAAAATAATGCTTTGCTGCCAGATATTGTTCATAGTTTTCCTGGAAATTACTGTATTTTTTGTTTACTTAGCTGTATTGTCTTGTGATGAAATGGCACTTGGTGCAGAATCTGACCAAAATACTTTTTTGAGAGGCACATTCACTAGGTTGTTGTCTTAAATAAAATTTTGATGTCTCTAAACTAGTTTAGGTGGACCTCATTTAGAATCCCTTTTTACAGTAAAATTGATTAAGTGAAAACACACACCAGTTCATTCTTCTTCTACTTTTTTTTTATTAGATGGGTGCTTATCTCCCTCGATTTCGATTAGTGAAACCAGCAACGGTATCATTTCGTACTGTAGCTATGCACAGTAAAAGATACTATTACTGGTTTCACTAATCGAAATCGGGGGATAAACACCCCTCTAATAAATAAATAAATAAAAAAAAAAAAAACCAGTTCATTCTTCTCATCGCTCCATTCATCTTGATGAGAGTTGGGACATACAAGGTAGCAAAGGCAATAATGACCAACAGCTCAATTAGGAGTTCAATCAACAAAGAAATAACGAGGATATGGAAAAGAAAAGAAAGAAAAAAGAACGACATTACTTGTTAGAAGAAAGAAGTATACTCAACCCAGGTGCATGACAGCATGAGCCTGTCTGTAACTCTGAAGGTGCATGGAAGCAATATATGCCAGTTTCAATGAATTACAAAGAGAACCGGGAAAGAGATCAATTGAGCAAACAACAGATTAGACGCTTGAAATTTGAGAATGATTATCTATTGTCACGAAACATCACCATCACGCAACAGTCTCTCAGGGCATTCTTATATATATAACAGAAGCATATCAGCAACACGATTTGCGTATGACAGCCAAATGGTGAGCAGTAAATCTGAATTAGATGGTACCATGGAAGAAGTAAAAATATTCGAAGATCTCCACAAGTATATCAAGAAGATATAAACATAACAAAATTAAGGTTCATCACAGGCACCGTTAATAGCACTGGAAAGACAAATTCAGCAATGGTTAGGCTTATTTTCATGACGTATCTCCACTGCGATCACCTTTTCTATTCTTTTTCTTCTTTGAACATATCAATCAATCTATTATTATCTTATTAATCGAATGCAACAAAGTAAAAAAAACCGACCATGTTTGCTCTCAAGGGGTAGAAATTGCCACGTTAATCGATCAAAAAAGAGAAAATCTACGCCATTGATTGTGGTGGGTCCATCGTAACAATATTAGTTTAGCATATTTGCAAAATCCTTGCAGAACAATTAACCATGCAATCCTTGAGTCCGACTGTTTTGTGAATCTAGCTTGATAAAAGAAAAGGAGTGGAGTGCAGCTAGATTGATGGATGGAGTACTCCATCGTTCTCCACGCATAGCTAATCACATTCAGAGTGAAAAGATGGGATTTTATTTTGTTTTCAATGAAACTAGCTAGAAACTCGGCTGGTGATCGCGTGTTGTGTTTATTGGGCGAATTGACGCTTTCGGTGGCTGGGATAATCCATCTGGACACCTCATGATGCGATGATCAGTATTGAAAAGTTTAGTCAGTGACGCATGGCTGTCGATCGTAAATCTCACAGTCACAGCTGGAGGCAGAGCAAATTGGTGATGCATGTGTTGCAGTACGTTGCTGTGTTCAGTTTTCCTTTTCCTTTTTTTTTCTTAATATTCTGTTTGTAGTGGGTGGGTGGGTAACTCCGCCTATGTCATATTAGGCATACTACTTAATGGCATAGCCAGTTCTAAGCCCGGAAAAAGGAGAGGGTATACTTTGTATATATTATTTTCATGTAAAAATTTTGTGGACATGTATAGTGAAATGATTCTTTGCTGGCGGATATTGTTCATAGTTTTCCTAGAAATTATACTGCATTTTTCGTTTACTTAGCTGTATTGTTTTGTGATGGAATGGTACTTGGTACCGAATCTGACCAAAATACTTTTTTGGGAGGCACATTCACTAGGTTGTTGTCTTTAAATATCTTTAGGTGGACCTCATTTAGAATCCCTTTTTACAGTAAAATTGATTGAAGTGAAACACACACACACACACATATCAGTTCATTCTTCTCATCGCACCGTTCATCTTGATGAGAGTTGGGACAGACAAGCAGTCAAAGGCAATAATGACTAGCAGCTCACTTAGGAGTTCAATCAACAAAGAAATAATGAGGATCTGGAAAAGAAAATAAAAAAGAACGACATTACTTGTTAGAAGAAGCATACTCAACCCAAGTGCATGACAGCATGAGCCTCTAATTAACTCTAAATGATCATGATAATAGAGATTTTAATATTTTGACAACATAATTAGTTTGCATGCTAAACCAAGACAGTAGCATCGATCGATAGAAAATCATTCTGCCATGTAGATGGCATAGCAACTAGGCTTAAAACATTCCACCATAGAGTTCAGTAGATAGCACATGGTAGAGGAAGTAGAGTAACCGAGGGAGTGCAGAGGAGAGTAGAATGAGTAGAGTAGCAGAGGGAAGAAGATGGAACAGGAGAGTAGGAGGGCTCACCGTCAGAGTAGGAAACGGAGCCGCGACGCCGCCGGTTCACGGCAGCACGGCCGCTCACGCGCATCCAAGCGCCAGCGCGCGCCAACACACCATGGGACCCAACCCGGGGCGGAGAAGAACCACACGCGGGGATGCAGGGGCGGTATGGAGGCCGAGGAGAGGACAGGAGAGCTCGCCTGCGGAGCGGCAGCTGGCGACTCCACCGTGGGGTCCGGCGGCGACGAGGAGGCAAAATCGAGAGGGAGAAATAGGGAGGAATAGCATCAGGAAAGATCGGGGAGTAGCCTAGTGGTGGACGGCTGCAAGATCCACCGTCGCCGGTGTCGGATTTGGTTGGCGGCGGTGCAGTCGGAGTGAGAGCAAGGAAATGGGGGAGAGGATGCAGAATTGCAGAGTACAGGGAGTGGTCAACAGGCCGATGGGCCCAAGAATTGGTCAACAGGGAGTTGCAGAAGAAGAGCACAGAAGAAGTTGTGGGACGAAGCCAACCGAACTAGTCCAACGACGCATTATGTTTGACTGTAGGCCTGACTACCCTGTCACTTAAATATTTGCACACTGCACAAAGTAGAATTTTAAGTCGAAACTGCAGAACCTAGCTGGAACTTGGTGTGGGATGATAGGTCAATTTGGTCAAGTAACTTCTTGGTTTTTTTGTGCCCTGTTGTTTCCACTGTAGTCTTGAACTGGGATTTTTTTAAAAAATAATATCATTTTAATAAAAATTACAAAAAAAATAGTCAAAAAAATTACAGAACTAGGCTTCTGTGATTGTGTCGTCGTTCCAATTGGCTACAGGGGCTTCGGCAGTGGCGACAGGGTCACTATCACCATTGAAAATAGCGATAGGGATCCGGTAAGTCATTACATTTTTTAATATTAAAATTTAAGAAAACCGTCATTTCAAATGACGACAGCGATCCCGCAAGTCATTGTCACCATTCCAAATGACGACATAATCTACCCTATAAAAGACCCTAAAATGATAGCATAACTCATTTTTATTCAGAAAAAAGAGAAATAGGGGAGAGAAGGGAGAGGAGTAGATGATGAGGACATGACATCTATGGATACAACCATATTTGCTATGTTTAATGTTCTAAGTATAAGAGCTCGTACGCTTCATTTAAATTATAAGGTGAGCTCGTTTTTAGGAGTGTCTTTATATTATATGAACTATATGATGCTACCTAATGATGAAATATATATATGTGCAGCACCATGTCACTTTTGGTCCAAGAGAAGCAAGCGATTGAAAGTGGACTGCTTTTGGAATCCAGATTCGGCCTCCAAAATCAGCCTGACAAAGATCAACTTAAAACAGGCATAACTTTCTCATACGGTGTCCGCTTAAGGTCCACAAGTACTTGATTGAAAGCTTATTTCGTCCTCTTTCCAACGGATCGGCCTCATCTTCAAATTCCTTCTGGACTGATCACAATCATCAAAAGAAGACGTCATATCAATTGTTTGGGCCAATCTGGGCTTTGTAATCATACTGAACTTGGCCCATCTGCCATTGGGCCACTTGGGGGCGTGGTTACTGTTCACGTGAACAGTAATCCGTGAGTTTAATCCCACCCCGCTAGTTCTATTAGTTGTGTGGCTCCTCATCCCCTATTTAAGGAGGCCGCACCTCCTCTAGTTTTCTTGGATTTCGTTGAGTTAAGGTTTAGCCATTGTACAAACTGTTTCTTGGTTGTGTCGGATGACCACTGTCAAGACACTTTCGAATCCCAATTTATAAATATTTCAATCCATATTTGCAATTTCAGATTGCGTTTTATCTTGTTCTTGCATGTTCTTGATTGCATGCGGGAATAGGCCTTCGTGGTCGTTGATCGCGTTTCAAGACGGCCAATAACGTCGCGGAGTTGGTTCAACGATTGCTAAGGCGCAAGCATCGTCGTACGGTTGTAGTCGGATCGCGAGAGTCACCTCCACCAAAATCGATATTTATCAATCTCATCGAAAAATCGGGAACCCCGCCTCCATCAGTAGAGGGGAGGAGAGAAGCTAGCGAAACGCTGCCCATCCAGTCGTCCACCTTTTAGGTAATTTTTTTAACCGAATGGATTACATAGTTTTAGATATACGGTTACGTAGTGTAGTATGTTATACATTATCCTTTTTAGTGGGTAGTTTAGTTTTATATATGTGGTTAATCGTGGAGCTGACGAATTTTTAGTTATACATTCCCCCAAAAAATTTCAGCCCAAGATGAGCCTGACCAGCCTATAGAGCTGTTCTAACGCCGCTATTGAGCTCTTCTGTGGTAGAAGAGCAAGAAGAGTGAGATGTACCGGGTATTCAAGATGGACACAAAGGAGCTTTGTTTCGGATAGCCCGTTCTCCCTCGTTGTAACTCCAAATTAAATGAAATTTGTTTCTAAAATTTTCTAAATTCAAGGTCTTGCTAATGCCAGTGGTTTTATCTAATTTGAAATTCATTTGATATTGCCCTGTAGGTTATAGAAAAGTGTATCTATAAAAAGGTACTCTCCCATTTCTTTTTTATAAGGTGTATTTTTACTAGGCATGGGGATTAAGAGGGTTATAAGACAAGAGAATGCTAGAGGGAAATGACCCTGAAATCCCTGTGTAAGTATTGGGTAGATCATTCTCTTGACATGCCTTTGCAGAAAGCTGATTGTTTTCGTTTGAGTTCTGGTAAAGTTTAGGGGCTTTGAGTAGGAACTCATGCTACCCTACAGCTGCCAGGAACTGTTCCAAAACTGATAATGACAACCCTTGGGGGGGCAGGAACTGGAATGGTTTCCCTAACCCTGTAGATAGTCTTTGTTCACCTGAACCCCTGCACCCTGTTTTCCATCTGCATTGACTGTAAGTAACTCTTCTGTGCTATCAGTGAAATACAGATGTAACTATTCTATGTTACACAAAATATTAGCTCTTATTATCGATAGACATCCCTTAGTAACAAAATAGTAATATACATGCCTTTTCTTTGAAAAGCTTTCTAATTTGTACTATAATTCATAATTTATGACAGGAAACAATATTTTCTACGAATCACGAAAAAGGAAGGTGAAAGGGCATGTTGTGAACAAGGACATAATAGTAAAGCTATTCTGTGCTGAAAGACGTTCAAGATCACTGCTGTTCAATTTTTCTCAGGTTGTAGAGTTTACAGAAAATTTCAAATGGACAAACGTGGTTGGACGCGGTGCTTTTGGTTATGTTTACAAGGTACCTTTGCCTTTTATGTTTTTTATGGTATAGTGTCAATTCTACTTTTGTTACTTTTATGTTTACAAGAGGCTTCAAGTATGACCTTTTTAGGGGATTCTTGACACAAGAAAATCTGGACGCTTGTTCCAGAAACGGTAATGTTGTGATAAAAACAAATTAACTACATCCATGTTTGGATCCCATGACTTTGCCTGAAACTCTGAAATTGAAGAATTCAAATTAGAATTCTGGACTAGTGAACCAGATAAGCAACTTTCCAGGAGGTGAGATTGTTGGTATAATACGAGGTTCACTACGGAATTGGGAAAAAGTCATAATGGCATCTATTATCTTATTAAAGCATAGTTAAAAGAAACCACCATGTTCGCTTTCAGACGCTAGAAATTCCCACATTAATCGGTTGAAAAAGAGAAAGACCTACACCATAGATCGTAGTGGGTTCAGATTATAACGGTTTAGATTAAAATAAATAGTCCATATCATATACAATAAAACTGAAATTCAGAATAAAAATAAATAAAATTAGCAGTGGAGATTGATCATATAAATATTAGAACACATTAGTAAATACTGCCCATATATCCTAAAATAGTCTATGTACACGAACAGAAAAAGAATGCATGTACAAACCGTTACACCTTGCATGCATACGAATCATGATAAGCTTCGGTTGGCCTTATTTTCTTTCACTGTGCGGCGCTATGTTCTCAGCAATGGAAACAAAAGAGAAAGAAAAAAAACAAGGATTGATTGGTTGTTTGTAGAAGGCACTAAAAAGCTACGTGATTAGAAAATCCGTTTAATTGAAGGAAGAAATAATCCGGCCATACAACGCGACACCTCACGGCAAGAAAAAAGAAAAAAAAAGTGTAAGTTAATTGGGCTAAATATTACAATTCAACCACGATTACAACTCTATCTTTCCATAAAGAACTACTCCTAGCATGTTCCAAAATTCTATCTGCTAACATAACTTATATTCTCGATATAAGTATAAAATTCCAACCTTTAATAAGAAAAAAGAAAAGAAAAGAGAAAAACAGGATGCCACGTTCGGTTTCTCGCATCGGCTGGGAGGGATGAAGAAAATACGACGAGATTCATTCCTACTACGCGGACGGTACAGATGCGGCGAAGTCGAGCTCCAGTCCCCGTCATGCCTCAGTCGCCGCCGCATCATCCTCTTGCTCGTGGCCCCAAATCCTGGATGAGGTTAGCGATGGCCAACTCGAAGGGCAGCGCGGCAACAGCCTCCACCTGACACCCTAATTAAGCTCCTCCATAGGTAAGCGGCCTCATCGATCCTATGCCCATAATAGGGCCAGAAAGAGCCACCAAGCCGTGGCCAAGATCAAGTCATCCAGATGCATAGGTGATCAACCCAAAGTTATTTAGCATTAGAACTAATCCACCTTGACATGGTTCAATGAGTGCGGATTGCCCCTTGATTAATTAAATCACGATCTGTAGAGAGCCTCACGTTGCATCCTGCCGCGCGTGGACAAAGCAATCCCATGCATAGCATGATCTCGCATCCACGGTTTAATCCACTGTGTGCAGGCTATATGCCTATATATCTCTCTATATAAAAGGAGACAGAAAGGAGCTGAGGGGAGAGTGGCCACGTCACTTTTTTTTTTTATGTGCCGTCGGATTCTGCTTCGCTCGGCCGTATCCGTCCGATGAGGCGCATGCTGCTCAGCTCGCGACGCGTGTGCAAGTCGTGTCGTTCCTTCGCTTCCCAGCACGCTTCTTCCTCCTCTCCTCGCGTCCCACGCCATCAACATTCCGCTTTTCCCCCGTTCCCCTCCCTCACCTCTCACGACAGCCGTCTCCTAAATCCTCACCGCGCCGTCCCACACCTCCCACCGTTCTTCTCTCCACAGCAGCAGCAGTAGCCGCCGCTTTCTCTTCACGACCGGAGTCCCGGGGACGAGATGGCATGTCGCCGCCACTACTACACACAGCCTCATCACAGACGGTTCGGAACAGTCATCACAGACGGTTCCGAACCGTCTGTGTTTTTGTACGTCTGTGATAAACAGGCGGTTATCGTCTTCTCTTCCTCCCCGCCTCCTCCCGCGCCGACGGCGCCTAACACCACTAGGATCCCCGCCTCTCAACTCAGAACACCCTTTTTCTCCCCTTGGGTCAACCTCGCCGACCGTGCGTGCGCCGCCCCGGTGCCACGCTCGCACACCGCCGCGCGCCGCACGCCCGTCACCCCCTTCCTGCGCGCGTGCGCTGCCGCCACCCGTGCTCGCCGCTTCCTCCGCACACACCGCCTCGCTGCTCTGCACCGCCGCCCCGCGCCACACGCCTTTTCTTCCCCCTCGCCCCAGTTTCCCCGCCTCCGCGCCCGGGTCTTGCCGCACGCCCGTGCCCGCGTCTTGTCGCCCCGCACCGCGCTCCTGTCGCGTCTCGCGTGCCCGCTTCTCCCGCCGAACCTCGCTGCCCGCGCTGCTCGCCCGGACTGTAACACCCGAAATTTCCAAAGTTGCAAGAATCCAAATTTCGGATCTTTTTGCAAGATCTTCACGTGATCAAGAACTCAACTTCGAAGATTTCCCAAAATGCTCAAAGATTCGATTCCCCCCCTAAAGCCGAGCTCTTCTTTCCCCCAAATCCCCTAGCCCTCCTCCCTACCCCTCCCTAGCCCGGCTCCGCCATGCCCTGCGTCGCCGCCCTCGCCGGCCGTGCCGACGCCCGGAAAGCCGCGCCCTCTCCCCGGTTCTCTCCCTCTTCACGGGTTGCGCCGCCTCGGCCCTCGCGCGACGCATCCGACCAAGCCACTGCCCGTGTCAGTGCCCCGGCGGCCGTGCCCTCCCCTCGTCTCGTCCCATCCCCGTCCGCCTCGGTTCTTGCGCCGCCCTTCGTCAACGGCTCCTTCCTCACCTCCCCGACTCCAACTTTCTCCCCCCGGCTATAAAAAGCCAAGCCCTTCCCCCCCTCGCTTCCTTTTTCCCGTGCAAGAAGAAGAGCCACGCGGAGAGTGGAGGGAGACTCACCTTCGGAAGCCGCTGCCGTCGCCGAGCACCCCCGAGCTCTTCTCCTCCCCGTGCGTCGCTGCCCCCTCCGGCCGTCGTCGCTTGTCGCCGTCGTCGCCGCGCCCCCTCCCGAGCACCTTCTTCTTCTCCGTGCGCGCCGCCGCCGCCCGATTTCCCCCTCCCTTTCTGCCCTACCCCCCTCGCCCTCCTTTCTTTCTCTCTGCGCGGGCCGCACACGTGCGTTGAGCCCCGTGGACCGCGCGAGCGCTGCCGGCCCAAGTAGCGCCGGGCCGAAAAGTTGGCCGTGGGCCGCTTTCTTTTTCCTTTTATTGCTGTTTTTCTTTTCCCTTTTCTTTTTAAAATCAAAAGAGAGGCTTTAAAATCTCTTTTCTCCCCATTTCAACTCCAAAAATTGTGAAGTTAGTTTCTAAAATTTTTTAAAATCAAGCTCTTTCTGTTGGTGCTAGTTTGGTTTATTTTTGGAGTTCATTT
This sequence comes from Ampelocalamus luodianensis, assembly GCA_036346255.1. NCBI lineage: Eukaryota > Viridiplantae > Streptophyta > Magnoliopsida > Poales > Poaceae > Ampelocalamus > Ampelocalamus luodianensis. Next base: position 2,181,325 of record CM070625.1, on the reverse strand, counting down.
GTTGAGGATTGTCTTTTATTTATTTTGTTTGCTCGCTTGTCTCCTTTTCCGGTACGATCGTTTGCGTAGAGTTCGGAGAAGCCGGAGACCCCCACTTCGATCAAGCTCAAGAGTATCAAGATCATCTAGCCGTAGACCCAGGCGAGTCAACACTTTGATCATATTGAACCTACATTTTATGCAAATTATGTTCTTTTAAATTATCAAATTGCATGCTTTAATTTTCTTATGCAAATGTATGTTAAATACCCTAAGGTAGTTAAATGCCAATTTGATGCTTAATTATTAATACACCATCCCTTGATAATTGAATTGCCATACACCCTTGTCACCCTAGTAAATATTTGGTAACTATACTAGTATAGGCTATACTTAAGCGCCATGCTAGCCTTGCTTAAGTATCGGGGTATTATCTACCCCATTCATCATCTTTTAAAAATGAACATGATTTTGGGCAGTCATTGGATGTAAATGACTGAGATGGTTGTGTGGATGTATTTTCCTACCTCTCAAAAACCCTAAAAATTGCTTATCGCATCTGGGCGGATGGTATGATGGATGGTATGTTGGTGGGTGCTAATGCAGCCCAAGGAATGTTTGTTGTGGATGGTATGTGGTATGAACCGCCCAGATGGTCCCTAAGGACTTAATCTGTGATGACCTCCCAATGTAAAACAAGACAACCACATGTCTATAATGGTGTCGACTGCTAAATAATTTGTATCCGTTAGTATGAGTTGCACTGAGCGGATGACCCGCTACGCCATAAGCCTTTGTGGTTATGGGTTGGGGTGTACGACTTACTGGTCTATGTGAACGTAGTCGTGTGGCGCAAGAGGGGTCAGGAAAGGGGTTGACGGGTCACGTGAGCGTAACCCTTCTCGAGTGAAACCTAGCGGGTGTAACAAATACCGGTGGATGCATTGTAAAGGCCTTGTGACGATCTCCCTTGACTCACATGTCTCACGGAAATATGTGTATATGTCGATGATTGTCTCTTGTGGGTAAAGTGTACAACCTCTGCAGAGTGTAATAAACTGTTTGAATAGCCGTGCCTACGGTCATGGCGGACATGGGAACTTACAAGAGTTAGTTCTTTATAAAACCTTGTGGGCGGGATAAAAGTGTTGGGTCACTTTGGACTGGTTTTGGTTTTCCCGGTGGATGTACCCAGTGATGTTATGTGGTGGATGTAACCGCTATCAAAAATAAGCATGAGGTGGAGGTAACCTCCCTTTGTTATAAATATTGCACAGTAATCTCTTTAACAAAATGCAATTTTGTTAAAATGCTAAGTGATAGGACTTTTTAATATTGGTACTCCAAATATTGCTTTGTGCAAATAAATGAACCCGAGCCATCCTTGTTAAGCCTTGCATGTATAATATTGCATACTGTGTGTTGGCTCATGAGCACGTAGTTGTGCTCATCCTCGCTCTTTCCCCAACCCCAGAACCCGCAGATCGTGGAGACTACGCCTACTACGAGGACACGGACGCCAAGAGCAAGGAAATGAAGAGGAGTAGTATAGTTCTTGTAGTCTAGGTCTCGCTCACCGGTTGGCTCGTTGGTACTTGTGTACCTCCTATATTATCCAAGCCCTTGGCTAATATCGGTCGTACACCTAGTACCCCGCCGCTACTGTGGAGAGACTTGCTCTACCCCTTTGCTTCCGCTAACGCATCGAGATTTTGTAATGAACTCATTTGGCCCGATCGGCCCTATTGTAAACTTCGACCGACGTGGTCTATTTGAACTCTAATGCTTGTATTAGTGAATGATTTGGTCTACACGATGTATGAAATGATTCAGCAATGTGTACCGTGAGCGCTATCTCATCGATCCAGGGAATAGCGCAGCTTTATCACAGAGGATTCTGGATTACGAAATCCGGGTCCGACACGGACCCCCCTTCTCCCCGAGCTCCTCCCTCGGCCTTTAAAAGCCCGGCAGCTCTCCTTCCTCTCCTCCATCTCTCCCCCCCCTCTTTCTTCCCCAAAGCAAAGAAACAGAGAAGGAAGGAGAGCAAGAAAGGAAGAAGAAGAGGAAGGCCGAGACTTACCTCCGTCGCGGTCGTCTTCTTCGCCGCCGTTGGTGAGCCCCGCCGCCGCTCCCCTCCGTGCGTCGTCGTCGTCGCCGTCGCTGAGCCCCTCGCCTTCCCCTCCCCGTGCCGCGCTTTCTTCCTCCTCCCCGCGCCGCTCCATTCCCCTCCCGCGCCGCGCCGCCTTCCCCTCCGCCGCGCGTGCCGCCTCTCCTTCCTCTTCCGCGCCGCCGCCTCCCTCGTGCCGCCTCCCGCACCCCTCTTCGCCCTTCCCCGCCCAGCCGCCTTTGAGGTCGCGCGTCAGGTCGCGCCCGCCCTTGTGGGCCACGCGCTGGTTGTCGGCCCGTGCCGTGGGCCGGGCCGAAAGTTGTTGTGGGCCGCGCCGGTTTTTCTTTTTTTGGATTGATTTTCTTTTCCTTTTCCTTTTTAATTTAAAAGTAAGACTTCAATTATGTATATCTCCCATTTCAACTCCAAAATTGTAAAATAAATTTCTAAAATTTGTTAAATCAAGATCTTGCTTATGGCATAGGTCTTGTTTAATTTGAAGTTCATTTGTTGTTTATTTGTATTTTATTGCTCTTTTTGCTTGTCTGTGTCTTTTCCCGGTACGTTCGTCCGACTAGGATTTGAAGACGGAGATCCCTGTTGATCAAGCCCAAGATTATCAAGATCCTCTAGCCTATATCCCAAAGTAGTCAATACTTTGATCATATTGAGCCTACATTTTATGCAAATTAGATTCTTTTAAAAATAGCAAATTGCATGCTTTAATTCTTTAATCAAATATATGTTAAAGCTTAAGGTAGTTAAATACCCATTTGATGACTAATTAATTATTATGCCATCCTTGACAACTTGAATCCTTTAACCCTTGTCACCCTAGTAACTATATGGTAATACTAGTTATAGGTCGTACTTAAGCGACATGCTAGCCTTGCTTAAGTACCGGAACATTAAACTGTCCCAACCATCATCTCTTCAAACATAAACTGGTTCGGGCAGTCATTGGTGGTCCATGACTGAGACAAATGTGGTTATTTGGTTTACTCCTCAAAACCCTAAATTGCTATTACCTGCTCAGGCGGTGGTGTGATGGATGGTACAAAGAAGGTGCTAATGTAGCCCAAGGATGTTGTGTTGTGGTTGGTATGTGGAATGAACCGCCTGGACAACCCTAAGGACTTAATCTTGTCATGACCTCCTGTGTAAAACAAGTACAACCACAAGTCTGTAAAGTACAAACCTGGTTGAATAATCTGTATCCCTCAGTATGAGTTGCACCATGTAGATGTCCTGCGACGCCGTAAGCCTCGTGGCGAAGGGTGTCGGGCGCACGACGTAAGTCGTTAAGAGGCGCGAGAGGGTCTAGGTAAGGGTTAACGGATCTAACGGACGTAACCCTTCAAGACGAAACCTTCGCGGTGTAACTAATCTCGCTGGATGCATTGTAAAGGCCTTGTGATGATCTCCCCTTGATTCACATGTCTATGGAAATGTGTGTACATATCAAGATGATTATCTCTTGTGGGTAAAGTGTACAATCTCTGCAGAGTTATAAACTGTTTAAGCAGTAGTGTTTCTGGTCAAAGCGGACATGGGAACTTAACTTGAGTTAGTTCTATTTCAAAAACCTGCTGTGGGTGGTATGAAAATGTGGTGGGCTCACCTAGCCCTGGGTTGGATTTTCCCTGAGTTTTCAGACTCAGTGATGTTAATATGTGGGGTTAACCCCAATCAAATTAAGCATGAAGGTGGAGGTAACCTCTGCTGATACAAATATTGCACAATTACTCTATTTAATAAAATGCAATTTGTTAAGAATGCTAAGTGATAGGACTTTTTAATTATGATAATTAAAAATATTGCTTTCGCAAATAAAAGAACCTGAGCCATCCTTGTTAAGCCTTGTATGTATTTTATTGCATTGTGTATTGACTCGCGAGCACGGAAGTTGTGCTCATCCTCGCTCTTTCCCCAAAAACCTCAGAAGTAAGAAACCCTGGAGATTACGACTACTACGAGGATCCAGAAGTCGGAGGACCCGGAGATAATGAAGCGTAGTGTAGTCGCTAGTTGTTCTAGTCTCTTGATCCAGTGACTCGACTGGTTCTTGCGTGCATCCTATATTATCCGAGTCTTTAGGTAATATCGGCGCACACGAAGTTTCCCAGCCGCTGCTCGTGGAGAGATGTGCTCACCCCTTTGCTTCCGTTGTCGCTTTGCAATGTAATCAATTTGGCTTCGCTCGCCCGTATTGTAAAACTCGACCGACGCGGTCTATGTAAACTCTGTTGTGTTAATTAATGAATGGTATGGTTTTACGCCATGTATGAATTGATTCAGTGATGTATCTGTGAGTGCTAGCTACTGATCCAGGGAATAGCACAGTGTTTCACAGAGGATTCTGGATTAGGAAATCCGGGTCCGACAGAGCTGGTATCAGAGCATACGACTGTAGGAGCCTTAGCTAGGCTGGTCGAGTCTAAGGACTCGTGTCTTATTTTAAAAAATTAAGAAAAAGATTTCGTTAAAATATAGCGTGATTACTGCTCATTCTCATCCCTCTTAGTTCTTTACCTTACCTCCTTTTGTGAGTCTACCCCGTCGCTGGCTCTCTCTTTTGTTTTTTTTTTTTTTTAGATTATCGTATCGTTGTCCGATGGCCTGTGGGATTTCTTTTCTCACGAAGAGAACGACGACGAGTTTGTCGGTATTCCTCCGCAAACTCAAACAGTACCCTGGTTCGTCATCGACCCATCCTCAGAGGTCGGAAGACCGAGGTTCTAGATCGAGAGTCTCGTTGCTTGGAGGTTGAGTTCATCGCTCACACCTTCCGTACCGAGCATTCCAGAGCCGCTCGGTTTCGCTCGAACATAGCGCGCTCGCTCGACTCACTTGTGCCAGGTGCACAAGGATCTCTTGTTGAGGTCGCCCTTCTGTTCCTTCCCGTCTCTCCAGGAGCAAGAA